>JAHLSL010000022.1:22978715-23037912 GCA_025920805.1 Petroica traversi
AAAAAATGTGGTATGTTTTTGCGGGTAAATCAAAAAGTTGATCTGTAGGGAGATCACCGCGGCTCTGTTTGTTGTGGGACACTGGTCTCGTGTTCCAACTTGCTGCCAGCATTCATGGGAGACAAGGCTGAGGCAGTACATTGCAGAAATGGGAAAAGGCATAGGGATCTTCATGTTTACAATTCCCTAGATTCACCCTCTAGCTGGCATGTTAGTAAGTCTGATAAACTGACTAGTATTAAATTGGAAGACATGGAAGCGTTTACTGAGTTCTAGAGTAGCTCAAGCATGAGGTAATTGAACTTGCTTGTTGTGCAGTTTTCCTTAAGGCATAAGAGTCACAAAACTAGACAGGAGGAAAGTTGCAAATTTTTAAAGAGGGATTGCAAGACTAAGAAAATAGGAATTGCCATGTCAAGCAGATTACAAGGAAAATAAAATATGCGTGATTTCAGTATATTCTGGGAGAATTAATGAGGGGGGGTGAGTCTCAGATTGCAAAACGGTGAGAATCTGCTGGCCTTTATGGAAATTGATATGGTCCGTATAAATTTATAAACCTTTCAATTTTTTTTTTTTGCCTAGGGCTTTTAGTTTCTTGAAGCAATTGAAGGGTAAGGGAGAGGTTTTCCCATAACTGTTTAAAAGGTAGGAGGACATGGAGTCATAGTGAAAGCAGAATTACCAGTTTGGGCTTCTATGAGCAATGCATGTTCAAAAAAGAAGTTTAGAAAAGGAGGGTGGAAAAATTAGAGCAGACAGATTTTTTGGATAGATAAAAACGGAGGTGCTTTTACTGAAGACATCATTCTGCAAACCTGCAGTTGAAATTCAGCAAATGCCACAATACTTTTGATAAGTGAAAAAACTAGAGGTTTTCACTGATAGTGCACAGCTAAAGCTCACTGGCACCTCACTTACTCTCAGTGGTGTTGGCCACCCCCCCGCTAGTAGTGGTATAATAGAACTTGCAAAGTGTGTACAAAAGAGCGACACAAATGGCAGAAGACTAAACCAGCTTCTGTACAAGAAATAATGAAATAGAATAAAATTCTGTAGCCTGGACAGAAACTTAGTGGCTTGTTTATGATCTCAAATATTAGGAATTATTGGGGGAAGGTAAATTGATTGATACTGTGCTGTAACACAAAAAGTATCAACTGAGAAATGAAATTAGGCAATACGTTTTAAATGATTGCAAGAAAACACTTTCATTTATACATCAGACATTTTACACCAAGACTTTATATCAAAAATATCCCAAAAATGGTTATCCTCATTTCTAGAGGGTGGATGAAGAAGGGCTGCAAACAGGCTCAAAGCTGCCAGGCTGTGAAAGCCAGGCCATGTCACGTAAGGGATTGCTGTGTTGTTTGTGCTTTTATACTTTCACTTTTGTCTGATTGTCATTGCATGTAAAGATTTTAGCTAATTTTTGCCACAGCCAAGCAAGTAGATATTACAAATAGGAGCAGCCCAGTGTACTTTCCAGTCAAACTTGCCTGTAGAAAATTTGCTTGTGCAAACAAATGCTGACCTGGAGTTGTGGAAGGTCAGATTCATGTTCAGGAAGACTGTTGTATTTAGGGCTGACCTACATTTTTTTTGTGAAAGAATGTGAATTAAGAGAAGATACAGACTGTCTTTAACTTGTGAAGAGTTAAGTGGATTGAATGTTTACATACTATCTTGTGAAGTTAGTGCAGTGTGTTTTTCAGTTGTTATATTTCAAAGGTACATCCTAAACCTTTTTGGAAATAAGAATTTATTTAAAACTTTGCATTCTTAAAATCAACAGTAGTAGACTGTTTAAACCTACATTTTTTATTTTGAATAATAGAGAACAATTGAATTCCCATTAAGAGTATGTGTTTTAGAGAAAGCTTTTTGAAACTTAGTCTGCTCTGGCGCTGAATGAAGACTTTGAGATTTCACAATGTCAATGGAATAGCCACAATTTTGAGGAATGATAAATTAAAATGAGCATAATAAAATTCAGAAAAATTATATACTTTGTGTAACTATAATGTAGTGTATCTAAGTGAGCATAAAAGGTAATGTGTTGAAAGGTTAATTTACACAAAGAAAGAGTTTAAAAAGAATGTTCTTTTTCTTCTGTTTTGGGTTGGGTTTCTTGGTTGGGTTTTTTGTCGTTTGGTTGTTTTTTTAAAGATCTCACTGATGGTTAAGAAGAAGTTGTGGTGTATTAAAATGAGTATAGTTCTTTGGCTGCTATTTCATCTACTAGAGCCAGAGTTGAGCATTTCTGGAGGTACTGTCTGGTCTGTAACCTCCAGTTTGCTTTCTTGGCTGCTGTTTCAGTTTTGTTTTATTCCCCTCCCTCATCTTCTCCCCCTATTTTCTCCTGTTATGTTTTAAGGAAGATATCAAACATCAGTAATTCCCCTAATGAGTTTCAGGAGCTTTCTAATATTGCTCAGGGCAATAGTAGGGTAATCAGTACCTGGAGTTGGGAAAGAAGGCATAACCTCCTGACATGAAATATTGTCTCTGTGTTTAAAATGTATACAATGTGTGATGTTTGGAAGGTTACTTCAGTGACAGGAGTTTGCAAGTTTGAGAATCAGGGAAGTTTTGTTGCTTGAAAACTGAAGTATGAGTTGTTAATGAACTGAAGGTTTCACAGAAAGTGTTAGGCAGTGGTACATTGTTTCTGCACAAGCTAGAACAAGTCCCTACCATTTCATTCACAACCATTTCCCTGTTTGTCAGTGCTCAGAAATGCCAAGTATGACAAAAATGTTGGAGAGCAACTTCTCTTGCAGTGAATGGCGTTCACTTGTGTTCAGTTATAAAGCACCAGAATCTGACATGGAGTGGAGAAGATAACAGCCACTGATTTCATAACTGAAATACTTGAAACTTAAAATAATCTAAAGCATCAGCACCTGTAAAGTGATTAATCTTAATTAGTATAAAACTTATTGACTGGCAAAGATAAGTGCAGTTCAGAATGATCAGCAAATTGATGTGAAAATGTTTTGAGCATTTTTTTGTATTAACTCATATCCCCTGTTCTAAGGTGACCATATGACCATATGTTTTAAATAGGGAGATGTAACAGAATGTCTTGCAAACCCAGTAATGAGTTTTGTGTTTTATACAAGTTCTATACAAGATGTTGAGCATGATGATTCTGTGTAGAAGATTGTTTTAATCACAGTTGTATTCTTTAATTTCGTGTTAGTATATTCTGGATAGTAGATATCAGAGTGGATTGGCATCTCTTAAAGGAAATGCCATTCTAAGGTACAACATCTTTCTGACAGCAGAAGTTGGATCACTAACATTTTGTGGATGGGGTGGGATTTACAGAATGGTGTTGTATAATAAGTGAGAAGGCAACTTACAGAAACTTCTGCAAGATGTACTAACAATCAGTTTAATTTCTTTACTGCTGTTGATTGTTTCAATTTCTGTTTTTCAAATGTTCTCAAATTATTTTTTCTAGTAGCAATGGGGCTATGTTTTACATTTCACATGTCTGAATTCTAATCTTAATGTAACATTTTAAAGGTGGTGATACGTGTGAGTATCTTCTGTCCAGTGGGAGATTTCTTGGAGAAAAAGTATGGCAACCTCACAGTTGTATGATGCATAAATATAAAAATAGGTAAGGAAAATAATGTTTTCTGCTTATCTGGAAAGAAGAGTGATTGTTTGACTGCAGCTGTAGTAATTGCAGTGTCATCTATTGTTCACTTTATATCTGATTCTCTAGGCTTTCAAAAATATACAACATTTACCAGAAAGAAGTATTTTCCTATTACTTTATCTGTGTATCTACAGTGTTGACCATAATTGTATTTTTATATAAAAATACAAAAAAACGCTGGTGGTGGAGGTACTGGCATAAGTTATGCAGAGCCACACGAGGCAGCATGTGTCATTCTCAGATTGTTGACCTTGCATGTCAAATTGCGAGTAAAACTATATAAAATAAATTACCCAAATAAAATTATCAATCCCTTTTTTCACTTCCAAGTAAGAGAACTCTTTTCTTATTAGTTTAGAGTTATGCTGTGTATTACCATTTTGAAACTACTGTATTTGTAGCACACATAATAAGAAAATCTGTTTAGTTGTTTGCCCAATCACATTAGCAGGAGAGTTCATTTTCAATTCTATGCAGATTGCAATAAACTATTTATTAATTCAGCATGCTAAAAAAAATACCTTAGAGCCAGATATAATGTTTAAAATTATCTATATAGCTCTGTAGATTTTCAGAGTACTTCTTTCTAAGATATATATTTTCTGTAACATTACTGTTGCTCTTTTGTTTTACAGTGAAGCAAAAAATTGCCTCATAGACAAACATGTTGTGTTTATAGGAGATTCTAGAATTCGACAGCTGTTCTATTCATTCATAAAACTCATAAATCCTCAAGTCAAAGAAGAGGGAATTAAGGTGAGATAGCTTAATTAAATGATTGATTTTTTTTGTTTTTCTTCCCAATTTACCTCATAACTCTTGCTTAAACTTCAAAAAAGCAAATTATACTGTTTGCTGGCCTAGCCATATGAAAGGAGAAGCACAGAAAGGTCTTTTGAAGAAGAACAAGATTAGACCAAAGTAATTGATTGGGAACAGATGAGATAATTGTGATTCTGAGAAGAGAGCTTGGATGCTCAAGAGAGAGCTTGCAGCAGCCTGGGAATAAATTAATGAAGCTGACTTGTCCCATAGCAATTTATGCTTCATATTTGGTTTCTTGATGAGAAAATGATTGCTCCTTTGTGTGTTTTTAAATAGTAGTAATTCGTGCCTTATAATTTGTCATTTAAAATGTCAGTTAAATTGCTGATCTAATCTGTTCATAAAAATCCTTGGGGCAATGACAGATTTCCAGGTCTAACTTGAAGCTGGAACTAAAAATAGCTTCAGGTCTTACCTTCTTTTTGATCACTGATGAAGAGCTGTCTGAATTTTATGAGGCAAAGTATGTAAACTGCAGCCACGTGGAAGGAGGAAGAAAGGATTTAGCTGTATCATTTGTTGGACAGAATGTTGATTTCTTTTGCTATACGATACTTCTTGGGCCCGTGTCTTCATAGCTGTTGTACATATGTGACGGGAAAACACCTTTCACTTTCAACAGTACATCTGATTTGTCAATTATTTAGTAATTCTGTCACTTAGATGTGCAAGCTGACAACTTGTCCAGCACTCAGCATGTAGTCACAAGATGTTTGATTGATCCTGGAACTCTGGTTTTTCTGGTCAATTGGTTAGGTCACTATTGCTGCCCAAAAGCAATTGTGAGATGATAGAGGGCTGTAATGGATTTTGAGTTGAGAGTATTTTTTGTCAGGTATTATTGAAATCAAGATCTCAGTTTGAAGAAAAGAAGTAAACTTATTCTTACGGACCAGGACTGAAATTAATACTGTATTTAATAATTTTAAAGGAGTATCATGTATGCATATCAGACTCCTTCCTTTCTGTTTTCTTAGTTCTCAGAAATTTTAATAATGCATTCTAGATTTTATTTCTGCCTGAGATTATTTTCTTTTATTCTTTAATTAAAACCATGTTGATGGTTTTGTGTAAAGGAGTTGGGCAGGTGAAAAGGAAGGCTGGAGAAAGACAGTGTAAGAAAAGAAAGAGGAAAAAGTTATAAGTTTTTTTTTATGTTGTGAGGCTGAATTTAGGAAAATATTTCATATCTTTGTAACAGAGTGAACAGAAAGTATTTCAGACTTTGTTGGCTAGATTTCTTCCAGGAAAAATAACTGTTTATTTGAGTAGCTTGTTTTATCAAGAAAGCAACATAAATATTTTGCATGAGTACACTGACAAGTTTATACAAGAAAAATCCTTTCAACTGAAGCTAAACCTTTGGGTGAGAGCAAGTTAGTATAGGTATGTAAATATTTTGTTTTCATTCTGAAAGTTTTTCTTACTTTGTTTTTATTGTTTTGGTGGTTTTTTTTTGACAGCATGGAAATATCCCATTTGAAGATAAATCTGCTTCAATTAAAGTGGTAAGTTTTTATCTAGTGTTATATTACGCACAATAGTCATTATAGTCATAATTATTATTTCATACAATGTAATTAAAAATGCTGTCAGGGCTGAAAAGTCAAAAGAAGGTTAAGAACATCAACATTCTTTATAAATACTTCACAGATATTTCAGAGTATATCTTAACATAATGTATTTTGAGAGAATTTGGCATGGAGTCCTTGTATTGTGGCTTAGTTTAGAACATAAGCTCTGGAAGTGTGTATAATTTTTTTTTGTCAGATCTTACAATTTGGCCTTCCCAAGAGTAGCTTTTGCCAGGAAGTTTACTCTTTCCATGCTGAAAGAATATGTATTTGGGTCTTCTTGGTTTGGTAATTTTAGTTGCCATTGAGTTTTTTATGCTATCCCATCAAGTATTCCTTCCAGTATTTTTGCATGGAGAAATAAGCACTATGTTGATTATAATGAGGATATTTTTAAAAAGAAAACAAAGTACTTGAGGCTAGTTTTTCTGCAGGACTCTGTTCTCCCCTGCCCTGGCAATGGAAATGCTGTCCTCAATAGCTTTCTTTGCTTCCCATGACAGCTGTCAGCAGTGCTGGGATTGTGCTAGTCATGTATTTATTTATGCCCTGAAGAAAACTCATTCTCTATTCACCAAAACTAAAGAAGCAGTGTGTTTGCTGAATTGTCTCAATGTGAGTTTTCAGTACTTGTTTGTGTACATGGTTGGGATTTAGGGTACAGAACAACATTTTTTAGGGTGTAAGCCCATGGCAATTTAAGCATGTGCTGACCTACTCTGTTGGCCTTCCCAGTATGTTCCTGTGTTTGTGCTGTAACTAGCACTGGTAAGCTGTGGAGTGGCTGTTTTCAGGAGTCAGTTCAGCCAAAAAGTTACTTTGTAGGATTCCTTTTTGATCAGGTCTGAGTGCTAGAAAAGATGGATGGACAAAGGGGCTGATGCCGTGTGATTTCTATTGGGCTAGCCTGACAAGACTCCTTAACTCACAACTCCTTAACCACCAAGATTTGAGATGGCAGGTCTGGGCTTTTGGGAGATGTCCGGGTAGTTAATGTATTTCCAGTCTACTGCTTCCTTGTTTTGATGCAGCGTTGCTCTTCGACATTATTGGCATGGTAGCTGAATTTCCACATTCAGACTGGCTGTCACCCAATAATCCAACAAAAGAGAAAATTACTGGGAACAAGTGGAGAGTTTAATTTCACCCTTTCTAGTCATCACAGTAAAACTCTTCTGTCCTTTAGCCACTGCAGAGGACTGTGTGGTTGCTCACAAGTTCCACAGCCAAATAATGAATAGTCAGTAGTCAAGTGAACTACCAAAATGTAACAATCCAGAGGAGTGGAACACAGCAATTTCCTCTCTGCTGATAGTATTTCAGTATTCTGTTACAAACTTTCCTCTGTTACAATAGTTTCTGCATGTGTAGTCCCTGCAATTTCCCTTCAACATGTATTTTTAGACTATGCAATAGTGCTGTCCTAAGCAGTAACTAAATGCTAGGAAGTCATGGCTTTGCCTGGGAGACAAAATAGCATGAGTCTAGACTGTCCTTCTAAATGAAAGTTTAGCACTGCTCCTGGCATCCAAAAGAATGCTGGTGGGTAGAATGTTTAATAGCCACAACACTATTAGATTTAAACAGTTGATAATTTATGAAGTTGTAAGGTAAATTGTTAGGTTTTGATTTTGTTTGAAAATTGTGATTTCATGTATCGATTATTTTAAGTTTTGGAATAAGATAAACCTGCTGGTATAAATGTGGAAAACTGAGCAAAAAGCAAGTTCTGATAAGTTATGGATGTGACTTCGAATTTATCCCTGACTGCGTTGGAAACCCAAGGACTTCCCATTTGGCTGACATTAAAAAATTATCTTCTTGGTGAAATTCCAACTCTTGAACTACAAATAAAAATTTGTTTCTTGAGAAGGAAAGGTTTTGTGGGTTTGTTGGCTTTTTCTCCCCCTTTTTTTTTTTTGCTTGCTTTCTGTTTTCCAAGCTGTAGTAAGATATCAGGCTTTTCATGCTAACTATAGAGAGGTCACACTCTTGAGTCAAATGTTTTTCCTTTACAGTTGAATTGATGGCAATTAGTTTTGCATTTTTTTGTTTTAGTCTACTTATTGTCTTTTAAGCTTGTGGAGTAACTCTGCCTTTATTTTACAGGATTTTCTGTGGTATCCAGAAGTTAATGGCTCTATGAGGCAACGTATCAAATCTTGGACTGAGGTTTGTTTTACAAGATCTAAAATTTGACTTCAGAGAAAAGGGGATGTTTAGTGATGTATATGTTTCTGGGGGTCTCCTGGTCTTCCAAGGATGGTATCACTTAGACCATAGGAACCCCTAAGCAAACTAGAAAAATCCTACTTCCTAGGAGCAGGTTAATTCATCCTATTAAGAGGTAAAAGAATTTTAGACTATTTTGGCATTTTACTGCCTCTGTGGCTGCAATGACTTCACTTCAGTGTGATGAAATATTTTTATCTTTATGGGTCCATTCCAACTTGAGATGTACTATGATTCTGTGATTTTGCATGTATGTTAATTTGAGTGTTTCAGAGTGAAGGACAAAGGTAATTTGCAAAGTCAAGAATTCCTTGATTTTATTTCTTTATCTCCCTCAATTAGCATACTTTATATGTTTCAGTTACGATGCAGGTTGTCATGTTATTCTGTATGTAACTCTGACAACAACTAATATGTTTACAGATTGAAAACTAATTTTTTCTTGTTTCTTCCTTTGTTGACCTTTCAATAGCCTGGAGTTACTTAGTAGTAGTTCACAATGATTGTTTTGCTATCCTGTTGATCATTCTTCCTTCCATCAGGATAGCTGAAGTTATAATTTGGTTTTTTTTTCTGTGGTTTCTACAAAAATTGAGAGCTGCTGGTTTTCCCTGCTCTGCCAGGATAAAACTGGTACTGAGGTGCTCAGGACTGTTTCCTTGTGCTCTGGTGTTTGAGTAGACTGGTGCTTGTCCTTGTCTTACATAGAACTGTCAGACCTCTGGGGTAACAATGGGCAGTGCAGCAGCTCTGACAGATGTTTGACAATGCTGAGACTGAGATAAAAAGCTCAATAGTATGTTTAGAGTTTAATTTGCCTCATGAGAAGATGTTTAAATAGCTTTTAGAGAGACGTTATGCTGCTAAATTGATCATTATTGTAGGTGCTCATTGATGCTTCATGCTTTTATAGATTGTATTATGGGAAAATTCAGGTGTCTCACATTAGTCAGGTATATGTTCTCCGTAATATATCTGCAGTCTATTCTTTAGTAGCCATTAGCTGATGGACAAGTGAGTCACAGTTAATTAAGATATGAGTCTTAATAATAAGTATACTTTACAATATTTAAAAAGTAATTCCTTTTTCTTTTTGTGTCTTAGGGTTCTGTGGCAAAACCTCATATAATTGTAGTAGGAGCTGCCACGGTAAGTTATACATGTATGGGGGATTTTAATAAAGAAGGAAGTTCTTGAGTTGGTTACATGATCAAGTTGTTAAACACAATTTACAACAAAATATCTATTCTCAGTGAATTTGCTGTTACAAAAAGCAGTTTTAAAATATCAGGTATGCTTTATTATAGCTGAGTGATGAATAGTACTTGCCTTTTTTCAGCCATACTGGTAAATAAACATTAATTTGCTTTAACCTACCTAATAATCTGCTTTAATTAAAAGCAGATTATTAATTTTAGAAGTTAAATGAAGTATTTGCATACCAACTGAGGTCTATTTTTAGTAGCCCTTTTTCAGTTACAAAATTCTACTTTTGAGCATGGCCCAATCTGGGATGGTCTCTTTTACCACACATATTGCTTATATATATATATATATATATATATATATATATATATATATAGCATATATATATATATAGCATATATATATATATGTATATATATATATGTGGTTAAAAATAGTAATTTTACGTGGATAATTCAACAGCTAAAGAGGTTGGAGTTCCAGAATCTTATTCCACTGGAAGATTCCACCACTGTTGTGCATTGTAGCATCACAAAAAACAGAGCTGACAAGTACCAGAAGAGGTGTCTTAGCCCATCAGTTTACCACCAGGCAGGATCATTTCTACATGTGTTGCACTTGGGAAGAGTCAACCAATTCTTTAAAACTTCCAGGGATGGAATTCAACAGGCCCCCTTAATTAGTCTGGTCTAGTAACGGAGTTGAGTCAAACAAATGCTCATCTCATTATTTCCACATTTAATTACCTTACTTCCAAATATTTGGGAATTGGATTTGGAAAGAATTAGCTAATATATTTTCATACCAGCTGAAATGTAAAGGGGTTGGAAACGTATTGCATTTAAAACAAAATCCTTCAAAAGCAGTTTGATTTTGAGACAGTTGAGGCACCCTACCAATCTGGAAACATCAGGGCATGTCCATCTAAGGATGAATTCCCTCAGTTTTAAGACTTCCACACATTTCCTGAGGGATTAAAAATTCTCGTTATCCTTTAGGTGAACCTCTAAGTTCCCTTCCTCTGTAGGATCCACATAAATATTTGAGCTTTAGGAATTGTATTAAGCCTAGAATATCTTTTCTCTGTCTGAGAATGTACATTTATTACTGTATTTCATACAGAAAATGCCTTTATGTATGGATAATGTTCTGGCATGCAGAAGGTCAGGTTGCAGAACAATAGGACACTTAGCTAAATAATTCCCTTTACTCGTATGTATACATTAGCCATAGCTTGTTGCATTTTGTGGACAGCAAGAGATAGAAACTAACAATATGCAGGGGAGGCTCTGCTCTTTTTAACACAAATATAGTTATACAAAACATTTAATATGGTATCTAGAGTTGGATAAAGATAACCCCTATTTTAAGGGACTTCCAAAAAACTAAAAGCTTCAAAAATCAGACACATCAGTAACCTCACCACGGCTGACACTGTGGGGAAACCTGTCATTAGATTAAACTGGTATGTGCTCTTGGACTTTGCAGCATTTTGAAATTTACCTTTAACTTTGCACTTCGGTTGGTCAAGCTACTTTGGCCTGGACATGTCTGTCTTAAGATGTCAACTGCATAACAGTTTATAAATAGAAGTAAAGTCTTACAAGTTGGAGGAGCTCCAGCTCATACAAAAGTCAGTTGCTTGCTTATTTTGGGAAAAGGAGTTTCTCTGTCACTACTTTGCTCTGCTTCTTAATTCCTGATTTCCTGTTGTATGGAATGCACTGCTTTAACTATCTGTTAAATACTGTTGGTGTTTCAAAAGTAAGTATTTAGCTGCTGGGAGAAACTGCTTCTTTTTTCCCTGTGTGAGTTCTCAGGGCAGCTGTATGTTATTTGGTTTCATGAAGTATTACTTTATATTGGCTAATATTTTTAGGAAGTGCATTAATCAGTGCACTTGTCTTCTGATGAAATTTTTATGTAGCTATGTAGCTATTTAGAGATAGAGTTCACTACATTTTTTTTTTAGTTTTTACTAAGTCAGTATAGATGCAGTAACATTTAAAAAAAATACTGCACCCATTTTTCATACAGTGTGGGAAGTAATTTTCAAAAGTTAGGAGGAATTGTGTGGCTGTAGCATTCTCACAGTGAATTCCTATAGAAGATTAAACCAGAAATTTAAATGGCTCGTTTGGTTTTTTTTGTTGATTTTTTTCCCCTCTGTTTCCTGCAAAACAGATGAAAACATTGGAACTTGATGCTACCATCATGTTTTGTTTGCAGCATCTCTTGCTATGATCAGTTTTTCTAGAGTAGAATTGACCAAACTGGCCATGATTTTTCAGTAACAAGATTGGCTTTACTGCTTCATTGTTGGATAAAGCTAAGAGACTTTGAATTAAAACATCTTTTGTCATTTAATTTATGAAAAGTGAAATATACACATAAGTTGAATGTTAAATACTCTGTATTTAGATGATGTGATTAAATGTTATTATCTGTGTGGACAGCTGCTTGTTCCAAAAGAATTTTTTTAGCACTTTTGAATAGAAAACTGAAGAACTCTAGCTGTATAGAAATAATGAAATATAGCTATTAACATAGCAAGAGAATAAATTAATTAAGGGTCCTCAGATATATAGGTTCTAAATTTATTTCTTTATTTCTCCAGTGGTCTATCAAGATTCACAATGGCAGCAATGAAGCCCTTGCACAATATAAAGTTAATATCACTTCAATTGCACCTCTTTTGGAAAAATTAGCAATAAGCAGTGATGTTTACTGGGTCTTACAAGGTAAAGTAATGAACAGTAGGTAAAAATTTGTACTGTCACTGTCTGTTGAATCATTATGTTATAGGATATGGAAAACTTAATCCATGCTGCTTACTTGCAGATTGAAAAAGGTGTTGGTTGAATTTCAGTCTGTCCTTTCTTACAGTCTTAACTAAGCCGATTCCTAAATAGCTGCTACTAGTGATAGATATTTCAAAGCTCCAGCAGGAAAAACTTTTGCCTTATGAACTCTTAATTCTTTGTTAGCTTACTCTCAGACTCAACATGCCAGGTGTGTTCTCCCTGTGCTGTGCTCCATACACACCTCCTGGGAGTCAGGAACCCAAGTGCATGCAATAGCAGTATTCCTATGGTTTTGTTCAATTGAATTTTCAGATTATATTAATAATAGGAGAGGTTGAACAAGTGCATCCTCTGTGGGTGTCTAGAATGAAAAGAGACACTCCTGAGAATATAGAGAATTTATGTCTCTAGAATGAAACTTGTTTCCCTACACTGTGATGAGAAATTACGGCTCACAATGAGTCAGTGAGATTTTCATTATGACACCAAGCTTACATTGTTTTGCTTTCTTCAATAAAACTAAAATATTTCCCTGAAACTGAACAATGAGCTCATAGGTAGAATGTTCTCCTGGTTTCTCTGCCACAGAACACAGCATTTTAGATTATCATCACCTCAGTTAGAAACAAAGGCAGATTTTAAGCTCTGTTGGCTATATACCCAGCTGTACCCTTACAGTCACATCCAAGTTCCTGTCAAAGATGGTTCTAGAGATAAATCTGAATCAACAAATCAATCTTCTCTCATTCCCTTCAGACCATGTTTATTTATACCAGAAGCAATTTGGTGTCAGACATGTCCCACCATCCTACTGCTAAGCATCTTGTCCATTTAAGTAATCTCTGAGCTATTTAATGGCCCAAATGGGAGGAGTAGCAGTGTGTACAGTTGTCCAGACATTGATTATCCAAACACAGGCATGAGGTTCGTAAAGCAAATCAACCTGCATCTCAAAGAGCATGTCACAGCAGCAGCTTTTCACAGGAACTTAATGACCTCCGGCTGACCTTTTGATCTAGAGCCCCATATCACTTTCTTGTAAGCTTTATGTAATTTCTGAAGCCTGTAGGCAAATAAGTCAACCTTTTTTTTTTCTGTAAAACTGAGGTTCTGCTATCAGTTAAACTGGAATCAGCAGGAGCAAGTAAGAATATATTTATGGCCTATGACGTATGAGAAATGAGGAGCTCTACAGAAACTAGAGGATTTGAGGAAGTTGCTTTTTTTTTCATATGTCTATTTTGGTGCCCGTCTTCTGCCCTTTTTCCTTTGGAGTCTTTTTTTGGGAGATTCCATTGCTGAGAGAAAGCATATGCAGCTCTGCACTTTAGCATGATGTGCTTTTCCTGGATTCAGAGAAATAAAACAAGCATTCATGTCTGGCCAGAACTTTCTAACCTACAACTACATATGCATTAATAGGTAATGGTGATAAGAACATTTCATGATAAACAACTCTGGTAATTGTTTTTATTCCTTGCTGTACATTTTTTCTGTTCAATTAAACAGTTGTGACCTCCTAAATGAAAGTAGCCCATGCAACTTGAGCTAAGGAAACTCTTTGACAAGTAGAAGATTAATGAGCTCATTCTTTGTCCTTTCAAATTCAGATCCTGTTTATGAAGATATGCTGAGTGAAAGTCGGAAAATGATCACTAACGAGAAAATAGATGCTTATAATGAAGCAGCTGTTCGTATCCTGAACAGCAGCTCCCGAAATTCCAAAGCTAAAGTTAAAGTGTTCAGTGTATCCAAATTGATAGCACAAGAAACTATCATGAAGTCTGTAGATGGCCTGCACCTCCCTGAATCAAGCAGAGATACAGTAAGTTTTTCATCACTGGTCAACATTAAAAGTATTAATAGTAAAACAAGATCTGAAGTGAATGTTCTGGAACTGCAAACAGTAATGGATGTAAGGAGGACTGCATTTGTCAGGGAATTTTGTTCAGAAAATCCCATTGGGTGAAAGTGCAGTCAGTTTTATAGGCATTTAAAAAGACATAATGGAAAAGACATTAGTGCATAAGTATTTTAATATAGCTGTTAATCCACTAGATCTTTTAGGTCCTGAGTGCAAACTTCATGCTTTCATGTGTATGAATGACTTAGGGTGGTAATGACTTATAACATAGTGCTAAGAAGTAAGTCTTAAATTTTCCCCTATGTGTCCAGAAAATTTGGTTTGGTAAGGAGCATGAAGAAGATAACAAACACACAATATTGACCTCCCTGGTTGCATGCCTCTGACTCTTCCTTCTCTTTTACCCGTATGCATGCGGTGAGCCCCTCTGTGCCTTTCAGTCTGCTCTTTTTGTGAAAGAGCTCTCCCATTATGTCACTTTTGATTCCATTTCTTTGCAGTTTCAGATGCTTTAAAGTACTGGATAAACTAAATGCCATCTTACCAAGTTTCAGTCTCACAGTCATTTTTCAGAGACTTCCATTACTGTGCCCCTTTAGAACCCAAGTTTGTGAGCTGTTTTTCATTTATAGACCTTCTATAGCCTGTAGAGAGAACTCTCCTGTTCTAAGATTAGCCATTTTTGCTTGCCTCTAGAAGATCAAGTACTTTTTTGTTTGGAAGAAGTGTTTTGACTGGACTGTTGAATGCAACTGGGTATATGGTGGGACTGGAAGGTTTTATTTTTGTAGTTACAAGGAAGAATTGCATGTCTTATGTCAGTGCATGATGCAGAAGAACATTGCTTTTAATGGAAATGTTAACTTTTTAATTTGAAATTAGTTACCAAAACTGCTTTTTTTTTTTTTTACAGAATGCAATGATTCTTATGAATGTCTACTGCAATAAAATAATGAAGCCCATTGATGGCTCCTGCTGCCAGCCTCAGCCTCCACTCACTCTGATACAGAAGATAGCTTTCTGTTTTTTTTACTTTGTCCATTATTGGATATTTAGTTATCAGCTTAATTCATCGCAATAGTTATCGGAAGAACAAATCATGCACTGATTTGGAAAGTGGAGAGGAGAAGAAACCTGCCATGAGCACACCTAATGTTTCTACTTTAGAGATGCTCTTACACTGCTTTTGCAAACTTGGTCTAATCATGACCTATTTTTACCTATGTGACAGAGCAAATCTTTTCATGAAGGAAAATAAATTTTACACACATTCATCTTTCTTCATACCGATCGTCTATATCTTGGTTTTGGGGGTATTTTATACTGAAAATACCAAAGAGGTAATGATCACCTTGACATCCTGCTTAAAATGTTGTTTTCCAGTTTATATGTAAAAGAAGCAATTTCTAAGTATTCAAGGTTAATTTTTCAAAGTCAGTATAACTCATCTGCAAAAAATGTCTTCTCAAACAATATGATGTTTGCCTAGAATTAGATGCAAAGGCTTTTTGAAGCCATATGGGTGTGACCAGTTTAGTCATTCTCACTCTTTCAAACTGGAATTGATCAGAGCTCAGCTATAAGGGAATTGAAATTATGTTAAATCTGTGCCAACAAGACAAGACTTTTACAGTTGAGACCCATTTACCCATAAAGTGGTTTATTGTTTTGAACTTTTTCTCCTCATTTTGTAGATGTTCGTTGTTCTTTTTGGAATAGCAACACTCTTGTTTTGTTTTGCATTAGACTAAAGTGTTAAATAGAGAACAGACTGATGAATGGAAGGGCTGGATGCAACTTGTTATTTTGATTTATCATATCTCTGGAGCAAGCACTGTAAGTGTTTTGAATTTATTTTTTTTTAGTGGGAATGCAATTTGAGTATGTTATTTCAAAAGAAAGATAGTTTAAATGGGCATTAGAACTGAATAGTATGAATAAGTAATGCTATTATTCCTGTAGTTTTAAACATGGTATTAGCAGAGTTAATTTTTCTCTCTAAGTGTAGATTTGATTGATAAAAACATTATATATGTTACTTGACCAGTCAAAAAAGTATTTGTTTCCTCTGTTTAGAATATTGCATTAATTTATTTTTAATTGCTAACAACTTGAGTCTGCTGAAGGTGAGCTTTCGAAGAGCCCTTCTTTAGTCTCTCATAACTAGTAATAGAATATGGCGTGTGTGGAGCAATAAATAGAAGAAATTTATTTTAGCATCAAGGTTAGGACACCAAAAGAGCTTAGTAAGAAACAGGGCAATGTACCACAGTGTTTCTTTTCTTGGTTAAATCTGATTTACTGTGATGCAGAAATAGCATAAAACAGAGGGGGAAAAGGAAAGCAAAAAACATTTACATGTCCATTTATAAAAGGTACTTTATTTTTCTCAACAGTTTTTGCCTGTGTACATGCACATTCGAGTTCTGGTTGCTGCGTATCTGTTTCAAACAGGTTATGGGCACTTCTCATATTTTTGGATTAAAGGGGACTTTGGTGTATACAGAGTGTGTCAGGTAAGAATATTTGCTTACTATTTTTATGTATAAATTTTTTCAGATAGCAAAATATCCATAATATATCCATACTCTTCAAATAATGTCATATCAGATCACTTAACCAACGTTTAAACAATGGCTGTTGTGTCTATGTAATCTGATCTGTTTAATTGGTAGTGTTTATCTAATACAAACCTAAACCTTATAAAATGGAAAAAATGCAAGTATATACTCTTTGAAATATCAAGACAAATATTTTCTAATAAATACAATGGAGTTTCCGTTGCAGTAGCAATTTACAATATACAGCAATATGTAAGTAATGAACCAAGTGGGCTTCCAAAGACAGTGTATTGGAACCTACATTTATTAATAAAGAAAAATAATTTTCACACCATAACAATACTGGAGAACATTCCTGGTTTTGTGGCTTCCCTCCCAGGTTTTGCAGCACATGTTGTAGTACTTTAATTTTTCTTTTCTAATACATATATTTTATTGTTGTTGAGTCTTACATTGTCTTGTAACTAAGGTCATTGTGCTTATTAAATGTGTTTTTACAGCCTAATAACATAACTGGCTTTGACTGAGCTAACCTAGGTAGATGTGGGGGTGAAAAAAGAGGCATTAACAGCATCCAGCAATTGGAATACTTGGTCCCCAGCCTGGGAAATAGTCAGATCTGGTTGACCTTATTTCCTTGCAATCTCTACCCAAGCAGGCCAGGGTAGGGCAGGTCCAGAACCACATAATCAGCCTGCAGTCTTACATTGCCCTGCTGATGTTCCTTGTGCTACTTTACCCATGTTTCAGTTGAAATACAATCAGCATGTGAGATGTAAAATACAGAGGTATTTTTATTTAGTGCTAAAGGAACTTGCCCTCATCTTTCTCAGCTTTGCCTCCCAGTTTATATATCCTCTGTCATCTCTCCTCTGACACCACCCAGGTTTTATTTCGTCTCAATTTCTTGGTTGTGGTGCTGTGCATAGTGATGGACCGACCCTACCAGTTCTACTACTTTGTGCCATTAGTCACTGTCTGGTTTATGATCATTTATGCTACCTTAGCTGTATGGCCTCAGATTGTCCAGAAAAAAGCAAATGGTAAGGTTTTTTCTTTCCCTTTCTGCTATAAAACATTTGCTTGTTACTACAATGATGATCATACAGAAATGACATTGTTAGTAGATCTCAGATTCTTTGTACGTTAAACAGCTGCTCACAGAAATACAGTTTGTCATAGATTAATTAGGTCAGTTGAAAAATGTAACAGCTGATAACTACTGCCTCTGGTTACAGTCAGATTAGAATACTTTTTAATAGGTTTGGATCATCAGAGATGTGTTAACCAAGAGCTATAATATTACCGAATGGAAATGAAAACCATAGGTTGCACTGTCTGCGTGCTGGGGCCGTGTCTGCCTCGTGGGTGCAGTGTGAACAGGGAGTGTTTAGACTTTCTCATCCTGTGTTGCCAATGTGTCTGTGCATGTTGAGCACCAGTTTTGCCTTAGCTGGCCAGATAAGAACATGGGCTTGCTGTCCTAGTATATTAGATTTGGTGAGCTATCAGAAGGGCGTCTTGTGGTACAAATATTTTAAATAAAAATTGAAGTGAAATCCCGGTTTATTTTACACATTGCATTTCATTGAAAATGTGTAAAGCATGTGGTAAATGCTTATTATTTAGTTTGCCTAAATTGGAATGTTAAGAGCCTTAAATCCTCATTCCCTATTGATGGAGGAATATCCCCATTTTATAGCCTGAAGATATGACAATGAAATATACCAGTTATATACTAGGAATAGATGCTGCAAAAATGCACTTAAGGAGTAGTTTAATGAGATGTATCAAAGACAAATATCTTCAGTTTAATTTTTTTTTCTAAAAAGGCACTTGTCTTCCAGAAACTGAGAAATTAGTCTTGGGTGCTTCAGAGCAATAGTGTACTGTGAAACTAGAAAATCTTTCAATGACAACTCTCAGTTGTTTATGACCCTGTTTACAGCTGCCAGTTTATGTGACAGATGATCTCTGTTGCAATGTTGAGGCTTGGGCAGAGGTTAATACCAGTCAACAGCTTTGAGGAGTAGTTTCACAGGCTTGTTTTAACAAGATGCTTGTCCTTAATGACCTGCAGTTGAACTTTGGAGTAAAACTGGTATCCCAGAGTCTAATAATATTTGCTCTACTTGTCTCAGATGACAAAAGGTGGTCATTTAAATGTATATATATTTTTTTACATTCACCTGGAGTAAGGACTAACTGTACAGAGTGTTTTGGAAAGCTGAGATTTTAAAATAGTGTTTCTGTTTGAACACCTAAATTCTCTTCTTTATGTGTGTTGTCCCTGTCTCAGACATGATGCTTAGTTTAGACTTAATAAGTTGTTAATTGCTGTGAATGTGTATTTTAATGGCTTAAAGTAAAATTTAAATGTAGATAGTGATAAAATATTGCTGGTAATATTTGAACATTTATTTCTGACTGGATCTATTACAAAGCATAGCTACACTAAATAATTGGCAGTTATTATTTAATGTGTCCTGGGGTTTGTTATTGAAAAATTAATGACATTATAATGATTAATTTATTTCTTCCTCAGGGAACTGCCTATGGCACTTTGGTTTACTGCTGAAACTGATTTGCTTACTGACATGTATATATTTTCTATCATATTCTCAGGTTAGTAAATCCCGGCTATATTTATCCTTAATGACCTAAAAGTGTATTATTACATAAAAGTATATTATTATATCTCTACTCTTTAATGTGCTCATAACTTGTATTTTTACTTCAGTATCATAAATACAAAAAGAAAAAAAAGAACCTTTTGATTTCTTCTCATATTTGAATTGGTGTGAGTGCTGGAAAAACCCACAACTGTCTGTGTGTTTTACTTGTTGATTTGTTATTTTTGACATATTTTCAGTGACTTATTTTCAATTCACTACTGTGAATGTAGTAAATACAAGAGCCTGTGCTTTGGTTTTGGGGTGGGGCTTTTGCTGTGCTTAGAGTTACTGGGTTTTTCCAGCATATGGGGATGCATATGGTGATACGGTGATAATGAAGTTCTGTGTCTCTTAGAGACCTAGTCTTGGCTTTGATACCTCATCAAAAGATTGGTTCTCAGGCTAAATTAGCGATTCCCTACATGCTGGAAGTACAGCTGACACAAGTCAGGGCAGAATTTGTCACTCCAGGATCTTACAGGGAAGTTGTGAAGTTTTAACCCCTCGCTGGTCCTGTTGAACTGTAGTCTTGGCATGCATATTCCTTATGTGGAGTGCATATCCTTATCACAACCTGTCAGTGGATCCGTCCCTTTGAGGAGCAGTGCAAAATGGAAGGTGTGCCAATTCCTTAAGGGGAGGCAAAACTGAAACTCTCTCTCATGTAAAGAAGTTTTTTTCTTTTATTTTCCTCTTTTTTTTCTTGGTTTTTTTTTTTTTTTTTTGGAGAGGAAAGGCTTCTAATCCTACTATTTTTCTGATGCCATGTAGCTAGTGAAATAAGGGCAGAATAATATTAAACATGTTATTGATTTAAATTTAGTAAATACCATTGACATCAGTGTTAATGATTTTTCGATGTTTGCCTTTTACAGGGTGCATTTGAGAAGATATTTTCATTTTGGCCACTGTCCAAGTGTTTTGAACTGAATGGGAATGTCTATGAATGGTGGTTTAGGTGGAAGCTGGATCGCTATGTATGTAACATTTGCATAAATTTATACTGATCTTTTAAGTGTATATTTTAATTTGTGGGAAGAGGGGGGGGTTGTTTTCCTTTCCTCCAGAGAAAACAGGAGTTGGTTTGCCTTGGCGATTAATAAAAGACTAAACTGCACCCACTTAAGTTCTGCAAATGTTTATCAAAGCCTCGCTTAAAAGAAAGATTTATTTGCTTCTGGATTTAAAAAATGAAGTATAAAGTGTCCTAGATCTGTCCTTTCTCAAAAATTATACTGTGAAAATTTAACACCTGTAGCACTTCAGGCTGTTGAAATGCAAGGAAAAGTACCGTGGTGGCTTTCTTAATAATACTTTTTGGAAGTTGTATCAATTAAGGATGTATTTCTTTTAAGGTAACATTTTAAACATTAAAATCAGGGTCTTGGTGCCCAAACCAGACTATTCTTGTACATATTTTTAAATGGTTTTCTACTGGGAAAGTGCTTTCCTTCCAGTTACTGACCCTACAGTGTGGGGTAATAGAACAGGGAGACATTGGTCTTTTTTTCATTCCTTCTTGGCAAAAGTAAGTGGAGTTTCTAAGATGGAAACCTTTATGTGCTAAACTTGCCCTTAACGGGATGGGTCGCGTGTTTCTACCTCTGGTGCCTTCAGGAGGCTGCAGGGCTTGCTATGAGCTCTGTGGGCTGGGTGGTGCTGCTGAAGAGCAAAGCTCAACATAAATACAGAGGACAAGCACTGCGTGGGCCTGAAACAGCCTTGTGTTGGCACTAATGAGAACTTGGCCTAAGATTGTAAAACACTGTTGAAGAATTGTGTCTGTGAGAGAGGGAAGCACTTGTCCTGCTTCTTGGATGTTTTCACCTGCCAGTTTGGGAGAAAGCCAGAGACTTGTGGTTTTTCCCCAGAGAAAGCCTTTTCAGTGGTGGCATAGATTGCAGAGGGGATAGTAGGTACTTGAAAGCTTCTTGAAATTTCATTGTCTTGTCTTTAATGCTCTCTGAAGCATTAGTAAACGTTCTTTATTTGTAGATTTTGAGCTGATTTAAAAGTGCAGTTTATGACTATCTCATGTATAAAGTCTGGCTTTGTTTGCTGTAGTAAATCTGGGAAAGGACCTTTTGAAACATAGCTTAAAAATACTTTATCTGGTAGCATTGCTATTGAGAGTTTATACCTGAAGTACTTGTAAAAGCCATAAAATGTTCATTGCATTCTGTTTGTTGTTTACAGGTGGTTTTTCATGGGATGCTCTTTGCTTTTATTTATCTGGCATTGCAGAAACGTCAGATGATATCAGAAGGAAAAGGAGATCCCCTTTTCTCCAACAGAGTTTCAAATATTTTATTATTTATTTCAATTGTGTCCTTTTTGGTAAGTATCTCTAAGTATCTAGTATAATCAGGTTTGTAAATATCTGAAAAATAAGTTTTCTGAAGTTCTTGTTTAGTCAATATCATCTAATACAAAGTTTGAAAAATCAAATCTTTGTCTGGAGATATTTCAGCTGGGTTTTTCTGTACAGCCCTACTCGCTAAAATATTTTTCTGTTCAGTCAAATGTAGATGAAAACATCATTACTCTTTCAGTTCATTGCAAAGCTTAAAAGAAAATTGGATCATAAAAATAGCATGGTAGATAACACAGCTCTTACCTCCACACTTGATTGCTTGGCTATTTTTGAGGAAAAGATGTTTTATTAATAATTATTCATCGGATAAGTATTCATTAGTTGCAAAGATTTTGAGAGAAACATGAAAGTCATGTATTTTTTTCTCTTAGTGTCCCACATCTTAGTGAACTAACTAATACTAAAGCAATTCAAAATATCATACTCTTGTTTCATTTTTAAATGTTACATATAATTGCTACACAGACTAATTTTTTAATATCTTTTAGACCTACTCTATTTGGGCTAGTAGCTGTAAAAACAAGACAGAATGCAACGAGCTACATCCTTCTGTTTCTGTGGTGCAGGTAATTATTAGCCCTTTTGAGTACAGTGATAGAATCCAGTCTGTTCTTATTTGAGCTTTTTTAAAAGTTGTTTTTAAATATATTTGTGCTGTAGCATGGAATGGCAGATATTGAGCTTCCTTCCCATAAAGAGTTCAACAACGTTGGTCAGTTTTTCATTGCCTTTAAGCACCGAAATTGCACACTGTGATTGTGCTTTTAATTTATCTGGATGTCCTTAGTGCAGGTTTCATATGCACCATTCAAGTCCAAACCCAACTTTTGGCTATTTGCATAGCAGTGGAAAAGATGAAAGCTGTGGAGGGAAAGACAGGTGTAGAAAAGCATGAGTGGGAGTTATTAGTGTAGTAAGCAACCTAAGGGACCCTGTAGTCACTTAGAAGAGGTGGCCCACAGGGCCATGCATGTGGTTTTCTTAAATTAAGGTTTTCCTCTTGTTGTGTCCCCTGCCACACTCTACCCCAGCTGTCTCGTTCTGTGCCCTGTTTCTTTTCTCATTAATTTGTCCTGCTCTCTTGAGGGGCAGCAAGTGGGACATAATTTTTCAATATTAGTTTGTCCATCTTGACACCCTCTTAAAAATTGAGGGTTAACTCAGATTTGTGGCCAGCTTCATTTTAGGCTGGCATGGTGTAACATGTCTTGTGACCATGCCTAGGAAGCATACAGTAAAACTTGTCAGCATCAAGGCCATGATTCTACTGGAGATGTAAATGTGACCTGCTATGTAAGAATACATGTAAAATATTTTTAGTTTCAATACCTGCTTTATTAAGTATAAACTGTGTGGATATTTGTTTGGTTTATATTTTTATTAGCTTTTAAAGAAATTTTAATGCAGGATGCACTTCACTTAGTGCAGTGAAAATGGATACACCTTTTGTGTTTGTATTCAGCTTGTCATCCACAGTCACTTTCTTTGTTTTGTCTTTTTTTTTTTTATATTTTTTTTTATTTTTTAAGATTCTAGCTTTCATCCTCATCAGGAACATTCCTGGATATGTCCGATCTGTGTACAGCTCGTTCTTCGCCTGGTTTGGCAAAATTTCTTTAGAGGTAAGTAGAATGATCAGAAGTACAGTTAATTAAAATTTAGAAATGTAAGGTGGTGTTATTGTCTAGACTAGAAAAAAAGCACATAAATAGAGAAAACATTCATTGGTTTACTAAATACCATGCTGTCATGTTTGACCTCTTTTAGCATTATAGCTTTTGTTGCACTTAAAAGTCATGGCTGAAATAGCAGCCTCACAGTACCAAGCTTAATTCTGGTGCTGTTTTAGGGGACAGGGTGATTTAAGGTTGTGAGAGTGGAGATTAAATGCTGGAGTATGCTCTGAGGTTGGAAGATAAAAATTTAGGCCAGTTGAAGAATGTGCATGAATTATACTTATTAGTGTAAGTACACTTATGTGTTTGCCCAAGAAAGCTTTTTGTGACTAATAAAGAAATGTACCATTGCAAATAAATCCCTTCTTAATGCAAGGGTTACATTGTTCCATAGAGTGTATAGTTTGAAACAGTAGGAATTATCTTGGTTCCCATTTTATTTGCTGTTTGGTGATATTAAATGTGACATTTCATTGTATTACTAAAATATATTGATAGGAGAAACAAAAATTGCAATACAGTGTATGTGGTATACAAGATTTTGTGGGGTTTTTTAAAGATCACATTTTACTCTTCCAGTTCCTGGTGAACTTTAGGTGCTGTTCAATTCCAGGGAGCCATGCATTCATCAGCAGGTGAAGCATCCTCTCTTATTTGCAGGCCTGTCAGCTCATACCCTCACCAGAGAGTCAGTAATTGAGGGAAGCAGATTCTTCCCTGCTCTGATGGAATGTATCCAACGCTCCCCTGAGCTGTATTTGGTTAAGGGCCAAGCAAACACATTTCTCTGTGCTTTTAACAAGCTCATAGTTTTCTCTTGTAGCAAAGACACGTGGAACACAGCTTCTAACCAAATCAGAAGTGTGTCAGTTGATGCAATAGTAATAATTATGTGGTTTTGGATAAGTAAAAATATTAACATGTAGAAGTACTGTTAAACACATTTCTTTTTTTTTTCGTTTAGCTTTTCATTTGCCAATACCATATTTGGCTGGCCGCAGATACAAAGGGGATCTTGGTGCTCATTCCTGGATATCCAATGTTTAATGTTCTTGTCAGCACTTTCATATTTGTGTGCGTGGCACATGAGATTTCTCAGATCACCAACGATCTAGCACAGATTGTGGTTCCTAAAGATAACTCAACTCTGCTGAAAAGGTTGCTATGCATAGCTGGATTTTTTTCTGGACTACACTTCTTCTCAGCAATGCAAGATCAGTCAAGGCATTAACTTGGAAACTTTCTTCAGGTTTACTTTGTGTCTGCCTGAACAAAACTTCTCAACTGGAGGTACAAGAAGACATTTAAATTAAGCGTGTGGAAAATGTATATAGTGGAAATGTACATACTTTGTGTGGAAATAGCCTTCTCAAACAATCTGAGAAACCAGAGTGCACTGTACAGAATTGCATGTGAAAACGAGTCTTTTCTACTGGATGTTAGTTTCTGTTTACATATCTGTCGGGAGGAGCCAGGAGGCAGGGCAGTGGCTGAGCAGGATCATGGCAGCTCACGGATCTGTGTGGGGGCTGTTGCAGCGCGGAGCCGGCGCCGGAGCTCGGCGGGAGCAAAGCCAGCGCAGCCGGGAGCTGCGGAGCCGCCGCAGGGACACGGAGCCGAAATTTGCTGGCTACAAGTTGGTCTGTGGGCTGGAAATGGTAGTACCTGTTATGTGAAACCCTCCATGTGTGGAAGTACAAAGTAATCATCAGTTCAGTGATTGAAGAGTATGTACAAGTTTACATAATGTTCTATGAGGGGTTTTTTTTTAGAAATTTAAGATGCGTTCAGCAAATATGGTGGATTCCGAGGTGAAATTTTTTTATAAAGAGAATTTGGGTTTTTTTCCTAAAATTGTTCGCTTTTTCATAGTTTTTCCACTAATTCATTTAACTGTGTGTAGTTCTGTGTACAACCCTCATGAACAAACAAATGGGTAATTTTCAAAGGCTCAGTTCAAGATGGGAAATTTTTGGAAGACCCTCCAACCTTTTTCAGTCAGATGGAATCCCATCATATCCACTCCATCACATCTTAGGGGAATGGTGATCTTTGACCCTCTCCCTGTGTTTGCAGGTGACCTTGAATTAGTCTCATTAGGGAACTGGTGCCATATTCTATGCTGTAATACTATTTTCACTTAAGAGGATGCAAGTCAATTGGTATCATGAGGAGGAGGGATTGAGTGGTCAGCTTTGTTGCGTGCAGATGGTTGAGTCTCAGAAGTGAAATGAGATTGGAGCTGTTTGGAGAAAACTTTTTTCTCATCCTTTTCATCAGTGCCCAATTTTTCTTAATAATTTTTTCCTTTAGCAAAAACCCTATAATTGAAAGAAATAGTCCTTCAGTGTGGCAGTGACAAGCTGTTGTTTACATTCTACTTCTCAGTGAAGTTTTGGACATTTCTTGATTAGTTGTGGGTTTGGTTCAAGTGATAGTTTTTCATTTTATTCTTCTCCTGATTATTTGATAGCAGTCAAAAACATGAGCGCAATATTATTTTCCAAGCATATGTGCAATTATGTATGATTGTAAACAACATGAATCCTAATTTGTACCATATATACTGTCACATGCATGTTTTTGTTCTTATCCCAGGTAAAACATTGAATTCAGTCTTGCAGCCATGAATGAATGCAAAACAAATTTGTGAAAAGAATAACTTCAATTTTTATTTTTCTGTGTGTGGTGGAGAACAGTTTCTTTAAAAGAATAACCAGTCATTCATCATAAAAACAAGAAAGAAATCATTCACTTCCCCCCAGATTCAACAGTTTTACTAAGCCTGCCAGCTGTTTGGAAGATACTGGAAAGATACTCAGCTGTTTGTTCTGTGTGCATATTACTTCCAGTGCTTGGGAATCAACCTCTTCGATCAATACATTTGAGTGACTGAAGGAAAGGGTGTAGGTGGGCACTGTAGTGGGGGATAGCAAGCATAACCTTCATCTATGCCAGTATTATGAGCAACAGGGAACTGTGAGCTTGAGGGATAATTTTTTTGTTCTTCACAACATAAGTATTGTAGATATAACTCTATTTATCTGTTGTACAGACTTGGTTAAAAAATTTATTTTTAATGTTTGAAATAATGCACTTGTTTACTATTACTGTATGTGGGATAAATATATTTTCTTTTCAGGTTATGTAAAAATATGAAGTAATTTAAACATTAAATAAATGTGCTGTGGATGCTTATTTTTGTAATGGGAGCAGCATCATTTAAGTAAAAACTGTCTATTGCTCGTCTCTAGCTGCGCTGTGGTTCCTGTATCTCAAAGGAAGGCAGATGCAATGCAGGAAGTTTGCTCTGCAGCAAGTGGCACTGTCCCTGCTCTGATGAAATTACAGCTCCAGGAGCCAGAGCCAGCCCAGAGCTCGGGGGCCCTCAGCAGAATCCGCAGCGGAGGCGTTGGATACTTCTCCCTGCCAGGAACCCTGCAGCAGAGCTCTGCAGGAAAGCAGAGGAACTGACGCAGCTCAAGAAACCAAGCCCATCTTTAAGACTTGCTTGAGTTAAGGAATTTAGATTCTACTTGAGCTACTTAAAAGGGGCTCCTTAGGCAAAGGAAGTACCAATCCCATTAATCTGTGACCAGTGACAAGACACAAGAAAATGGCCTAAAGTTGTGTCAGGAGGTTCAGGTTGGATATCATGAAAAGGTTCTTCAGCTGGAGGGTGAACAGGCTCCCAGGGAAGTGTCACAATGCCAAAGCTGACAGAGTTCAGGAACTGTTTGGACAACGCTCTCAGGCACTTGGTGTGACCCTTGGGACTGGTCCTGAGCAGGGCCATCAGTGATCTTGATGAGTCCCTTCTAATTCAGCATCTTCTGTGATTTTGTGATCCCCAAAGACCCTGATTTTATAATCATGGATATACATAGTTCTGGTGCCCACAGTAGATAGTAAGTGCAGGAGTCCTCTCCCTCTTCTCCAGTTAGGCATCCATTTTAGGCATTGTCCCCTCTTAAACAAACCCTGCACCATTGGCTCCACCCCAGTTCTCAGACCCGACCATGCAATCTTGTGTCTGGAACAGTAAAAGCTGTAACAATGTTGTTCAGGCACCCTTTTGTAAATAACCAGGCAACAACTCCACTACTTCGTATTTTCCATTTTATTAGATTATACAGTTCATGTATGTACAAAGAGATCTGTAGGGCTTTCTATTTAATTTGGTTGCAACTTTAAACAATATCAATTCATATTGCCATCATATAATGTTAAAAGAGGCTGTGAATTTACTCCCTTAATTATTACTAATTCTTTAGCCATTAAGTGTCTTTATCCAGCTTTAGAAATCTATGCTTTCAGAGTAATCATTTTAATAAGTAAAAATAAATAATTTGTTATTAAACTTACCTCAGATAAATGAAGCTTTCAATCATAAAACAGTTCAGGTATTCTTAATACCCGAGTGACCTACATCATTAAATTCTTTTCAAAATAAGTGGAGACTCCACTGCTAAAAACTGATTTTTTTAATGCATGTATGTAACAGTTTATTTCCTTAAATATACTGGCACTGTTACATTAATACAAATAACACGGGAGCAGCTCTACTGGTAGATCTATTGATTGTCATGTCATCCTGGACTTATCAGAAATTCTTATAATCCACACCTAGTGCTATTTACAAAGTTTAATCTTATGTTGCATTAAAAATCATTATTTAAAATCCATTCCATTCATTTTGGTTTCAAAACACTGACAGCTGATACATTTGAAAATATTAGTACAAACTAACAGAAGCCAAATGCTGATTGTACTTGAATTTTTTTACAGCTTGGGTGAGAGATGAAAATGTTTAATTGACTATAAACCTCAGTGTGCAGTTTTGTGATTCGCTTTTCACTGATAACCATCCAAGCTGCTGGAAAGAAGGGGGGTGTCTCTGAGGAGGCTGATTGACTGGTGAAGTCTCTTCCCTGGTATCTTTTGGATGAGGTAGGAAGGCGTGATGGATGCCACTTGGAAAGTGAGTAGGAATGGCTTTTTATTCCTCCTTTCTCAGGAACTGCCTTTAATGTCTCAACTTGAATGCCTGTAGCTTGAGCTACCTCTCCTGGTCTAACAGCCAGCAGCAGGATTTGCTGCCATGTCCTGTGAGCTGTGCTGAGCATGCAGGGCAGCTTTGTAAACTGATACTGAAGGTCTGACTATAATACAGGTAGGTACCACTTACTGAGCACAGCTTAAATACTTTGCTGCCATTGGTATTATAGTTGGTGTACAAAATTAGTCTAAAAAGCAACTCAGGACTTGTTCTATCTCCTGAGATCCTGCTCTCAGGTCCGAGCATACAAACAAGTCATTGATGCTTAAAAATTGACATAAATTAAAGTTCTGTGTTTTGACAGAACAAGGTCATAACTGTAAAAGAGAAAAACAAAGACAAAAACAAAACCCACAAAACCAAGAGCAACTACTTTGGTCTTTCTACAAAATGACCTCATTTTACAGATTCCTTTTATCCTCAGTCTTAAATTCCAAAATTACTCAAATTTCACTTAGCAGAGACTTCAGGAACCTCAGCTAAGGAAATGTAGCCAGCATTTAGCAATTTTAAAGCAGACGCAGTTTTCTGCTTACAATGCAATGTCCTGATGAACATACAGCTTCTGAAAGAGAAAATATTACAGAAAAAAAGACAAAGCGTAAGTGTCAGCTTAAAACAATACCATGCTTTGAGGTAAAACCCCAAGAACTGTTGGTGTCAGCTGCTACAGCTGCAGACCCTGAAGTCCTGTGTGATGCTGTATTTGAAGTTTTAAAGAAGCATCAGAAACTTATTTAAAATCTGGTGAAAAGTGTCAGTAGATGAATTATAGTTGTCTGTTGAAAAACATGGAAACCCCAGTTCAGATCCTTTTAGCAAAGTCCATATATTATTAAGCTTTCAGCTGTGTGGACAAATGCCTCTCAAAGAAACCACCTCCCAGCAAAGTATGCCTTTAATTAGGTCCTTTTTAAAATGTGAAAATATAATCCCTGGATTATATTTTACTGGATACTTAATTCTCCTGCTACAGTTACTGCTCCAAAAAGAAAAAGAATGTGGAGAATATAAAAAATAAATAGCACTGGGGCTGTTTATTGGGAATATCACCAAAAAGTTTTTAAAGAGTTTTTTTAAAGAATCAGTTCAGGTATACTTAAATTAAACCCTTGCTTATTTGCAGACATTATTTTTTGCCTAACAATAGTTGGTTACAGTTTCTTCTAACATAACCAGATGAATGAATGGACAGATTTTAAATGCTTTATTGCTTAAAAGTTTTCAAATAGTGTAAATATCTGGGAAAAGAACAGAAATCTAATTTTTATCATGAGTAGTTTTAGTTATTTTCTCTCAGGGATTATTTATTTATTTTTCAAAAATAACTCTGCTCATTACATTTGGTAATCTCTAAAAAATAAATCCCTAATATATGTGCAATACTATTTCTGAGCCTCATTATGTTGCACAGGTTTTCATGCTTGTACACTACTGCTTTTCCTGTGCAAACGTTAGGCAGTTAAATCATCCCATTAACAGTCTGAAATCCTTTGAACCTCTGAAGTTTTGATTTCCCTGTTAAAACTTTCAGGAGACATCACAAGACAGAATAAAGCTTGATATTTATTAATACACACATATATATATACATACATACATATATATGTATATGTATATATATACATTAAAGATTACTTTCTGAATGTAACAAATATAAAAAGTTATCAGTGTTTACAAATTGTCAAAAATGTCCAAAGTACAAAAGGATACAGTACATCAGTCATATGGAAGTGATTGTACTCCTGGCACTGAAAGCATCATAATACTGTGGGCATGCACAATATACACCAGTAAAACTCATGCATCAACCAGAACAAATGAGGAAGTGAGACAATTTGCTGCCTTCTTTGATTACAAATTCATTGCTTCTGTTAGTTTTCTTTCCTCAGGAATACCATTTACCTGCAAATAGATGAGAATTTATATAATCCATCAGTAGCACATGATGCTTCAATAGTACTGAAATGTCAAGTATGAGCACAGCACATGAACGGTATTTATTATTCCTTCATCAACAACCACATTGGAGAAACACTACAAGTGCAACCTGGATCAAAAGATGACATACACATGACAAAGCATTCTGGGAATGGAAAAGGCTGGGAAAAGATTGTTTTACTGGGAATTTATCTTTCTATTTGGGACCTAACAGACTTCATAGGGAGGCTGAGGCATGAAACAGGAAAGGGTGTACATGGTGTACATGCAATGTTTAGTCTTTTACATTATAGGAATACCCTCTAAGCTTTTTCATCTAAGCACCTTAAACAGTCCTTGTGAATTCTGCCTATTGACAGAGGGACAACTATAAAACCTAATAAATCTGTTCATATTGGAGACTATTCATCAGTGTAATAAACATTAGATGTGAGTGGTCACCTTTCACACAATTCTCTCCCAAGTAATTTTTGACTTTGTGAAAGAGTCAAGCATTGTCAGCTATTAAGTCTGCCTCTTTATATAATATTAAAATAAAGCTATTCCTTACTGGGGATTCAGATAGTTCCTGAAGTAGACAACAGTTATTATCCATGCTCTGCTCTTCAAATTACTAAATAGGGTCTAATGAAGATTTAAAATAAAAATTTCTTATTCACAGATGTAACTGATAGTGTGTTAAATTCCCTGAGTATATTCTGCGAATTTTCTATAGAAAAGGAAGAAAATTTAACAATTAATGTCTCATTCTACAGGTTTTTTTGGCCTTAAATGTTCTATTTCTGTAAATTTCTTACTTGAACAGATCAGTAAAATTGATTGCTAAGTATTCATCCTACTAAAAAATTCTTAGTAGTGCCTGAATTTTGTTTTAAATCATAACTTTCCAAAAAATCTAACATTCTGGGAACAGGAGTTATGGATATCCTTTCAGGAAAGCTTCAAGAGGCACATGCCATTATGTCATGGAAGTTCTCTGAGCTACAAAGCAAGGTGTCATTATAAACCAAGGGAAGAGGAGGAAACATGCTCTGTCCCCAATACATTCCACTACCTGCCCCCCCCTGGATTTCTGAGAGCTTGTCACATGCAGTGTCTGTGAGGAATATGAAAGAACAGTTGTATTCTACAAAAATAATGTACTGCAGACAATACAGACACAGGAGAATTTTTAAGATCTAATTTTAGGGCAGTTTTTCACTGCGTCTCACAAGTGAGACCCGTCCTAGCTTGTGTTTCATACCTTTGCAAAAATGCCTCACTGCTGTCACTGTACAGCATTACCAGTTATTTTGCATCTTATTTGCTGCAAGGCAGACTGGAATTCTTGAAATGAAACAGTCACAGAAGAGCAGCACTGTGTGACACTTATTCTGCCTTATAAACAGTGTGAGCTGTGCTAAATGTCAACCCAAACCAGTGCTGGAGGCTCTGAAGCAAGGCTTTGACTGCCAGGGTCATCCACCATTTCCAGCATATGTACAATGAAGCACACAAATGGCAAAGCTACCAGAACTGCTGTCAGACTTCTTATACCTGTGTTTTTAATTTCCACATAGCAAAACAATCCACATGGAGAGAAACATCTATTATATGGAGAGAAGCATCTATTATATACTTGCCTCAAATCTTTGAAATGTTGTCATACGAAATTCTCCTTTAATCCCCGAAAGCAGTAATGAAGAAAAATGCTTTTCAATGAAAAGAACAAGTTGCTTTTTTAACTCCTAAGTTAAAACAAATCTTCTACTTGGAGCTGTAGTTCTCATATTATGTTCAAAACATATGTATCTCTCTAGAGTTTTGATTAAATACCTCTTCAAATATTTAAAAATTACAGTTGGCCTCTCCTTTTTCCCTGTGTGGTCCTCACTCCCTCTCTCATGGCTATGGCTGTAGGTTTTTCTCAAACCTGAGATGCTAAGTAGAGAGGACAGTCAGCCTTAGTCTGATGGGTCATTCCTGACCTCAATCAGTACATAAGCATTAGTGAGAATGACACAGAAGTGATGACTACCACATAGGAAATCTGAAGCATGGATGTGCCTTACCACAGATTCCCCTCTATCAACACTTTATGTCTAGTAACAGCAATACAGAGCTCCTTCTTCAAAGCTTAACTAATATTGGTAGGAGTTAGAAATTTGGATTTTCTATCAAGTGTCAGAATCTGAACCATGTAACTACTTTTGGGAATCTGGCTGTAGCTTCAAGTGACAAAATTAATTATATGAGATTTCAAAGTTAGCTGAACTGAATTCCAGACTCTCATGCGGAGTCCTAACATATAATTTCTTCCTTGTTTAATCAATCCCATGCCAAAATTTTCACTGATGTACCAAAAAAAAAATTCAGAATGACAATTCTGTAATACTTTACTATATTTGAAAATTATTTCCACAGACTGAATACAAGTCCACAGACTGTACACATTTTGACTAGTGTTTCCTCCACACTGGTCACTTAATAATTACAGTATTTTCTGAGTACTGACCTGCACTCTGCTGCTGTGGAATCTGAGTCTGATGTGGCAGGTTCCTATAAAAAACCATTTAATATCTTTAATGCTTCCATACAAAGTCTGAAGTGTATTATGATGAAAGCTCAGTATTTACACTTCATTTTTTTGTCTATGAAGCAATAATTGTTTTTCACTATGCAAATAGAGATGTCCAAAGTTTAGCCAAGACCATGAAATAAAGACAATTATTGTGAAAGTAGTTCTTATTATTTCACTTGTCAGCTACGTTCAAAGGCTCAAACTTGGTGAAATGCCAGAGGTAACAAGAGTCACCATAGGTTTCTGAAGTTAAGCAAAGTTTGGTTTTTGTAAGTGAACATTCCATATTCCATAAATACAGCAAAGGTGACACCATTTGCAATGTAGTTACTGGCTGTGGAATGAATGAATGGTCAGCCACTTCTACGTGTCAGACCACTTCACTTATCAAGGTAAAGTTGCATTTTTGTGTCCTGCTTAAGTGTCTGTTTTAGCAACTACTAGATAAAGGATTTTTTACAGAAAGGAATTAAGGGTTACAACGTAGGTGAAGCAGATAAATACCCTCTGTATTTAACTCAAGAAAGCCTTTGGTACAGGATTTGGCACCCTTGTCATAAAAACTGCTATTCTGAATAGAGAAGAAGCTGTAAAAGATGGGGCAGAGCACTTTGCAGCACTTGTACGAGGAATAATTTATACAGCTGTCCTTTCTGGAGAATTTAGATTGGAGCAGGGAGAAGAAAATACTCCTGCAGCATGGATCTACAATGTGAAGGGAATTTAGGACAAGCATGTGTAAATTAGGGCTTAGTTGGAGCTGGCACAGGACCAGTACCACTATGGCCATGCAGGCCTGCCAGCGAAGGAGGTACCAGCTGGAGTTGGTGCTGCAGCACAGTACTGGAAAATGCCAGCCTCACATCTGCTCAGCCCCAGGCACCTCAACCAAACCTTTCTTTTGCTACAGCTCTATGGACTTATCTGAATTAGAACATGTGCAAAGCATAGGGTCTGCCTCACTATTTTCACTAAGTTACTGATAAATGAACTCTAAGGAACAGGAATTAATTATTTTTCTGTTTCTGTCTTGGAAAGAGAATGGCAACAATGGAAATGGGAGAGAGCTATGAGCATTTTTCTTGGTAAGTCTGGATTTATTATCTGTGTAATGGAGTATGTTCTTTTGTTCAATGTTAACATTTCAAACACAAACCATGAGTGACAGGTACATGACTAACCACTTACAAAGTCTGGATTTTCTGGTATAAAACTACCATCAACCTGCTGGTAGCTTTATACCAGTACCCCAATGATATGTGTCGAGAGACAGGGTTTCTAAAGTAGGACAGTTTTACTTGATTCCTCTGTCAAAAGTAGTTTTTCTCCAAAACATGCAGACATCTAACTGTTCCATGCCAAGCTTCTTGCAAGCCTGCAGACTGAAAGCAGCCATTTACTCTTATAACAGAAGGCCTTTCTTTCTGCTGGAAACGCAAACATCAGAGCAATCTTGAACTGTGAGAGTTATTACCAAATCCTGCCATAATAAACACATTTTGGAGGGCAATCACTGGAACCTACAGCTGGGTTGAGCAGCACAGTGAGCATTAGGGACAAGGGGGAGCACTTACTGCTGAGTCTGCATCAGAGGCATGCTGGTGTTGTCGTAGCTGTCGCTGTGCAGGGGCGGCACCATCTCGCCCGTCACCGGGTGGAACACGGGCAGCGTGGAGAGCGGCCACGCGATCTCCCTGTTCTTGGACATGTCACGCAGCTCTTTGGTTGATTTCTGGATAGCACTGTGGTGCACCAGCTGGATGCTGTGGCAGAAGGAAATAAAGTAGTGAATACATACTTTAAGTGCTCCATCAAAACCCAGAGATTTTTGCAATTATTAATCATAAAGTACAAGGACTTTGAGGCATGCTACAGACTACAGTGCAACAATTACAACCTTCACAGTTAAATTAATAAATTGGATTTATTTAGTTTTTAAGGCAGTAATTATTCCATTAGATTTTTCTGTCTGAATAGATACTTTTCGTATGATTCAAGACTGTGCAGTTTGTGGCTGACGTTCCATTTATTTGCTGCAGTTAAAGTTTTGGTTAACTCCCAGTTCTTGTGGTAGATTCATAAAAGCTTGTAAATTAATTTTAAAATACCATATTATATGCACTGGATACCTTCCAGGAGATTTCTTTTCCTGTTGCCTTTAAGAGACAAGTTGGGAAGTCCAATAACCAGGAGTATTAATTACATATTACATGTTTATTCTAACAGCACTATTTTATTTTGAATTAACAGTCTTTAATTTCAAACCCTTTTTATTTCTGGTTTTCTATCCTTGCCAAGACTGATTTAAAAGCAGCTTTCACATTTATGAATTAAACCATGAATTAGAGAGAATGAAAGAAGATTATGACACATATGTATGAAGCATGAAGAGCTACTGAGAATGAAAATTAAATGGTAAAAGAAAAATAACAGGAAAGAAGACACTTACTCTGGTGTTTGCATGTTTCTCTTTTCCCTAAAAACAAAACAAAATTTATGAATTAAATAATAGCATTGATAGTTGGAACATTAATCTATCTGATGATGAAAACAGTACATGATGTAGAAATGCTGACAAGGTTATTGCTAAACGCAACTTGGCAGCATTTGCAACGGGGTTTATGATGAGGCCTTGATGAAGGCACGGAGAGAGATGTGACAGTGGTGACAGACACACACAGATACACACACAGGGAAATGAAAAATGCAGGTTAAAGAACAAGCTTCTGGCTAAAATAAATTCTGTGACAAAATGAAATTGTAGTTTGTGTAAGAAATGGCAGAAATCGTGTTACTTGCTGCTTTCCTTTTATGTGTTTTTCTTTTATAATATGTCTAAATTCAACTAATCTCCTCAACCAGGTTTATGTTATGAAAGCTAGCATTTTAGAAATTACTTAATATTCTCTTGAACTAATGATTCTTTATTAGTATTTTATTTGCTGGGGGCATTTTGGAGAGCTGTGTACATGTGGAGTTTTTGGGGAGTTTTGTGCATATCTTGAGTATTTTAACTCTTTCTAGAATAACTAAAGGCCCTACATCCACTTGCTTGGAAATTAGTGCATGTGCTTAAGTGAGAAATAGTTCAATATTACAAGCAGATACCTTTTGGCCTGTTTTAAATGTTTATAATGAACTGAATGGAGATATTCTAACAAATAACCTTCTATGCATTATCATCTTAGAAAGATCTAGAGTTACTTATTAGCATGTTAAAGTACTCACACTCCTTCCCGTCGGCAGCACATGATATAGGCAAGTATAAGAAAAAGCACCAGTGCTATTGCCGAGGGCACTGCCAGTGTAATTAGGAAATCCGAGTAATAGTCTCTGCTTTTCAGTGTATCAGAAGGTGGCTTGTATTCTCCACCATCAGGTAATATTCCCTCTCCACGAATCACTTCCTGAAAGGTGGAAACTTGTTTGGTATTGTCAACCTGATGCCAGGGGGAAAAAAAAAAAAGAATAAAAAAAAAGTCAATTAAATAACCAAGTGACAGAATGTAAAAACAGGCAGCTATTTAACTAACCATGACATATAAAAAAATCCATATTGCACACCCGACAAATTCTATACTATTTCATCCAAACACTTTTTAAAAAAAAATAATAGAAGCTTACTTTTTATGAAGTGTGATAAGTAATGTTATAATATTACTACTCTCTTTTGTGCCTACCCTAGATACAATGTCCTTTACAGAATAATTTTAGGCATATTCCACACACACAGAATTTGAGTATAAATTTAATAAACAACTTTAGTGCAAATTAATTAACTGATTCTGACTTCTTTTTGGTTAATTAATCCATTTCTTACTAGTCTTCCTAAAGAACAATACTGTCCTGTCTTGTATAAAGGTGGCAAAAAGGAAGAGTCTCATACTTACAATGTTCTTCCTCCTCCTTCTCCTTCAAACTGAGCTTTACATCCGGTGCTCAAAAAATCAAGAGGCTCATTATCTCCCTCACTCAAATTTAACCAGCCTCCAAAAGCTGAATTCCTGGTCACAATTTTTTTTTGGTGTGTGTGTCTGTACCAAATGATCTTAGAAATAAAAACAAGTTTTTTGCTAAATTTCCTATTGCTTTTAACTGCCATTCCCAGACAACTTAATTTTCTGCATATTTTTTTTTGTTATCTTCAGTTAGATGTTACTGTCAAATTTTATCAGGGCTAGCTTTAAGGTCATTAATCTCGAGATCATTAATACAAATAAAATATATTTGCTTATATGCTTTTGTCTGACTGTTCACTGAGAAATCTTGCAACTGATGGTCATTACTTTATCATTTATACTTCAAGTCATAAAATGCTGTATTACAACTTAGGAAATGGGTCAAGAGGTTTTTATGAAATTCCAGAAATCCTGCTGAGCCTCAAATGCACACACACCCAAACACCCCCAGACACATATATATGTGTTCGCTAAAAAAAAAATAATTTATGTATTCTCTGCTCATTAATTCCAGAGTATCTTTTAAGTTAGGTACACTGAGTTCTACCTGGCTGCTCAGCTGAATTTCAAACCCTAAGAATGCACAAAAAAAATGTACTTATTGATGTGACTGACAGAGGTCCATCAGAGTATGAGAATAAGCTGTCAGAAAGCAGCTCTAGGAGGAGCATTTATTACATTGCCCATCCTTGCACAATGGGGGACCCCCAAACTTAAATGCACTCTTTGATCTGGTGCTAACTGCCAACACCACCTCATAATCAGTGTGAGGATGAGGATATGATGGCTCTGTTTTTTTATCACTTGTTTACGTTGTGGATATGGGAAATAGAGCTCAACTCCCTCCCAGCCCATAGATCTGGGGAGAATTCCTGTCTCAGCCTGCCTTGTGAAAAGCAGACTGTGATTAGATAGAGGGAAGCTTGGCTCCCTTTTCCCTTTGATGCAGCAGGTTACAGCAGAAATGCTGCTGGCAACAGTAAACACCCCTAAGACAGTTTAAATTCAGTTATTGTGGCACACCGCCAAAACAAGTGCCAAACTCGAGAAGGTTGTGTTATAGCTGCTGCAGAAAATACTTCTCTGAAAGCCTGTTCCTCTTACACATCCCAGGGTGATCTCTGCTTTTCTCAAACCAGCATGACAATGCTGCTTCATCGTTAGTTTATGAGCCACTGCCACCACCAAGTATTTTTCCTGAAGAAGTACTCCTAACCAGCTGCTTTTCCTTCTGCATGGGCACTGCTGACTGTTCCTGCATTAGTGCACTTTCCCTCTGCTGCTTCTTTTAAAATTCATCCTGTTTTCCAAGACTGTTTCTCAATTTCTCAACACCTTTCTGAATTCTATTGTGTCCTTCAATGCACCTGCAGATCCTTTTACTTCCATGGGAAACACAAATTTAATTAAATATGCAAATTCCATTATCCAGCTATTAATTAGGAATAGCCAGGAATTACTATTAATTCTGCTATGATTATGGCTACCAGCCAGCTCTCCACTAGTTCCTAGCTTTATCTAGACCATGTTCCAGAGCTTGCCTGTGAGATAGTATCAAAAAAACCTTACCAAGGAGGAATGAAATTTGCTGCTCCACCTACTTCTTCCTTGAAGAAGGAAAGGGAACACTTGACATAGTTTGTTCTTGCCAAAGACCAGCTGCCTTCTGCTATTTTTTTCAGGTGCTGGTAAGTATTGCTGTGTTCACTTGGGCCTTTTACAATTTCTCAGTTGAAAGCAAATAAAAAGCAAATAATCTGGGTACTCCTTTGAAATAAGTATTTTCCAACCTTCTAGAATCTTTCCTAATTTATAGTGTATAGGCAGAAAAGATTGGAAGTTATCCAATCAATTTTGTATACGAATACCTTTCCTTATACTCAGTAAGTTTTATCCATTATACGAAGTGTTTAATATCTCCCTTTCAGCTTCCTCCTGGGTAATGTCTGAAGCAGCTCAACAACCATCTAAGTTTATTTTATCTACCTTCACCATCATTGTTCAGATTTATCTGCAACATTCTCTTCCAATACTGCATTATTTCTTGATTTTCCTTACAGGAACTAAAAAAACCACCACAACCTTAAAAAGCCTCTTTGGGAATTATTCTCCTTTCATGGAAAATACGCTAACGTTTGGTTATCATTTTTCTTGCATTTGACTGAGAAGAATGCTCCTATTCATTATTTCATTCATCAACTTTACTTTCATTCCTTTTTCTATTTAATTTTTGAACATAAAATATGCTTTAGGCCATTTACAGAAACATTTTTTTTAACAGCATAATATTAATTGGTCAGTGTAGAATCAGTATTTGAGAAAACATATATGTATGCACACTTTTTAAGGAAGCAATGTAAAGAATTCTGAATTAATTACACCTCTCATTACTTTCAGATTTTTAAGCCCTGGAGTTCTCTGGCCATTTATAGAATTCACTGCTGGTGAAAACAAATAGAGTGGTTTCACTGGGGTTCAACTCTAACAGAATTTAGCCTACATAGCAAAATGCTTTCACTGTTAGGTGGAAAAATTATCAGTCACAGTAAAGTGAAATTGGCAGTGTCGTCTGACCAGACTGGCAAAACTCTTACCTGTAGTTCAACAAAAATCACTTTTATGGAATAATAGAATAACTCACCAGAGAAATTTTACACCAGTCGATATGGAATTGAGTACGAAATTTTTTATCACAGGTTATTACAGGCTCCATTTCTTGACTGCACCTCAGCTGATTTTGTGGGTTTTCCACTTCTCGTAAACACGAAGAGAAAGGAACATCTGCCCCAACCATCACATACACACTGCAGAAAAAGATGAGTGACAGACCAGCAGAATGTCTCACAAATCCCCAAATTAAACATTATTGCTGTACACAATACCATTCAGCTGTTATTTAAAGACAGGAATTACTATTTAAAATTATTTCCCTTCATATATACTTTTCTCTCTTTAAGTGTACAAGTGACAGACTGAAGTCAACAGGAATTTCCTAGCTGCTTATTACAACATATTCTGGTTTGCTTGTTAATGTAAATGTTTCATTACCATCAGTGATGCCAATTTCTATGAAGTCAGAGAGCTCCAATTGTGGCTCCCTCGTGGAAGTAAATCAGTACTAGTTTTGAAAATTGTATTAATACAGCATCATTTTGTTTTAAGGAAATCTTTAGTCTTACTGATCATAGATTTTTTTAAAGAGTTTCTTCCCATGTTTTCAAATTAAATTGTCAATGACTAGTTATTGCTAAAATTTATACAGATGTGAACATGCTAAACCCCCAGCTTCTCCTGGAAGGTTCCATTCTGTAGCTATGCACGGCCAACAAAATTTGCTTCAGACACTGAAAGCTGAAGGTAAACCTAATACTTGATTTAGCAGTACCATGAATAAAATAAGAGATACGACACTGACTGTACTATTCATTGTCATCTTTAGGTATATGGAATACTGCTGTAAAATACAGTCTGTTGCACCAGGTAACAACGTACCAATGCATTCTGAAATAGAAATTAGGTCCCAGTTGCCACTTGTTATAGTGGGCATTATCTAACAAAATATTTGAAGTGTAGCCACTTGTATTAAGTGACTCTGCTATTACTCTGACTAGCACAGAAGTCACTTTCCTTCTTTAAAAAACTCCAGAGACACAAAAGGGATCTGAAAAACAGTATTTTCAGCACATCTCACATTTTGAACCTTCATCCCTTTCTTAGATACTATTTGGCTCCAAAATATCTAAAATTACCTAAAAATAACTATACATCTTTACTTTCACCAGGGAAAAGCACTATTAGAACCATATTTGAAAAAACTGAGTCCTCACTAGTTTCCAATTTAAGTCCAGTATTTCAGAACAGTATTTATGGTTACAAATCACAACTGGAGACAGTCCATTCCTGCAGTTTACACTCAGTAATCTGAGCTCCCCAGATACCTTACAACTTCCACAAGAGCACATAACTTGTGGTTCAAGTTATGTGCTCTTGAACCACATAACTCACTCACTTAGTATGAGTACAGCTAAAAATTACATGCTAACTGCTCTCAAAAATTGAAGTGTCTGTGCTATCTCTGCTCTATCATAACTTGCTCCAAAATTTTGAGTTTTATTAATTGGAACAGTTAAAAACTTGAAAAGCATGCCAAATGACTGCTCAGAAATAACACTGAGATTACAAAAAATGTATGTACTACCAACTGGTTTGTAATTAATAAAATTTATTAGTATTCCTTGGATTATAACATAAATAAACAGGAATTGTGCCCTGTTGTAGTGGTGTCTAACACAGTAAACTCATAACTGGGGCTCAGAACATGAGTAAACTTTTCATATCTAATTCCAAACTATAAATCAGCAATTGCAAAGTTTCCAGAAAACCTGAAAAAATATCAGGCTTTTTAGTAAAAGGAAAAAAAAAAAAAAGGGAAGCAGAAACATCATACTGGCAGGTGCTTACCCCTCTTTCATGTCATTAATAGGAAGTGGAACTCTCCCTCCCCTGTCAAGGGCTGAAGTTATGTTTATGGCATTCAAGCGTTCTGGCTGCCAGACATTTTTCACTGCTCCGAGGAAGTCCCCAAGAACTTCACTTGCCAACATTTCTTCTACATTCATATTCCTTATGAAGAATTCCGCTTGATATGGTAAAGGGAAATCTACGTGTGATGAAAAGGAGTGTTGCATTAAGGTTCCATAAATCCAAAAAGAAATCCCCAAAATATCTGGAGTAATAATTAATGTAATGCTACTTTAAGATTGATACACCTTTCCAAAAAATCTTGTGTTTGAATTAGCTCATTTTGAACCTAATGTGATTATGTTTAATTCAGTAGTGAATACCATTAGCTGCTATTTGAGCAGCTGATAACTGAAAACTTTTAGTTATTTATAAAACAACTGGGAGATAAAGAAGCAGACTAAAGGAAAAGAGTTTCAGCTGGTGAAACTTCATTAAACAGATATAATTACTTTCATGTTAATTTAGGGCTCAAAAGCAATCTGCAGCAACAATAGATTCCAACTTGTGACAGTCCAGAATGTAAACAGGTAAAGGTGATAAAAAGAACTAATTTTAAGGTCCAAATGTTCATATATGCCATAACCTGTTGTTTTCTGAGTCTGCCAGCACAAATATTTGTTGCATAAGGCACACACAGAACTAAGAAAACATGCAGAAAGAGAGTGAAATCCTTCATGTAAGGCCCATTTGAAAAGACGGGGACAATTTTGAATTAAAAGCAGTCTAATGAAAAACAAAGATGCAAATATTTTTCTGTGATTGAAGAAAAAGAGTCCTGAATGACAGAAATAATCAAGATTAACAATCCAAAATTAATAACAGCAAGAAAAATTCTCTTAATTCTCCCCTGTGCCCCTGCGTTTGGCTTGAACACCAGAAAATTATTTTACAGTATTTATCTTCAAAAGCAGGAGCCCATAAGATCGTTTTGTTCATTCAGTTCAAAACATAACCAGCTGCATTCTGTACATACCTTCTGCTGACATTATATTAATGATCAAATTGTGTCTTGCTGTTTCAAAGGTACGCCTGTTATACGCAGTGATCTAGAGTGAAAAAGATTACAAAACAATGCAAAAATGAAAATTAAGTAAATGAAACTTCAGTAAAAGTTAAATTGATAACTTAGAAATACTTTTCAGTTTTTAAGTGCTTTGCCTCCTAATTTTGAAACCTATGAATATTCATTCACCAATATAAAATTTAAAAGGTAAGATCAATTTATTTAATGCAGTACTACCTTCAAGTCAGGATGCTGGAATTTTTGCGACCAGTCTATAGCCAAATACAATTATCAAGGGGATATACATGAAAATAACACATTTTGGTCCTGACAGAAGTGTTCTACCATACATGTGTACTCTTTTGCTTCTATTATCTTTAAGAACAACCTTAGGGACAGATTGGTTTCTCCATCAATTCTGTAAGATCTAAATTAATTGACAGCACCTAGGAAATAAACTATATGGAGTTGTTTTTTAAAGGAAAAAGTGTCGGGATGCCAGGAATTCTCATCTTTGGGACTGCTGTTTAGTTTTAGCTCTAGTCCCACTGAAGGTTCACTCCATGAATGGATTCAAAATAATGCTTCAACACAACTAGTTTTTAAAAAAATCCTGGAATCTGTAAAAGCAGGGGAAGTGAAAACTAGGAGGGAGATGCAACATTTGTGACTCTTGTTTTTTGAAACATACACCTGAAATGCATGCAAATGGTTACTTCTCAATGGTGACTGTACTCCAAGGTTGTACTACAATTACATGCTCATTCATAAGAAATACAGAATGAGGGTGGTTATCAGTATAATTATGTATTATTTTCTCTATCTTTTTCTTCCCTGCAAAGTGATAAATCTTTCATGAAACAAACTGAAAAATAACAATTTTCCTTCTAATTTAAGACTTCAGTTCACTCATTTTAGGAGCAAAGGAGAAGCAGAAGAGTGACAATAGTTACAGAACTATGTTGCTTCTCAGCCAACAGAGCCAGAAACCACCATGACATTGACTATTAAATAAATAAAAATTAACAGATGTTGAAGTTCTTTTAAAGGATTTGAATAAAAAGAAAAAATGCTATGGAGTATCTACTACAGGTTTGTTTAAGCAGGAAGAGAAAAGCTTACCCCAACACAATCAGATCTTGTTTACCATTACAATGTCATTATAAAATTAACAGAAAATAAAATTGAGATTACTCCAGTCCTAATTATGTTAATTTTTCAAAGTGTTGCTTCAACAGCAGTTGAACCATTAGCACTCAGAAAATCAAAGCCCTGGTTGTACAAGCTCTGTACAGGAGCAGGGCAGTACCCACTGTGAGCCTGCCCTCCAGCAGTGGGAGCTGCCAGCATAACCCACACACCACACCAAGGAAGAGCAGAGATTGCCTCTGTCCTGAATATTCATTCAAACACAAACTGTCTTTGCACAGCTTGCAAAGGAGCTTGAGCTCAAGGATGTTACCTGCTCTACTGCAGTGCCATGCATAAGGCTAGGCTCTTCTAATCATGAGGTCTCCTCCAGTTAAGTAACCTCCCTATGACACCCATGAATTATAACATGACCAAGTTATATTCAGGCCAGGAATATGCAATCTCTCCTCTCAGAGGGCACTAGGAAGAGGATCAAATGCCATCTGCCCTCCTCATACACAACAGAATTAATTCAAAAGCCAATCTAAGACTGGAATTGTAAGAAATTAATTTGTATGCTAGGCAAGATTAATTTCAAATATGGCTTGGGGTCATGCTTAGAATAGAGGTCTAGATACAGATCCTAGAATCTAAAAGCACATGCCATTTAAAAACTGGTAATTTCAAATAATGGTTTCCTCTACATAAAACTAAGCACAGCCTGCAAGAACTTCTGCACATGATCAATTCTCAGATGTTATTAGTCCTGCTGAAATCAAAGCAGAATAATTTACACAAAATTAAGCATGGGTGAAACCATCTGCAGTAGAACTTAACATTCAGAATTGTTATTCTCAAGGAAGAAAAACTGTATCAGATGCAACAGAAAAAAAACTCATTAAGGGTTTAAGACAAATATACTGCTGAAGCAGAAAATAGTTGGAGCAAGTTAATGTGCAGATTTCTTGACACTCTGAACCACAGTGTCTGATTCAGTCTGCTGTCTAGGAAATACATGGCAGGAATATGGTCCCTTTTCCCTTTTGAATTGCTGCTCAATGAATAATAAGTGCTTTTAAACATCTGAACAGAACTCAAAAATACAGCTTTGTCACTGTTGCACTTGTAAGAATTAAATTCATAAAGTGCTAACTAAAATATAACCTATCAACAAAAATGAATAATGAACAAAGGGATACTTGATGAAAAATAATTGAAAAAAACCCTAAACCAATCAAACCAAACAAAAAAAAACCTCAACAAAAACAAGCAAACAATCAAAAAACAAACAAACAAACAAGCAAAAAACTCCACAACTGCTTATTGACTGAACACTTAAATCTAGTAGGAAAAGTTTGGCCCATATTTAGATTGAATGTTACAAAGTTACAATTCAGTTATTCTTCAAGTATGGTTGTTTCCAAACATTTTTTGCTCTGTATTTTCAATAAAACTTTAATACAGTCATAATTGTAAGCCTGAAATTAAATGCCTCTTAGAAAGTTCAAAGGCAAAAGTGAAAAGGTACTGCATGCAGCTTAACTAGTTATTGCTACTTATTAGCTACACCTTTTAAGTAAAACATGAAATGTGAGACAACCTGGTTTTCTCTCAAAGGAGAATAAAATGGTACCTATGAGAAATGTTAATATCACAAGTCTGTGTCCATGCCTTAAAAGCTTTTTAATATTGTAATTAACTATTCAAAAATAAGGGGAAACTTGTTGACAATTCTAAGCCTTACACCCTAAATCGAAACCCATCTTTTTGAACTTTTGAAAGCAAACAAGTACCTCAATGATGGTTGGCTTGCCCACATTTTCTACAGTCGGTGAGCCATACAGCACTCCATCACTGTATGGTGTCCTTTGTATATAGCGCAGCCATCCAGGTCTGTCAGGGTAACCCATTAAATTGGTGTTAAATGTTATAGGATCATTACTTATTTCACCTAGATAAGAAAAATTATATTAGAATATTTACAAGAAAATGCTAAATGCTTTGATTTTAATTTTTCAACTAGGAGTCTTATTCTGCTTTCACTTGTTTTCTGGACCCTTCTAAGAAATAACAGTTAACATTTGCTAACCTTTACCATACCAGAATTAAGTGAACTATTAATTAGCACTTACAGGTATTAAGAAATTCATACCTGGAAACTGTAATCAACTGCAGAGATAATGTACTGGTACTTCCTAGAGTCTTGGCTGAGTGCTCATATTCAATAACTAGTGGATCTGATTTTTGGAGCTCAGTTCCACCTCAAATTGAAGCATCTAAACTAACCTCATTACAGACAAATGCACAAAGGTTTCAGTCTTTTAATTCCCCCTCCCAACTTACTTTTATTTATGTTTTTAATGATGGATCCAGGTACTCAGTGTACTGTAAAGAGTGGCTGTGTAATCGATAATGCCTGAAAGCTTCTGTTAGCATTAGGATACCCATACAGGACTTTGGCACCAACAGCCTGGCAGTCATTTTAATTTAGAGAACAAATTAATTCAAAAAGGATCAGAAATTCCTGTGAACTGGATCCACTGATGGCTACTAAATACAGTCGTCCAGCTGAAATCTGTAAAAGCCCCTCAAGTCAAACCAATACATTGGTTCTTGTGGCTCTCATTGATACTTTTTATAAATGTCTGGATTTGACTTCAGTTTATTTTAGCTTTTGTAAATGAGTGCCTGAACACTACCAAACCCTCAGCACAGAATTCAGAATTACAGAATACTCTAAGTTGAAAGAGACCCACAAGGATCCAACTCATTGGTGAATGGCCCATACAGAGCAGGAGCCCACAATTACTAGCATCTTACTTTAAACAAATTCCCAACACCACTAATTATTTGGGGAAAATTCTGAAAGCCACCTGTGAGACATTCTGGTTTGCCCTTTCTTTACCAAGGTAGGCTATGGTAATAATCCAGCTCAGCAGACAAAAATAAAAGTACCATGACACCACCTGACCTCACAGTGAATTTCTGATATAATCACAATTGTCTATGGGAACAGCAATTTCAACAGGATCTGAAACCAGATTCCTATTGCCTTGGAATCACATGAATGTCAAGAGGCTGCGGCTGTAAGACAGTCCATCATAAGGAAAATTTCCAAGTTCCTTCACCTATGTGCCAAAACTGGGAAAGGCAAACTTCACTGTCAGTCACGATGGCACAAATGAAGACTCAGGTATCCATGACAGAAAAGGCACCCACTTTACAAAGACAAGAAAGTTTCAAAACATTTAGGTTTACTCACGTTTACTCAAAATTTAACCAATGCTAACAGAAGCTTATTTTTTCTTTAAAGTGGGTCTTAGTAATAACAATCTCAAATCAATTCAAAAGTTTATTAATGAAACAGTCTTTGATTATGCATGCACTGTACATAAGCTTTTCCTATTCTTATAGGAAAACAGTCATGTATATAATTGGATATATTTATTCCTTTTTAATGTTGATAAGCATGTGTGGCTGAATGCTCTCTCTCTTCTCACCCCTACCAGATTGCTTACACACATTCTAACCAGAGGTGACCAGTCTTTTAGCTTTAGTGTGTTCCTAACCATACTTAGGAAATCACAGCTCCTTCTCTAAAACCTAACTGCTTACTAACATTAAATTGTTCTTAAATATAGGAAGAAGGCTGAAACCAAAGGACTGTATCTTAAAATGAAAGAAAACAGTATTATGAAATCTCATATTTGATTTAGTTTTCTATTTTGTCTTATATTTACTATATGCTTTCAAATTGTTCCTCCATATAGCCTGACACATATTATGTCTGAAATAGTGATCAGATAAACAGCATTTTTAAGAGACATAATTATTACTTTTCCAAAATTTCATATTTAATGCTAAGGTGAAGGAACACTTCTTATCAGATATACATATATAATGTTCCTAGACCTTCCCAAATTAAGTACATTTTTTTCAAAATACACAATTATATGCATCTTTTCACAAGCAATCACAAACTACAATATTTTAAAAGTGCAGAACTACACATTTCATTTCATTTGAAGATATTTCAGTAGAAACTAAAACCTGTCTTGTTTATCTCATATGTTGAACAATAAGGTATGCTAAATAGACCTCAATATTTTATAACAATATTTTTCTGTATTTGCATATAACAGGAGAGATCTTAGCATCTCATACCAGGCTTTGGGTAAGGAGGGAACTCCCCCTTAAAGTACTCTCTCTCCAAGACATGAACAAACAGAACTCCAGCAGAAGGGTATACATTCCGATCAGAGTGCACCTTAGACAGAATTGTGTACACTGAAAAGCAGAAGGAGAGATAAGAGACAGAAAAAAGGCAAAAATGAGACATGCTCTAGGTAACATCATGCATTTCAACAGCAATGCAGGCATCTGGGAGAAGGAAAGCAACAAATATTAGATACCTGTTAATATGATTTTTAAAAGGTTACATAGATTTAAGAACAGAACACAGAGCAAACCTTCTCTTTGCCCAACAAGAACCCTCTCAAGACTGCATGAACAACCACCTTTGTTAAAATTTCAGAAGTTGTATAAGCTCTTTAATTTTATAGTAATTAAGAACGAGAAAGACTATTGTAATTTTAGAGTTGGTTTATTTGTAATATTACATTAAAAAATACATCAAATGAATTATACAATCGTACTTTCCTGATATTTTACATTAAAAAGCAACAGAGGAATACAGAGGAACCTTACCAATCTACAGTTCTCGTTTCCCACTTTACAGAAATGGCAAATTTTTCAGTTCTTGTGCAGAAAACTCATTTCAGCTGAGTTTTATGAGTTCTTAAAGGGAGACTTTCTCAGACCACTAGGCTCATATAAACTACATCTCAAACTTTGGTTAGAGAGCTCTTCACTAAAGACGTTGGGCTTGTATTGAAGGATAAAACAAAAGGACATGGGATTTATAGGCCAGTCAGGAGAAACTGACTCCAAACAAAAAAACGTGAAGTCATGTTTTACAGGACAAAGAATTAAAAACTTAAAGAAAACTTAATTCAGAACAATCACCATATGTAAAAAACAATAAGGTGTTTTCAATTTAGTATAAAATCTGTTGAAAAGGACATACCTTTTAGGTATAACACATTTGATGCAGAACTACTACATATTTTAATGAATTAGAAGCATGAAGAAAGTATTTCCATGAACTAGATGGATAAGAAGCCACTTTATCAACAAGTTTCAAAATATAAGTATGAACAGAGAATACTGATTTAATAGGTGTTTTTATGGAGTCTTAATAAGACTGATTGTAGCTTGTAACACTAAATGTAATACTACTGAATTTTAAGACAATGCCCTGAAGTAATTGGTCACTGCTAATAGATTTTGTCAGTGAGATGAGGATTACAAAAATAGTAGATAAAGATGGTAAGTCACAGATAACTACACACAGCTACCAGCCTTGGAAGAAACTTTATGAGGAATCACAACTCCAAAAAAAACTTACAGGGCATACAGCATGGAGGTGCTGTCATTGGGAAGACAGACTCCAGAAGACACTCCAGAGACATTGTAACAAACTCATAGGAACAAACTTGTAGATCCTAGAGAGGCTAATTTCAACACTTGGACCAGTAAGTAGGACACATTTGAAATGTAGATATAGCTCAGGTAATTTTTTAATCCTGGTATAATTTCTCCAGCCATATAATTATACCAACTTTCTTACTTAAGACCTGCTTTAAAAGGCACCACTAATTAGGCATTAATCACAGGCATTCCAGCCCTTGCACCACGTACTCTTGAGTGGAATCTCTCTCACCTAATTTTAGACGCCTACAGAAACAACAGCCACCACTGAGTTACTCACACTCCTTTTATAGTCAGTGGAGAAGAAACAGACGCTTCTGGGGTTGATTTATTTGATTTCTCCTGTAGAATGAGATGAATCATGTCCTAGATTCCAGGCTACACTGAGTAGATCTCCATGGACTGCAGAGGCATCTGAGAGGAGATGCAGACATCTGTAATGCAGACCTCCACATTTACTTACATACTTCCCACTCTTCAAGCTTGATGTTGCAGAATGTATAGCTCTGGATATGCTACTGATCCCATTCCACAGCATTCGCTTTTTCCCGTATTTGAAAACCACTTTTAACCCAATACTGAACAGAGCACCCTTCTAATAATTATATCCTTGTGACAAAATTATCTTGAAATTTGAATTGTTACAATTCTGTATGGTTAATAAACCAGTTACTGTAGTTTTCATTATGTACAGAAAGAGCATTGATTTATTTACTTAAAATTAGTAAACGAATATCCAAAAAACTCTGCACTCAATTCTGTGAATGAGCACAAGGAAGTTAACTAATTTCCTTTAAAATATTTTCAAGAAAAGCTGAAAAAGTACAGTAACATTAATGGAACAGAGGAGCTGGCAAAAATATGGTGGTTGGCTGAAGGTGCATCAAATACCTAGAAAAATCCATTTTACCATTTCTGATGCTTTTCCTCTACAACAAAAATCCATTTCAAACAGGAAGAAAAGTGAAAAAGTAATGTGTCATTTTTCTCTATAGCAATTCTTTCAGAAAGAAAGAAGCACAATCGAATCAGTAGTTACTGAAAAAAAAAAAATCATATAAAATTTATTTTGTCTGCAATAGGAAACCTATTACCACCACTAAATGCCTGCCCATTCCCAGCAATGAGATTCCCTGCTGCTGAAATAAGTATGCCAGTAAGGATTTGATGCAGACATAAAATACTGATCTTGGTGGAAGTCTAGAAAAATCTGTCAGAAGGAAAAAACCCAGAAACCTGTTTTATCTTTTAATGAAAACACATCATAATGACACAAGTAGGGCAATTAAGAACCAACAGTTCTCGCCCCCCTTGTCAGAGAAGCCCTCCTTATTTTCCCCCATGATATTTCTCCAAAATCAGAAGGAAAATTTTGAGTCTCCAGGCCACTACAGATATCACTAGCTCTTCAATAATGAAACAAGTGAAATGCTACTTTCTTCACCAGCTTTTAAAATCCATGATTATTTTTGTGAGACTGAGACTGGAGATGAATGTGTAATCATCATCTTGGGTGATCTAGCATTGAAACTGAATATACTTAACAAATAGACACTAATCTAATACAGCACACTGCCAGCTGTGAGTTGTCTGGGCAAATTTCCTCTGGTAGATTAAAGTCTCAGGGACTGTGAAAAGCTTCTGTAAAACTAATCATGGGAAATTAAAAATCTTCATTACTTAGGATCACATCAGATCCCTGCTAGAATCAACTACCTCAACAGCACTTCTTTCCTCTTTTTTTCCAGATCGCTTGGAGGACTTTCTGCAGATCCCAAGATCTCTTACAGGTCTTGAGCACAGGCACAGCCAGGAATTCAGACAGGATTTTATCACCCTGCATCCAAGCCTGTTACCAGAAACAAGAAAGACCCACCTCCAGAAATTTCAGAAGATTAACCATGTTGGTTGCAGCCTATATAGGCTGATGATCTTCAGGAAAGAATTCACCTCAAAGTTGTTTGTTGTTTTCTTCTGGAAATTTTACTTGGTTCTCTCCCCACTGATATTTAGCAGATGAAGCACAATCCCAGAAATAACTTGATCTGGAGGCCAATCCAGATTGCCTGTCTAGATGAGCAATCAATGCAAAGCTGCTTAAACAGTGTGCACTAGCTACACTATTTGATGCGTACTTGCACAAATGACAGTAAAACAGTCTTTTTACATTTATATGTGAGAAGACTTTTTAAAATTGTTACAGAGAAGTTATTGCATTAAGCAAACTGCAGAGGTATCTTCAAGCAACCAGCCATGATAAGAAAATGTGCAGTATTAGGTATAAACACAGCCATTATTTCAAGCAAAGCTTCAGGAACAGGAAATGTCAGGGAAGACTAACAAGAACTCATGTCTGTGAATGTTTGAAGACTGAAGAAATATAAAGTTTTCCAAACTACTTACCTTAAAATAGCATCCTACTCCTAAAACAAGGACATGACTGGAAAAGCAGGAGTAATATTAAAAGCAGGTTTGCTTGAACCAACAGGGGATTTAAATTTACAACCTAAACTCACCATTCTTCTGAACAGCCTTTATTCTGCTGATAATATAACTGTGGGCTCGCTTAGTCGTCCAGTTAACAGTTCCATTATTGCCATCAACAGAGCTTAGCAAAAAAGCTTTTCAGAATAAAACAAATGCAAAAAAATTAGTCAGATCAACAAACTTCCACAAACAATCTGATCAGATGGGATAGGATGCCTTCTACACTATAGAAATCATAGGTCAAAAAACAGAGGTGTTTGGTTTGACTATATAAACATATAATAATCTTTCTGACCATCATCTTTTTGACACCAGTTTTTCTAAATAAGCTAAATTCACACTAAATGCTTAAACCTCTGCAGACATAACTGTACTGATAACAAAGATGAAGAGGAGCATTCTCTAATAAACATATTTACGCTGGCAAAACCCTACATACAGGCAACATCATGTATAAAGTAGCTTTCACTGGAATAGTGTATTTTGGTCAAAGTAGGAAAAGTAATATAAGCAAGTTTTGCTTTTATAATGATGCTTATATAGAGACACCTGGGGCTGACTGCCTTGCAGGCATAACCAATAATCAATTTTGAAAAAAGAACCTATTAAAAATGGCTGCCTACATCCTACACAACAAGAACACAGCCTGAAATCAGCTGGATCCACACAGCTGAAGGTGGATTTAAGTTTTAAATGCAGTGAGGAGCAAATGATTACTGAAGACAGCAAGCAGCTGTGGAGCTGACAGAAAGACTCCATCTCACCAGCAGCAGAGCTGCCTGAGGAAGCTCCCTTCTCACTTCCCACTTTTTGCTCCTGTTCTTGTGTGATGAATAATAGGTGTACCAGCTGTACAGTGACATGCACTGAAAGTGCAGTGGGAAGGAACTGTAGTCAGTTGCTAGGAAAGGAAAAATGGCCATAATGAGTAGGTATATTTATTTTGAAATAGTTTGGGAGTAAGAACTCGCATCAAACCCTAGATCAAAGATGTTGTTGAATTAGCATCTTAATGTCCTTGTAAAAACAGACAGAATAATACCAGAAGAATCAAGTACAGATACACCAGTTTGCAGGAAGAAATGAACGCTTCTTGGAAAACGTACACAGTTTATAAAAGAAGCCTAAACAGAAGTGGAAACTTCTGACCCGTTACACCAGACAGCTTTTAAATTAGTGATAAGACATTCTCCTAAGAGAATTCATGAGGCCAAAGAGATCTGGCTTAAGCAATAATAAAGGTTCACCACACTCAATCTATGCAGGTAAGACAAATATTTATTATTGATAATTTACAGAAAACACCTAAAATGTATTTCTTAAATTTAATAATTTAATTAATGCAATAATTACCATACCAATACAATAACATTTCTAAATTATCAATTTTTGTTAAGATTCTTTAGATTTTCAATATATATACAAAGGATCTGATTTAACAAGAAGTTATTTACATCCATTGGTTTACATATATCTGGCAGGATGGACAGCCTTTTCCCCACTGAACTGATCTGCATATATTTCAAGTCTTAATATAATACCATCCTAGAGATTATGAAATTCAGTACTAAATAGGATTTTCAGTTTAAATTTTAGTAACTCTTGCAAAACTCAAGAAATTCCTAAAAAGATCAACTAAAGTTGTTCCATTATTCCAACAGGATGAGCTGGGCAATCAGAGGCTTGTTGGCTACAAACCAGCACCCGTACCAGACAAAACAATTAATAGAAGATTAGACTACTGAATTATTAAATGGAGAATAGTATTAGAGTTACCACAGTCCTTGCCAAAACCATTATACTTATCAGAGTCCTTTTTTAATCCTTATTAAGGATTTAATGCATCTTTTTAGACACTTCTAGTCTAGAGCCCACAAGTTTTTCCTGATAAAGACAGCAATAATGACATATTATACAGCTTATCACCTAACACTTCAATTGAGAAAGTAGATACTAAATCATTTTAGCATATTTTAATGCAATTAAAAAAAAAAAACAAAAAGACAAGTTCCACAATGTGTTTTTTCAATATAAATGATTACTAAGTTGGAGTTGGGTTCCAAGTTGTGCTAGATTTAGGTGTGTAAGTTATATGTCTACCTCTCCATGCTATGCTGCATTTCACAGGGGAACTGGAAAAGCAATCAATATGCCTGTTTTCAGATCCTAGAGTTTATAGTGTGATGTTATCTATCACCATTGATTTGTTTTCAAATGACAGATGTGAAATGCAAGAGAATAGGGCTACTAAAAAGTTAATTTATTATATGAGCTTTCCAGTGGGTCTCACAAAGTTTTAGCATTAGCCTTGTGCAACTGGGGTGGAGGGAAGAGAGGCAGGATAGAAAGGGAGATGGGGAGGGAGACAAAGAATGACTTGTACGTATCAAATATACTGATAGATTTTGCAGGTAAACACAAAGGTTAGGAGACTGACAAATAATAGAGATGACAGAACAGTCTGCATTGTCTGGTAAAATGGTGCTCAGTGATGAGCAGTTCAATAGAATAAAATGTAACTGCACACCAGGAACCAAGGCAGCAGCATGCCAAACACATACTGTGAGCACACAATTCAGGGATGCTCAGCTTGGGTAACAGCCAGAGATGTAAGTCAGGTTGAACAGAGCTTTCACCATAACACTGGCTAGAACAGCTGACACATAAACAGCAACATCAAGGAGGAACAGGCAGACTTTATTTTTGTACTTGACACAGATATGATCACTGCTCAAATGCTCTGTCTAGCAGAGCCTTCAAGAAGCAACTGACAACACAAGCAAGGCTCTGGGAAGATTTGAATATGATTAAAGGATTACAAAAGAGACCTTATATTACAGAATGCAGGGATTCAAACTATGCATTTTATCAAAGAGACAGTTTAGAATTAATTTAATCAGCCTTGTACTCACGATGAAAAGAATGTTAATAGTGTCAGGCTCTTCAGTCTGTTACATGTGTTGCCACAGTTGCTGGAGAACCCACCACTGCCTCCAACAGCAGGAGCAACTCATAGCTCTGTGCCTGGGACTTGAACATGCCCAGGCGAAGCACATCATAGATTTTTCTTCTTTCTCCAATTATGTTTTCCTTTAATTATTCTTTAATTGTAATTGTGTTAGTTATAAATAAAAATCACATTTATATTAATTTGGACTTTTTTTCCCTTTTTAAAGTATACTTGCATAAATTTTAACAATTGAATATTTAACAGAGAGGATACCCACAACAATTTCTGACATGTAACAATCAGAAAAGGACCCAAGTACCAAGGACAACTTCACCTTCCCCATTCCTTTACTGCACTCTGACCTCTACACGTATCCTTCACCTTTACCTACCCTCTAATTCCTTCTCTGAGGTATGATCTCAAGCCCATCTCTCCCACTATTAAAGCAGCACACAGCTCCAGCTCTCAAACCCCACCACCTCCTCTCTCTGCTACACCTCTACCTAGGCATGACATAAACAAGCATTTGTTACTTTGATGCCACAGACCAGGACCTCAGGCTATGTTTATGCTGCCCCTTACTCTCTTACTGCACAACCTGGTTCCAAAAAGCTACCCTTGCACTCCTCTACTGCATATCACACCTGGCTCAGTCCACAGCACATTTTTCTGAAGGGCTGCTGAGAACCACACAGCAGAACAGGTAGAAACTGATACCAAGTTGAAATGAAACACCTATGAAGAGAGAACCACCTGCAAGGTGCTTAGCCCTGAAGCTGAAATCAGAGCTTGCTGCCAGGCAGTCATTTAGGATCCACTGGTGTCCACTGGATACTCGCCCACCTGGTCACGTCATCCATTAAAGGAGGCAGAAGTTACAGCACCCACCTACTCTCCCTCCTCTTCCAACTTCCAGATTTCTGAGGTGGCAAGTGTTCTGAAAGACTAGGGAATTCAGAAGAGTCATTGATTTCAAGATGATAAAGACTTCTGTCTGCTAAGTAGGTTGTTCGTTCTAACTTCTCACTTTCATGGCTTGGACTGTCACTAACATAACCTACATTTAAAATACATTTTGGCTGATATTGTTGCAATTGTAACAGCATTTAGAAACAGACCATGTATACATAAACCATCATTTTTATCATTGTGTAAAGAGAACCATATCTATGCTATTAACAGAGCAATGTATAATTTCAACCTATGTCACATGTTCATGTTAATTCCAACACAATGATACTTATCAGTGAGCACTGAAATCCATGCCTTCAGCTCTCAATCCATAGCACTTTGCCTCACATTTGAAAACACTTCAACAAGACACTCATGCAAAAACTCTTCTCGGATTAAAGCACTTCTTAGTTCTAAACTTCTTGCTACTAGTTGCTCCAAAAGCGGTTCAGCTGATTAGGAGAGAAATTAATACTTGAATTCTCAGATTTCTTGTCCCTTCTGTGTCTTTCAAATTCCTATGGAAGTAATCAAAACTAACAACTCCTTTATCTCTAGAAATCTGCCTAGGAAGGCACTCTACACTGATAGTGACTGCTGTAAATTTATCACTATCTGTTCAGGAGGAGTCCAAAACCTCTTCAGATACAGAAAAAGACATACTCTTGTCTAAGTTTTAAATAATTTTTTCTTAGTTGGATTGGAAATAATCCATCTTTTAAAGAAAGGATTTTACTTCAGTGACTGCAATTCCTGAAGTACTTTAAAGAACTTCTAACCACATCTAAAAACATTAAGGCGCAAAAATAAGCCTCTTTACATACAGAACAGTTACATCTTCTGCTATAAAGCTGACTTCTTATTGTCTGCCTTTAGGACCTTACAGATGCCTCCATGAACTGCCCATAAATAATGTGTTTCTGTAATGAAAAGAGTATTAATGGAATGGCTGCTTTTCCCCTCCTGTAATTACTTATTCAAGTAAGTACCTATTGACAGTAGATTTTATGTATTGACCTGGCTCACATTAGTACAGGCAGCATCTTCATAGCAGACAAACATCCAGAGGCTCTTGGAAGGAAACCTGCTTGTTTACCCACTCAGCAAAGGAAAAAGGGCAGGTGTGCTGTGGTGTTAGTCTGGAAACACCAGCCCATCTGTGAAATGTTCTGCCTCCTTGCACCGGGTGTGGCTCAGCAGCAGAGTGTTGCCAAGAGCACTTCTGCTGTCAACAGCAGGACAAGTGCAGGATCTGCTTCAGCCTCCTAGATCCCCGCCCCAGCCAGTGCTTTCACAGCTGTTTAAAACGGGCATGTCTGCAGCCCTGCTCAAAGGGGGCATTCCAGCACATTCTCCATCAGCCAGCACACACACCAGTGGAAACAATCCCACACCAGTCCTGGTCAGTACACACATTTCAGTGAACTATTTTTGTGGGTGGAATCGTTTTCAGCCAGATGACCCAGTCCAGAGTACTGCTGTACAAATTATTCATCACCAAGGGAAGCAGCAAACAATCCCTATCTGTGCAAGGGCTGGAGAATGTTTTCTGGCAGCAGTGCAGCCTTATGACAAATTAATGTGACCACATAACCAGAGCTTGCAAAGTGAGAACTAATGAGCTCCTTCCCCAGTTTGACCCCTTTATAGGGAAAGGAGAATATGACTCCATTGCTCTACAACTCCCCATACCTGGGATGAAATAGGCATTCCAGGGACAACAGGGGCACTGACAACTATCTCTTTAAGAGCAGAAATGTAGGGCAAAACCACTGGCCACAGTCACTCAAAAGTTTTGGTAAGTACTCTCTCTGCAGATACACAGTATGGGGGCAATTCATTGCTCAGCCAAACTACTATGACAGACATCTTTACCAGCATAATTTAGCACACTTCTAGAAGGTCTGTTATCATAAAGCTAGAGTCCAAGAACAGCTAACTAGATTGTATTAGAAATGCTTAATCCTATATGTCACTTCTCACAACAAAATTCCATGTTTTCCTAGCAGTGGAGCATCATCAGCTTGCATTTGGGAGTCAATACATTCAATCTGACCCCTACAAGAAACTGAAATCACTTTTACACCCTTTAAATTCTTAATTCTCTTCAAATCTCTGGACTCTGAAATTATGTTTTGCCTCAAAGAGGACAAGGAGAAGTGAGAGGCAGCCAACCTTTCTGACTTCTGACAGCAGCTATCCTGTTCCAAAAAGCCTTTTTTTCATACATTTTTAAGAAATGCAAAAAGCATAAGTCAACTTTCTTCTGTAAATGAAGTGCTACAACAGAAATGGGAAAAAGTAATCTGTATTAGTTGAGGAGCACTAAAAGAAACCTATTTACAAATCCCTTGCTCGTGTCTCTTGCCTTGTTAAGTAATGCTGTAGTACTCTGGAGTCTACTTAAGATCAGGATTCAAAAGAATGGATTGTCATGGCTATGGTTCATCTTGGAGCCAGGAGACAAGGTTGGAAGTTCTTTATTTTGGGAGAATGGAGGGAAGCTCAGGTGAGCTCCTGAGACAGCTTCAATCAGATCAGGAACATACTACAAATCTCCACTTTGCTGAAGAATAAATTTTATCCAGATATTTCTTAGAAGAATGCAACAGAGCTAAAGTTCATGCCTCCTTTTTTACATCAGTTTCAAACCACGTATTCTTCTGTTTTAAAAAATGAAATGTAGCTGAACCTAGCTTAGAAAGGTTTAGTTTAGAAAAGTCTAAATGGAAAAGTTATCACTATAAAACCTTAAGACCTCTTGCCTTATCATGTAGCCTGGAAAGCACTTGCGGATTAAGCTCACAACTAAGTTTCTAGAAGATCATTTTAGATGACCTTTTTAAAATACCTTATTTCAGCTGATACTAGAAGCTTATTCTAAATTGTCCTAGTTCTTGCTTGGCTGCTATCTCACAACCTGTCATGGAGGGGAAAGCAGAAGAGGCAGGAAAAATTTCCACTTAAGGGGAAAGCACTGTCTCGCCATTTAACAAATGAAGTTTTATCCTCAAATTGAGCAACATCACACTTAAGTTCTTACTACATCTTTAATATATCCAGTGCCTCATGTCAACTCTGCTGCCAATAACCTATGACAAGTATGGTCATAAGTCAAAGAAGTACTTGGAGAGTACCTATACACTATTCAAGAGTATATAGAGCAGACTGCTTGCAGATAACACACCACTGACCTCTCAGAACTCAAAATAACCTAAATAGTACATTTCTTGCTGTTAACTTGCTCTTGGTGTAACAAGTCTCACAAAGGCAGCCCTGTGCCTGGGCTGCTATTAAGTGTTTACTGCTTGATATATTTCACTGTGAAGAACCTTGTGGGTGCAAAACCTGCTTAATGCACGAAAGCTACTATTTTCATGCAGAAAGCTATTATTTTCATGCATTTAGGACTAGGATCAAGACTTCGTCTGAATTCCTAATCCCAACACAGCTGGATTATGTGGTCAAGATGGGAAATAAGGGACAAGAGGGGCAACACCGAATTCACCCCCGTACTCGCAACAGCCCGTCTCGCGTCAGGCGACAGGTCAGGGAGCGGAGGAGAGCGGCGGGCCCGGCCCAGCTCCCGGGAGCGGAGCCTTCCCCGCCATCCAG
>JAHLSL010000022.1:23038312-23073445 GCA_025920805.1 Petroica traversi
GGGAAAGTATTCAAAAAACAGCTGCTCCAACAGCTCTCACAACACACCTGACCACCAGGACACGCACGACACCCCACAAAAGCGGGTGAGGGGCCATGCCCCGCCCAGCCCAGCCCCGTGCCCTCCCTTGGAGCCGGGGCGGGGGGCGCGGCATCCCACGCCTCACAGGCTTGTCTGGTGTAGTACGAGTGCTCGTGGAAAACATGGTGGTGAAAGCCGTCGCAGCAGCAGTTTTTTGAATACTTTCCCCCATCGTGCTGGAGGGGTCCAGCAGAGGGTCACAAAGGTGATTACAGGTCTGGAGCATCTCAGTTTTGAGGAGAGACTGCCGAGGTGGGCTCATCAATATATATAAATATCTCAAAGGTGGGTGCCAAGAGCATGGTGTCAGGCTCTTTTCAATGGTGCCCAGTGACAGGACAAGGAGCAATGGCAATAAATTAGAACACAGTAAGTTTTACCTCAACGTGAGGAAGAAATTTACATTGAGGGCAGCAGAGCACTGGAACAGGCTGCACAGGGAGGTTATGGTCTCTCCCTCTCTGGAGACATTCCAAACCCACTTGGACATCTTCCTGTGTAACTTGCTCTAGGTGACTTTGCTTTGGCAGGAGGTTGGACTAAATGATCTCCATAGGTCTCTTCCAATAATAACAATTCTGCAGTTCTGTGACACCAACAGTAGGGCAGGACAGGACACCTCCCAGGCTTGCCTGCACACTGATATGGTATGCTCTTAGAGGACATCATGGCAAAAGCCCTTGCAGTTTCAGTTTTCTGGAAAACTAACACTATTTTAAGCCTATATCCCTCCTCCACACCAAAGTGGTGTGTTTTTCCCAGTGCTCAGCAGCTGCTCCTGCAGCTGGAGAAGTTGTGAGTGGGGTGTCTGCAGGGGTTGGCTGGGGCCCCAGCTCCAGGCTCACCTGTGTGTGAGGATTTGAATCCAGTTTCCTCTGTCAGGTCTGACCATTCCATGCTGTCTCACTTCCACTGTCTGCGTTAAGCTTTCCGGACTCACTACTGATTTTTGACTGTCATTTAATGTCTGTGGCATAGCCCAAAAGCGATCGCAGTCTTTGCTGAGCTGTGAAAGCAAATCTCCCTGTGAAAGATGGAAGAACATTGTCCAATGTAGCTCTTGGCAATGGTGATGTATTTTGAGAGTAGGTGTATGTACATGTCATATATAACCACTTAAGACACAGTGCTATGTAAATACTGCACTTTCTTTCAGGCAGCTACTCTCTCTCAGCTTTCTGAATGATACAAATAAAAGTAGTCCCTGTACTAGAATTATATATTCCACAATTAAAGCTCCATCAACAAGTAGATCAGTTTTTACTTCTATTTTCCCATTCTGGTGGACTGTCGTGTTTGATTTTTGAGAATTGGAGTAAGTCTTCCATTATCCATGAAAATAATCTTTCTTAATTTTGCATGCAGAATTTTGATTTCTTATGAAAATTCATAAGCATTCCACTCTAGCAACCCAAATGTATTTGCAGAAAAGTAGTAATAATTGTATGCTTTTGAGAGGTGGAAGAAAGAAATATAATCTGTTTTACTCAAATTGTATTGACCTTATTGAACTCTTTATAAGCAGGGGAAAAAAACAACTGTAGAAGACTTTACTCTCTCTGGCTTTAGTGTTGTTACAGCTCTAAATTTCCATTAATCCATCTCATGAAGGGGAACTTTACCTAGTGAGAGGCTCTTCAGTATAAATATTCTGCCTGACATTAAGGTGCAAAATATACTGGTGTTTTAGTCTGCCAGCTCATTATCCTAGATAAAGGTCTTTTTTCATCTCGTTCCATAGAGACTTTCAGAATATATTTAATTTTTAATTTGACTACAAAGTTATTTAAGAGCAGAAATTACACTCCATTCCTTACCTGTGCCTAGAAGTACTCTTCTGTTTTGTGGCACTTTATAATTTTGAGAAGGTCTATTTCCTCTCTGAAGTTAATGTGATTTTATTTTTTTCTCATGGCCTTATGTAAGTATAGAAAGCCATGCCGATGCAGCTGTGCCATAACAATCTGGGATAGCCAGCTGACCCTGGGAAGGTAATGTGAGAATACTGGTAGCTTTCCAACAATCATTTTTATGCTAGCAAAGTGTCCGATTTTTGTAAACATCTGTACTGTCATCAGCTCATTATTTACCATTTTCTTTCCAAGTATTGCCTGCTGAGATGTTATACACTGTAAAACAGTCAACACTATTTTAGTGTAGTAGCAGCACTGTAACAGTGTTCAGAGCTTTGCCACCTTTGCATAGAAAGAAGGCTCCATTTGTCTAAAACATGTTTGGGAGATGCCCTGCCTGAGAAGAAAAGGTTTTGTGTCACAAGCATGGAAAGAAGTGCCACAAAAGCCTGCCTTGTCCCACTGCTTCCTTCATGGCAGCTCTTGTGTGTGGGTGGCCATCTATGTGTTTTTTGTCAAGTGTATCTTGAGGCTGCAGTTCCAAAGCACACATCACTGACCCAGCCCTGCAAGAATGACTTACCTAAAAATCTTTGGCTAATGCAGTGCACTTAAGCATTCTACCCTTACATTCTAAAATGAAGTAATATGGACACAGCAACTTGTTTAAATCGGCCACCAGTGGTTTGATATTGATTAGAAGTACTCCCTCTGTAAGTATTTCCTTCTCCTGTAATTTAATAGGCTGCCTGTTTTGAAACTAATTGAAAGGGAACAGTGATGAGACATTTTTACAGAAGTTTTTCAGTATCTCATATTTTCTGCATTTACTTTGGCAAGGAGAAGAGCTGGCTTCTAACACTCTAATAGTTTTTGTCTAAAGCTTTTTAATTCCAGAATGTATACCCCTCATTTTCTAGGGATGCAAAAGTGACAATTACTGTTTCCCTATGCATTCTGCAGACTTCATTTTGTTGTTCAGACACATTAGGAGGTTGATTTCATGCAGAAGGACTACAACCCTTTGCCTCTCTCTTTTAGAGCACAGATTCTCCAGCTTGATCTTTATAGGTACTGAATGTTTGCAAGTGTTTGGTGTTTCTGGAGATCAGCCCACCTAAACAAAAGAAGAAAGGGTAGTCTTTCTTTTTTCCTACTTATTTCTAGGCACTCTTGTGAGAAAAATATTTTTATATTGTTGTATAGCTTTCAGTAAGGTTAGTAACTAGTATACCACATCATTATGTAAGACATAAATAGAACAGCTGCAATTCTTGTTCCAGTTTGCAAGTCCTGAGGAGTTCATAATACCACCTTTCATTACATTCCAAGGATTCTTATTTCTTTTGCACTTTTGTCTTTCTAATGTTTACTAGAAGCCTTTTGGCATGTTAATGTAGTAATTTGTGGCTGCAGTACACTATTTGTTTTTATGCAGTGTTTAACTAAATATTTTATATGCAGCACTGCTACAGGATACTTATACAAAAAAATTATTTAAAAATTAGGGTGTTAAGAATTTTGATATTATGTCAACTACACCCAACAGATTCTTATTGAAACATTATTCAAAAATAACTTCCAGAGTTGAACAGAAATTAATTTTATGAGTTGTATTTTAGCTGATTTAGCCCATGTATTTTATCTTTTACTAGAATTTTAAAGAGGAGCTCAAAAGATGAAATTATATAATGTAGTACTTATCTCTAGAATCTGGCATATATTTTGGAAAACACCATGTGTTCAGAGAAAGAAGGTTATATATATTTAAATATAGGCGTGATAAACAAGAACAAATTTTTTTAAAAAAAAGAACTTTGAAGAAACAAGTAGTACACTGTAAGATAAAATAGCCCACAAGTTACTTCAGTTGCTGAAGCAATACTTGTACATCCAGCAGCCCTGTGTGACTGACTTTGGCCTTATCTTGGAGGTTAGAGTTTCACATGTCTGCATAGTTCTTGTGGCTTTTAAGACATGCGCTACTGCACCTAAAATACCGGTTCTTGTCAACATTATAGCAAGCTTTCACTCATTTATTTGTACAAATAGCCCATATTGGCCCCTCTCTCCCTCTTCAGGGCACTGTCAGGTAGCAATGTGTGAAGTAATATTGAGTAGTGCTTATGGAAAGCTTCATTTCACACATATTTGCTGCTGGGTACTCACTGATGGCTCATACTATAAGTTAAAGAAAAAAGTATTGACTGTGGTTTCCATCACAATTTTTCCTGTAATCAAAGCTTTTAGGGAACATGTTGGTTTAAAGAATTAATATTGCTATCTGGGTTTCAAACTGCTGTTTTAGAAAAATACAAAAATAGCTAGACAATTGTAAGTTTCATTTTTCATTCCTTGCTCTGTATTTGGAAAAGCTGTGTCCTGAAAATGGCACAGAGAACAAATACTGCACGTATAATGATTTATCATGGGGAGAAAAATACTACCAGAAGCATCATCTGAATCTCTTAAAATGTCTGTCTGTAGTACTCATTAGCAGGCTTCTTAGTCCAGTAAAAGTAGGAGGAAATTATTACCTTCCTCAACTTTTCTGTGAGCTCTGTCATTCCTAAACTGCTAGGTTTTAAGTTGGCTTAATTTCTTGTTAATTCTCCATAGAGAAGTTAGTTTGATGACTAAATAGGTTAAAAATTCTGAACTAATTATTGTGTCTTCTTTGTTCAACAATCCTTACAAAAATCCTTGTTTCAGCCTTTTTTGTAATCCTCAGCAAGACGAACCTCCCCCACCTGGGAAGGTAAGAGTGAGTGTCTGTTCAAAAGTGTTTGTGAAATACAATTGTCAGAGTTAATGGCTGAAAAATTCTGCTAACATGTGGCTTACCAAAGCTATGCACCTTTTGTGGATGATGTAACTAAGATCCTCTGTACTTCAGAGGTCCTTTGTGTGGAAACAGGAGAATATTTTTTGTTTCAATTAACTTTTTTTTGTTTTCTTTTTAACACAGCATAGGCCCTGGAGTGCAGCTGCGTGATGATACACTCCCTGGATACACAGAAATAGCTCAAAAAGAATTATTAGAGAAAACAATGGGCTAGATGAGCACATTGGTGAAGGCAGAGTGAGTAAATCCTAATCTCTGGCAAAAATGTCCATCTCTTCTCCTTTGACCAAATAATTTATTACAAAATGTACTGGAAGGGGCTGGAATTATCATAGAACCAGTACTTGTACCGAAAGCAACTTATTATCTGTGAAATGTAATTAGACTGAAAGTTGCCTTTTCTCATTAGGGGTTTCTTGTGCTTTGTCCTAGGTGAGACTGTGTATGTCTGTGAATTTAAGTCCTTTATAATGTTTGATGCAATAAATCAGTGTTGCTTGGGAGAAATAGTTCCCATGTCAAGATGGAATCTATAAATAATTTGGGGAATGGAACACACCTAGCAGGAGCTCTTGCAAATGCCAAATGTTGGATGTCAGTATCATGTTGGCCAGGTTACATAACACATAGATCCACCTCCATTAGGGATTCTCAGCCAAAAGGAGTGGAAACATGGACCAGCACTGAACTAAGTGTAGTTCCTCCTATGGGAGTAGGCAACACCCAGAGCTTAAGGCAACATATTTGATAAAAACAAGTTAATCATACATCCTAGATGATGAATAAAGGAGGGTGTTGGATTTTTACCTAGACTAAGCTCCTGCCAAGAGTGCAGGAGTTGCAGAAACACCTTCAAAGGAGCAGAGCAAAAGTTTGTGACAGTTGGGTTACATGCAGATTTAAGAAAACAGTTTGATGAAAAATGAAATGTTTTCAGCCTGAAGGCATGAAATTTGAAAGTGATGTTAGGAGGAAGGGCCAAGGTTCACAGAGAACAAAGAACAAGTTTTCTCTGTGCTCCAGAACAAGCTTTGCTTGGAGGAGCAGTGAAATACATGTATGTTTTCTTTTAAATAAGCATCATGTACTCTCCAGTGTGTTTGTGTGAGGTATTACCTTATATGGAGAAATCCAGGCTGAAAGTGGCTCTTTGAGGGTAGCAGTTAAGAAAGACTGAAAAAATAAAGAGCATGCCACAGAAAACAATAATCAGATTTACAACCAGGAGAACATGGAGGCTGGAAGGGCAGAATGCAGCTGTAGTTTCAGGATTGTTGAATGTGGTTCTGTTTAAACTGGGATCTGAAGGCGTGCCTTATCTAAACACATCAGAACTAGTCTTGAGTAGCGTGGAGTTCATACAGAGGATCTTAGCCTAGTTTTGTGTCTTGTATAGATGTGGTTTTGTGAGATGTCTGTTGTCTGAGGGCAGCAAACATTAACTTTTTTCCCCAGAGAATAAGTACCGAAGGAGACAGATGTTTTCAGAAAAAAATGCCACATATAAACAAGGTTGAGCTCAGGTGGCTGTTATTTAACTGCCATGTCTTCACACGTGGACTGCTTACGTCTTTTGGCAACTAAAACATATTTTATTTGGGGGAAGCTAATCCTGTATCACTGTGTTGTGGTGTTGTTTGGCTTGCAAAGTAACTAGCAGTTGCCAAATGTCTCAGTTTATGAAATATTGCAGATCCTGAGGGGGAAAATGTAACAGAGAGTTACTGAATGCGGCGTTTCATCTGGAGAGGTGGAGGTCCAGCCAACTCAAGGCAAGTGATCACAGAAACTAGAAATTAGTCTGGGAAGGAACAGCTAGATAGGGTCTTGTCCTTTGCTACTCTCATTGACTTAAGAAGGAATTGAGAATTTGGCACCCTGGAAAATTAGATAATTTTAAATTTGGGTGCCCAAAGAGTTAATGCATTAGTCTTTTTCTGACCATTCATTATTTCAAGATTTTCACTTACTGTCTTGCACAGGTTTTTAGTTTTCTCTGAGTAAGGTTTCTGTATCTGATGATAGTAAATCATGCAAATGCTAAAGTATCCAAGGTAGATGAAGAGTATAGTTATTGCAGTAGACTGTAAATAGTGCTTTTATCTCGTGAATGAAGGTGGGCATTACCACTGTGAACTGGGAATGTTGTTAAATGTAGCCCTATAATCATAGGGAGGAGGAGAAGGAGGGGATAATGTGGAGGTCAGAACTCCTGTGAGCCTCACCTTTAGAAGGGGTTTGTGCAGGACTGAAGATTTGGCAAAGCTTTTCTTAATTGTCAGATTTCTGGATCTAGGCCTTTCCGTGCATGCTGCTGGCATGTTCTGCTTCACATCAGTAGCATTCAAAATTCTTCTTTTCAGCTTCTTCTGCAGTAGGAAGGTGATTTCTGACTCTTCTAGGCTTGCTCCTCTGTCAGGGGGAACTAAACTACAGCTTTCTGGCAGCCCACTGTTTTTGTCTTCATGCAAAGTGTTTGGGTTATGAGAACCTATGTCATTATACGCTGTTTTTCTGGATTTTTTTTTTAATGCAAAAAGCTGAGTATTGTAAATTCCTACAAAAACATTAGGCTAATAAATCTGACTACGAAATATCATTAGTACCTGACAGTTCTGGTTTCACAAGTCTTGCAATAAATACGCCCTATAATGATTCCTCAAGTTTTTATAAGAATTTTTTAAGCATTCATGTATTATTTTTCAATAGATCCTATATGTCTTTTGATTTTAAATAATTGGCAAGAGATGGAATTGAAGTGCAGCATTATTGCAGATTTTTAAGTGTAATTGTGGTTGTGATCTGTCATTTCCATAGTTTTTGCATTGTTGGCAAATCTGCATTTAAAATGTAATAGAGTTTCATTGCTTGGAAGTGTTTTTCTGCACAGTGAAAATCTTCATCTGTGCCATTTTCTCCTGCAAAGATAATTCTATGCCAATACAGACCATAGATATAAAACTCCTTGATTTAATATTATAGATTGTATCTGCTGCCATTCTGAAAGTTTTCATGTTTTAACCAGAGTCAGACCTCCATTTCCCCTGGCCACTCAGAATTATTTTGAAGATTTGTTTTAAATCTTTGTTTGTTGTGTATCTTCCTATTTCATCGTGTGTATCTTCCTATTTCATCTGATTAGAACTTTACCTTTAAATCTCTCAGTTGCTTTTCTTCAAATGTTTAAAATGGAACCTTAATGTATGCACACTATTTTACTATAGACAATTTTACTGGTTCAAAATAATTTTCCAATTTTTAATTATGGGTCCTTTGTCAATCTCTTCCTTCTTTAACTTTGCAAGATAGTGTATGCACTATATTTTCTTACATGTATTAAGTGTACCCTGCTCTTTCCAAAATGTTCCTGCACAAATTGAAATGTTCCTTGCTCTTTTGAGTACATATTTGTGAAAATTGCAGAGCAATATTTAGACTTCTCTGCTTGTCTCTATGCAGTCTCTTATGTTCGCCACGTGATGTAGTTTGGTTACTGGGAGCAGTGAGTTGTATGCCCAGAATGATGGCAGGAGGGATTGGTGCCCATGTTTTGGAGGTCAGCCTGACTTGTTTGTAATTTTCATCCTTCCTATGATCCTTTCTGTATCTTCTTGTGAATACATGTTGTCACTCTGCTTAGTTAGACCTAAAGGGGGGTATCAGTGAAGAAAAGTCTCAGGCACCTTGCACATGCAAGACAAAAGTGTTTGTTCACCTTACTGAAGGTGACAGTTCTGTTTATCTTTAGGTGAAAACGTTTTAACCAGCACACTTGTAATAACTTTGCCAATAAAATAATGAGCTGTTCACAACCAGTGGAATATTCTGGAACTCAGGGAAAGCACGGATTGCAAAATGGTTTCCTTCAGTTGTGTTTTATAAGTTAGCAGATGGAATCCTAAAAGAAAGTGTAAAGAGAGTAGATATTCTGAAGCAGATCAGTCAGATCTGCAAAGCCCAGGATTTTGCTGCCTATTGTAGCAACCACATGTGTTAAAAACTACAGAGAAGCAATTCCACAAAGTACATGAAGGTAGAGCAGAGAGGTATTCAGTCATTTGACTTGTAGGAAGTTGCACTACACTGTAAGGGTTCAGACAAGGAGTAGAACTGAATATTTTGCACTCCAGTCAAGTTACAAAAAAGCGACGTTGTAAATGGAAGATATATTTTTGCCATAGGACAGGGAACACTCCTGCCCTCCTAGTTTTCTAAAGTTCTTGCATCCTCGCTGGCCTTTCCAAACATGGGCATTTTAGGGCAGTGTCATATACAGAACATTTTTGGAGGTTTGTTTGTTTTGTATTGTTGGGGTTTTTTTCATTAAGGCACAAGTAGATGAATTTGAAACTACAAGTTTATTTAAAATACAAGATAAATGCATATTTTATTGTGAATACACAAATTTATAAAGGTTAAACCACTCCAAATCATCTATCTGGAGAACAAATTCGAGTATTTTCCCTGAAAAAGTAACATTCCATTTTCAGCATGTGCCATCCCTTGAGTTGTAAAATTGTTGCCACCAGGCAAGCTAACAATACAAGTCCTGTAGTTTAATTGGAGGTTTGTTGATTGGCTTTTATTTGAGGGAGAGAGAGGGAGGGTAGTTTTTATTTTTGGCAGGAAGGGAAAGGCAGGGAGTTATTTTGCTTTTACAAGGAATAAATGTCCTATATTTTATGAACTAAAGACATATATGTTCTCAGCAAAGTGTCAGAACAAAGACAAAATCTCTGCATGATAGAACTTCCTGTGTAGGAGGATCTTTACGTAGCAGATCAGCTGCATTATGCTAGAAATTACAGTATTTAATTCCCAGTGAAGTTCTAATGTGAGCCTGTCGCACGGGCAGTTTAGAAAGCTGTGTGCAGAAGTTCTTGTTTGATTCATCAAACCAAGCTTTCCTTGGGAAAAAAAAATGCCCAAGGGATGTATGAAGAATAATGATTTGTTTGGTAATGATATATTCTGGAAGGAGACAGTGGAAATTAGTTGCAGGGGGTAGGATGTGACTTTGCAATATCAATGCCAGAATGGAGTCAGTTTGGAAGTGCCAATACAATTAAATATAAGATTGAAAGAAAAATGATGAAATATCAGAAAGAACAGGATAAGCAAAACTGGAAATACTTGCTTGCTAGGATGGAGGAAACTCGTAATTCATGGCTTGTAAGAGGGGATGCTTCTTTGAAAGGGTTTTTAGCAATTGTTGGAGTACCAAGTAGGAATTAGAAAAGACAACAGAGGAGGTAGCAGTAGGTTAAGGAACTTCAGAAGAAAAGCAGTCAGAACTCAGGCAAAGGTGTCCCTCCCAGGAAATGAGAGAAAGAACTTGCTTGTTTTTCAAGTGCATATTATAAAGGGGGAATCAGTAGGGCTTGGCAAAATACTCAGAGAGGTGGGAGAGAAGAATTACTGCAAAATGACAGATGTGTTGTTCTGACAAACAGGAGGCTGCTGGAGCTGTGAAAGCACAGAAAAGTGTTTTGAGAGGGGCAGCTCCTGTGAGATTATGAACACAATCAGATATTAAGTATAGCTGAACAGAGCTGAATATTCCCATTGAAATTTCCAGACTGAAGACCCTGATATTTAAGTAGGTGTGACAGCAAATTATGGCTTGTAATTGTCATTTCTGTGCCTTTCCTGTTTATGCTTTTGAAACAGGTACAAACAACCTTTGACAATCATGTAACAAAAGTTGGCTTGTATAGACCAAATACATAATTTTTCATGCATGCAGGAAGTATAGCAGATATGCTCATTGTGACAAGACAGGTCTTGGTTTGCAATAAGAGCTCACATGATCAAATTAATATTTGAGTGATTTCAAGTGTTGGTAGTGAGAGTGTCAAAGTATAGCTGAGCTTTGCCTTAAGGCTCTTAATATTGGGACAGGAACATTCATGGAACATAGCAGAGTCTCTCTCCATAAGATCTCCCTGATTCACAGACTCCTGTAATTGTTAAAGAAATAAAAACAAGGAATTTATGTTTAATTTTACTTCAACTGCCTACTTTACTTCAACTTGCCACTATTCACAAGAATATTTAGTATTATTAGCACAAGACCTTCGAGGAGCAGCTGAGGGAGCTGGGGGTGTTTAGCCTGGAGAAGGCCCTGGGGGAACTTAGTGCTCAGTGCTCTCCACAATTACCTGGAAGGAGCTTTAGCCAGCTGAGGGCTGACCTCTTGTCCCGAGTAACAAGGGATAGGACAAGGGAAAATGTCCTCAGGTTGTACTAGGAGACGTTTAGATTGGATATCGAGAAAAATTTCTTCACTGAAAGAGTTACCAGGCATTGGAATAGGCTGCCCGGGAAAGTGGCTGAGTCACCATCCCTGGGGGTATTTAAAAGATGTGTGAATGTGGTGCTTGAGGACACAGTTTAGTGCTGAATGTGGCAGTGCTGGGTTAAGGGTTAGACTTGACGAAACTAAAGGTCTTTTCAAGCTGAAACAATTCCATGATTCTTTTTGCCAGAGATTAAAGTATTAAATCACAACCTCCTTTTTAATGTCTGCAACTTGAATTCTGTTTTAAACATTTTAGCAAAGCTTTGGCTTTATGAGTTCATGTCAAGAAAAACAACATTAATTATATCCAAAATTAGATTCTGTAGAATAATCCTGGGAAGTGTGCTGCCAGCAAAGTTGTCCTTTGATTTTAAAATGCCATTAAATCTTGAATTGATATCTAGGTTCAAAATCCCGTTTGATGGGGTTTTTTCTCCCATCTACATTTTTATGAAGAATTACACATAACTATTTAAATTTAAAGAATATTTAGTGAGTAAAATCATGCTTCGATATGAGTTAAAGCTGTGAAACCAAACCTAAATCCTGCCTGCCTCTTTTCCCCTCCTTCACCCTTTCAAAAATGATGAGATCTAATGCTTGTCAATCCTGTAGTTGCATTATTATAAACTTAAAAAGCATAGCAAGGTCCAAAATTAATTCTGTCTCCTTTGAGGAGCCCTGGAGATGTCTGCTATATATGCACAAAGTAGTTTTTGCACTGTCCTTTCTGAAATTCAAATGCAACTTAAAATATTTCCAGCCCTTGACCAAGATTTTGCACATTATTAAATGAGTGAGTTCTTGGCAATCATCACAGATACTTCTTTCTGAAAGAATAGTAAACACTTGTTCTCTCTCTGCATGACTGAATTTCACAACAAAGAAAAAACGTTCTTTCTCGACCTCTTTTACTCAAAATTAGCTTCAGATTGTGTAGGAGACTGTAAGGACTTCGTCACCTTGTTGGGGAATAAATCCCATTTTTCTCACTGGCATTTTGTAACTTAAGTTATATTGCAAAGGCAGGAGTTAATTGCTTGTCTGTATAAGTTGTTAATCACAGACTGCTGGAGTTCAGCATTTTCTGTATCACAACAGTCTGCCTTTGTTACTTCTAACAAGTCTTTTCCTCACCCAAACAGAAGTGTCAGAATACTGAATGCTGTTTACAGGAGCACTTAATTACCAGAAATGTGGCAGTTAGTCTAGCACTACTTTCAGAGTCCTCAACACAATTTCAGTTTATTTGTGCTACTTCAGTTTTATCTAAGTTGGAAAGCCTTGAAGGATATTCATAAATGCCTAAGCCAGATCTTAAGCAAGTTTAACTGAAACTGGAACAGCTCATTTGAGTGGCTTTTGTGTTTCATAGCAGCTTTACAGATTATGATGAGAAAAATGGTTGTTTTCTCAAAAGCAATGTCAGTGCACAAAGAAGTAGATGCACTCTGGAATCTCCTCAGCTTCTGTGGAGAAAGACAGAAACTAGTAAAGCGCAATACTGTAACTACATCATATGAATGATGTGTTATAAGAGATCTTGTATTATCTCTGACATAAAACAAAAGATGAGATTTTGTTCAGGCCATCTAAGTAAAAAATTTCAAAGCTAAACTTTTACTGATGAGTGTGTAGATTTATGTCTAGTCAAAAGGATGCATTTTCATATAAACTCGGTTGGCTGAATTTTATGTCTCTATGCTCACTTTCTAATAAATGAAGAGAGAGGCAGGTTCTCACCAGGCCAAGACAAGTCTCCTGATGTGAGATAAATGCCTTTCTGATGGTGCTTATCTGTCTTTCCAGGAGGTCTCGGACAAATTAATGGCTAAACTTAAATGAAATTAATGTTTTCCACAGTGAAAACCTTCTTGAACAAATACCTAAAAATTAAAGTGATGGGTAACGTACTCTCTTAAACTTACATCAACAGATCAGTTTTTCACTGCTTGCTTTTATGATAGTATCTGGGCACTCTAGGTGTGCATAAGGTGCTTGAGGCTGTATGATTGCAGAATAAAAAGGAAGTCCTAACTCTGAGAGTTTTCACACTAAGTATAAAACAACATGCCAGAAGAAAACAGGAAAACAGAAGGAGTAAAAAGGGTAGTGAGAGTGCCTCGGTCCGTAGTAATGACAACCCATTAACAACACAGTAATTGAGAGTTTTGTAGACTTTGAAACAAGAACTTTACCGTTTGACTTGGAGGTTGATAGGATTGTAACTGTGGGGATGTTTCAGAGGAGTGCCTTTGAGGGAAAATGATCATGGAGAGATATTTATGGGAAGTAAATACACGGTCATTGTGAACTGATGGAAGTTTAGACACAGTTTAGATCAGGGATCCAGTGTTTGGCCACCCTCACTGTCAGAAAGTGTTTTCTTACATATAAGTGGAATTTCTTATATTTCAATTTGTGTCCATTGCTTTTATCCTGTTACTGGGAACTACTTCCATCTTCTTTACACAGTCCCATCCAATATTTATACACACTGACAAGATGCCCCTGAGCTTTGTGTTCTCCAATCTGTTTACAAGGACAGCTCCAGCTCTCTCAGCCTCTTATATGACAGTTGTTTCAGTCACTTGGTCACCTTCATGGCACTTCACTGGAATTGTTCCAATTTAATGTTTATGTCACACTGCGGAGGCCAGACCTTGACTCAACACTCCAGGAGTGTTTTACCAGTGCTGAGCAGAGGGAGGGGAACCTGTCAACCTGCTGGCAACATTTTTCTTAATATAGCCTAGAAGGATGCTGGCCATCTTTGTCAACACCCTACAAAGTTTGGCTTGACAGAAGCCAGTGAATTGAAGTAAGAGTGTAGTGAACTTTGCATGGTATGGCCCCCATGTCATTCATAATCCAGTTTTCTCAGTCACCAGCTGTACCAGGCTTAGCCACCATGAGTGTTGGTAAGAAAAGTTGCTTTATACAGATGCTATTTCTATCACTGGAGTGGTGCGTATGACTTTTGTGTAGTATCTTTAAATGAAAATTTCATTAAGCTCAGGAACAAGTCCTGTTGAAGCTGAGGATATGAACTAAATCTCATGATTCTGGAAAACAGCTTAATCTGCTGACATTTTCTGGATCCTGAACTGGAAAGGAGGCACCTTGGCCAGGAGAGGAATACAGGTTGCCTCTTGTCCCATTTCCTGCACACTGGATGAAGGAGAGAAAAGATGGCATCTTCTGGGAAAACAGCACAAGTTGCATAATATGGGAAGGCTGCAGAATGGGACATGGGAGGGAAGGAGTGACTCCATACCAGAAGGGAGATGGGCCCTGGGCCAGCTCTCATCCAGGATGAGGAGGAAGACACTTTAAAGGAGCATAGGGATAAGGCAGAGAAACTGGGTGGAAGTTAAAATAGAAAGCCTTTCCATATGTTCCCTTCAAATGTAGATTCTGTGCCAATTCCACAGAAAATGGAGGTTGATTTGGGGTCCTTCACACTGACCTCTTTAGAACCATTATTAAACTTACCTAGATGATGTGAGAACTGATGACAAGCATGGAAATTTCTTCTGAAGTTGAACAGTTCTAGTGATTAAAACACTTTGAGGTAAAGACTTTTTAGCAGTATAGACAATTTTTCTAATCTAAAATTTTGCTCTTTAAGCTACTGCTGTTTCCTGACCTCATGAAATGGCACTGCGTGGGAGCTACACAATTCACATGCAATTCCAAAAGATGGCAACCTTAGGCTTCCGAACTGGGGCCTCTGCTAAACAGCTCTGCAGCTCCTAACAGTTCACAGTGGTGAATGTTTGAAAATTCTGGGTTGTCCCATTCTGAGTTTATTTTTATCCACCTATTCTATTTTTCATGTACCTCTACATATGAGACAGAATGTATGTGATTCAGTTGAAAAATGGGCAACTTCTCAAAGTAATTTCTGTGCCTGAAGAAAGGGAGGGTTAGGAAGCCTTAGATCTACAATCTCTGTGTTTAAGACTGGGACTTTGATGATATACAGGAGTGAGGCTCTGCTATCAATCTGTGCTGAAGCTCCTGTGGCACAATGATAAAGCCGAGACAGTTTGGCAAAAAATGAGAAAGGAATTATTTAAATTGATTAATTTTAATATACTAACTCTTACTGAATTATTCCCACAGTCTACTAGTATTGCCCATATCAGTGTACTTTTAATGGCAATCACTACCATTGTGAAACTGCATAACTCTGGATAGAGACAATCTTGAGACAAGGTAAGGTACATAGCCTTTATACTACATTTATTCTCATGCCTTAAAAGATTCATCTTTTCTCTTGGTTAGTACTTATTTTCTGACTTGATCTTTGCCTTTTTTGGGGTTTTGTGATCATCGTGAATCTTACTTGTGAATCGTTAATGACAGAAACTTCACAGAGAAATTCATCCCAAAATGCAGTTATTTTAGAAATCTTTATTAAATCATGTAATTACAGCTAAGGTTGCATTGACAAAATGAAAAAAGTCTGACGCTAAAGTCTAAATTCTGTGGTTTTGTGGCAAATGCTGCTTTTGCATTACAGGATCCTTGCTGGATGGAAAATCAAGCATCTTGCTTATTTTCTAAAAGTCATGTTTGGGAACCATCAGCTTGGAAAAAACTATCTTGGTTTGGCTTAAAGCCAGATTTAGAAATTTCAGCTTTCATGAAGCAGAAAAGTCTTTCTTCAGGCAGTCCTAGCAGCAGGGTCAAAATCTGAACCCCACTCCATTTTATGCAAAGCTTTTCAGTTCAGCAGTTGTTCATCCTTCCCCAGTCCAGGGATAAAAAATTCTGTCTTGTTTTGGTTGTGCCAGTTCCATATGATTTCCTCTTCCTTACTTATACTGTGCTGCTGTGAAGGGATCAGTATTGGCCTAGGTTATTGCTGTTGTTCCTTCATGTATGTAGCAGAACTGGGAGAGACTTTTGAAGGCAGTTTTCTACTTTTGTGCAGAAAGCTTGTGATTTTAGCATTGCCTGCAGGGTTATTTTCCTCCCACAATGTTGCTTGGTCATTCTATTTTAATCAACTCAATATTCTAATAGTTGTGTATCACATTCATATTACTCTTCTCAGTTATGTTTATTCCTTGGATAGGTAATATTTCAGTCAGGGATCTTATTTCTATGAGATTTATTCTGTTCTACAACTCTCACTATTGAATGCCTGAGCATCTCAGTGTTCAGTACATTTATCCCTGCCAACCCAGTGGAATACAAAGCTTATTTTTTATCACTTTTTAACAAAGGAGAAACAATGGTTTGTAGAGACTATAATTTCATCTAGCCTTCAGAGGGAAGAAATAGCAGGCTCCTGTGCATAACTTCCAGGTGTTTGGCACCCTAATTACTGTTGTTAAACAGTTGAGGTGATGGATGTTGCATATGGGAAAGAGTGATCAGAAAACGTCGGCACTCTCATCAGGAAGCTGCTCTGAGCCAGTGAGTAAGAACAGGGATGTTTCAGAACCTCTGCCTCCTTCTGCAGCTTTGGCATTTAGCTCTCTGTGGGCCAGAGGCACCTCCTTCCTTTGGCATGCTGCTTCTTCTGACAGTGCGTGCAAGCTGAGCTTTGGTACATGTTCTTATCTTCTATGTCTTTTATTTAAAAGAAAACAAACAAACCAACACACAACCCCCCCACCACACCCATGGTGATTTCTCTCTTCCTCACATCCCTTATACATGAGTCAGTACCATAAGCATAGACTGAGAGGGGTTACTGCTCACTTGGGCATGTTGAAGTTCCATCTCAGATCCTGGGGGAATGTCCAAGTTAGCAGCTGCCTGGGAGGCTGGAGCTATGGATGGAGCTGTGCTGCAAGGCTGTGTGAGTAAGCTGGCAGTCCTGGGGCCTGGAGGATGATGACTCGTGACTTGGCTCTCCTTGCAGGGAGGGGAGCAAAGTTCCATCCTCCAGACTTGTTTGTGCATTTTAAACCCAACTCCAAAACAAATCCAGGGGCTCCAATCTGTATTTTTGTTATTCAGGTGACAGCCCAAACTACTCGGTGGGAAACGTACTCTTTCATGTCTTCTGCTCCCCTCCTTCTCTGCTGTGTCTTCCCTCCATTTAATCATATTTTTAAGGTTGGAGAAAGACAGGAGGCAAGAGGAACCTCCTCGTGCTCAAGAGGCATTTAACCCAGGTGTCTCGTGGTTTTTTTCCAGTGAGTGCTCTAACCAGCAGGATACTGTATGAAAATAAACACTTGCAACAATTTTGTCCTCTCTGGCTGTGTTTTAAAAGAAAATGTTTACCTGTTCATTTTGTGAAGTACTGTGAGTTCCTGCTGTAGGCTGGGTGTGTTTTGTGTAGCCAGGGTCACATGGGGTTTTTGGATCTTCAATTAGAATAGGCAAGTGACACATCTGCCAAGATGTTTCATTTTTGGATTGTGTAGAAGCAAAATTTTTAGAAAACTTCCAGGTTTAAGTGGGAGGTGCCCTTTGGAGTAGGCACTTGTAGATGCCTGGTTTATGGTTTTGGAATTGCTATACAGTTATATAGGTGTTTAAATTCTCTGTTGAATGTAGTCTTAACTGAGTAGGGCCCCATGTTAGTGTCCTTGCTCCTTTTCCTGCCTCTTTGCCTATTCTATTTCCAAATCTTAAAAAAATAAATTAAAAAATAGTTACTAATCCTAATTTCTGTAATACTTTATTTGATAGTCATATCTCTGTAATATTGTTCATCATTACAACTACTTCTAACATCAGTCTTGTTTTAAATCTGTATAACTTCTTTCTAGATAATTACATTCAATTATAAGCATAGGATTTTATAGGAAATATTGTCATTATTAATCTACTGCTTTTCATTCGTCAAAGACCAGAATTTAATAGAGCGCTCATACATCTTATAAAATTTTGTATTTAAGTCAACATTTTTTTTACTGAAAGCTCTTACCTCTGTATTTTTCTGTTGAAGATGCAGGCCCAGTTTACTTCTTGCTCCATGAAATTAATTTATACTAGAGGAACAGTGAGGCAGTCTCACTGTTTCAAAGGAGATGGTAGATATACCTCTCACAACAGAAATTTATCCATAAATTTAGATACAGCTTCTCTCAGAAAACATTGTTGGACTAATTTCAGCCTAACAGTGTACTCTTTTTTTTTTATGCTGATCACATTGGTCTCTGTTCAGATAAAATATACTTCTTTATTCCAGTACCTTTTTTCCCTAAGAAACCTCATGAACTAAAAATTAACATGGCAAAATACTCATTAATACTTGATTATTTGGCAAAAGGGAAACAAGTGGATGCTTTGCTGTCAAAGGTCTGGACAAAATTTGAAAATTACTTAAGATTTTCCCCTGCAGAAACCTAATTCTCTCCATAATTATTGTCATTTCTGCCGCACACAAAGCCCCTCTCAAACTTCACTGGGGATAGTTTCCATGGGAACCAGAGAGTGAGAACTGATGAGTCTTGAAACAGTCAAATAATAATCTTCCTTTTTACCAGTGGGCAAAGATTTACTTCTCCACTGTTTAATGGAAGGCACTAAAGCTTATGTTTTGAACAAGGGGGGAAAAAAAGACATCTGGAAGGAGACAAAGTATGCTTTGTATACCTGAAGGGTTCATTCGTGCTGTTTAAAAGGGAAAAGCACTATTTCTTCTTGCAGGATTCTATTCCTTGTATTCTGCTTGTAGACTCCTGAATGAAAGGGAAACCCTCTGTTAAAGCTGAATGCTCATAGTTCAGGGACGGTGAGGAGGGAGTAATGGTCATGAGAAGGTGAGTTAATTATATGGGTGGCAGAGAGACAGTCACAACATGAATGCAACGTTTAGAGGCTACTGAATGATCCTGCAGGAAGCATCCCTGGGGAAGGCTTTCCAGGCACTAGCACTGACCTGTCTGCAGAACTGAACTGTCCTGGTTTTTGCACAGAGTTGAGTACCCTCTTAAGATGCCTGAGTATTAGCTACAATGGGGGTTGTTTATTGCAGTTTCATGGGAGGGAGAAGAATCCCTCAAGAGTGATGAGAGGTAACGAAAAAAGTCAATCTGAAGTCCAATGAGGTGCTCTGCTAAACTAGCCATTATTTGGTTGCCATAGTCATAGTCATTTGGATTATTTTCCTGAAATACTGAGAGGAGAGGGGAACACTGCATTTCATTCCTATGAGAAAAAAATAAAATATGGAAAGGATAGAAAAATGCCTTCCCTCTTTTAGATCTGTGGTAGTTACGAAAGATGACCTCCAAAAGGAGAAGAAAGGAGGTTCTACAAATCTTGCAGCCAGGTTACAGTTCTCTAAAAATGCTGAAGTACAGAAAAGACCAGAAGTGTCTCCTTACAGAGAATTAAATTTGGACAAGAAGCTGAGTTTTAATATAGCACAACTTAAACTTGAGTTATAGGAGTGTGAATGTCAAGGCATGTTTTTTAAAAACGTATTTTATCATAAACTGATTTTTATATTCTTTACTATCATTTGGTTTTCCAGTGGTTTTGGGTTTGAGTATTTAATACATGCCTTTGTGTAATTATTTTGATCTCCATTTCACAAACATAAAGAGAGAAAAAGGGAAAGTGCACATAGATTATTATCGCAGTGCTTGGAAAATATTTTTCTCTTTTGCAATTAGTTGAAATAATAGAACCTGAGGGAGAATATTGTTGGTTTTTTTGTATTGTGTAATTTATCAGATATAGAGGTGATTAATGATCTAATCCAGTGATTAAATTAAGAAATCCCATTTCTGTCTCTTACCAGTAATTACTGTGTTGTAAACACTGATGGCAGTTACTGTATTGAAAAATAAGAACTCAAATTTTAAAACATCTTTTCCTAGCTTGTGCATGAAGCTAAGATAAAACAAAAAGCTTGCTTTAAAAAAAAAAGCATGAAAATTATTTTTCTACATTAAAGATGTATTTTGGTGAGCTTCTGAGATAAAAACCCAGGTGTATTACTGGCAATATTGAAGACTACAGGAGGAGGATGGGGTGGCAGATGAAACACAGTTATGCAGTGCCTTTGGGTCACTTTATTTTGGCCCCCTTAGCCATGCTCAAAGAGACCCTGAAAGCAAGAGCTATGCAGTTTAAATGTGCAAAGTAGTGTTCAACTTGTCCTTGAATTCTAATATCAGATTTCCTACTGTATGTTTTAAAATTTCTTCATGTTAATTACTGCCCTGTACAGCTCTAATGATCAAAGGTAAATACAAATAAAGACTATTTCATGTTTTTGAGCCTAGAAGAGTTTATTCACTTCTTACTGTTTGTGTTTACCCAGTTCTATGCCTGCCTTGACTTCCAGGAGAGAAGAACATCACAAGAATTCTTCCTTCCTGTGTCCAGGTGACCTAACTGAAGTATGCTGGGAAAGAGCTCCTTCTCTTTCCTACAGTGTGTAAAACACGCTTGTTGTGGATGAGGTGTGTAACAGGCCACCAAATGTTAGTATTGGTAGGCTGCTTAATGCTGTTCCCTACTGTTCTTTGAGCTAGATCCCTAACTGCTGACCACAGACACCAGGCAAGATGATTATTAGAGGAGAAACTGAAGACTATTACCACTGATAGATCATAAATTTCACTTATTCTTCTGGAGAAAAAGGCATCAGGGCTACTACTTATTCTGAAGGTCTGGGTAGTGTAGTGAGGAAGAAGGTGATGATATTCCTATGGGAACGGCAGAAATAGTGGTGGTTCCTAAACATCTAATAGGAGGCAGTGGAACAAAGGACAAGGCTGACACAAGTGCCATTTCATCACAGCATGCCCCAATCCAACAGCACTGTTTCCTGGGAGATGGAACAACACTGCGTGCCTATTAATCACGAGAGAAGCTCTCTGCTGTTCTCACAAGTGCTCCAAAACCTGTCTAACTCGAGTGGGCGAGGATCAGCCCACCCATGACAAACTACTGCAGTTTTATCCTACATACTGTATATTATCAAAAATGTTATGTCTGCTCTGAACAAAATGTCCAAGCGTGATAAATGTCGGCAATGTTCCAAGAAAGTGGGCTTGTCTTCATGAGAAAATTGTACCTAAAATCAAACTTTAAGTTAATTCATTGTAATCAGCCTAATCTATAGACCTGCATGAGACACTATTTTAAAAAAAAAAAATATTGCTGTCACACTCACTGAAATGAATGTTTTGTGCAGATTAGTGTGCTTCTAACTAAATTGCTTTGAAATCTCATCAAATTTACTGTGACTTTCTTCTGTAGCTATGGTTATTTGCTGTGGCCTTCTTTGTATTGAACCCATTCAGTTCCCTCTGTTATTATAAAAATGTAGATGCATTAGGAAAGCTTTCAGTGAAGCAACAGGCATCTTTTTCCCTCCCAGGAGAGCTTCTCTTTCTAGAGGTTAGAAAAGGACTTTTGTAGTCCTGACTGTGGAATGTACAACCATACTCTCTTCAAACTGCATAAGGTAGGCCTCACTGTTGGAATTAATCTAAGTTTGATATGGTACAAGCCAGAGTTCATTATAGAGCTCTTTTCATTGTTGAGAATCTTAGCAGAACAATGCTGATGGATAATTCACTCTTTTATAAAGTGTAGTATTCCAGCAGAAGGCAAGACTACCGGATCTACATTTTTTTCTTACACATCCAAGGAAAGAATTAATGTTTATTAGGTAAATAAGCTTTTCACTGTATAAATACAAGCATCATATATTTTAGAATCACTAAAAATCTATCCACTGCATGCTTATTCTCTGATATTATGTGTGATCATCAGTGATCTATGTTTTATTGTGTTTTATTTTTTGAACTTCATTATGAGATGAAAAGCTTGAAGGCACTTTTAAAATGTAAGCTAGATTAGAAAAAGCACTGTTCAGAATATCACAGGAGTCATTTAAAAGAAGCTTGTGACATTCATGTCTAACATCAATATGCTGGGTAAGTTTTTATCTGAAAGGACAATGGTAATTATCTAAATTAAAAAAGAAAGAAAAATTTGATTCCCAGGGAAGGGCAAAAGCATGAAAGCAGAATCATTGTAATGACCCAGTGAGAAAATTCTGCCAGCAAAGTCTTTGCTACTTGTTTATGTAGTCTTATGTAGACCAAAAATATTTTAATTGTTTATTTAAAAGATGCAATGTATGTTTTATGTTGTCTCTTTCAATTATATATGTCAAATATATTTTACTTTATAGAAATCTTTGAGGCAATTATTCAATAATTTGGCAAGAAGTAACTTAATGACCACTAAGTAGTCCTCCAAACAAGATGTCTCTTTTTCTGCAAGTTGTTAAATTTATGAAAAAGTAAACCTAAAAGTGTAAGTAAGGAAGGTTAGATAAGAGACAAAAAGAGTGGGCTAAGTGTCAAAATAGTTTCACTTCTCCTTTTACAATGGTGGGAGCAGCTCAAGAATTACAACCCGTTTATCATTATTTCCAGCTACTGCTTGAACTGCTACATTCCTTTTTCATTTCTTAGGCAGATATTACAATGTGTATGACATAGCCTAGGATTATTTTTACTACATAAGCATCATACTGTTTGTGTCTGAAATAATATCAGGTAATTGAGTTAAATTTACTGAAGTCACTTTTTTTAAGGAAAGGGCTGCTAGATCAGAAGATCCTAAAGCAACTGGCAAGGAATTTGTTCAGGACCAAGTAAAAACAGCACCTAAGAAACAACTATAATTCAATATGTTGGAAGGATAACCTTCCCCAGGACTGATCTGTCCCTGATTTCACTGAAATTAAGGGCTGTCCTCTGCTCAGCTTTTGTAGCAGGGGAGTTAGGTTCACAAGAACTCAGTAAATGCCCTGATGATCCATGAGTTGCAGTGTGACTCAAACAATGCAGACTTAGGCTAAAAGAGGATCTACTCTAATAAGCAGGGTTATGTTTTTGTCCTTGGTAACATGACAGTGACTTACACAGAAAACTGACAGGAATTTACACTGTGCTCTTTTCAAGAGGCAAAATGTTCCCACAATGTATTTGGTTTGCATGGTAAGGCTTGGTAGCAGAGGGCTACAGGGGTGTGACTTCAACGTGAAGCTGATAGAAGCTTCTCCTGTATCTGACAGAGCCAATGCCAGCTGGATCCAGGATGGACTCACTGCTGGCCAGGCTGAGCCCATCATTTGTGGTGGTAGAGCCTCTGTTAAGAAAGTGGGAAAATTACTGGTGGAAGCAATGAGAAAAATCCCTGCAGACAGCAAGGCCAGAGAAGAAGGAAGAAGGAGGGGGAGGAGGTGCATCAGGCACTGGAGCAGAGATTCATTCCCCTGCAGCCCATGGTGAGGCAGCTGTGCCCTGCAGCCCATGGAGATCCACAGTGGAGCAGAGATCCACCCACAGACTGTGGAGAAGCCCATGCCAGAGCAGGAGGGTGCCCAAAGGAGGCTGTGACCTTGTGGGAAGCCCATGCTGGTGCAAGACCTTGCAGGACCTGAGGCCCCGAGGAGAGGAGCCCACTCCGGAGCAGATTTGCTGGCAGGGAACCCCATGGGAGACCTGCACTGGAGCAGGCTGTTCCTGAGCAACTGCACCCTGTGGGAGTGGTGCACACTGGAGCTGGGAAAGGGTCTGACGAGTCCTTCCTCAGAGGAGGAAGGAGTGTTAGAGATAATGTGTGATTAACTGACAAACCCCATTCCCTGTTCCACTGTGCTGAGAGGGAAGCACATAGAGAATTCAGGAGTTCAGGTTGGACTGAGGAAGAAGGGAGGGGTGAGGGAAGGTGTTTTAAGATTTCTTTTTTTTATTTTTTTGTTATTCTACTCTGATTAGATTGGTAAAAAATTAAAATTATTTCTCCAACTGGAGTCTGTTTTGCCCATGACCATAACTGCTGGGTGATCTCTCCCTGCCCTTATTTCAACTCATGAGCCTTTCGTTATATTGCCTCTTCTCTGTCCAGCTGGGAAGGGGAGTGATAGAGTGGCTTTGGGGGCAGCTGGTGTCCATCCAGGGCCAATCACCAGCACTCCCATGCAAGCTCTAGAACGACTGAATTCCAGGCAGTATTTTGGGAGATTTCTACGACCTTCCTGGCCTCTCAAAGCAGTGGCTCCTGGGAACAATGCTCTGCTTGCTTTCCCTCTCTCAGTAGCCGTATGTACTTATGTACTTAATCCTTGCCTGAGTGCATGGCTAAAGAGAATAATACTGGAAGCCCTGCTCTGCCTTGTTTGGGCAAGCAAAGCTATAGACTCTGTAGTCAAGGGGGATGGATATGGCCTTCTCTTTGTTTTCTGTATTTAAACATGGCATTCTGATGTGGGAGGTGAAGAAACCTTTTGCATGCTGCTCTCTGCTCTGTAATCATGTAGGGAAAAGACGACAGCTTGTGTGGTAGGATAAGGTTATGCCACAGGAAGGGCTTAGTAGTTGGCTTTCCCCTGTGTATTTATTATGAAGTGTGATTGACTCAACTAAGAAGCAGGGGAAAGGAGAGTGCCTACATATACCTGCTGTGAAGAAATTTATGTCTTCTGTTTTGTTATTGATTGGGGCAAGGGGGGCAGTATTCTACTGTTGCAATCTACATGGCCACAACCCTCCAGTAGAATTCCTGATTTTGGTCTATAAACTTTTCATTCAGTAAATTTGAAAAGAGTTTGAAAAAATTTGTAGAATTTTGATTCTACAAATTGAATTTGTTTGTACAGGCTTGGCTAAACAATGAAATAACATAAAAATAAGCATCATCACAATAATTTCCTACTGCCTCTATTGGTTAAATATACACAATCAGCTTTCAAAGTGTACATAGAAATAATTATAGCATAGCCCAATACTTAAGACTTCTGCTTTTTGCTTTTTTTTTCAGAAAATACTACCTCACATTACCTTGTTACTTTATAAACATAATTCTGCACATATTTGAAATAACACAATGAATTACACCTACATAAGATATGTAAAATAAATAAATAAACAAAACAAAGTTATTCTCAAAAAGCAACACAGAACAAGTGGTACTTCATGAGACATGAACAATCTTCTATTTAACATGAATTTCTACCATTAGAACATTTTAAGGCAGTATAGCTTGCAACAACTACTCTTTAAAAACAGTCTGTTTTGTGATGAGTTATGTTCAGCTCTCAGAAGGCAAAATTTAAATAAACATTGTCATGGTCATGCCCAAGATTAGCATGCAAATTAAAAAAATAGAGTTTTTCTCTGGAGTGTCTATTTTTCTTCTCCAATTTTGAGCCTTCCATGGAAAACAGACTGTTCTGTACGTGTCCTCTTTTAAATTTCTTGTGTTACAAATGAATCAGTTATTGAAAGATTCATGATTCATTCCTAGAAAAAAAATTCTTGAGCTTCCCCACCTATGTGGCCTGGGGATCATACCCCTACTGACTTATGTCCTAGCAAGCTTTCTCTTTTCATCAACAATAAGTTCTTAATTTTCTTTTTGATATTGCATCCACGAGAACCTTGTTATTAAGTTATTGCGGAAATGGAAGGCATGATCAAACTCAAGATTTCTGGCATTACAGTCTCTGACTACAAGCACAGCTGGTAAGTATCATGGGTAATAGCATTCTGTGGTACAAAGTATTACAGGGAGCTTTAGTTCTGAGAAATACTGTGTATCTTAGTAATGGTATTAATTACAGATGGTTGGATATTTGATTTCAAGTTTATGCTTTTTGAGCTTACTACAAATGAAAGGGAAAAGGGAAAATGTTACACAAGGCTACATGGTCAGTGATTTCCATCAGAGCTGAATCACATGGTTTACATCCACCAAGACAATTTAACACGAAGGAGAAAGAATAGAAGTGGGCAGGAGGTTGATTTTTTTAAAGAGCAATGTAGCAGAAGTCATTCCTTGCAATTAGATGGTTTGGTAGAGCCAAAAGAAGACAGAAAAAAAAAGAAAGGCCTCAATTCTGAGATTCTGAATCCTTGAACTTCCTACTAGCATTGGTTGCTAGACTTCAGACCACAACGGCAGAAAGAGTGCCATGTATAAATGGGGAAAATAGTGTAAGCAATTTTTCTAAAACTTATCTGTAGGAACAGGCCCATAAAAATGAAGAGGATCAGGGGAGCTGATTAGTTGCACTGAGGTCCCAAAGTGGCTTGTTCTGTCTTTTGATCATAATAGAGTTTTTTCTTTTTTCTTTAGTAACTTGAGATACATAGTGTCCTTGGAAGGATGCTTTACTTACCCTTTTATATTACTACTGCATCCCAGTTTTACTCAGCGTATTAAAAGAAGGGTCTAAGTGGCAATATGCACATTTATATTTCCCTAAAATATCTTCTCCTTCCTTTGCCTTGCCCCTCACTGTTCAATGTATTTTCCAATTTTTGTTCTACTGCCACAGATAGTTCTGCTGACTATTTAGTGAGTTCACTATTATTACAGTACTGAATGCAAGCTTCAGAAAATCTATTTAAAAGGTAAATAAGAAGTGTTTGGGGCATTTAAGAGTATTAGGAAATGCTCTGGGCAAGAATCAGAAGGCCTGCCTAAAAATAAGTAATTTACCCTTCTGTGCGTACTGTCCATATTTCTACCTTTACAGTTCAGGTTCAGAGTCCTAAACTTAACTTTCAAACAAGCCAGTACTTTCTGCAGTTTGGGAGGTTGGCAGACATTTCCTTTGCTAGTGATCAGGATAGTTCAGTATAGTCAGAAGGACATTTGCCATTCTCTTTAGTGATTCACAGTGTTACTGAGTGGCCCCTAGTTTTTAAACATAATGAACTCAAGAAAGCTATAGCATAATTTGATGATTTAAGAATCTTCATCCTGATTAAAAATCCCAAGATTTGGTGTTTTGAGACAATGTAAATTTGTCATAGTTAAGGCAGCAGAATTCCATTCAGTGTTTTCTCTTTGCAATGGAAAAGGTTTTTTCCCACATTTTTTCTCTGGTAAGTTGTCTCAGTTGTCCTTTTAATCTAAAACAGGTAATACACTAGGGTGCCCTGTGTTCTGATACTTAGGTGATTTTTATATTTAGAAGTCATGAGAAGTTCCTTCTTAACAAATGATCCATTCATGATAATGCCACCATCTGCTGTCCAGGAGGATGGAGAGCAATGGAAATGAAAAACAGCAAAATCTCAAACTCACTTACTAGGTGCAGACTCCCTCCAGCAATCCACAAATCTTCAGGCATCTGGCACGGACTTGGCAGCTTTGCAATTGTGGGAAGTGAAAAATGATCGTAGTTAAACTTATGCCTAGCATTCTCTTATTTTTTAGAAAGATAGTAAAATAGTAATGTGGTACCCGTTTGCAGGCATGCATCTATGTATAGCTTCAGATGGCCTCCCCAAAACACTGAAACTGCTGAGAACACCATGCATGGGTGTTAGTGAATTTGGGATTTATTAAACTCCCACTCTCTCAGCTGTTTTGGAAGATTTTGTGCACTGTGTTCTTTTTCCTTCTCTGAATGGCACTAAGCATTACCAGTAGTAGCACCATGAGTGCTACCTCATACTACTACCTCATACTGTATTAAATATCCACTTACTTTCTTTCCTAGCAGTGAAACAATGAAAGAATTTCTTTGACTAATGAGATCAATCTCTTCATTGCCTGTATATGCTCTTGTAGAGCAGTTGTGCAAAGCTGATTGAGTTCTCAAGTACAAGATACAAGGAAAATGCTCTCTTGTTCTCCCCCTCTTCCAGCCCAGGCACTTGCCTGTTCTTTCTGGGTTCTTAGCAAGTCCTCTGTGCAGTCTGGGAGGAGCACTGCCAGGCAAGCTAATCATTCCCTTATTGCTCTGCCTGAGCTGCTACTTTTTATTTTATTTTTGAAAACTTCTTTTCCTCTTCCAATTACAGGACAAGCTGGAGTTATTGAAATATAAAGCAAAACTGGGATACCTACAGCTGGGATTATTTGGGACTGATTAGATATATCTGCCATACAACCTACATGACCCAAAGCCAGAGGTTTCATGCCTGATAAGGCATCACAGTCAAGGCACTGGTAGAACTCTCAAAGATGCCTATATAGAGGTGTGGGCACATGCAGCTAACTTTTCTTTTGTTTCTGTCATTTTATTCCCTATCTGAAAATTCCACAACATCTAAAATAGATAAATAATAAGGGTCAAGTACTTTTGCTCCTCATGCTCTCTTTATGACTTCCCTCTCAGATCTGAGAGGTTGTTGGCAGTTTTTTACCCACCTGTATTTCCCTTCAGCCTCCCTCTCCTCACCATCTATTCCTAAATGGGATTTTTCTTTCACACTGCATGATGTGAAACTAATGCAGACTGCAGGGTAGTAGTCTCACTTCCCTTCATTCACCCTTCAATCCAGTCCTCTCTTCCCCCAACACTCCTTTACAGCCATTAGATAACAAGACAGTGCTTGGAAGAGAGGTTGAGCACTTTTAAGAGGTGTTTTATGTAGAGCAATGCCACACAATACAGAGGGAAAACTAGTAACATGACCTCATTACACAGAATTTTCCCATAAACTGAATTTATGTAAAGTCCTTGGTAAAACAGTTAAAATTCTCCATCCTATTTCTTCTTGATTCTGCACCCCCTCCCATCTGTGAGGCAGCCTGCTTGTCGTACTTGCTTTTGCTGCCCAGACACCAGCACATAGGTCCAAACCCTACTATCAGCTTAATAAATAAGCAATCTGTTATTGTGCTAAAGTGTGCATGACTCTATGCCTGAAAAAATGAAAACACTTCCCCTTAACAGGGGCACTGGAATAATCCCTCAGGCCCCTGTGCCATTCAACAGATAGACCCTGGAGCTTTTCAGTCTCTTTGTCATTTCACAGTTTAGATGCAAATGACCAAATCAGACATTTTTTGTTAGGTGGAAACCGGATGGGCAGGTTTTATGTAAATATACCTTGCCTTGGTAGCAAGACTGCTGTTTGCCTCTGGTTTAGACAGAACCTTCTCCTCCTGGTGACCAGGATCCATTACTGAAACCCACTGTGCAGGTCTTGGGACAAACACTTGCCACTACAAGTTACAGCTTCTCACGTTCTTCTAGGGCTGCTTCCCTTCTGAGATAGTGTGCATCTACTTTGTTCTTACCAGCAATATGTGTTGCATCAGAATATTCATAACGTAATACAGCTTTCCAGAATGTAGCTCTCTTCTCGAAGGACAGGAAGCGGAGCTTCCGAAAAGTGGAAGCTTTCATTTTACAGCTTTCTTGTGTTGATTTAGCCATTGACCTCACAGTGAAATGACAAGAGCTTTCCCTTGTCTAAAGATATATGATGTACTTGCAGAGTTAACAGAACATAACCCTGCAGAGCAATAGAGAAACCCAGTACCTTTCCCACCTTTTCCCCCGCATTTTCCCCCATGGTGTCTCCAGGAGGCTCGGACAGCGCTGTCCCGGGGCTGCACCGCCCCTCTCAGCCGACAGGAGGCGCCAAACAGCCGCTGGTCAGCGCCGCGTTTGGGCTCGGGTGAAAACCTCGGGGTTTTGGTAAAACCCCCCAAAGTCCGGTGTCAGACCCGCTGTTCAGCACCTCGGCTCCTGGGCTTGCTTTTCTCTTACCCTCGTGGCTTGATGGTTCTGCTGTGCAAAGCTTATAGCAGCTATTACTGAGTGGTTTTGTCCTGGGCAATGGCCCAGACCTTTCAAAGCTTTTCTTTTCTGTGTCCTGCAATTGCTTGTTCTGTTCCATGCAAATGTTTATGTAATCCTTTTCCTCTATAATGCTATACTGATTAATGGGAGTGTTCCTTCCCTTTCTTAAACATGGCGTAGTTAAATTTGTAGACTTTGATTCATTAATTCTTATGTTTTGTGTTTCAACCTGTTGGCGGTGTTCTCATTTTTCTTTTCAATGGTGTGATCCCTTCCCAATTTCTCTTTCTCTTCCTCGAGTGACCCAGTGTTATCACAGAACTAATGCCTCTAACTGGTAACCTGTATTTCTACAGTGACTGCAGCACTGTGATATTGTTTGATGCTTTGGTAAAAAACACAGCTTTTCCAAAATAATGGAATATTTTTGGCTGGCCTTTGTTCATTAGCTGATGCCATACAGAACACAATAATTAAGTATTTAATGCTTTTATGCACTAAATTAAATTGACTACCAAATCTAGCTTTAAGAGAGAACTTTCACTGATGGTGCATTAGCAAGACAGTACCTGTAAGGTAAGGGAAAAGAGAATCAAAGTATATGACACATAACCAAGGCATGGGAAATGATATTTGGGGTTACCTTCGATAAGCCACAGATAGCTGTTTTGAGATAAACATCTGTTTTCTCATTTTTTATTCAAATTACTAGATTTTTGTACAGGAAAAGGGACAAATAAAATACACTAATGCAATTGTAGCAAGCCTACGTTCATGTTACTAAGAGGGTGTGGAACACTAACTACTAAAATGTGAACTCAAATAAAGGCATGAGCATCAGCTTCAGGGTGGAGCAATCCAGACAAATTTTTCCGACTTGGCAGTAGGTTGCACACTGCAAGGCAGCAGTAGTGAGCTGTATTTTGTGAACCCTGGCCTCTGTTTCTCTCATCAAGAAATCATCTTCTGCTCTTTCTAGAATGTCAGTATAGACTTCAAAGTGTCACTGAATTTAAACTGTGAGTTGGAAAACTGAATGTGCTGTCTTCTCTTCTCCATGGCCCAAAATGTTATCAGATTTGCCAAGGCAGCAATTCCTGAACCCAGTAATCAGATTTGCTTGTGTGTTATTTACTGACAGTGTCAAGTACACTCACAAGCTCTGATCATCAAGTGTATTTCTCCCTCCTAGAATACTTCTCCCTCTTCTCCCAGTTTGGTTCACTAAGTATTCTTTAAGAGTAACAATGGATATCTATTGCACAAGAAATACTCTAAGATAATGCTTTTGCACATTATTTTCTGTATTCTAGATTCAGACTGTAAAGAAAAACTTCCTTTTCAATAGAAAATTAATGTTGTTACAATAAGAAAATATCTCCACGAAGAGACAATTATTGAATTATGGTGAGGCTCTCAACTATCTCTTATTTCTGCTCTTCTGGTTTGAAATAGTTGAATTACTAACATTTCCAAGTTTGAATCTTTCCTAACAATGTTGGAGAGTTTTCTATACTATATATCTACATATGACACTTACCTGATGAATCAAGGCATGTGACAAGTACCTTTCTCCCTGGAGAATCTTACTCACTTTGTCAACCAATCTGTTTTATGGAATGCTTCCTAACAGTTTTCCTGCCTAATAGTTTAACATGAAATGAGTTTTGCTGAGATTGATTCTTAGGAAATCCTAACAGGAGAAATACGAGATCATGTATTTTCTGCAACTAGCTGCCATCATCCTAGTTATGCTGGTAACTAATAGTTGTCTGTGTTGTGAATGCAGAGTTCAATATTGAGAGCTCATGAGGTAAAGTTGTGTGAAATACAGCTGTTTTAACCATTCTGAAGAATTCTAGCTTTTAATGCAGGCACAACGACCATTTCAAAGAAAGCAGTTGTACGCAGTGTATAATTCATGTTTTCCCCTCTTGAAAATTTGATTTTACTCTAACCATAGTGTGCATTTCCTGAATAATTTAAAAGCAGAATATCTAAGAATGGATATGAAAGTCTGCTCAGAGTAACTGAGAAAAGGCTTTACTAGTCTTAGTTTAGGTCTTCATATGATAATATTTGCCTTTCTGATAAACTGCTAGAATACGCAGTTTTGTTATCATTAGCAGATTTTCTTCAGATTTGTCAGAACAAAGTTCTTTTTTTTGATGCTATTCTTGATCTTTCAAGTAGTTTGACATGTTCTATGTAAAAACAGCACAATCTTCTGAAGTTGCCAAATTAGTGATATTAATGAGCTCCCATTTATAACTATTAATGGCTTCCTAAATAAAAGACTTACACTTGCAGCAATCACAGATTGCTCATGTTTGAAACTACAGGTTATCAACCTAATATTATAGCTGTTTGTTGTATATTTTAGTCTCTGCTACTTTGGTTCAGGGGAATCTTGATCTAAATGTACCTCATCTGCCAAAATGTAAATATTTTGTTCAGACCAGATTTTTTTCTTTAAACTGGATTATATAATAAGAATTCATGGCTAACTGTTAAAAAATAGAACTCAATTCTGTTTATGTTGTGATATGTATGAGGAAGAAAAACCTCCTCCCCACCAATGGTTTAGCAGGATAGCAAACAGAGCATTTCTTGGCCAAAGATCAGATTAAATAAATAGTTTCCATTTCTATGTGAACAGATAGATATTATCTTGTAAGACTTGAAAGACACTGACAGGAGACAAACGACGGAATGACTTATTTCTTTTTCCTGAGCCACGTGGAAAAACCTGCACTGCTGCTCTGCTGTGCAAATAAATCTCTATCACAAAAAGTGAGCGGCTTAAAAGCAGAGAAGTGACTTGAAACAACCCATCAGTAACATCCAAAGTAAATATTGCAAGTAAATATATTTCACACATATAGAGTAAACAGAAAATAGACGGTTTTCAGTGCTGTGGTACTGCACCAAAACTGGTTTTAAAAGACACTGGGTATAATTTAAAGTCATGGTAATAAGGTTAAACAACTTGGATCTCTCCCTGCCACAAGTGAGAATTCAGAATCATTTAAATGGAGTTGTTACTGCATTGCAAGTAATACGACAGCCATACTCTATCAAATGTAAATACTAAACTGAACAGATTTTAAATTCCCATTGGTTGGGAAATGGAGTAATTCTGTAACTCCAGTGAAGTTACTCTGATTTTATACTAACATAGCAAGGAGTCCCTTAGTCTCTTATCTTCTCTAAAGTATGCTGTGCAGCATTTTAATATTGCTCAGGAATTAACAGAACTATCAATCATACTTTGGGGAAGCCTAAAAATACTTTCTAGTCAAACAGATTATCACAAAAGTACTGAAAATGTGAAAGGACACACAATTCTGATTTTTATAGTTAGCTGCATGGCCATGCTTATATAGGAAAAGACTGTCTTAAAAAGAAGTATAACTATTGAAATAAAATACAATTTATTATCCTGACATTATATTAGTAATATTGTTACACATAGGCACTGTGTAAGGAAGGATGTAGATGGAAAGTTTTTTGTAAGTGATTATAATGTAAGTTTGAATAACATAGATGCCAGTGACCAAAGGTGATCATTTAAATAGGGTCCCCACTGTCTCTAATAAAGCAGCCAAAATTTCCAGTAGTTTCTGTACATCTTGGCTGTAAAGAACCTGAGGTGGTATTGAAGGAACTTGACACTACTTAAAATAATTTTGCATTAGATTCTGAATCAAAGATGAACATTTATGTTGTCTACTTACAGCATATTCAAGGAAAACGTAAATGTAATATCTCTCATTGTGGAAAACTTGAGATTTTTTAATGTGCACTGCTTCTATCAGCATCAGTGAGTTGTGTAATTTCCTTACTTTCTACTAATGTATAATACAGAGGTAGTTTGCACTATTCTGCCATGAAATAATACAACTGTTCTCTTGGGTGCATTGTTTAATATGTATAGCGTGGGTAGGAAGTGACCATCTTGTTTGCACAACTTCTGTTAGATAACGAATTTAAAGATATTTCTCTTGTCAGTTCTGCAGATAAGGTAGTGGATACTTAACTAAATATCTTTAAATAATTAGATGTGAATTAGTCTCTTTAAGATTGTCTCTATTGTTTCATTGATTTTTTTAATGTTTGCTTGTGTCCCTTTCTCTCGTTGTGTATGGGAATGATAAAACTCTTAAGGATACATATCTGGTACATGCTAAGGTACCCATGCTTCAACCACCCCACATCCTTAGCCAAAAACCACAAAGGAAATAAAATGCTTACATTTCTGCCTTATGTCTCTATTCTTCTTCAATAACACCTGAAGTTCTGTTAATATATTTTTATTTGCAAAAGTCAGGTGGCTTTCTAAGTGCTCCTACAGTGGCTTCGTGTCTACAGAATCATACCAATCAAGAGACTGACAGAGACGCTGGGCCTCAGATTTGTAGTAATAGCTGATGTTTAGAATTTAATAGGGGATGTCCTGCTTAATTGCAATATTTTCAGTCCTTGTGCAGTGAATCACCTGTAGGACTCCTTCTTGCAAGCAGCTGTGAAAAAGTAATTCCATCATTCTTCTGCTTTGCAATAAGGTCTTGGAAGGGGAGCTTTCTGTGACTGCTTAGGAAGCTCGGGGGCTGCCTGTATCTTGGTTTGTTACGTGTCTCATCTGATCTCCTTTTTCCCCGCCGTGCTTTGGCATGGCCTTGCTGAGCAGCCTGCAGGAGGATCCCGCAGGTCCCCCGTGCCTGTGGCTGCGGGCAGCGGGAGCCCGAGCGGGGCCGGGACCGGCGGCTGCCAGCGCTGGGGAGAGCACTGGAACACCCTCGCTTCTGTTCCTGGCCTCTTGCGGATTTATTTACCAAAATGCTCCTTCTCAATCTACCTTATAAGTTTTGTTGTTTGCCCGTCAATACTGACATGCTGGTTATTTCAACTTTATTCAGGCAAACAGTTTCGTGCTGCATTCCCTTGGTACAAATTAGGTAGAGATGACACCAGTGAACACTTCAATGGTAGGTATATAGTACCTATGCTTCTGTCTCATTAAAACTAATGAATTAGGTTTGTGGATCTATGTACCTCATATCTTTATTTTCAGTCACCACTGTCTTGCTTCCGTACACATAATAATTAGTTTTCAGACTTTGCAGTGTACATCCCCAGGCCATTTTCTGGATATTTATGCAATTAGTTTAACGAACTTTGCTTAGGAGTCGCAATGAGATTAACAGTCATTACCTTCCTGGATTGCCCATTTTACAAATTACCTAGAGATTTCATGTGCTGCAATTAAGTCTTCTTATTCGCTGTATAAAGCCAAAACATTTTTGTGGTGAACTCGCCCAGCTAACAAACAACAAAGGCATTGTGGTTGCGGTTGTGGTTGCGCTCCAAGGGTGATCCTCCGTCCCTGTCAGCAGCTGCCAGAACAAGCCATGCCCTCGGAGCTGTGAGCGGCTTGCCGGGGTTTGTCACCAGCACGTTCCCGGCTCGGGCAGCCCGGCTGAGCGGGGGGAACACGCTGGATCCCGGTCCTGCCACCCGCGCCCCGCGGGTTTCCTGCCGCGAGAAGGAG
>JAHLSL010000022.1:23073845-23144185 GCA_025920805.1 Petroica traversi
GGGAAGCGAGAGGGGGTTGGCTCGGGAGAGCCCCGCCGTGCCCTTGGCTGGGCTGCGGGGGCCGGGGATGAGCCCCTGGGGCCGGGCTGTGGGAGCGGTCCAGCCCCTAGCTCCGTTTCTGCGTCTCTCGTTGGTACCTCCAGGATCTTCCGGACGATAAAACCGCCGCCCGTTACAAGGGGCAACTTTCTCTAACGGGATTTCACTCCCTTTACCCTGTCAGCTGAAGATGTTAACTTTGGGTGCAGTTTTTTGTATTCCCTCGAGCTGATGTTTAATTTGCCTTTCTAAGCGTATTATCTTTGATTGTATTTCTACCATTATGTTTCTCTGAGAGAGCAAGGATTGTCTTGCAGTGCCTCATATTTCATGTCACATTGCCTTTCCTTGCATGCGTGTTTCTGCCATGATACTATACTTGTGAATGGAAAGATATGATTATTTGATCTTTCACTACGGAGTGATGTTATAGATCATAAATTATGCAACAGTCAATTTGAGAAAGTTTGTAATGGCAAGTTTTCACGTGTCTGTATAATGTTGGTTTGTATTTTTTTTAACTAAAAATTTTTTTTTGTAAACATGTCAGAAGATGCTAAATGGAAATTGTGACAGATTTAAAGTACTTGACATGGTTTCAGAAAACACTCCTTTATATTGCAGGTTAAATCAGCCCTTGTTCTTGAGAGTCCTCAGTCGAGCTGCTTTGTCAAAATTGACCGTGTGCATTTAGACATTTGCCTCCAGATCTCCTGTCAAGTATGGCCCTGGTGAAGGGCAGTGGCCCCTGAGGAAAAACACTCCTCAAGCAGAATCTCTGCTGTGACAAACTACTGGGAGCGGTACCACAGAAACTATGCAAGCAGGTTTCACGCTCCTGAAGTAAACATGATGAAAACAGAGTCTTCAGGAGAAAGATCAACCCTCCGAAGTGCCTCTCCTCACAGAAATGCTTACAGAACTGAGTTCCAGGCGCTGAAAAGCACCTTTGACAAACCGAAATCAGATGGAGACCAAAAAGCGAAAGAGGAAGGAGAGGCCTCACAGAGCAGGGGAAGGAAATATGGCTCAAATGTCAATAGGATCAAGAACTTATTTATGCAGATGGGCATGGAGCCCACTGAAAGTGCTGGAGTTGCCCCTAAAACCAGGGGAAAGGGTGGCCCTCCCTCACCTCAAAGACGAATTAGACCCAAAGAGTTTGTCGAAAAAGCGGATGGTTCAATTGTAAAGTTGGAATCATCTGTCTCTGAAAGGATTAGTAGATTTGACACTCTCCATGATGGTCCTTCCTATTCCAAGTTTACTGAGACTCGGAAGATGTTTGAGCGAAATGCTCATGAAACAGGACATTCAAATCGCTATTCCCCAAAGAAAACTTCTAATGAAATTCCGGATGATTGGTACAAGTCTCACAGAGGCAGCACTGATTCCCTGGACAGTCTTAGCCCAAGGACAGAGACTGTCTCTCCGACTGTGAGTCAGCTCAGCGCAGTTTTTGAAAACACTGACTCACACAATGTCATCGTAGAAAAGTCAGAGAACAATGAAGAGTACTCTGTAACTGGTCACTATCCACTAAACCTCTCATCTACTGTCACGAATATCTCCTCCCCAGCAAACCTTGAGGGTTTCAGTCCTTTGAAAGAGGCCAGCACGTGGTCTCCCCCAGCCAAGCAGAGTACAGGCGTGATGGCTGTTGAGAACTCTCAGCAGACTAACACACCTTCAACTCTGAGGCAGAAAGTGTCCACAGGCACTTTGGCAGGTTCAAAAACAACTGAAGAAATAAAAAAGAGCACAGAGGCAAGTGCTGATTCTGTTGAGAGTTCTGCAGCAGGTCAGCAGGATTTGGTGGGCATGCTTGACAGCGAAAGATCTGTGGACAGCTGTGCTAGGAGTAAGTCAAAAGCAGAGGCAGGAGTTTTGGTGCAACAGAGGGAACGGTCAGAACATACAGAAGGTACCTTTGATCAGCCTGAAGCTGCAGAGTTAACAAGAAATGTAGCTTCAGGTGGTGATTTTGCCACAGATGCAATTTCAGATGCTATTGAGTCCCATTATGATGAGGCAAGTGAAAAAGATGGGCATGAAGATGTGAATAATTTCCAGAGTTCCCATGTGTACATGCACTCTGACTACAATGTGTATCGGGTACGATCCAGATATAATTCTGACTGGGGAGAGACAGGTACAGAACAGGATGATCTGGATGACAGTGATGACAATAACTGTTATGAACCTGATATGGAATATTCTGAAATTAATGGATTGCCAGATGAAGATGAAATCCCAGCCAACAGAAAAATACAGTTTAGCCGAGCTCCAATTAAGGTAAAGTTTCTTCCTTTTTTTTTTTTTTTTTTTTTTTTTTCAGTTTGGTTTGTTTTCAAATGCAGCTTTATTTGAAGGAGATTTTGACATTTGATCTCGCCTCTAAAAAGATTTCAGAGGATCTTTTGTTACATGTTTTTATTGCAGACAGTGAACATAATCTTAAGTAAGGCAGCTGAGCTGTGATGAGCTGATGTCATTTCCTAGATTTCTTGGTGGCTGACTTAACCAGCAGAATTTGAGAATGACAGCTGGGCTTGTGAAGTTTGAGAAATTTACCATGCAAGTTTTGACTTCTGTGATTGCACTGTAACCACACTGTGAAATGTCAGTTGTGGGTATTTGGTGACTTTTGTGCTGCTTGATTTCTTTTGAAATTACGGCTTCTTTAGACTGAAAGGCTTTTAATCTGCTCTCAGCAGACTCTTAAAGTACATGCATTTAAAGACTGTGTCCTGAAATGTGATTCTGTAGTAGAGGACTGGTAATATTCCACATCTCAATTAGTGTCATCTTTTCTAGCAGCACCATCACTTATTTAAAACTTTTAAAGCATTTATATATATATCTATAGAATATATTTTAGTGCTACAGAAGGGTGAAGTCAATTGAGTGAAATGCCTAATGACGGGTGTTCTTGTTGTAGAGCTGTTATGATTTATTTTTAAGTACCTTGAAATTACCACTAAGAACGTTGTTTCCAATACTTTTCAGCTCAAAAAGGAATAACTAGTTAATACTTGTTATGTTTTGTTGTACCAGCTTCTCACTGCTGAGTCTCAGGGTTAAATTTGAAAGTATTTTACTTCCAAGTTGGTTTTAGTGCATGCGTGTGGTGGTTTGACCCTGGCTGGAGATGCCACTTGTCAATAATGGACAATTCAAAACCATATGAATTGTTGCAGAAATGGCTTCTTGGAACAGAAATATATCACGGAGTACTTGAAATAAAAACATTCTAAAATTAAAAATGTGTAATTGAAGTGGACTGGTTTCCTTGTGTGATATTAGCAGTGAAAATTACTAAGTCTATGAGCAGAAGTTCCAGTGTTAAACTCGAAGTAATGTAATTTACAAAATCTGCATTCACACTGCAGGTGGTTTAAAGTAGGGTAGGATATATATTGATTGTATTATGAAGTTTTCCTCTGCATAAAGCAACCAGATTTTCATATCTGTTTCTCATGGGGTAGAGGGAAAAGATATGTTTTTCTTCATGCTTTGAAAAGAGCATTTTTTATGCTGAAAGAAAATACTCCAAGACAAGATAATAGATTTTTCTGTTAGTTTGCTAGTGTTTTATTCAGGCTTGCATTATTAACCAAAAAATTTAAGTATTTTTGTTCCCTCCTGATTGTTCCCATAATTAAAGTAGCTGGTTTTCTTGAATGCTTGGAGGGTGGTGAAGTGGGGAAACTTTGATTACAAAAGAAGTTGTCCCCTCCACTCCTTTCCTGCTGAAGCTAATAGACAAGATGATGTTCTCTCTTCTGAAAGGTGTACTAGTTGTTTATGATAGTTCCAGCAGGTGAGAATTCAGAAGGTAACTCCACTGATTTTATTCTTGAGAGGTCTGACTTTTCTACTGTTTCTGAAAGAGCTAATAGTGATGTTTTACTTCAGTGTATTGGTGTTGTCTATCTTAATCATGCTGCCATGCCAAGTGCTCTAAGAGTGTTTTCTCAATTATTTGTATTTTTCTTTCCAAGATTTTCATTCTATGGTCATTTCAGATTGCATATTGTACAGTAATAATAACAGTCCATCAGGAAAATACCCAAAAAGTAATTTTTGTAAATAATTAGAAGAGCACGTTTGTCATGGGTTTAAGCATAAAGCACTCTTAACAAGCTTATCCAAAGTAAAAGAATAATGCTTCAATTATTCTAGCATCTTTACTGTAGATAGGAAGAAAAAAGAATAAAAGCTGTTCTGGGAGAGAACAGTGTGGGAGGGATTGGGAGATTTGGGAGATCCCTTGCTTTTTGTCCTGGGTGCCTCCAGTGCATGCAATCTGTTAGTCATGTGGGGAAGCAGAAGTGAGACCACGTGGAAGGCTGGCCCTAGCAGGAGGACCTGCAGCAAAAGTTGTGGAAAATGAAAAGCTGCCTCTCGAGCAATGCCTTCTCTCCGCAGTGCTCTGTAATTCCCTTGGCAGTGTGAGGCTGTGTGAGCCAGGGCAGGCTGCCAGTGCCATCAGGTCACTGCCCGGCCACGCCAGCGCAGCAGGGACCCAGGAGGGGCAGTGGAGAATCCCCTGGAGGGTCCCTGTGGCCACGAGTCTCTGGGCTCTGAGCTCCAGCAGTGCTGCCCACGGGGAATAGTGCTGGGAGCTGGGAACTGGCTCTGGCAGGAGATTTGTACATGCACAGCTATCAGTGAGCAGTGCAGGCAGCAAGGGGGACTTGTGTTCTGTCCCCTCGCACAGTGCCAGCAGATGAACTTATCCTGTCACTCCCTGTGCCCATCTGTTCCACAGGGAGGTTGCTTCTGACTGAATAGACAGCAACTATTTAAGGATTTTTCTGTTCTACACAATTTTGTTTGTTAGTTGGCATGACTGGTTTCATTAATACTTAGCTGACCATAATCTCATGCATGGTGTGATTGTGAGAGAGAGGAAAATAAAAAGAATATAGGAGTATTTTCTGAACTGTTGGAAACAGATTTGTCTTTATGACAACGATGCAGTTTGTACTTAGCTATTCTGCTAGATAGTGGTGTGCAAAGTCCAATCCAATGTTTAGTGCTGATTTCAGTATTATATCTTCACATTCCTCCTACAGGAGAGCTCTGAAATAATTAACAAAATTGGCATTTGAATGTGTAGCCTGTGGAATCAGTGGGTAGTTATTGACATAATGTTGTTACTTGAAGATCTCAACAGGTTTAGGTAAACATCTTTGGGCTATTTTTTCTATGTGATTTTTCAGGCAGACATAGAAGGGACTTTATTTGTTGCTTTAAGGGAAATGCATTGAAGACAATGAGAAGCAGTGACGTATAGGCAGAAGGATCAATAAATAAAATCTTACCAAACTAATAAAGACTGAATTCTGCTTGTGTCCCAAGCAGCAAAAGGACTCGGTTATTGAGGAGCTCACTATCAAGAGGAAGACTCAAGTCAATGCATGCAGAAAATTGTACTATGTTACAGTCTGTAATTTTGCTATCACGGATCCCATGCTCCATGGGCCATTTGCTCTGCTCTGGGATTATGGGAAGTCTTTGCTGACTTCATCTCTGTTGAAAGTCCCTTTAGGAGTAGGTGACTGCCCAGAGGCCACTGCAGGCTTGGAGAGTTTCTAGGTATTTGGAGTGTGGTATTGCTGACATGAGCAGTTGTGTGTCTGTGGAGGCTTAAATCAGCTTGGTGCTGTAAAATAAAAAGGAGTACAAGAGTGGCAGTGGACAGGAGTGTGTTGCTAAACAAGGGGTGTGAACGTTTCTATAGCTGTTATATGACTGTTTATGTAGTGATATAGAGGTCTTTATAAGCACTGGCCTGCTCTTGTGTTCAAGTATTGTTTTGTGCTCAGGGGTAGAACTGAAGCTCTCCAGGGCAAGTGTACGAGGTGAAAAAGTTAAGTAAATGGGATAAGGAAAAACATACCCTGTTTTTTCCAGGGATACTCTTCTACCAAAGAAACAAAACAACACCCCCTACCTACCTCCCCCCAACCCAGTAACTCACTGATTTATTGGTCTTTTGCTGGGTTTTTCAGGGTTTCCTGAAGGTTGGGTTATGTACTGCTTCCCAAAGACAGCGGGCTAATTGGGCAAGGTTTGCCTGTAATGCAGAATTCATCAGCTTGTGGCTTTCCACACCCTAGAAAATGGAAATGTAGTGATATTCCAAATCATAAGTCCTTTTTTGGGCTGTTTTTCCTCCATCCTGGGTGGAATTAGGATGAAGAGAATGTTCACCTCGTCTCTTTCCAAGTCCATAGTTTCTGCTGATGGCTGCATCTTCAGTTCGTGTGTGATTTCTGGCACCAGGTACACCTTAAACCATTTAAAGCTGTTAACAGCAATTTGTGTCTCCTGCTGAGACTCCTTTTGCAACCTTCTGCTCCACTGGCTCTGTCCTACCAGCCAAGGGGTTGGGTATTATGTGATCACACCGTATGGCAGACAGCAGGGAACTTGTGGTGCTGCGTGGGGGTTTGGCCCAAGCTGCTGCTGCAGTTTTTAGCATTCTGTAAAGCTTCCTTAGGGTGCAGTGGTGAATGGACTCTCTTGAGTTTTTCGGGTCGATGGGAGAGAGTGTAACCTGAAAGGAAGGTCCATAGCAAATGGTTCTTCCATCCTTCAGCTAATTCCGTATGAAGAGAATGTAATCACCAATGCCTGTGCCTCCTATTGTGCTTCCTCTCTTTTGTCATGCAGCATTACTGAATTTTATATCCCACAACACTTCAGTTTTCCAGATCATGCCTTGTTCAAATGGTCTTCAGGAATTGGATCTTGTATTCTCTTTCTCACCTTTGAAGATAATTTACAAGGGCTGTGATTACAGTTTAGCGTAAATAACATAAATGAAATTTTTATTTAACAGTTGCTTTGCATTTTTTTGTGAGCTACATTTTTTTACCAACTTCTTCTAAAAAATAATTTCAAGGAATGAGTCTTTCTTTCAGTTTTTCCTCATTTCTGAGGGGACCTGAAAGACCATTTAGTTCCAAGCCCCCTGCCGTGGGCAAGGACTCCTTCCACTAGATCAGGTTGTTCAGTTCCATCCAGTCGAGCCTTGAACATTTCTAGGGATGGGATATCCACAGCTTCTCTGGGCAACAATATTCCAGTGTCACCACCGTCTTTCTGTAAGAAGCTATTCCCCTTTGTCCTGTCACTACAAGCTCTTGTAAAATGTCTCTCTCCCTGTTTCCTGCAGGCTCCCATCAGCTACTGAAAGGCTGCAATTAGGTCACCTCAAAACCTTCCCTTTTTCAGGCTGAACAATCCCAATTGTCTCTGCCTTTCTTCATAGGAAAGGTGCTCCATCACTCTAATCAACTTAGTGGTCCTGCTCTGGACTTGCTCCAACAGATCCATGTCCTTCCTGTTCTGGGCACCCCAGAGCTGGATCCAGGGTTCCAGGTAGGGTCTGTCTCAGCAGAGCGGAGCAGAGCAGAGGGGTAGATTCCCCTCCCTCCCCTGCTGCCCACGCTGCTTTTTGGTGTAGCCAGGACGCCTTTGGCTCTTTGAGCTCATGGCCTGGTAATGTCCAGTGTCTCATTCACCAGCACCCCAAAGTGCTTCCTGGCAGGGCTTCATTCCCCCAGTCTATGCTGATACCAGGAGTTGCCCCAACAAAATGTATTCAGGAATTTATATAGTGGTAGCGAAAGAATCTGAAACAATCTGGCACGAACTTGGAATATTTAATCTAAGATACCATTATTCTTTATCTAGTAGCCATCAAAATAAAGTATGCTGAAACCATTTACAAGTCTTAGTGTAAAAAGTAAGTATTTCTTTGCCTGACAAAATGCTGATTATTGTATTTGCCTGTTGTTAAAATGTCGATGAATTATTTTGAACCATAGGAATCATAAGAGAAGGCTACCCATCCATAAGCACTGTACAGTCCAAACTTGCTAGCACTTCTATATGTGTTTTTCTTAAATGAATACTGAGTTGGATTTAGATGATCTCCACATTTTCCACCCCCAGTGAGCCTGTGATTCTATAAATAAAGTAGTCACAGTGCATATTAGGACGCTTGTTGTTTAAGGCCAGTGTGGAAGACAGGAGTTGCAGAAAGATCTTGAAGCTGTTAGATTTGAAGTGGTTATAGAATCTGAGAAATTCATCCCCTTTTGAACAGGTTAATGATGAAAGCTTACAGATAAAAAAAAAAATAGATGTATAGCTCTTTCTGAAATCACTGAAAGAGTATTTTCCTTAAATGTGGTTCACTACTTCAGCTCCTATGTCCATGTAGAAGCCTGGAAGATAAGAGAACTGATATGTATCCTCAAACCCCACTGAGGCAGATAGCTGTGGAGCCAATCAGGGATTGTTGTTAATAACATTCTGTGAGAAAGATCAGGATGTTTCTGAAGAAGGGAAGTGCAGCACTTTGCTGAGACTAATGTTCTTGCTTGGGCTCCTCAAGATAAGCACACCACCATACAGCACAAGTGCAGGAATGAGATTGAGAAATGGGCCTGAAACGTTGACCAAAGGCCAACCCAGTCATCAAGACTGGTCATCATTTGGTGGTCATAAAGACCACCAAAGCCCTGTAAAGCCCTCCAACCCAGTTTCAGAAAGATGCAGAAGATCAGACTGCCCATGATAACTAATTGGATCAGAAAGTGAGAAACATATCTCTGTGGGGGAAACACCTATGAAAAGGTACACCCACGAAGGCTGGGCATGCACACTCCCCAGGACCCTGGACACTTCATCAGCTGTACTGACACTCCTGACAGGACTGATGATCTCTCTCTTCCCTTCTTTAAGCCATCTCCTTTTCCTCTCTTTCTCCATTCAGTCTCCCCGCTTTGCTCAAAACCCATTTTTGTATGCTGTTACTAAGACCTAAGGGACTAACACACCAATTTCTACGTCAAGTGCATAATTTACTAATAAAATTTTGTAAACTCTTGCAGACCCTCTGATATTTGTTGTTCCTTTTGACCACGAGTATCTCTGAACTTTGAGTGCTCCTATTGCCATGAGGGTGGGATGCCACAGTTCACGCTTTGTTTACAACATTAGGAGTGGATGATAGTTTTGGCTAAAGCATGAAACTAAGTATTAGATAGGCTTAGCCTCTGACTCCTGTAGTGTTGAATATATCACTGAACCTTTATGCTTATATTCAAACTTTGCAAAATGGGCAGCAAGCTGGTAATTAATTTCATCCATCTTAATGTGTGAAGTAGTTTGACATACAGAGCTATTGCCTGGGTAGCTTGGAACATGTCTGTTCTGCTGCATAAAATGAAATTACCCTTTATTATAGATATTGTCAAGTATGGGGAATTCTACTGACTTTAATAATAAAATGTGTTGTACTGCAAGGATTGTCCTGCTAACTTGGATCATTCGTAAAAAATAACAGTGTAAAAATCCAGGTTCTTTGCTCTGGTAATATGCTCTTATAAAATATCTTTTTATGATAAGCAGAACCTTTTATATGTATTTGTCAAGGAAAGGAATGAGAAGTAAATATTAAGGATTCAAAGACTTCACAAATAGTGAAGGGATAATGCATTTCAGAAGTTGCTATTTTGATTCAGTCACTGTGGTGAACAAAGATACCTCATTATTGATGTGGAATTTTATGCCTTCACTAATGAGGCTTTTGCACACAATTTCAGGTGCAAAAGGATTTTCTTGTATTAGGTATACATGGAATTACTGGAATACAGTAAGTAGAATAAAGTTTTTTCCCTGTTACAATATGCGGTGGAGACTTTAACTCTTCTCTAAATCATAGGTTCATTACTAATTCTGGGGATCAGTAATTCCTGGATGCAATGTTCATGCACATAGTTCTTGAACTAAAAAGAAATAATGTTGCCTAAAAACCGAGTTTCATAAGCATTGAGGGCATACTAGAAGAACAGTATGTAGAAACAGAATTTAGATTAAATAATTTGCATGAGAGGTTTATGTGGTTTAGATTGAAAGGGTTTTCCAGTTGAAGGTTTTGAATTTCAAAAATGCAGACTGAGAAACTGTAGGAAAATGGTTTGAAATTAGCTGAACCAAAGAGCAAAGGGAGCTCTTTGATTCAGAATTAGAAAAATTGCATAAGATTTTCATCCCAAGAAAAAGCAGACTACACATGCAGAATGATTGCAGACCTAATGAGAAGGAAAGTCAGCCAAAGAGAACATCATAAGTTAGCCAAGAACTTGGAAGGAGTGGCAAAAGTGGTTACTGAAAAAAATGAAGAATGTCGTAGAGTTCAAAAGTCTTAAATGTGACTAAGAAGTTGCCAGAAGTCAAGCTGAGTTTGACCTTGTCAAGGAAAATAGTCTAAGTACTAAAAAGCTATTCATCCATTAAAAATTAAGCAAGAAAGGAAGGTGGGTGTTATGCAGTGAGTATGATCAGAGTTATCAGCCCCAGTTTATTGTGGAAATTCATGTAGTGAAATGGAGAAATAACCTACAAGTTCCTAGTGCTTAGGCTTGTATGGGGCTGGGTCAAAGAAGCTGTGTTTTAGAAAATCATGTACCAAGTATTTCAAAACTAAAAGAGTGCTATCAAAATAGAGATGGTATTTAACTGCGGAAGAGCAAATTTAATAGCAGTTTTTCAGAAAGTAGAAAAAAGGTGGTTCTGGCTGCCTGAAAATTATTAATATTTTTCCCCATAGCAAAGCAATAGAGAAGAATTTTTAAAGAATCAGAGACAGAGAGGGGAATGGAATACATGTAAATGGATTTATCAGAGGTAGTGTATGTCAGGCTAAATTAGGATCTGCCTTTGATAAGATAAAAGACCTTGTTAAAAATTTCAGTAGTTCAGTAGTTGGAGCACACTAATGACACTTGCTTTTGACGGAAAGTGGGGAGGCCTTATCATTGCTTAGGATTACAGTAAAATATGGATGACTGGGAGGACTTGAGTAGTTGGGATGAATTTATGAGCTAAGAGCTTTCACAGTGAACTAGTGACTCATTTGTAGGGGATGACAGCTAAGGAGAAAGCCACTCTGACTTGTTCCTGCAGAATGACAGCAGCAACCCATGGTGTGATGCAGCTGTGAGGAAGGCAAATGGCATTCTAGAGAACATGATGCAAAATATTTTGGAAGCAGTAGGGAATTATGGGTGTCATTTTATAACTCACCAGGGAGACTTCATCTGGACCGTGTCTGATGGATTCTGCTTAAGGCAAGTGGGTTTGCAGGAAGAGCTGTAGAAACTTGATGCTCTTATGTGTCTCTTTCCTTGCTTAATTCTGACATAAAACAGAAAATTTATCTTGCTCATTGAGTGATGCACAAGGCCTGAAAAGGACCATTATTGCATCTCTGCATTCAAAAGAAGAGGCACCTGAAAACTAAGGGGCAGCATTCCACTTTTAAGGTGGAATAGAATGTTTTCCAACTAAGATGAAAGAATTTTAATAGCAGGCACTCTTCCTAGGTTCCTGATAGATTACTGTGTTGTCTAGTGGTATCTGTTAATTTTGTGTAGCGTTGCAAATACCTTTAGCTTTGTTGAATTTGAAGGCCACAAATAATCTACAATAATCTATTAAAAGAGTACCAGACATTCCTAGAATTGTATGGTACAATTATATGGTAAATGGATGCTATTCTGTGGTGTAATTTTTTATACAGAAAGTGTTCTATTTAGAGAAGCTAATTCTGCTCAAGTTACTGATGAGACTTGATGCAAGAGACTCATCAGATCACTCAGATAATTTCATGTGATGAAGTCAGTGGAAGGCATGAAAGCAGAATTTATCTCCCAAGACCCATTGCCTTGTGCTATTACAATAAACTTGCACTTCTTAGTCTGTGCACATCTGTGACTTCTGATGTTCCACTCTGCAGTTTCCATCTGCCTTAATATTCAGTGAATAATCTCAAGGGCATAAGATGCTGGTTCACATATCTTCCAGTATTCAGTCTAGGCTGCCTGTTGACCTTGGGACTTCCATTTGATAAAATCAAATGTATTTCACATTAGTTGTTTGAAAGCAATAAGCTGTAGAGGCTTTTAAAAGTCATGCTATCAAACTCCTTTCTAATTCATCTAGATCACAGCCTTTATGATAAAGCATTAGAATTTGTTTTATCTAGCTTGTAATCGTCTTTATATCTTTATAAGCTTGCAGTCATCTTTAAGATAGATGGTGATATATTTAGGTTGTGACATACTCTAGATTCCTTAGATGTGTAGAATCTGACATTCTAAAATATTTACCTGTTACCTCCATATTTACCTGTTATTTTAACTCTGCCTTCCTAAGAGATACTTGTTCATTAGTGTTGGCTCGAGTCTTTGCCCAGTTCATTTCATTGTGCATGGACCACTTAAACAGAATACTCAAAATATGTTAGTGTAGTATTTTTTTGCAAGGGCAAACCGGAGAGAACTCATTACTCCAGAGGTTCAGAGCACTCTTGAAAAAAGCTGGTAATTTAGCATGTGGCAAAGTGCACTAACACAAATGAGAATGTTTCAGTATGACATTTGATAGGAAGAGACTACCAGACCATGTAGCTCTTTATTCCCCTTTGCCCAGCATTTTCCTCTGAAGTAATTGCTCAGTTTTATCTCTCTTAATTTAGTAGCTTGACTGAAAAATGCTTCCTTGATGTTTTGCACATTTCTTTCATGTTAATATTTAAATTGGGGGGGAAGGGAGATACCATCAAGCAGAGGGGCTCTTTTTTTTCTTCTTTTTTTTCTCTTTTTCTCTCTTTCTCTGTGTATGGCCAGTGAAAAATTCTCCAAGCTTAGCAGCTGTAGATCCAAAATAACTACTGAGACTTACTGTGGTTTACTGCAAGTGCATGACAGAGTCATTACCAGTAAGTCTTGACCATTAAAAAGGGGAAGTTATGCCTAATCAACCTCATAAACATCTACAAAGAAATGACTGGCTTAATAGGTTAGAGCAGTGGCTGTTGTCTACATTAACGTCTGTAAGGCTTTAGACATAACGTATTCATAGAGGAGCTTGTTAAATTTGGGCTGGATGAGCAGACAGTGAGGCAGGTTGGAAACTGGCTGAACAGAGAGGTGGAAGCCACAAACCTCATGAAGTTCAACAGGGAGAGGTGCAAAGTCCTGCACCTGTCCCCATCCACCATTATATTCTGGGAGACCATCCAGAGGGTGGATCCTCTCCAGCTTTGCAGAAGAGGCTCTGGGGTGCTGGAGAACATCAAGTGGAATGTGAGTCATGTAACAAGGAGGCTAATTGTATTTTGGGCTGTGTTAGGATGAGTGCTGCCATCAGGTCAAGGGAGGCCATTCCTTCTCCATATTCACCACTGGTGAGGCCACATGTGGAGTTCTTGGCCCTATTCCAGGCTCCCCAGCACAGGAGGCTGGAGAAAGTCCAGTGAAGGCCCACGAAGATGATCACAGGTCTGAGAAGCCAGGTCTACCACTGGTAATTAAAATAGCTGAGAAGGGATTTTAAGGGTTTTTTTGGGACATATTTTGCCGTATACATAAATAGATTGACCTAACCTTTTAAGTAACATTTAATAAGGCAAAAAATTTTGGGGAAATATTTAAACAAATATTATGAGTTTAATGTGTATGATGAAGAGGAAAAATTTAAAATTGCCTATACAAAAATAAAACTGTTGAGAACACTCAACACTGTTGAGTGTTCATTTGCAGCAGAAGCAAAGTCCACCAATATTTTGCATGTAGCAGTAGCTGAAGTCTGGATGGCTGTTGCTGAGGGGATGGGAATGTGATCTGAGTGCTCAGTTGAGTCCAAATTCTCAAAAGCTGTGGTTAAACTGATAAATAATCTCACTCTGTGCGGCACACCTTAAGTGAAATCTTTAAATTACTCACTTTATAAAATGTATCAAGTTGCTGATTTTGTCTAGTTTATCTCTCCAGGAGTGAAGGAAAGAGGCATTTTGCTGGTCTTGTAAAGCTTAAGCACTCCCAGAAGAGAGACCAATGTGTATGTCTGGAGATGACCAACAGCCATTTTTGAAACATGACAGGGGTTAGTGAGAAGCTTTGTGAATACTACTTTGAAGAAAAGGGAATAAAAAATAGCAAATAGTATAAATTGTTTTTCACTCCTTTGGCTTAAAGCAAGCCTCTTGTGCCCATATACGATTTATTTTATTGTTTTATTTTCCTAGTGCAAAGGGTCACTTGTGTCTCTAAGCCCCGAAGAACCACTGTAGTTAATCCATTCCATTAAGAACTCAGAGTTTCTGAGTTTGAGAAAGCTGGATTTAGCTTGAGAATGCTGTGCTGCTGGAAGCCAAATCCAGCAGTGAGAAGCTGGGAGGTTTGGTGGGGTGGTGGGAGCAGTGATGGTCTCGTGGCCCAGCCGGAGATGGGATGGGAGCGTGGGCTGGCTCGGGGCCAGGTCAGCACCTGACACTGTGCCCCAGCAGGGTCCTGCTCCCTGTCATGGGCCAGTGGTTCATGGCAGCACTGTGCTTGCAGCCTTTAGGATTCAAAGAAGCCACAGGGCAGGGTTTTGGCCTCTTTTTAAGAGCTAGGTGCTTCCTGCTGCATCAGTAGTCCCTCAGTGTAGTATTAACCGTAATATGCAGTTGAACTTGCTTCACCATTTTGCTTCAGTTGACTACCTGATGCTACCTGAGCATTGCAGAGATTTTTTTTTGTTTGTTTTAAAATGTAGTCTCTTGCTTTTTGTTCTCTTCTTCCTCTTTCTTCCCCCCCCCGGATTTGATTCTGGACACTTCCAGGGCTGCAGTTTTGTGATGGACTATGACAGAGTTTCCCCTTCTATCTTCAGTTGTTTGTTTTCTAGGACTACATACTTGACATTTTGCATTGCATTAAAAAATTAAAAAGACAACTAAGTAGCTTTTTAAATAATTTAGCTTATAATTTTTTCATTGTTTTATGCAGCTCATGTTCATCACTCGAAAGAGTAAAGAATTTACTGTGGTACCTTCTCCACCAAGTTTTTGTTGCAGCATTATATATAAATTTGGTTTATTGTATTTTATGATTTATAATGAGTAAATAATGTGTGAAGTGTATAGCTTCAAATCCACGGAGGCTCTATGAATGCTGTTTATTCTCTGGCTCTTGTACTCTTCACAGATTGTTCTGATCTCAGGCTTGCTTTTGATGGCTTGCGTCTTCATTGTGTGAGAGACAACAAAATCTAGATGTGCCATATGTTCTATCACAGTTTTCCTTAAAACTGTGGCTGACACCTGCAAGAAGAGAAAGGGTTTTCTCTGGTCTGTGTTGTGTGGAGTATCTGCTCCATCTGACCAATTTATAGGCAAATCTTCTGCCGCCACTTTTTAGAGGATACCTGTGTACACCTAGAAAAATAAGAGTTAAAAGAACAAACTGATTTGTGTATGCAGATATTTCACTAATAAAACATTGTAGTGGTAATTCATCAAAATGTTTTGAAAGATAACTTTTTGTCTTAAAAACGAGGTAATGCTCCCAAGAGTGTGGGGCTTGCTTTACTTGCAAGCCTTTTTGCAGTGCAGGGTAAACCTGCCAGGAGGATGTAGCAAAAGTCTAGTAAAGGTGAACATGTCATGACTTCTCTCTGGTATTAGGTAGTTTTTGTTCTCTTTTAAACAAGAGTGGTGCTATAGTCATGAAATACTAGATGAAATTCTTTGTCTTTTGTTAGCATTGGAATTCCAGGATACAACATCACTTGGTGACTTGATGAATAATAGTTGTCATTTAATGGCTGGCTAGGATTACTTTGAAAATAAAGGTCAAAATTTTATCTTTTGTCTCACTGCTTGAAAAAACCATTAGCAGTGGAAGGAAAGGAGGACTGTCGCTCATACCCTTTCCAACCTCAGATTTTATTATGTTTCTAAAGTGAGAAAAATGCAATGGTGCAATAAATTACAATTGAAACATCTTACTTGGAATGAACTGTTTCTGCTTACATCTGTATTTGTATATTTGGTGTAGACATCAGTGTCACCCTCAGAAATAGGATATTTTTGGGATTCCTGGTCATTTTGCAGCCCTTTGTTGTGCTGCTGTCAGGAACTTGGTCAGTAAATTAGTTTAGTAGTACTGGTGATGGATTTCCAGGGATTACGCCACTGACTCTGATTCAGTACACTGAGCTTGCATGCAAGAATTTCTGAGCCCCCCTATACTATAGAATGCAAACTGTACTGCATAAGAATGACAGGTGACAAAGAGTGCTGCAAACCATCGTTACAACATCACTGGGTCCTGTGTCACTTTCTGCACCATGTGGTTAGCACATACAGAATAAAAAATAAGTGGTCAGTATGCATTTTTAATGGGGCACCTGGATAGATGTGATGATGGCAGTGACCTAAAGAAATGTACAGATACTATTTTTTTTGGTCTGCTGGTGCATTCAGCAGTGATGAACAGAGTGGGCATTAGGAGAGTTGCAAAACAGACAGTGCTTCCTTTTCTCATGGATGTGTGGCAGCAAGTAAAGTTAACAAAATGGAAAAGTTTGGAACAAATAGAACTTCAGAGAGTGGTGCAATACAGCCAAATCAGGTGACAGTGTTTAAAAGCTTCTCAAATTGAGATGACTTAGGGGATTTTTTCATGCTTCTTAAAACTGGAAGCATGATTATGATTATTAGAAAGTGAGGCTGTAACATTGCATGAATTGCCAGTGAACTTGCCACCTGTGCTAGAAGTCCAGCAGTAAGACTGTAGGATATTTTCTAGCTAAGATAATAACAATTATTGTTGGCCTTTATTCTGTGCTTTGACTTTGTTTTCCCAAAGCAACTAGTCCAGGAAATTGCAGTCTGTTGTGCAAGGAGCCTGAAGCAGTGTACTGAACATGTCATCTGCTGTCTAATTAACACTAAGTACTGGTGGGATGGTCTCTTCATCCGCTTACAAGAATTGTGTCAGAAAAGGTCTGCTTCAGGTGGATCTCTAATGAAACCATTAGATGCTGTGCTGGAAATAGTTTTAATGTCTGCTAATATTCAAAGAGATGTAAAGCTATTTTATTAAGAAAGGAGTTGACTTACAATTCGTAATTCTCAGTACTTTTCATGTGTAACTAAAAAAAAAAACCTGTGGTTTTCCCTGACAGTTTATAACAAGTGCCATAGATTCGTGAAAGAGGCTGTAGTACCTTCAGTTGGAAGCACTTCTTTAGTTTTATTACTAGCCAGTGAGTCTCCTTTGTGTGATCACATCACACCTCTGTAAGCCGATCAATATTATGTTTAGCTATATGCTAGTGCATAATGAGATTTTTTACTGATTTTGGAGTGCAGTGTACATCATCCTATGTAGGCTAGCAGCTTCTCAGGTGTCTGGAAAATCTGCAATAACATTAGTAAAAACTTTGGCTGGTCCATACAATTAATAAAAGAACATGGAGAAGGGGTAACCATCTTTGGAAGATGTGCATAGGAAGGGGACTTGGACCTCTATAATTTTCTAGGCGAGTATCTACCTAAACACTACACTGTAAGTTACATTGTGTTCTTCCATCCTTCCAGTTGAATGTGGGACCAAAAGAACTGTCTGTACTGGATGATTTTGCAGATCTTGGCACTGGAAAGAACACAACGACAAACACGACTGCATAGCTTAACATTTAGACTGTTTCCTTTAGGCACTGAGGAGGCAGCTTTGGGATCTGAGATGTGCTGAAAGACTCGTTAGAATGAAACTCTAAGGAGCTGCTAGGTTTAAGAAGAGATTCTTCGATGTAAGGGGAATTGAATTTTAACTCCCATGTAGTGGATGAGCATTACAGGCACTTGGCCTTTTATGTGGCAGTCACTACTGTCAACTTCCTCTCCTGGATAGGCTTTCACAAAAGAGAGTTAGATCTTTCTTGGGTTTTTGATCAAATGTGACAGTCGCCTGCCTCCAGAAGGCAGTTGTAGGCTTTGAGCCCTGAGTAAAGGAGGCATCTGTTTGCAGCATTTACTTGGGCTTTATGCTGGAAGAAGTCAGAGAGTCTGTAGTACTCAATAAATTGATTCTTGACCCTAGGCAGGGCCTTGGTCAGTGTTTGTGCTTACTTTGTGGAGCACCACCCCATCACGACTTCATTTTCCTTGGGATTTTGTGGGGGGTTTAAGTGATCAACTTCAGGGTTTTTATTTAGTCCCTACATAAATGGTGCGTTTTTCTTAGACCAACTGACAAGACCGTAAGTACTATACTGAATTGGAGTCCCCAGTTAGTGAAAAAAAGATATTATGTGTGTCTTAAACCAGAATCCTCTTTTGGACGCTTCTCCATCCTGTTTTCTTCAGTCACAATATCAGTTGAAACCTGTTTTGTTTTTTTTTTTTTAAGCTTGTCTCTCCCATTATGCTCTTTGAAAGTGGTGGCTGGGAGGTGAGAAAGGCTAACATTTGACTCCACTACTCTAAAGCAATTTCAGTGTGGAGCATTCCCCCAGGGCTAGGATGGGGGTGAGATAAATAAAACATCAATGAACAGAGAAGCTAGAATAATTTTAAAACCAGGCTAACCAGGATAGGCTTTCTTATTTGTCTTGAAGACACAGTCAGGGCCTTATCGAGGTTTTCACTTCGTGGCTAGAATGTCTCTCTGTCTGCATAATGAATATAAATGAGTACAACAGATAGTATGGAGAGAAAGAGTCAGAGGAAGATGAAATAGTGCTCAGTTGTGCAAGAGGAATTAGCGGAAGACGGAGGAGTAGAATTAAGACCTTCAAGTTTTAATGGAGTACAAGTAAAACAACTTTTAGGGGTGTCTTATAATACTGATGAGTTGATTTCACAATTCTACAGTTCAGAAGGAAAATATTACTCACTGTTTACAACTTGTGCTCACAGACTTATGAGTAAATGAAGTATAAGTGGGAAGGAGGCTGCAGCTGCAGCCCCCCCATGTGGAGCCCTTGCCTCCTGCCTGCACTGCTGCTCTCTTCTGCACCACTGTGATTTGAGAGAACTTCTGTGCAGTCCTCAACAGCTCTAAAACACATCTCCCACTTTGTTGTAGCTCCTTACTACCTGTGAAACCAGGTTTCAGAAACGATGATTAGGTAGGTAATGTACTGTGGACAGAATTATACCTCACATGTAACTGGCTGATGAGAGTACACTGGTTGTCAGTGGTATCTTCAGCAGAACTGAAACTGAAATTAATACAGAGGAAGTAAAAGAAGTGGTTTCGACCCATGCTTTGAGTTCCTAGTGTTTTATCATAGTGCTGACTTTATTCTCTGCAGCAGTCCATGTGACTTGATACTTCCTTGAAAATACTATCTTTCATGGGTATAATTATATGCTTGGCCAATAGAAAACAAATTACAGTTCCCTGAATCTGTTCTCCTTCCATTGCTATAATGCTATCAAGTTATGATCTGGAAATGAGATTTAAGATGGGGGGGACTGTCATGGGGAGTTTGTGTACACACTGCTGCAGGCAGCAGTATAAATTAGGTGCACCTGAATTAAAATTAAATAAGGCAGGTTGGTACCAAAAGCAGTCTAGTTGTAGCTGTTTGGTGCCCAATAAAAGACTAATTTACTTTGCAATGTAGTAATGTATTTTTTCTTCTTTTATGTGTTAAATAAAATAGGCCAAGTAAGTTTTCCTTACTGAGCCTGCCTCTCCAAATGCTAATTGCTGATGAATGGTTGTAGAATTTGCTTATAATTATATACTACTCACAAAAAGAGATTGTGAACTTATTTGATGCTTTCCTAGAATTTTATTTATAGTAGTTCAAAGATGTAGTTTAGAAAGCTTGCAATTTGAAGACAAAATTCCATTCATGATTAGATGGAGTATCTGGGATCCAGGGCACAACTAAATAAATGCCTATATATCACTGGATGCAAGTGCAGGTTTCTGATAAGCTGTTTTTCAGAATACAATATTTGAAGAATCTGAGGTTTTTTGAGATGATGGCTGGCTCATTTTTGTGTCATTCTGTAGAGGCAGCTATATGTTTTCTGTCCTTTACAGATGATGGCTTTTTCTTTTTCCGGTCGTGGTTTAAAACATGTTTACTCAGCAAGTGTGTTGACTCTTCCTGTGGTAACCTAAAACTGAAGGTGCTGGGAGGCTTGATGCAGACATGTTGAGCTCACATAATTATTCCACCCCATCATGAAGCTCTTTGCACTGCCAGTCTTTTTAAGTGTTTTATGGGATGTTAAGTCCTAGAGGTTTTTTTTTTGTACTGCAGTGTTCCACAGGCTTTGATTTGGGTTTTTTTTTTCAGTTTTGCTTAATTGTGGGCAGATGTAGAAGGACAGTAGCATCCTGTTCTTAGTGAGCTACACAAATTAACAACTCTTCCCCAGTGCAGTGAATTCTCCTTAGTCAAGCTAAAAGTTGACTTGGGGGGGGGTTGACTTGGGGGGTTGGGGTTCACTTTTTTTTTTTTTTAATTTCTTGTCTCTGTGAATATTTTAAGAAAATGTATTCTATATTGTGTTCTGTGAGTAGTTTTCAGAGGCATTATATAATGTGGAGGATTTTGTCTTTGATTCTGCACAAGATATTTTTGCTATTATATAGACTTATCTTGCTGGTCTATCAAACTTTTCCTGGTACTGCAAATTGAGAAATTAGTACACAAGAAGCATATGAGAGCTTTGTGTGATCTAGGACTGTTGGCACTGAGCACAAATCTTCAGTTTGTATTCTTACAGAAACCCCCTGGATTTTTGCAGTAGGTGATGGTGTTTCCAGCTGCAAAGCAGCTTACAGGATTGAGCTCTGAAAAGTATTTCAGATATTATGAGCTGGTCTTTTTTCTCCTAGATTTTTTCAAAAGCCTTCAGAAATGCTATTTGGAGCACTGACAAAGAAAACTAACAGTTTCACACAGTATAGGGTAACAAAAGTGAATCCAAGTGAATCCATTGCATATAATATGCCACAGTAATGTATTTAACATAAATGAAATGAACTACCCAGTCAAGGTCTTGACACAAAGACAAACTTTGTCCCTAATGTGCCCACTTGGTTGCGTCCGTGGGCTCTGACTGGATGTCAAGAGTTTCTGCTCCATCTGGGAAGCAGCAGATGCTTGGCAGCATCTCAGCATATTTTCCAGAAAGCCTCTCTTCCACCTTCGCAGAAGAAAATTGTCGTCTCCTCTCTGTGCAGACTGGCAGTAACTTGCCTGTTTTGCATACAAAACTGCCTGCATGCATATATGAATGCCCTCAGATAAGAACCATGCCTGCAAACATATATTGGTTGTGTTTTGCCTTGGGTTCAAATTTCAGTGTGGATTGATAGTATTAATGGATACATGTCGTGCATTTTCTGCAGGAAGAAGAAGCAGACACCTAGAAGGCACCATGTTAGGCCAGCTATTTTTATTTCTCCATGTTATCATTTGCTCTGAATATGTGAAAACACACATTCTAGTTTTCACATATTTGCTGAATCATGACATCCAGATAAAAAATTGGCAAATGTCAAGTACTATATTTAAGTACTGTATTTAGTGATAATTAGGTTTGCATATAATAAAAATAAACATCATTTAAATAACAGCAATAATAATAAATATAAAAATATAAATAATACATACATAAAAAAACATAGACAACAATAAACATAAATAAATAAAATGTTTTTTCTGCATTGTTACCTAATTGTATTTCTAGAAGTGGAATTGCCTAAAGCTTTAAAACCTGAAAAAAACCCAAGCCCTTAACAGGCTTCTTAAGTTCAGTTTTGTTGAGCTTACCTATTTTCAGTGTCATTCGTAGTGGAACTAAACTGGGGGCCTCTGGAGACCTCTACCCCATACTTCTGCTATCACAGTTGTTCTAAACCCTGTCCAGGTTTCCTGTAGGTGCTGGGATCCGAGTCCCTGGTTTGCTGTACCCAACAGCCCTGGAGCAGAAACTGGGAGGCAGCCTGGGCTGCATGGCCACTGAAGAGCTTGATCTGCTCCTGCTTGTGGTGTTCAGGGACAGGTGCCATCTCTTCTCAACATCAGGTGTTCAGGCACTGTTAATGAACTTGCAGTCTAAGCATTAGAAACACTGCTTTAATCTATCCTGTTTCAGTTTGTATAAAATAAGTACATTTTAGGCTTATCTAAATAGCTACAGTTCATCAGGTTCTCTTCTGTTTCCGTGTGGTATCTCCTAAATGTTTTGAGTTCCTTATCACCCTGATGACTTCCCCATGGTTAGCCCAGTTACCTTGGAAACCAGTTCACCCGCAGATCTGATCTCTGAACTGATGAATAATATGTAGTGCTTGCAAATTAATTTGAAGAAAGCTTTCTGCTTTCTTAATTGAAGAATGTTAATCTCTTTGTTCCACAAGTATCAGAATTTCAGACTGGTTTTTACAGGTTCAATAAAATGTTGTACCTGTTTTTATTTTTAGTCCTTGAAAACCTGGCAAAGAGAATTAACCTTATCCTGTATTTTAAAGATGACGTCGGTATGACTTGAAATCAACTGCTTGCAAGTAAAAATTTGAAAAATTTGAAGAGACACAAAGCTGTTTACTAATGGGTGAGGCTAATTTATGCAGCTGTTGAATCAGTGTAGCAGCAGCATCTAACTGCATGGTGATGGTTCAAAAATGTCTCCTTGTACATTTGTGCATAGCTGCTGCTCAGTCACAAGAGGAGAGAAAAAAAAAAAGCAGAAAAAAGATAATACATTTTTCCCTTTATCTTCTTCTATAGTTTTCTACCTGGTGTTGCCTTTATCTCCACACTTTTAAAGCTTCAATTCATTACTTTTATAACAAATACTAGAAGTTTATTCCAGTTTTGTTGTCACAACATAGAAACACTGATTTTTCTCATTATCTTCTGAAAATTTATTCTGAGGATATCAAGATTTTTTCTTAAGGTTTTATCTGGGAAAATTGAAGAATTTTATTCTGAAAAAAACAGAACAATATTTTCCTTCCAGTGTAAACTTACTTATTAATTATTTCTAGGGACCTTTCCTGAAAATTAAACTATTTATAAGAGAAAATACAATCTGACCCAGAGGTGTCATGTTTTCTAAGCAGAACTCAATGTTTTTGTTTTCCGGTGTATTTCAGATTTTGACAGGTTATATAGCAAAATCATACACAGTGTGTCATGAATGATTTTTTTAAAAGTAATTTAATTTTAAGCATATACTGAACTGTGGTAAAAATACTCTCTTTTCAGTGATACTGTAAATAGTTGATCTACTGTTTCTCATTCAAACATTTTTTTGTCAATATGGTCATCAGCTTCTCCCTCTTTTTGACACATTCAGGTCATTGAAGAATTTCCTGAGGGTGCTAAGGGCTTTCACATATTGTTAGATATGTTTATTCCAGAGTTCAGGTGACAAATTTTCATTCTGAAAATTCATGTAGACTCAAAGAGTTCTAGAATTTTTAATAGTTTTGGGTTTTTTTCCCCAAAGCATTATCAGGTTTGCAAACTGCTTAATTGGGAGGAAAAACACAGGAGAGCAGGATTTATATACTTAACTGAAAAAAAATGCAGTTTTTCTTGTTTGATTAGTCTGCTTATGGTTACCTGCTAAGATTCTAATAATTAGAGACCAAAGATTTGGGGACAGGACTTTGGAGGGAATTTTGTTAGCGTTTTTAGAAAATCTCTTAGAAACTTAGGATCTTGATAGCAAGTGAGCATGATTCTTTTGTGATTAATCAGTTTCTTTTATTCCACATACCTCTGGGAGAAAATGCGTGTGGTTTGTAAGACTTGTACTTTTCTGTTACTTAGGAAAAAAACCAGGATGTCTGAAATCAGAAGAAAACATGCTATACACTGAAATGATAGGTAGTTGTTGTGGATTTACACTAAAGTAGATTTAATTGTGTTAATTTTTAACTACTAAAGTACTGAATTCAGATGGTTTATTTTCCAGTGTTTTCAAAGCATTTAAAATAATCAAGAAGGTCATCAGGAGTAGTTAACATGGATTCACCAGGGGAAAGTCATGCTCAACTAGCCAGATGCTGCTAGTGATGAAATGATTCCCCTGGTAGCTGAGGGGAGGGCAGTGGATCTTTTCCACCTTGACTTCATTAAGGCTTCCAGCTCTGTCTCCTGTAACATCTTCACAAAGAAGCTGACAGAGTGTGGGCTGAAAACAGACTGGCTGACCTCAGAGGCACAAAGCCTGACTGGAGAACAGGAGCTAGCAGTGTACCCCAGGGGTTAGTACTCCTGTGCAACATCCTCTTTAGTGATCAGAATTATGGAGCAGAATGTACCCTCAGCAAATTTGCTGGTGGCACAGATCTGGAAGGAGTGACTGATGTGCCAGATGGTCATGCTGCTGTCAGAGGGACCTCAACAGGAGAAATGAGTGGATGGGAACCTCATGAAGCTCAGTAAGGAAAAATGCTAAGTCCTGCACCCAGGGATGAACAACCACATGTAGCAGTTTATGCTGGAGGCTGCCCAGCTGGAAAGCAGCTTTGAAGAAAAGGACCTGGAGGCCTGGAAGGCACCAACTTGAAACTGTGTGGTAGGGGTCAGTGATCTCTGGTACAGGGTGCCCAGAGAGATTGTGAATTCTCTATCCTCGGATATCTTCTAAAGACATGGTTCTGGGCAGCTGGCTCTGGGTGACTCTGCTTGAGCAGGGAGGTTGGACCAGATGACCTCCAGAGGCCCATACCAACATCAAGAATTCTATGAAACTTGTTTGGATCATATCTGTAACTTTAGTCTATATATGTAACAGTGAAGTGTTTTTTCTGCCAGTAGAACTTTTAAGTTGTGTAGCAAATTGGGCAAACAGGTCATGTCAGTGTGAAGGTTGAAAACAGAGTAGTCAGGCTGGTGAGAAACTACTGGATAGACATACTCAAGAGCTGAAGAATATTTTCATTAGTGATGCTGACTAAAAAAAGCAACTGTGGAGACAGCTGATTGTGTAAAATTTGGAGATATAAACAATATTAAAAAGTTGACCTTGAAGATTGATGTAACAGTTGTAAGTTCACAGTCAGTCAGTAGGGCAGGCACTTGGTTTTATGACTGATACCTCCTGGAAATTCAGAAGAAAGGAGGGGGTACCTGGATTTGCTGTTGATCACAGCAAGTACAATAATTGTGCTGATATTATGCATCCAGGTACGAAGCAAGTGTGTATAACATGAGATACAGTGAAGCATTTCCAGTACAGTTAGTGAGGTACTGGAAAAACCAACCAGTTTACAATTCCAAGGTCTTGCATTTAAGAAACTTTCGACTGGAATGTGGTGGTGGACAGAGCTGACAGTCATGGGATCCAAGAAAGCCATGAATGATCTTAGGATGGAAAGCAGCAGATGGTTGTGAACACCAGACCAGTGTGTCTTGAATTTTCATGTTGGGATAGAAGGCATATATATACTAATAAGGCAGACTCCAGTAAATCCATGGAGGAGATTATAAAGTACACCACAGGAGCAGGAGTATTAAAACAGACCTCCTGGTTTCTCTGCATGTTGCAATGTCCTAAATGAAATGTCAGCTTCTCTCTATATGCTGAATCCAGTCAGTATCAGAAGAATTAAAGCTTGCAGAAGCATCCACTTTTTAAACAGGTTTTATTTTAAACAGGTTTATCATACAAGAGCTGTTGATTTTTCTACTATGTTAGAACTGACAAACTTGTCAGCTGTAAAATGCCACTGGTATCAAGTATAGTTCTGTTTGATAAGGAAGCTCTTAGTCGAAAAGCTGCAATAGAGCTGTCCTGGTTTCTGTCAGAGTAATTAATTAAATTAAACAGGAAACACAGAACTTGGAATTTCTGATGTGGTTGTGTCAGTGGATGCTGCCTCAGAGTACAGGGCTAAATACTTCAGTGGACACCTAGGCAGCTTGCCTATTTTTGCTATATCCTTCCCTGTGTTTCTAGGCAAATACATCGTGAGCCAGCTTTCCACTGTGAACAGCTGATTCGCAGCCTTTCTACATCACAGAAAAGCCTAAATAATGGGAAAAGGAAACCCTTTTAGTAAAGAAGGAAATAAATTTTTCTTCTTCATTGATATTTTGGAGTTTTCATATGTTTATTGGTAGAAAAGAATAAAGCATCTCTAAAGTTGATTCAGATGTAAAACTTCCATTTCTGATTTGTTTTGAGACACCTGGTTTTGTATTCTGTATTGAGGTACAGGAAAAAATTTTCCAGATTGTTAATGGCAGTCTGTCTTGTGTGTTGCCTCACCAAAGGTAGATAAAAGAGAAAAGTAGGTAAAAACTGATGTGAGGCAGTCACCTTAAGTTTTATGAGCACTGACAATCTAGTCACTATAATCAGTATAATTAATATAATCCTAAGGGAGATATCTGCAATAAATAGATGAATTACTTTGCAAATTAACCTGTTTATTCTCTACATTGTGAACTTGAACTTTGCTTTTGAAATACTGAGAATTAAAGAAAATGGAACTATTACGTGACCAGGTCATGTGAGACTGGCATTACTCAACAGTTCATAGTATTCTCTAAGCCATAGGGCTTGTTTCAAGTAAGCTATTTTTTTTTAAGTAGCATTTGTAACTGAAATAAAATCGCAGACTGTAGAAACATCTTATTTCTCCTGGGTTTTTAGATTTAGTATCTGGATACTTAAGAGCTCAAAATTAAGGCTTTAATAATTATGTCATTAATGATTTTGAGCCTTAGTTTTGGGTCTTATGTCACAGCTGTATTGAAAAGACAATTCTCTTTTTTTTTGGTTTTGGACCCTACCGATTAATTTCCTAGGTTTTTGTTGAAAGAGTGTCTTTCAGCATATGACCATCACATAGTTATCTCAGATATTTGCAAGGAAATGGAAGTAATGTTCTGCTGGACTTTATAAAGCTGATTTCTTTTCGGAGCAATCACAGCAGTGGGATTATACAGAGTATTTAATGGCATTTCTGCACAACTTCAGAACTTCAGGGTAATTGGAACTAAGTGGTTTTATTTCAGTAAAGCACCAAAGTAGCTGAACAGATAGTATATAAGTGTACATTTTAAAATTAAAAAGCAGCATTTAAGAAGGCATAAGAGAAAAAAAATAGTGTTAAATTAGTGTTAATAATTTGGGAGTAGTTTTCTCTCAAATATTTCACAAGCCTCTTCATCTTCACTCTTCAGGAAGTTGAAATGGTTTTAATGTGCTTCAGGAGCTGGAGAGAAAGTTTTTTCTTACATTAGTATGCTCTACTACCTTACCACATGCTTGCATTTATTTTACTTCTCTTGCAAAGTGCTATATGTCTGAATAAATTAAGTACTGAATTATCATAGAATACCAGGTTTGAAGGGGCCTCAGGTCCAGTCTTTCTTGGCAAAAGCAGAGTCTAGACAAGATGGCCCAGCACTGTTCAGCTGGATCTTCAAGGTGTCCGGTGTTGAGGAATCCACCACTTCCCTGGAGAGATTCTTCCAATCTTGTCTTTTTCATTGTAAAAAATTTTCCTCTTGTGTCCAGTCAGAATCTCCCTAGAAGTGACTTGTACCAATTACCCCTTGGCTTTTGCATGTGACTCCTTGTAGAAAGGGAATCTCCAATCTGCATCTTCTTTGTAGCCACACTTTAAATACTGGAACATGGTGTAAGGTCTTCACCGAGCCCTGTTTCCTCAAGGCTGAACACACCCAGCTCTCTCAGCCATTTTCATAGAACAGGCTTCCTGCTCCTTTGGTCATCTTTGTGACCTTTCTCTGGACCCTCTCCTGCCTGTTCACGTCTTTTTTTCATACTGAGGACCAACCTGAACACAGTGATCCAGGTGTGGCCTGACAAGTACTGAGTGGAGTGGAAAACTGACCTTTTTAGTTACAGATGGAGCTCAATAGAGGTGGCACTGACAATGGAAGAAAAAGCAAGAATAAAAGATGCATGAAAATATAAAGCAAATTCAGTATAAATCCATTTGTTCTGTGTGCCCCCAAAAAAACTACAGATTCTGCATGCTGAGCAGTAAGAGCCATTAAAATTTTACAGTGTGTGACTGTTCATGCCTGCTGTTAATGCCATCAATCTAGAGGGAGCCGGGAATGGTCTGTTAATTGCTGGAAAGTGTGCAAAGTGTCTGGATTGTGCTGCTTCAGCTGTATCTTCAGGTGAATGACAGATTTCTCCTGACAAAGGCCACCATTGCTTATTGATAGTCTTATTCAATGCTAGTTTTAAATTGCTAGAGAATTAATCTTAGAATGGTGAATAATTTTTGGATCAGTTTTCTAAATATGCTAGTCTTTTTTTAGATGATGACATAAAAGCAACTATTTACTGTGTATCAAGGACTTCATAGCTTTGCTATGTTAACTATGCCTAATTATTTTAATTAAATTATACTGAGATACATTAAATGATACTAAATGATACATTTAGTATTTCCATTCTTCTCTCTGGTAATTACCTTTCCCCCCAAAAAAAGCAATCTGCAGTTAGTTTTTGTGAAAATAGTATTTAGCTGAAAAGAAATGTCCAGGAGGTATTGAGGCCTTCAGTCTTGATGTAAAATATCAGAATGTTGTATTAGTTCCAGTTAAAAATGTTTTGAATCAATTTGGGATTAAATCAGAGGCAGCTTTAGTTAGATGGTTCATGTCTTTCTCTTCCTTTATGGCTTGGGCTACACAGCTGGACTGTATGTATAATATTCCACTGCTGCCAAGTGATTCCTCATTTGTTGTAGCAAGTCAGGAAGTAGGAAGACCAAAGTATCAGAGGAGATCTTCTGCTAAGGAATATTAAATTGCACATTATGTTTTTGAATTTTACATATGAATTATTTTATATAGGTGAAAACCAATTTTTTATGTCTGTATTTTGCATAATCTTCAGTTAGGAAATGTGGGTATTTATTCCTTTTTGCAGTTCTGAAGATCCAAACACCATCTAATAGTAAAAAACATTGCTTGTTGACCTCTGTTACTGATTAGGGTTAAACTAAGCTTGTGCTGGATATGCTACTTTGCTTTCAGGAATGGACACTGAATGTACACTGGGAAGATAAAATGTAAAGCACCAACTTAGATCTCTTTTGGGAGACCTTCTTGGTGGTGCATCCTTGCCTGTAGTTTTGCATGTAATTTGTGAAGCTCACTGTGCAGCGTAGTTCAGCAAGCCATGTATCAGTGTTCAGTGTCATCAGTGCCTTTTAATTTAAGGAGATATTCCTCAAATCATCTTTATGAATCCTGCTTTATGCTTATCATGCCTGTGGATGAAGAGACTTGTGTCCCCCACTGTATAAGTTTCTCTCCTGTTGCAGTGCCAATTTTGTAAGATTCAGGAGTTTTTAAACATTAGTTTTGGTTGAGTTCTTTCTGTATTTTGGCAGGTACTTTACATTGCAGTGGCAACTAAAAGGGTCAAGAGCTGGCAGAAATGACCTGGCTTTGTAGATTGAGTGTGTCAGGATCTTGCTGATGTAACTACATTTGCTGCAAATCAAATACAAACTTTTTATTGCTGCAAATTTGGCTTTTTTCCCCCAGATTTTAGCAATGGACCCAGCTCTCAAATTCAGGTGCTAACCTGGGGAAAGTCTTCAGTTTGTCTGGTTAATATTATATATCCGAGCTGAACATAACCTGGGTTTCTTGCACTGTAATTTTAGTTCATTCTCCATTCAGGCATTTCACAGTAACTTTTCCTAACAAATTACCTCATTAAATTTAGTAAATAAGACCTGTTCCACTTGGCTGCTTGCACCATTGGTTGTATTAAATAACTAATTAGATGCACAAGCTGTTTTATTAAAAAAATTACACTCTGTGTTTCATAACCCAAACAATCCGACAGTTTCTGTAGCAGCTGTGAAGTGAAAGTAGCTCCAATCACCAGGAAGACACTGTATTTGCTATATGGTAGATTTTAATGGCTTTGTCAATGAAATATTTTGAAGCTGGGAATCCATCAATATTGTAATGTCTGAATATTATTTTACCTCTCTACAGTTATTTGAAAAGCACACTCTGTTTTTCAGTTAGTAAAAATTATAGCCTCAACATTTGAAATTCTCGTAATTTTGCTCATTTAAGCTTTCGTTTGCATCATTTTCCTGATGGATGAAGCAAGCAGCTGCTCTCTGATCACAGCATCTGTGCCCCTTATTTTGACTTGAAATTTCAAAATGTGCAGTTTGTGAAAGGTCGAGCAAATATATTTCTTTAGTTTATCTTGTTCAAAAGAAAGCAGCTTGAAGACCGTTAAGAGTATTACTGTTCTGCTGTCAATGTTCTTACCATTTAGAATGTGTCACTGTTTTCCCCTTTCAGAACATGGATTCAGGGTTCTTGGGAACTGACAAGAAGTATGACTACCTGAGAGAAATGAATATTTGGTTGTCCATTAATAAAGGCCTTTGGAATAATTTTGCTAACTGAAATGCCAGTATGGATTGGTCTGATCACTAGCTGAGAGTGACAGAAAGTACAGGCAGATTGTGATGATGACATTCTTTTGATACTGACTGAAGAAACAAAAAAAGCAAAATAGCAGCCATCTACACACAGTCAAGTTTTGAGGATAACGAAAATGAAGATTTTGTAGGGGCCAGCTGTTATAAACATATATGCCATTTCTCGTTTTATGTTTTTTTAAATTGTTCTGGATTCATGTCCTACATGGATACAGTTTGTAGTTTGGCACATTAAATTGTACCACAAAAAAGCAGACAGAAGCAAATTGAGTTGTTGATGCTTAAGTTATACAACACACAATTCATTAGCTTTTACAATAAATTTTGTAGTTCTAGCTGCCTATTAACATTTAATGGCTTAGGTTTTCAAACTCCTGGGTTTGGTTTTATTTGCTATTTATTATTGTCATAAGTTTTTTTTAAAAAAGCTGAGTGTTGTAGGCTTCATGTCTTTTCCAAAACTCTTTGTACTTCATACATAGGGGTAAATAAAAATTAATTATTCTTGGGTCCTCCAGCAACGACTGAATTCTGCTGGTCTTAAAATCAGCATGAAGAGGATGGTGTCAGTGACCTCTCCATCCTTTTTTCCCCGAAAAGGGAAGAGGAAGGTCTGAAGTGACAGATAGAGGTTTCAATTCCCTTTATGTACTTAGGAACCTAATAATTGTCAAGTGTTAAGCAATCATTCAACAGCTACCAAGGGCAGAACTGGGGAAGACCCAGGATACCCTGGAGCTTACAGGGGCCAAGCTGTCCCTCTGGGAAGAAAAGGGTGAGTTGAAAAAGTCCTGATTTATGCTCTGCGTATATAAATCAAGTGTTACTATTCTTATTGTCTTCAGAGTTTGCCTCACTGGTCACTCTTCCTTAAAACTCTTTGCTAACTGGCCAGCATAAGTTGGTTATGTTGCTTCATAATTCACTGTGTGGTATTTATTAAATACACATTTTCATCGACAAGTAGAAATTTCTTTCTGTTTTTTTTCCTTGCATCTGTAAGAGATGGTACTGGTGAGGAGAAGGAGCAGGAAGCATGGCTAACCACCCCCAAAACGGACTATTTAGTTTTACAGTGAAGATTCACATTTGCCCTCTCCATTTCTAACCTTGATGCCAGTTCAAGTCAAATCAAGCCTGTGCTTATTGACTTGCCAGAGTTTCCTGACGGGAAACATTACTCTTGGCAAATTACAGAACGGCTCGGAGTATCAGACGAAATAATTGACGCTTCACTGCAGTAATACAAATGACCTAAATACCCAGTTCTAGTGGAGCCTTTGGGTGTGTTAAAATTTTAGACCTTGTGTAGAGTACAAATTGCACACAATGTAAAAATGTCACCGTAACAACATACCTAACAGTCTTTTAAGGAACTCTCGTAGTCAAAAATATTCTCAAATAAACCTAAAGCCATTGTAATTACTGTTTTGTTGATGGTTAGTAGCATGTCATCTGTGTAACCCCTGTGGAAGAATGTTAACTTTCATCTTTTCAGCATGCTGGCACTTCCCCAAGGCTATGAAAAATCGAGAGTCTGGGGATGCAGGAATGAAATGCATTTTCAAATGCTGCTTTTTTCACTACATCTTTTGAGTTAATTTTTCTTTCTTTTTTTTTTCCTACTCCAGTAACTTATTTTTTTAAGTGGTTTCTAAAATGGAATAGCACTTTCTAATAGTAGGTGATTCAGGTTTACCATTTTTCTTCTGCAAAAGTACTGCCATAGCTTGTTGAGATGTTGAGCACCCACCTCACTTGCTAATTTCCATGGGAGCTGGAAACATTCAGCTTTCATGGAAATAGCAGTCAAGATGTCTCAAGCAGAGGACTTAAAAGCTGTTGCTCTATAAATGGAAGGCTGCTTTTGGAAACGCAGTCCTATATTTGAAGTGGGGTTTTTTTCTGCATTAATGTGCTCCCTTTTAGTTTGATTCTGAATCAGCTTCACAGAGAGAAGTGGGGTAGGTTTCAGGCATGGATGCACCAAGGGGACCGTGGAGGACGGGAGAGGAGTGGAAGGGGCCATGGCTGCTTGCTTTGGTGTCCCTGCTGTGACTGAGTGCCCTGGCAGTGCCCTGTGCCTGTGGCTGTGCTGGCTGATCCATGGCAGATGGGTTTTAGCAGTGCCCTTCTATACAGCAAAGATGAATATAAAGATGTCACATTTAAATATGGTGATGTGTAGAGGACATACAGGTTCGAATTAGAGGCAACTTTGGTTTTCTTTGGCGAATTGTTCCCTTCAGAGCCCTTGTGCATGTTAGGACTCAGATTCTGGTGACTGCACTGGAGCAATTACAGGGATGAGCTCCTTGGGTAGATCGACTTTGTCACTGCAGAGCAATGTTTATTGAGGACCAGAGTCTGGTAGCATTGCAAGGGAATGGCCCTGCTTTAAAATCCTGCCTGATTTTGCTGTAGCATGCCTACATGAGATGATAATTTAAGGTAATTACTGAGAGGGTTTCAGTAATGGAGAAGAAGGAAGGTGATGTCCAGAATTTTCTGCTTTTACTTACCAGATTTTTAATTGTACAGAAGAGCTACTAGGCAAGGGCATGCATCTGCTAATCTTGCTTTGGTACTTAAATAATGTATTTGGATGTCATTTGAAATAAAGCAAATTTTAAGTGCTGAAAAGGGAAGGAACAAAAGGAGAGTACTGGATGTAGAACTGAGAAACGTGAGGTTAGTGAGCAAGTTGAGGCCAGGGCAGTTGCTCTGATGTAGTGGCCTTCTTTCCTGCTTGAAGTTGCAGTGGAGAGGAGGTAATGGGACCAGTACAGCATCATACTTGGAGCATTTCTGAGTTGAAAACTGCAATGCCAGCCATCTGTCAGTTTAGAAGTAATGAAGAAGGAATTTTTTTCCACACAGGTTTAACATGGTTATTTTTTTTCCAATTACTGCAAGTTTCAGGGTTTTTTCATTCAAACTTTGTATTTTATTTCTAGAATTAATGTATGCATTTTAACTTGGATTTATAATTTCTCTTGATGCTTGTTTAGCCATGCATCTTATGGAAATTCCTATCTCTCATTACTTGTATGGGGTCATATGTAAGCCACTGTAATGGGATTTTTAATTTGTGTTTCCTCCTGCTCTGCTCTGCCAACCATAATACCTTGGAGAAATTTTCTGTCTTGAGGGAAGCAATAAAATTTATGAAAAAAATTTATGTCTGAGATATATTTTTGAAGGTCATCTCCTCTTACATCTGCCCTCTGTTTCCTGCCATGACAGGGATGTGTACGGATGAAAAGAAGGGTGAAACTCTCTGATTGCATCCGTTCCTTTCCTCACACTTCCTATTTAGTAGCCTGTGCCTGAACATTTTAAAGACCTGCTGTGCTGCATTACTGAAACTACAGGTCACAACTAACAATTATGCAAGTTAATTACTCTTTCCTCAATTGTGAAAGGCTTATATAAGGGTTTCTTTTTAAAACATGTATAATTGCCTTGAAGAAAAAACTCCTATTATTTGCAAGAGAACACTTTGTATAATAGAAGTCAAAGCAAGACTCTACCCTGAAGCTTGCTCTCAGAGATGATTTAGCCATGATCCCCTAAAAATAAAGTCCTGTAGGGCACTGGTTCATGCATACTTTGAACTCAGCTGCATAACTAGGAACTGCATTTTCAAACATCTACATTTTATTTCAGGGACCTATGGTATATGATGTTTAAAAAAACCAAAACAGAGTTCTTTAGATATCTTCAAGCACCAATCTTCAACTAAAAATAGTATTACTCATGTAGAGCCTTTGGGTATATTCGATCCAGAGTAACTTGGAAAATTAAAACCATGGCTGCTGAGAAGCATCTATTCTTACACAGCACAAATATCTTTAAATACAGTTGTTTCCGCATTCAGTTTTGAAAATGTGAAGTGGTTAAAAAAACCCCACTAAATTCAGTACAAAAACAGTAATTCCATTCCCACTGGAGCCAATCTGGTGTGTAACAGAACTCCTTTTGACTTTTACTATCTGTGGGTTTTAATGTAGGTGGAAAACTTGCCACAAAATAATAATCGGATAGTACTCGACATTTATAAAAAATGTTTTTTCCCCCACCAGATTTACAGCCTACACAGTGAAGTTATGTACTTGTATCATGAGAAAATGTAATTTAGGAAAGCAGGAATTTACTGAGTATAATGTCTCAAATAGCGGAGAGGAATACATTCTCAGTATTGGGCCTTTATATAAAAGGAAAAAAAATGTTAGTAATCTCTTACTCAGTTATTTCTTGAATATTTGCAAATTGAAATAAAACAGAATATACTATGTGATGTATTTTTCGGTAATAATCAGTAGGTACCAAATTTACAGATGAAGCAGTATAGAAGTAGAAGCTTTGCTGATTTACATAGAGAAAAGTAATTTTTATGACCGCTGATAATAAATGGAATCTAAAATAGGCAGTGGTACAAAATTGGTATAATACTATTGGCACAAAGTAAAAGTGTTTTCATTCCCCTCTCTTGAATGACTGCAGTGCTCAAGATATTTTTAAAATGTAAAACAAGAGGAATCCAATTTAGAAAAATCCATATGTATTAAAAGGTTTTAAAACCATGTTTTGAGGGAAGGTACATTTTTTTTTTAAACAAACAGCATTATTTTTAAAAAATATTGGAGTATCCAGCTGGTTCTAGTTTGGGTTTGCATGTGTTTTACTTCAGATTCTCCCTTGACTGTGTATATAAAAAGCTTCAGTTGTTTTATTAAACTTAAGGCTGACTATTCTGTTAATAGGGTGATAGGGATACCCTTACGTTTTGCAAGATAAATAGATTTCCTGTAGTCACTATGAAGTTTTTTTAGGTGCAATAGATGAGGAGTCTATGATGATGGTTACTGAATCTGCATGCTTCTGCAGACCTAGTTTAATGGCACTTTGTCTCATAAGTCCAGCATGCTCTCAAGCTGTCAGCACAGAATAGTAAATAGTTCTTGAATTACGAGTACATGTAAATAAAAGACCAGGTATAAAATGTTCTATCATGCTTTGGTTGTTTCAAGGAGTTCAAAGCAACTGCTGTGCTGCAGGCATTTTGAGGAGTGGACTAAGTCACTGCATCTTGCTACTGTTTTAGCCTTGTCTTGAAGGTAATGTGGAGTAAAAGTTCATTAAATTCATGATTGCTGAAAAACCTGAACTTCACCTCATGTCTTGTGGGAGAAAATGCTATAAGAAGCAGCTATTTTGCCTTGGGTTACATGTCCCTGTAATTATTTCTTAACATCTCTCATACACCATGAGAACTGGCTGCTCTCATAGCTCCAAAGTGCAGTGACAGCAGTTTTTTCCAGTCACTGATACCAGGGGTTTCTGTTAGCCCAAAGTGGGTGCATCTCCCATTACTACTGCTGGTAGTGTATTCTGGCCTAGCTGCATGAATTCAACTCCCAGATACTGCCAGAAAGAGAAGAATAGAAGTAAAGTTTCATAATATTCTCAAGTTTATCTTGGAAGCTGAATTTAAAATGTTTCATTAAAACTCCTGTTAGCATGTCTGCTGGGATGTCTTCAGGTTTATTTTCAATTCAGAACGTTTTAATACAATGAGTTTTGAGTTTCTGGTTTTGTGGGTATATTTCATTCTTTCTTGCAAGGGCACCTTGCTAATTCCTTGGAATACTTCTCTAAAATATTATTTTAGACAGCAGAATACTTTCTCTTTTATATTTGAACTGCCACATCTGCCTAACATCTTTGTCAGTTCTTTGGTTTATTTGAACTGCATTGGTATCAGACTCTTGATAAAAGCTGCATGAGAACTGTAAGGCCATGTTTTCTGTCTTGAACCCTCCCTGGAGCTGAGATAGAGTAGAGGTTTGAAGACAGGTTGGTGACAACTCTTGATGTTAAACAGTGCAGTTGTCATTTGCCAGAAATCATTGTAGACAAGCTACTGTCACTTGCTCTTTTGTCCCCTAGAAGTGTTAAAGCAAGCAAGCTTCCAAGAGAGAACTTTCTGGAAAAACATGGGTAGAGTAACTAAGAAAAGGAGAGGTATATTTAGTATGTCCAGCTCCAGAGTTGCAGCTCAGCAGGAGGAAGTAACTGGAGGTGCTAAAACCGGCTCAGCTTCCTAAACTGCAGTAGAGCAGAAACTTGAAAGAGATGTGGCTATTTGTCAAGTACTGTAATTTCTCCCCTTTAAAGTCATACTTCTTTCTGAATTGTTGATAACCTGATCATACAATTCCATAGTTACCAGTTTGAATGCAAAGGAAGCTGTGAGAAAAACACAAGCTCAGGAAAGAGAACAGCATCCTGTTGGCAGCGACCTGCAGGTTTCAGCAGGTCTTCATCAAGGTTGCCTGGAAGCGTCAGACAAGCCTCAGCTTCATTCCTCTGTAGAAAGAATTTGGAGATTTTGTTGCATTTTGTTGGTTTGTTGTATGTGTCTTAAATTCTCAAGAAAGAATACTTCTCCGACAGGAAAGACAATTTTGGAGAGAAGAATTTGCTGTCAGAAGTTCCTCTCTGTGTTTTGGTTTTTCTTTTGTTTTCAACAAAAAAAGTTGTATTACTTTTTTTTTCTTCCCAAACTGCCTTGTACTAGCAATAGAGATATTACTATGTATTGGTTTAAAAGAAATAAGGTAGCTGTAAATCAAACTTTCAAATTGAAAAAAGAAGGCATTAACAAACAGTGAAAAATTTGTCTAGCTTGGTGTCACCATGGTTTTTGGGAGATAAAGAAGACAAATAGATGCTAAGTAGAATGCAGAACTAATCACAAAGAGTGCAGCTATTCATCATTCTTCAGGTTTTACAGCTGGCTTAGTATGTGACAATTCAGATAAATTAAATGAGGTCTTCAGTATTCTTTAAACATTTGAGAAACACATCCTTTTCTTTTAGAAAATCTATCCCTCCAGTAAGTGAAAAAGTGAAAATGGTTCTGACTATTTATTTTTGTCCAAAGTTGCTCTTTTATATCAAATGAAAAGTAAATCTTCTGCCCTTTCTCTGGAAAAAAAATGTGTATGAGTTCTTTAAAATTATTATCAGAAGAAGGAAAAATTCTGAACTTCTTTAGAAGTACACTCAGCCAATTTTAGAATACAAGAGTGACTCTTGATGTGAATCAGATGTATTTTCCTGGCTTTTGCTATTTGGCTGATTCTTAATAGCTTCTGGTAGACACCGTAATGATGTGCTACTACCTTGATCTTGATATCTTAATTGTTTTAAATGGAAAAATGCTTCAAAATCTGTGGGTGGCACAGTGGGAAGCAGATGAAACTTTTTCACTGACATTTTTCCAAATAACATTTGGAAATTTCCAAATAACAGTACCGTTTTTTTTTCTAAATGCTGTACTGAAAAGTATATAATGCTCTTCTAAACCTTCTCCTGCCAAAGAAAACCTTCGGGGAGATAATTTGTGTTGTGAGTTGTCTTGAGGCCCCTTGGCATCCATGGGTATCAGTGAGTGGTGCCTGGATGAGCCAGCATCAGAGAGCTGGGGCAGAGCTACCCTGTGATCCAGGTGTGGTGAGGTGCTGGGATCAAACAGGAGCAGGTAAAATATTTCCTCCAAGGAGACTGAAGATTTGTTCTATTCCCTGATACATTTTATTTGGAAATGGAGAAATGAACACCAAGCAGAAACTAGTATCAAAGGAGAGTAAAAATGCAGTCCTTGAAGAGAGGTAGGAGAAGTTTGTTGTTGGAAGGCTTCCAGGAATTTTGGGAAATAATGATTTCAAGAAACAGTTCTTACATATTTAGGGGGAGAAAGTGCTAAATAACTCTTTGAGGCCATTTGAAAGAATACTGCATGAAACAATAGAAGTTTTTCTCTTTAATTTAAGAAGACCTTAATTGGAGCGCTAAGAATTGCATTGAGAAATTAAGGATAGGAAGCATGTACATGCTCATGCACACAGATAGTTGTATATTATACATAAATACCTGGAAGGCACTGAGAATAAGTGTATATATATATGGATTTATTGAGGCATTAACTGAAACTTAAATAAGAACAATTTGTGATGGCATCCTTTGGGCAAATGTATCTGCTAGTAGAGAACTATATGCAGTTTATGCTTCAAAGCAGGTGGAAAATCTCTGTATAGATGATATGGAATTCTCTGCATTAAACTCAAGCATGAATATTTACTGGTGTTTGTGGAATTCAACCATGATGAATACCTGACTGTTCTGTCCCTAAGGATTTTACATGAAAGTGCATGGAGAGAAAATGTATTTGGGCAAACCCAATAGGTATTAATACTTAAATAATACTTAAAAAATATGATCTTGCTTAAATTAAAAATTTCCTATATGCTCAAGACAAATAATTATATTCAGCACAAGGTAAAATTTTATCCCCTTTTTGAGGAAGGGTGGATAGGGAAGGATTTCTGTCGATTAATTTTGTTTAGTACAGAAGAAGAGCTGGAGGAAAGTATTGCTACAGGAGGAAAATATTTTACATTTTTATTTCTTTATGTTTTGATATGAAAAGCTTGCAGTTTGTGTTGCAAAAAACTTGTCTGTAATTGCCAGTAAGGCAAAAGCAGCTATATGAAACAATATGCGCTTTTTTTCTGATTTTGAATCCAAGCAAATTTGCCTTTAAAAGTATCAGAAGATATTAGTGGAGGTAAGATGAATGGTGATCTTAGTTTAAGAACCACTTTCATATGAGAATGACTGTCTAAAACTGGCACATGTGTACGAAACAGGCTTTGGAAATTACTGGACATTGAAAAAATGGTCAAATCACTTGTGAGCAAAAACCTTGCTGAAAGGCTTAGATGCTGTTAGAACTTAACCTTGATATTTATGCTGTAGCTCATGGCAGGTATTTTTTTTTTTTCATTTAGTTGAGAGAAATTGCTTCAAGCTGCAAAGCTGTGAATTATTTTTTTTTTTAATACAGTTTGTCAAGGTAAAAATCCAACAGAAATTGGTTCACCAGGTTTTGAGTTTCAGGAATGTTACAAAAGCCACTGACATCAGGAAATCTATAAAAGCCAGGTTGAAAGTCAATATAATCAAGCATTTAAAATATTTCAGTTCAGACCTGTTAAAATTAACAGATGATAATTATTTTTAACTAAAATTTAGATAACTTTTTTTTTAGATTTCAGCTAAATCTGTAAAGCAAATGCTACACTACAAAAAATGTATTCTAAGCTCAGAGTGTGAGGTGCTGCGCTGCTTGTTCAGCATGAGAGTCAAACAAGTAGGAAAGAATTAGCTTTATGTTAGTAGTCCGAGAGTCTAGGTAAACTGTTCCAGTGTGGTTTAATGATGGTTTGGAGTGTCTTGCTATGGAGCATGAACTGATTTTTCTTGTGATTGCTTTATAATCAGCCTTTTAACTTGTTCTGAATCAATTTCCCGCTGATCACTTACCATACAGATGGATGAGTCAGAATATTTTTCCCCTCCTGAAAAACAAATAATGGTTGGCTTGGACTCATTTTCCTTATCTGTGCCTTTCACTGTGATCAGTAAATTTCTGCATCTTTTAGCTGTGGTTTTCAGCAGTAGTGTATCCTTTATCCTGCCTTGAATTATTGAGTGAATAGTTGGATTTCCTTCTGTTGCCCTGTGGAAGAAATAGGAGCGTGTTCAGCACACAGTGTCCATGTCTGCACAGAAGTCTTGGTTCCTGCCAGCAACACAGCCCCCTGCAGTTCCATACAGAGCTTTCCTCCTGTTAGCCCCACAGCTCTCCTGCTGTTCCACCAGGTTGATTTTCACATGTTGGCTTTAGTGTGGCCAGTGGAGAATGGCATAATATCCTCCCTGTGTTCATATGTATACACATACACAGTGAGCACGTATACAGTGCTCATACCATAAGGACAGCAAGTGCTTGTTCAGCCATTCTCCACTTCTGGGCAGTAGAAGAAGTGCTGAGACTGCTGAGTGAGTCCTTTATTTGAAGGCTTATACAGTAGTTTAAAAAAAGTATATTTCAGTGGTATTTCCCTTTCTAGGCTTTATTTGTTCCAGAAGATTTAAATCCTGCTCAAAGAGTGGGCTTGAAGCGTGGGAGGTTGCCTTGCCTGCCTTCAGGTGTCAGGAATGGGCTGGTCTGCCTGCTGGGCTGGGGCTGCCTGGCAGCCTCCTCTGGGGCGTGCGTGGGCTCCCTGTGCTGCTCCCACTGAGGTTTCTCCTCTCAGCTCTGGGGTGGAGATGCTGCAGCCATTGTTCAAATAGGAAAGTCAGCTTCCTACCTGAAGTGATGTGCTGTGAACACTCCTTCTCTGTAATGTCATATAAGGAGAAGAGGAAAATGTAGGATAAAAGAGGAATTCAACAAGGCTGAGTGGCAGAGGATTGCAGAGTCAGTAGAGGTAATGCAGATGAAAGCTAGCAAAAGGGAAGCAAAGCAGTTTTCACAAGGGTCTCTTTTTCTCTGGTCCCACCACAATAACGTCCAAAAACATCTTGATAATCTTATGTGCACCTTTAATTGTCAAAAATAATCAGCTGTAATACTGGTTCACAGTTGAGGGTTTGAAAGACCACCTGAGCTGGATATTCAGTTGTTTTTAGCCCCATGTTTAAACAGCCAAGGAAATGGATACCTTCCAAAGGATTGATATTTTAATTAGAGGTGAGGGGAGTAACCTGTGCATGAACTTATGCATGCCACTCAATGCTGCAGTGTTTTGTCTTTTGGATGGTGTTGATGGTATCAAGTCATATAAGTCAGTTTAACATTGTTCTTCTTAATCCTGTTTACACAAGGGTTTGAATACATCCATCATCATCTCTGTGTTGCCATTGTCTCTATTTTTTAGGCATCAGGCACCATGTTGACTCACGAACATATTCCCTGCTGCAGCATGGCCCCTAAAGGTATATGCTGTGCTGTAAAAAGCATTTTACCTGTTTCTCCAAGTGTGCTGTAGTGCACAGTGTTGCAGTTTCTGAAGCAGATAACACAGCTGGTAAGAGGTGTTGTGTAAGACTTTGGTAAGTATTCCAAAAATAGCAATTCTTTTAATGTAGACAGGTCTTCCCAGTGGGACCTTGGAGCTCTGGAGGCACTGTTTGGGTTGCTCTTGCATCTGCTGTTCAGCTGGCATGGCTGGAGGGAGCTGCTTCTTCTCTCCCTTCACTTTGGCAGTTCTTTCAGTCCATCTTTGTAGAGCTGCAGCTGCATTCTCTTAACTACCCAGGCAGACCTGAGCCACTGAACTCACCTGAATAAAAAGTAGCCTTGCAAAAAGAGGAGTTAGTTATTACAGACACTTGGAGATAGGTTTACCTGGCACAAAGCTGTAAATCCCTGCTCCCTCAGGTTTTTGGATGATTCTTAACATCCAGAGCACAACTGCAGAAATCAGGTGGTGTTTCTGCTCTATCTGCCGGAAACATACAGGGTCAGATGCTGCCAATATTAAAATCACAGTCCATTTTCAGGAAATCTGACTCAGTATCTTTCCAGGCCACCAAATGCTATTTAAAGAACAAGCAGACAGGAAAAAAAAAAAAAAAGACCAAAATACTACTGAAATTAGCAATCTCCTGCGTTAAAAGTAAAACTGTGCTAGAATTCATTCCCTCAAGATGTGTGTGTGGATTTCTTTCATAAATGTTTTCTACATAGTAGATACTTCCACAGCTTCACATTTTTCTGTTAAGTCCTCAGAGGGGTAGGAGTGATATCAGTGTAACTGAAGAGGTTAAGGGATTCCACTATAGAATTTCCTTGGGTAGCCAAGCCTCCTCTACCTCAGAAGATGGCATGGTAACTTTAATTGTTCTTTACAGCCTTTCAATTAGACCTATGGACTTGACAAAACTATTAGGAAAGAGGAGTGTTGAGTGTATCCATTGATGTGTTATCTATATGGAAAGCCTTGTTTTGGTTTGCTTTTCAGCAGTAACTCCCTCTTTTCACAAACATCAGAGCAGAAGCCAAATACAGGATGTGCAGGAAACACAAAAAAAAAAAAAGTTTATTTTTGTTAGAGATTGCGCTTAGTAAATTGTCACAATAAGTGTTCCGAGTTGCTTTTGCAGTGAGGTTTAACGAATTAGTAAGACTCTTAAAGTCCTGAGCATGAAATTCCAATGCATTGTACATTAATTTGTAAAAAGTGCTTTTCAAGAATAGCAGCAGAGGTCATGGCATGCTCCTTTTCTGTGTGTGTTAAGGAAGAACATCAAATATATGTGAAATTCATTTAATATTTTCAAATAAGGAAAAAAGAATCCACCCTGCTTGGGAAAATACAGGACTCATGTGCATAGCCAAAGCCAGATCTGTAAGATCTTTTAGGTACATTGTATGGGATGTGAACTCCCCCAAATGGTTAATTCTGTTTTTAACTGGAAACTGATTTTCTAAGTTGGCTTTCAAGTGTGTTACTGTTATTTCATTGACATATGAGAGGTGTTAGATTTGCCTGCTCAGAAGTTTAATTAATTTAGGAATGGACTTAAGCAGTTCTCAAAACTGGTATGTTAATTAAAACATTTGAAAAATAAAGGCCATTTTAGTGACTGTTTTCATAGTTCTGCTTCTGAGTGCTAATGTGATTGCTATAATCTAGAGACAGCTGTCACAAAGAATTAATTATTATTTGTCTTTATTCAGTATTTCTAGTGTGTAAGTTGCTTGTTAGTATAATTACTCCTGTTTATAGATTCCATTTGCCTTCCTGCCAAAGATTTAGTGGCATGTTTTATTTTGGCAATTTTTTGTTAATCTTTTACGTCTTTACCTGATGTCTTGGTTGTCTTACTGTCTCCTTAAATACACATATAATTCATTGTTAAAGATTTTGGGATGTCTTTGCTGGTTTGCTTCCTTCTGTTGTGTGTTATACTTCCTTGTTCTTTTTTTATCTACCTTAAAAGCCCAATTATATCCCTTATCCTTCTCTGGCATGTGTTTCTGGTTTTGTGATTTTTTTTTAATGGCTGACAATAGAAGGAAAGAAAATGTGGGGCGTGTAGCCTTGCTCAGCCAGCCAACCCTTCAGCAGTTTTGCAGTAATACAAATGTGGGCTGCTTCTAGACATTTTAGCATGTCTGTCAGCCTGAGTAGGGGGATGTTTACTGCATGACTATACTGGCTTTAAACAACAAAGATTTTAGAAGAAGGGTGGGTAGGAGAAACAGTAACTAGAGCTATGGCACTTCTCTGCTACTTGAGATTTACTGTGTTCATGGGAGTCATCAGGATTTTATAAATTGGGGCACTCTGCTGAGATACGGACCTGCAGGTGGAAAATTAGAGCCAGTAAAACAACTTCGATGGAACAAAATTAACTGCTTCTCTGAGTTAAGGTATCTCTAATTATGAAAAGCCCTTCATGGTGGCATCATTGGCATCCTGGAGTGTAGAGGGGGTTCAGGATTAACACCTTGATACGGGCCTTTAGTGCAGCAGACACCTGCAAAATCTTTTTGTTTGACTTTACACGTTGCTGCTGCTAAGACTGAATAACACATTTATGCAGACCTTTGATTTAGAACCAATTGCTTCCAGTTGGAATATGGATAAGTCTGGCCAGTATTCAAGGGACTGCAGTCAAGGTCCGTCTCTAGGGTGGCAGCCAGCAGCATGGCATCCAGACACCTTCCTCAGCAGCATCCCTGATAAGGAGCTGCGCTCCCTGGGTGGATAAAATCATTAAAACAGAAGAGGCAAAAAGAAACTCTACGGTGGGAAAGGGATGAGGACAACATAAGGTGAAACAATGGGGAGACTGTAGTTGTCTTGCTAAAATGGTCCTTCATAATTGTGGTCCTTCCTATACTGGAGTATGACACTGGCAGGATCCTTGCAGTCTGTGAAACAATTTCTTGTTTGGGGAATACCACTCTTTGGTTGTTTTGATATTAAGTGAAATTCTCAATGAAGTGCAGTTAATGTATATGGCAGGGTTTAGTGGTTCCTTACATGAGAGACATTTCCTTTTGTGTTCTTTTTAAATAGCAAACTGTCTTTCATTACATCTCTGAGATTGTATGTCTATTGAAGAGGAATCAATGGACTTCCTTCTCCATGCTCAAGGGAGAAAAACATTCTGAAGCTGAGGTCTAATTTAGAATAAACACATTAAAAACAGAAAGAAATTAAGCAAGCTCTCTGTACTGGGAAGTCTCTCACTGACTTGGAACGGAAGCAGAATTGAATTCTTAGTAGGGGAGAAAATGTACTTTACAGGTGTCCTGTCTGCCTGTCTTCCCCAATTCTCTTTCATAAGGAGGTTTTCTGCCTCCTTTGGCCAGCAGCTCTTCTTCTTCCATAGCCTTCCTGCCCAGGAGTGCAAGTCCTGTGCTCACTCCACAGTTTGTATGGATAGGCTTCCTTCTATATGAAAGGGCTGGTAATACATGTGGGAAGTTTTCAGTATATGTTATATGAAGTAGAAGCAATGCTTTTATTTTGCTATAATTATTCTGGAAGTTCATAACTGGCTATTGCCTTGCAAAATTTTAATGCAATTTATCCATTTAAAATACCTTGACTGCTGTTTGCTTCTGTACTGTGAATGTTAATTCTGATGTGCAGAGCTCGCTATTGTCCCTTAAGAAGAGGAAATGAGACCATGCCGGCTCTCCTTTGCATGCCATATGTTCAAACAGTTTTTAAAGAGCTTGTGATGAGCCTGCCACCACACTGTACCACCTCAGAGCACCCTCCCATTGCTCTGGCAGGAAGGATCCGTGCAATTTGACAAGGTATCCTAGAAGTCCCTTTTATGGTTTGTTTTTTTGTTTTACTTTTTGTTGCAAATAACAGCTACATTTTTTTTTGGACATGGCACAAGCTATGTAAAGGGGTCTAGCAAGATTGTCACAGAATTGGGAGTTCAACAGCATTATGCTTGCTGTTTTGCTTTCATGTTCATTTACATGTTTGTTGGTGCTGTGATAGCTGCTTTTATTTTGTCATAGGCAGTTCAGCTACAGATCAGGCAGATGTTTTATTTCTGTCCGTGCACACAGTTATGACTATATTCATCTTAGATGGATTTGCTATTTAGATGGTAGCTCCTGCTGTAAGTATTGAGCCAAGTCTTTAATGTGGATGTGCAGATGTCCCTTGGTGATGCTCTGCCAGGGTGATGTACGCAGATCTATTTCATTGCGTTAATTGAAAACTATGAGAAAGATTAATTGAATAAAACCACAGATGGCATTCCATTAAACTGGATGCCACCAATTTACAGTAATGGGGTTGGGTTTTTTTTTAGTTTTGTAACCTTTTGATCTCTCAAAACTGTTTCGTTTAAAATGAGAGTCCCAGGTTACCCTAAATGTTGAAGCAAAATCCGGGTAGCACTACTACAGGTACAGGAAAGGGGAAGAAAATTAATCCTGCAGTGAATTAGTATTTTCAGATGTTAACTATCCCTGGGAAAATACAGCCTTAGGACAACATTTCTCAAGTTTGCTCTGGTATTAGTCATCGTTTATTTGGGTTTGAATTTAGGATAGAGTAATTTAACATTTTAAGAACATTAAAGAAATTTACAAATACTGTCATTTACGTGTATTATTTAAATAATGCATACAGCAATGCAGATGTCAAAGCATACAGGCACTTTAGCCTGCTTGCACTGAATGTTTCCGTTTCTTTTTAGTAACAAAGTGAACATAATAATAATAATAAATGAAAATGTATTGTATTTGGGTCCTCCAATGATTTTAAAGTGTAATTTTAAAAGTTTGATGAATAAAACGTTTATAAACCTGAAACATAAAAGCAGCAAAGCATTTCTGTGGGTTTTTTATCAATAACTATCTCACATGTATACAAGGAATCTACATTAATAACTCTTTTATAAAAGCACATGATGAGTAAGTATCAATAAGCTGTAAGTAAGCCCTTGCATGCTTTCTGGCAGATAGCCTGTGCTTAGGTTATATTTGTGTATTGCACAAGATATTAATGTACTTATCTGTAGCAGAAACTTCTATGATGTTTTTATCATGGCACGTCAGAAGTTTGCTAAACATAGACGTCAAAATCAGAATTATCTGATCCTGCAGTGGGGGAGATGGAGGATGAATAAGATCAAAATCAGATTCCTCTTCCAGATTACTAAGAATTTGTTTTTATGGTTAGTCTATTTTTATAATTAAGGCACTCATGCTATCTTGAGAATTTTATTTGCAATTACAATTCCTAGTAAGATTTTTAATGTAAGCTTGTTTTTCCTCTCACAGGTGAGCTCCTAAAACCCTTCTCCACTGTCCTGCAGGCAGAATTGGACAGTCACTGAGTACAGACTTGGGTGAAGGAGAGGGAGTTCAAAGAACAGCTATTAATCTGTCTAATGAATAAAATCCTTTGTAAGCACCATAACATTTTGAAAGAGAGTGAGTTCCTACATGCTCAACAGATCTGATTACCCTGTGACAATTACAGTAGACTATTGTAGGGAGTGAAAAGTCCTTTAGAGACACTGAGGCATATAATAATGCACTGCAAGTCGGCTTTAGTTTGTTTCAGGTCAAGGTTAGGCTTTATGGCACCTCTTTCTTCTGCATATGTTCAGCTCTTCTTTTATCTTACAGAGCTTTTATGGAAGTTAATTGCATTTGATCTGACTTTCTGTCCCTTCATATTACAAGTCTTAAGTAGACTTTTGGTACATCTTTGTTTCCTTTAAATGACCATACTCTGATGTCTGTAGAAACATTTCTCCCCAAAGCTGTATCTGCCCTATGAAACTGAGCATGGTGTGAGTGCTGGGATGCTCACAGTCATTCCTGCTGTTAAATTGCTACGGTGGTTATTTACTGCTGTAGATCCAGCCTGAAATCTCAGCCCTTCTGTGAGTATCAGCTCTGGTAACAGTGGCATCTCAGCCTATGTTTGCAGTGATTTTTGAGAGCTGAGAGGTAGGGGACGGAGCTCATGTGTCTGGGCCAGAAAGGGGTATTGATAGAGGATACAGAGAAAGCTTTTTCAAAGAGAGTTGTTTTAAAGAGGGGGGGTTCATGTAGCAACTGATGAAGTGAGTATGAATGGATGCTGCCCTTTGTCCCATCACTGCCTTTCGTGGCAGTCTCGTGCTTAGACAGGAGAGGGACCTCACAAATCTCTTCCTGTCTCCACCTTCTCTCTCTCATCCTTGCCTTGGATTGGTGATGGTGTAGGAACACAGCACTGTCCATGCTGGCTGCAGTTTCAGCATTGGTGCCAGAACTGCAGCACTGAGAGAAGCTCGTGGCAGGCTTGCAGGTTTGCTTCCAGTCTTCTGTTACTACTTTAGCAAGGACGGAATACCATCATTAAGTATACAGAATTGTGGATAAAATACAAAATGGATCTTCTACTAATGGATCTGAATCTTAGTTGCAGCAGAAGGACTTCCACTGCACTTCAGTTTAGGAATATGTCTGGGACAGAAGGTCACAAGATCCAGAGTGGCAGCTTTAATTAACTCTAATCTAGGCTATTTTTGTTGCTTGGTATCTGCCCAGGACAGTAGATACTTTCTTACAGAATGAAAGAGGTTTTGTTTATTCTTCTGAAATTAACTGCAGGCACACAATAAACTTTTTACAAGAACTTTTTTGAAATACACACACTTTGTAGCTTGGCAGAAAAAACTAGGAACTGCAGATTGGATAATTGATAGATACAGAGTGAGGACCTGTTTTTTTTAAGAGTCTAATATTTTGTGCTTTTCCTATGTATCTTGAGAGGAGTCTTTTCTGCACAATGGGGAGGATTTTCCCCAAGAAGTAGCAGTCGAAAAAGCTGTAATAATGCAAGGAGCAGAAATCTCGTGCCAAGGGAAAAGTGTAAAGTGTATGAGCACTTAACCACTCTGTGCTGTGCAAAGGACTTGTCATGCTGAAATATATGCAAACACTGGAAAATTTGGGAAGGTGCCTTTGCACTTTTATAGATTATTTAAGCAGAAAAGTCAGTTTGTAAGACTGGACAATCTTTTCCCATATGAGATTAAGGAGATTATTCTAAATCTGTTTTAAAATATGCTGTCCTTTGGGTCAATGTCTAATTTCTATTTTATAGTGTTCCCTTTTTTTTGTACTTCCCCTCTTTATCCCACTGTCCACAGTGAATATCTTACTCAGACTGGATAGGGTATTGCTAGCATTTTTTTTTTTGCTTCTGAGTCATTTTCTGAATAGACCAGTGAAGGAGATTAAAGCTCATGTTTTTCTTATGTGCTCCTTGGGGAAAGTGCATCAATGATGATGCAAAATAAATGCTTAAAATTTTATGTGAAACACTTGACTCCCCCACAGGTGTCTCTTGACATCTGTCTGGGATGGCAGTAGCCAGCCACAGTGACATTTGAAAAGGCACAGTGTTTCTCTGAGCAGTCCTAATGTAAAATGCAGATTAGGAGAATGTAGAAGGGTAATAAAGAATCCTTCCATCAGCCACAACCTGACATATACCTGCTCTCCCAAACAGCCAGGGGAAAAATAGGAAGGAATACCTGCACAGGGTAATTAAGAATAACAGTGACCTGAATTCTTGTCTGCTCTCCTCTCTGTATGTAAAGACACAGAAAAAAATGTGAGAAATTCCTTCTTTCCATTTCTTGACAAAACTTGATCTGTAGCTTCAGCTTATTACTTGAATCTGTCATCACATAGAGTGCTAATTAAATGTAAGCAGTGTATCACTGCCTTGTGTTTAAGAAAGGAAGGCAAAACAGACAAACCTTTACTTAGTTACTGTCATTGAGCTTTCAATCTTTAATATTCCTGCAATCTACTCATCTGTTAATATTTAGGAGAATACCTCCTAAAGAGATTATCCACTTCATTCTGTTTATAGCTGGATTACAAATCATTAGCAATCTTTAAATTCCTGAGTATAAGGAAGTGCAATGAGAACTGTGTACAGACACGATATTTGATTCTGTTTGTGGGAAGAACTAAGTTGCTAAGCCACTTAGGTACTCAACAGATGGAGGGAGAGTAGGTTAAACCGTTCCTGATATATCGTAGCCTTTCACTGAACAAAATGGGTTCACTTAGGACTAAGGGTAGGCGTTTGTTTATTATGTGTCTGATTAGATCACAGTAACCTACAGGACACAATTACCAATTTTTCTAGGGCTAATCAGTCTTCTGATTTGGGCAATATGCTGTCTGTAATGTTAAATGTTCTTTGCGTGAAGCCCTAATGTGTTTTTTTTGAAACATAAAATTCCCCCCCTTTCCCATGTTTTTCATTGTCATTTTAAGGTACATTTAAATAATTATACCACTCATTAAAATAATATTTTCATTCTAGCAATATCTATACAAAACTTGAAAACATATCCCAAATACTGCTTTCTTAGGTGGAATTTCCAGCAAAAAGAACCACACGAAAGAAAATTTCAGGGCAGATTGTCTTTACATTGATAGTCCCATTTCTGTAATCTTCAACTTAGAGATGGCACGCTGAATTTTTATACAAATTCAGAAACAAATCATAAAATCTTTCCTAGTTTAGGTTTCCTGACACATGCTGTTGAAGAGTTGTGCTTAACTCTTGTTTCAGGAAGTACTTGTGTCTTGCAGGATGCTGTTCAGAATGAGACAAGGTTCTTTGATTAGGAATCTGTCATTGCATCACATTAAAGCTACCATATCACAATAAAGGATTGTCCAAGGGCTCACAGGAGGAAAATGGGTCAAATAATAGTTGATGAGTTCCATTCATCACAGCATTAAATGTTTTTGACAGATGTGCATTTTTAGTTGCTTTAGGACATACTGTTTATCATTGAATGAAATGCAGGAACTATGCATGGAAGTTGGTGCACAGTGGTGGAAAGCGAAGATAAAATACATGGATAGGTATGAAGTTTCTTTAATGAGAAATAATAGCAAGTTTTACCTTAATGAAAAACTGTCAGAGAGAATTACACTGTTCTGTGCAGAGAATGCCTCTTTTCCTTTCCTTGCAGCCTTTCACGAAGCTTCAATTTTCTACTTATAGAAGGACTTCCCATGTTGACAGTATAAAATTGTTTTTCCAGTTGCCCCAATATGATATTTACAGTCTGATTGTCTCGTTTCCCTCCCAAATTAGATACTCGTATATCTAATTTTTTTTTATTTGCTAGCAAATTTATAAGGCCAGCACTAATGGGTTAAAAATGAGCAGTTTTTGGAGAACCCCCCCACTGCAGAACAAGGGCCAAAATGTGTTTGCATTTTGAGGAACAGGGCCGAGGGTGGAGCTTTGTGTCAGACTCACCTTTGCAGGGGCAGCACGCTGGAGAGGTGATGGGGAGGTATGAACTGGGTGATAAAAACTTGCAGAATGTAATTATCCTTTACTTCTAGCAACACTTCAGAAAAGTGTTTTAACATTGTCAGTCAGGGATTTCTCTCAATCTTGGTCACCAGAGTTTTATTAAATGCTTATTAATGATGCATTGACACTGAATTTTCCTGTGCCCATGCACAGGAGCACAGAATGGTGTCACAGCAGATGAGTTCAGAAGGGATGTGAGGACCTCTTATCCAGCCCTCACTCAGAGCAGGTGGAGGCAGTCCAGTTTGTCCAGGTCTCAGCCCATTCCGATTTTGCATCTTCCCAAAGCCAGGGAAATTCTGCAGTCTTTCTGAGTGCCCTGTTCCCACACTTGAGCATTGTCACAGGGAGAATCTTTCTTACTCCTAACAAGAATTTCTTACGTGCTCCTTATGTCTCTGACTTCTTGTCCTTTTCCTTGGGAGCTTGTATCCCTCTCTAATCCCTGCTGTAAGGCAGCTGGAGGTGGTGCTGAGGTCTGCCCTGCCTGCTGTCACCCCTGGTGTGGTTTGGAGGTAATCCCATGCGTGGGAGGGTTGGGGATGCTGGGGGACACCACCCACAGACCTTTCAGAACAGCTGCTGGTCTGACCTGTTGTGAGTTCACTGTGTTAGTTGGAGAGATCATTCTTTTCCATCTTGGAATCTGTATGGATGGACATTGTGGGAAGTCCTTGAAATGATCACATTCTAAGTGAAAAAACCTAGCCAAACAAACAAAGCAAAACAACAACAGCAACAACAAACAACAGCATACTGCAACCAAAATAAAAAAAAAACAAACCCAAAGCCACAGAAAATCCTCTGAGTATAGAATATTTTATTTTGGATATGTTACTGATTTATTATTTTTTAATCCAAATTTTCCTTCACTTTTAGATACATTTATGTGTGGCTTATTTAAGTATTTAGTAATACATCTAATACATTAATAGTAAGTGTCAAGATGAAATGTTAAATATTTATACATAATGCATAAATGTACAAAATTTAAGTTAAAGCACAAAAATAGGCATACCTGTGGAATTTTGAACTATTCTAGAGTTTAATACAAGAAACCTATATTATATTTACATAGCTTCAGTATGCAGTTTTTTACAAAGTTTCCTTTGTTGAGGGAGATTATTTTTTAAGTTTAACATGATGAATGACAAATATGCTACTTCATAGGTTATAATGTGAGATAACTGGTGAGCACAAAATCACACTCAGAAATTGTTCAGTGTCATAAACAGTTAGACAGATTGCCAGAGGCTCCTCCCTGGTGAGTAAAGGTGATACAGCATTTTTAACATACCAAATAAATCAATCAGTGCATTAGAATTAGCTAATGTCTGATGCCTAAGAGAAAGATTCAGATAGTGCAACATAAACTTAATCCTGCTGTCCTGTTTTCTTCCATAAAAATGCGTCGAGGGAGATTTTTCCAGTTTCACCTTAGAGGAGTATGTTGAGGGATGGATACTAGAGCTCTGAATTTTTTTCCCACATGAAGGGTAAATAACTTTTCTATCCATAACAGGTAGTGCTGAGGTTGTTTTTCCATAATGTATGAATGTTTAATCATGTCTTGAAAAATGTTTTTATTGAAAATTAGCAGAGGAAGCATGGAGTGATGTGATACTAGAAGTATATTTTGAAGAATGCTTGTATAATAGATATCATCTTAGTGTTCAATTTGCTGTGCAGACACATGATGCTTTTACCTAAAGAATTACATCACCCTCTGGTTTTTGCCTGTTCTCTAAAAGTTCTTGAATTAAGGAATGGGAACGAAGGGCTCAGAATATGAGGGTTGTTTGCTGGTCAGCATTTGAGCTTTTGCTCTCTGAATGCCTTTTGGGAATTAGTTTCCACTTATGACTGTGATAATGCTACTGTTTAAATAGTTGAGAAATTAAGTTTTTTTCATCTTTAATATATAAATGCATATATAACATATGTACAATGTACAAGCATAGTTGCTTAAAGGATGATCTTGTGAAACCCTTCTGCCCTTCATTGTTTTTGAGAATCAGAACTGTTTATATTTGTTATTCTTTGGTTGCTTTCAAAAGTCTGCATTGTGGAATTTAGCCATGCAGGTTTTTTTTACAGCTGTGTGCAATAAACCCACCTGCCAGAGTAATTAAAAGCAAAATAAGAAAGGGGAGGAATATGTGATTAAAATATAAATTCAATTCTCTGGACACTGTATGCAGATATTTAATTAAGAGATTATCTGGATAACTGAAGAACAGAAATAGCATCTGTTCTAAATTGCATCAATGAATACTAACTTGTGTTCGGAGAGAAGAGTTTTAAAAAAAGAAAAGTAGAAGCGGCAAGAATCTGTTCTTGTGTCAGACTGTAGGTGAGGAAATCACATGGTTCTTTATAAAAGGCTAACTTCTTCCTCTTGTTGATGAAGAGAATGGGCAGTGGCATAGCCTTGTTTAATTTCTCTTTGTGTTATAAATACAGAAAAGAATTCTTAATAAGCAGTCACTGATAATTTCAGGACAAATTTTATTTGTCATGGTCCCTTTGCATGCTCGGGTCATGTGGCAAGACAGCAGAAAGGAGTTTGTTGAGATATTTGTACTTCTCTTTTTTGTGTACCAAATGTGTAGCAACATTTTTTTCCTTCCCTGAGCATCACTGCCTTGCCTTTTCTTTGCAGTTCATATTTTAGCAATTGGGAAATTCATGAGCCTGGAAAACCAAATTGTACTTCAGAAGAGACATTCCTTGGAAGAAGGTACAGCTGTGCCTTTTCTGGAAACCTTTGGGATTGTTTTGGTGCTGGTGATGAACCTTTGGAAGAACCTTAAAACTTTCCAGTTCAACATTTATCCATGATTCTAGAACAAGAAAAAAAATCTGCTAGTTTAGCAGGAGTTTTCAGCCTCTGGATATTGGTCTGATACTGCTGGTGTTGAAATGAATTGTAGAAGTCTCTGTGACATGTTTGGAAAGCAGCTCTGAATGCCTTTATGCTTGCCTTGATGTTAATGGGTTTTCAGAGGATTGAGTTTATTTCAGTGTGCCTGCATGAGTACAGCAGTACAAGAATACTTTAGATGGGGAAAAATGATAGTCAGAGTCTTTCCTTACACTCTCATTTCTACACATGGACTAGGTTCTATATTTTACTCAGCTGTTGAGAACCCCTGGGCTGTTAATAATAGTGATTCAGTGAGGTTTATCAAATACCTGATTCTGATTATAATTTTTTATGGACAAAGAAGAGACGAGCCTGGAATTGTGTGGGTGGAAAAATCCATATGGGCTGAACTGGATTTTTAAACCAATTGCTTGGTAGTATCACATCTCCCTGATCCATTGTTTCTTCTCATTCAATTTGTTTCGTTAAAAGATCTGTCTAGGTTGGCTAATGAATAGCTTCATTCATTTAGTTACAGTCTTTTTTTTATACTTTTCGCTGGGTAAGCAAAATGAATTGAGAAGCAGCAAAAAGGCAACAAAAGGAGGTATCAGATCTATGAATTCTTGCCTGTTTCACCCATTCCTTTTAACCTGTTTGTCCATTTCCATACCAATCAGGGTGCTGGTGACATCCTCTGGAGACAATTCTGGCTCCCTTCAGCTAATCCTGGAACTCTTAAATATCTTCCAGTTTGTTGGCTTTCCCTCAGCAAAAGCTTATTGACTCCAAATTCCTGTAAATTTTTGTACTTAGTATGCACCACTGACTATTTTCTTTTAAATTTGCTTTTTAAATTTGTACTTTGTTTCTGGTAATTCATTCCTTTGCCTTGTACTTCCAATGGTGTCTTCTTCATAGACACCTCGCCTACACCTTGCAGCTTCAGGCTGCCTACATTTCTTAGAAGGGATTTGGACGAACAGGTGCAGAAGTGTTCACTTTACATCGTCTGTTTTTGTATTTGGGAGATCCCATAGACCAAAATGGGGTATTATGTGATTTGTGTGTGTTTGCATGTAGTTTAAGCAGTAGTTTAGGTTATGCTGGAACAGTCGGTGAATATCATCAAATCAAAAATCTCAGTGTGTGCCCAGGACAGTGTGCCTTAGTGACTTCCAAAATCCCTTTTCTGTGTGGCTGATTTTTCTTCAGTTGTCTTTATTTGAAGGAACATTTTAGTCTTAGCTCACGCCGAAGAGGTGTTACATATCAGAGGTGTCTGGCACTTTTAATTTTGTTTTTATCAAAGCTGAACTTATATCAACTATATATCATATATGTGTATAATATATGATTATATTACATTCTTTTTAAGTCTTTCTGATGCCATTTTAACTATTTCAGTACTTAGGGTCATGGACTTGAAGCGGAAGGGAGGTTCTTGTTATGCATGTCCACCAGCCTGTGTGCCTGGTTAACTTTCTGTGTACCACGAGGGATGTTGAGCCCATTGTGTTCCTTGTGGGATGATGGAATGCTTATTTTCCTAAAGGGAAAGACATTGGGTGTCAAATTCTGATGCATCTGAAGTGTAGCAACAAGGTTAGCTTTGAGATTCTTTTCTTTGAAAGGAGGAAAGGCTGAGCCTCAGCAATAAGACACTCTAGTAAGATATATTATGTATTACAATTACTATTCTAATACTTTCTAGGTTATAATGATCTGGCACAGATATATAACTGAGTCATTTTACTGCTGAAGTTTTGTAGAACTGGTGAGCATCTACTTTTGGAGTTCACTGCCTATATCAGAATTCAGGGGTGAAAATACAAAATTTGCTCTGTTTTCAACTTCCTGTTTTTCCTCATTTCTCAAATTAGGCTTCAAATATGACTGAAATGTGAATTTTGGGCATTTAAAATAACTACCTGGAGTGATGGGCAGCTGGGACCATCTTTCTGAGGGGCATTGCTTTCCTTCCCCTGTTCATGATCTGCCAGCGCTTTCCCTCAGGAAGGAATGCTGTGGGTCTTCATGCGAGTAGAGGAGCATCCTTTAGGCTTTGTATGTCCTTGATCTGTGCCTTAGTTAAACCAGTGCTGGTCCTTGCACCCTCTGGAACCAGTGAAAATCTGGGTAAGGATGTGTGGGTAACCATGAGTATTTGGGTAAGATAGCAGGTAGCACCTTCGATTTCAAGTAGTGGGGGAATATAATCGAAATATACTTACTTTGGAAATAATACTTTTAAATTTTATTTATTTATATAATAATATTATTTTTCTAAAGCTACCTATTTTTATTTCATCTATACAGTTTTGACCTAGAATTAAAGTATGATTTTTCAGCTGCGTCAGGGTATGTCTGAGTCTTTCAGTCCTTTTGCTGATAGATAATGCTCAGCATTTCCATTTGCCAGACTTTGCTAGACTTATATATTATTTTTCTCCAATTTAATTTCTCTTAGAAGTACTTCTATATCTCACAAAAAAAACCCCAAACCCACTACTTTTCTTCTTTTGAAGTTCTGATTCTGGCTTTCAGATTTTAAGCTTCATGCAGCGAATTGAGCTGCTACTTCCCCTCTGGCCAAAACTGACTTCTGCAGCTGTGATCTTTGCTTTTCTCTGGTACTGAGCCATCCTGCAAAAGGTGTACCCTGGACTGACTGTCTGTTTTCAGTCCCAGTCTCAGCTGGTATCCTGATGCTTAGATAGGCATACTGGATCTGTCCTCTCTGTCATTAGTGGTGAGGTCAGGCAGGGTTTGGATGACTTACTGAGGGAGTGTTTCACAAAAGCACATCACTGAACTGCTGGGATCTCATCCCATCTGAATAACCAAGCTGTTATCGAAAAGATAAAACACCGTCATGCTGTAAGGTTCTCAGCATTTAGGAGACCATTGCAATAATACTCTGGTGAAGATTAAATTTTCTTTTTTTCTTATAAACATAATTTAATACCTTTTTGAAGAGAAACAAATGGGATTGAGTCCGTGAGAATGGCAGTCTTTCTCTTACCTTATTAGTCAATGCCTGCAAACTCCCAGATTTGTGGTTTTCCATTTCTTTCACCATAATTTGGTGTATATTTTATTTTACTGTATTATTAGTAATGGATTAAAAAGTAGTGAAGAGTTTATTGTAAAACTACTGGTTGCTTTTACTACCTATTACCTTGTTGGGTTTGTCATAGCCATTATTTGAGAGGGGCATTTTCCAGTCTTCCATATTGTTTCTAGCACTTGAGAACCCTGCACAGGGACTGTCCTGGGTGCATTACCTGCACCACATTGGTTTGGTAATGAAGCCCTCTCTAACAAAACCTGAGCTCTTGGTTTTGTGTGCTGAGATCATTTGCCTGTAATGAACCTGACAAGGTTCATATCTGAAGCCACAGAAGAGGTGGGATATTGCCATTCTCTGGTGGCCTGCGTTAAGGCTCTTACACAGCAGCAACAGCCCTTGGAGGTGGGAGACAGAAGGTTTATTTTGTTGTAGCTGACAGTGGCAAGCTCTTATGGTAGCAGGAGGACAGCAGTTTGAGGGTACCTTCCGTAAGTATGGGTTAAGAGATTTAATTATTTTGCATTGCACACAGAGGGATTTTCATCTAGATGGTTATCATGTAGCAGTAGTCTCTTGCTGACTAATTTCTGGTTCCCAGAAATAAGTCCCAGGTTAATTAATCATTTTTGAAAGGCAAAACGACAGCCTTTACATAGTTCTTACTACTCGGTAGAAGGATTTTTATCCTCATCTGTTTTAGCAGAAATCAATTAAAGTTTTGGTAGAACAAAGAGAAAGCTTGCGTATGAAGAACCACTCTTGTATATAAAATGCTTTTTGTGTACACATGAAGGAACCCATTTTGTGCATCTGGTTTTCAACCATCTATCCTGAAAAAAGTTGAAAAAAAATCTGCTGGGTTAATAAAATATAAGTTCTTTCCTAAATAGAGACATGATGGCTTTTCCATAAATTTGCCTCTTCTTAGCTAGAAGTCATAACATTAAGACACAACAATATACTGTTTGTATTTTTATTGTGCCTTTTTTATTGAGTTACATTATGACATTTACCAGAAATAAAATTATGCTTAGGGCATGATAGATGGAGTATGTTCACTAGAAGCTTAAATTTAAGGAACATTTTGACAGTGATCCTTTTTGGCAAGTCTGGCTTTTAACCTAAAAGTAAGTAAAGTAGGATTAATTTAATACTGCTTTTATGAGGCGTGCCTGATCAGATAAAATAATTTTTAAAACTTGAAGTAATGTCTTGTACCTTTTAGGATAAATAGGCAATAACATGCTTGATGTATCCAAGTTGTTTTTAATTTGAAGAACTGTCAGACAGTTTTCAGTTAACTGTCATAAGATTACCAGTTTTCTGCATCATTTTCTGTGACAATCACCTATTGTTGGTGTTCTGTATGGTACCAAAACCATTTAGAAATTTGGGTTAAATTGTCATTTGCTTAGTTAAGTAGAATGTTAAATGCTCTATACTGTCCAGTGTTGCAGTTGCAGTTTAAAGCTTGGCTGCCTTTTTCTCCTCCAGTATTTTCTGCACTGTTCTCCTTTTTTATGGTAAGTCTGTGCTTCTTGCAATGGGACTGGTGGTCATGCTTCTAGGTATTTTTGAATTCTTAAGAGGCAAGATTTTCCTTTTTCTTCAGGGAAAAAAAAAATGGTGGAGGGAATGCATTTAATATTGGCACAATCCTTCTGCCAACACTTTGTTATTTTGTCCTGACTCAGGAGGGATGCCTGCATGGCCCAGCTTCAGGCTCAGCTTTTACACCTGAGGGTGGATGGACTCCTGTGCTCAGGCTGCATTGTGCAGCTGCCTTGTGGCTGGGGCTGATGCAGTTACTCATGAGCAATGAACATGTTTGGGAAATTCTTTACCTTTTGACATGCACTTCTATTGGTTTTACACTTGAATAATCAGTGAAAACATTTCTTGCCTTCAAGACTAGAATGGTTGATAGCATCCTTTTGAACACTTTACTGCAAGGAGTTGAAAACTAAAGTGTTATCGGATTACAGACAATACTGTATTTGTGATTATTTAGTTTACCAGTACAATAGAAAAGGCTTTAAAAAATTGTAATTTCAGGCTATTTTCCAATAATTTTATTTGCGAGGACAAGGTGCTCTTTTGTTTGGTTTTTTTTGTTTTGTATTTTTTTTTGTGGGAATTTTTTTTTTTTAAGAGTCTTAGAGTGTTTAATCAGTAACAGTAAAGTTAAAATTAAAGTTTGCAAGATTGAAGTTTTACCAGTTTGGCTGTTTTGATGTCCAGCCGATGTTTATTTTCCCACACCACTTGTATCTAACTCCCTCATCCAAGGCAGTGATTTTATTCACCATTGTTTTTTTCAGGGTTGAAAAACAGCCAGGAGTTACATATCGTTTTTGTCCAACTCTCTGTCCAGCAGTTTTCCAATGAATGTTAATATTGTAATTTATGGGTTTTTTTTTGACCTAGTACTAGCTTTTGGTTTGTAATATCAAAGAAGGTTTTGCAAGGGCTGCTTTGAATTGTTTCCTGTTTTTCCTAAAGTTTTATCTACAGAGGGTTGATTAAGAACAATAATCATGCCGAAGAAGCCTTTCAGTATTGACAGGTATTCTCAAAACCATAATTATAAAATACTATTTTAGAAGATGGGCTTCTAAAAAACTTGGGTGTGTACATTTTTTTTACTTAGGAATTCATAAAAATAGCTAAGGCTGTACGTGTAAATATATTTCAGAAAAGTTTTGTAAGATTAGTTTACCATCTTCCTCTAGTTGTTCATTCACAGCTCTTATTTTAGGCAAGAGTCAAAGCTTTGCCAGTTTCCTTAGACAATGAACACTAGCTGACTGAAAAATACTTAAATGTCAGGATTTTATAGAGATATTGGGTATGTTCTCTTCATTCATTATACTAGAATGGGATGCCCATTAAAATCATGCTAAGATAACTGAAAGGCTTACTGTATTGGCTTTGTAGCCTGTCATACACAGATTACACCCATTTTAATCTGTTATCTGGAGTACTTCCAGCTTCCGCTAAATGGTGTCTGTTTTACTTTCAAAAGAAATGTGCAGCTGTTTGTAGCCAAAATACATTTACTGTGAGTGACAGGGATACCAGCTGTGTGCTGCACACTTCAGCTGCTGGAGTAACTGAGCTCAGAGAAGCCCCTGCTTCTCTTCTCTGCACTGACACAACCTATAGAGAGATTCTTCTGTACCTTTTATAGTTCTGTGTCACTGCACAGGACAAACAGCACTTTCTGTCCTCTGTTTGAGCAAATCTGGACAGAAAGCTACACCACATACTGTAGTTTCTCTCACAAAGGTGAAGTGTTTGTCTCAAGCTTCACTTTTCTGTCTGAAGCAGGTTAAGAAGTGTCATCTGGAAATCAGAAAGCTCCGAGGACTCAAGTCAGTTCTCAAGATGCGTGAGTTTGCCAGCTTCCACAGCCATCTCTGCTGCTGGCACATGGCAGGAACAGCACTGAGCTCACGTTAAATGCTGTGTCCATCTGTATTCAATAACAGAGGTCTAAGGACATGGTGCCCTGCCTGCCATTGCCTAAATGCAGTGTGCAAGGACTATTAAGGGCACGCACAGAGAGATGTTTGGTCAATCCCAGAACAGTAAGGCAAGGTGTTCCTGTGGGGAAAAAATAGACCAAAACTCTTTAAAAAAAACCCCCAATCCCAAAATGCACGTGTATAAATGCATCCTGCCAATTTCCCACAGCACTGGTGCAACACTTTGCATTTGGTTTCCAAAATTTCAAATCCATCATGGATTTGTGTATAGAAATGTTGGTAATAAATTTGAATTCATGCAGTAAATTTGAGCACACAGAGTAGAATTTGTAAAATTTTCAGGTGAGCAAAACTCATTGTAGATTCTCTGCTCATTTAATTTTTCCACAGTATGCAGGCTAGAGTGAAAACCAGTTGTAACAGAGACTCCCTTTGGAGTTGATGAGGTTAATTTTGCTGTTGTTATCGAGGGGGTAATATCTTTGTGCCTGATGTCATAGCAAATGTTGAAGTTGAAAAATGTCCAAAAATAGTGTTGAATTGAGTCACTTCAAATGTGTTTATCTTGAATCCCCACTTTGTGGCATTATTACTGTAGTCTCATCCCAAGCTAGCATTATTCATTAATACCGGCTTATCCCTATGATCCATCATTCTCTTTGTCTATTCATTTGGATATACTTTGTGTGCACATTTGTAACCTTCTGTTTCTTGCTGCATTAATACCATATTTTAAATTGCACTTAGAGCTGGTGTGTTTGAACCAGTTATGCTGTCAGACCTGGGAACGCCTGTTCTTGGCATTTGTTAGAGTCTGTTACCCCATGCACCATATTAGGAGGCATTAGGTAGGCTAAATTCCTTTGGAAATACAGACTGTCTCATTTTTGAAGCATTGGTGTGATTAACTGTAATGTAATACACTTGGTATGAATGCTTAATGGATAAACATTCTTTTGCCTACTCTAGGCAGTTTTACATCTTACCAGGATGCAATTCATTGTACTAAACAGTGCGAATGTGAAACTATCATTAGAAAAAATGCAGTCAGCCAAAATGAGTTCTGCCTGCAGGTGCAATTAAGGAATTTGTAAGTCTACAATATAAACTAATTGAGTAGAGGTCTGGCACCGAGAATGTGGCATTGCACTTTCTGATTGAAAGATGTTTACAAAATACAGCAAACCTTTTGCTGTATTACAGAAGCTTTTCTGTTAATCCTCTTATACTCTGCCTGTTTGTCCATTTTTATATACAAGCAATGGCATTAACAGGCTGTATGGCTGCAACACTCCTACCAAATTAATGCAACACCCACTAATGGGTCTCTTTTAACATCACTGCATGGTGATGTTAATGTGAATGTAGCAATAGGCTACTAAAGGCTTTATATTCCAGAGAGTCATAAGCATTTTTGTTACTCTAGAAGAATATCTGCTTTACTAGAAACTAGATAGATACCCTCTGTAACATGTGCCATCTGAAATTGTGGAAATATGTTTATGTTGTACAGAAGACTGTTTGAAGGGCTGTCTAATATTGGATGTCATACTTAGCTATTCTTTAACTTATAAGCTGTGTACTTATATAATTAATAGGATATGTGCAAAGAAGAGTCTATTACATCTAATGAGTTTTTCTTAGTAGAATATAATAGAATTTCCCCCACTCACTTTAGGACTGTTTAGTAATCTCAGTTAAAGAATTCATTAAGTAAGAAACTCTCATTAAAAAAAAAAAATCCAAGCATCTCTTGAGATTTTTGTTAGAACTTCGTTGTTGTGAAAAGTGATGGTGGGACAAGTTTACAGCTTCAGAAGGGCTCCTGCTATGGTCTGGTGTGGGACCACATTTGCTTTTAATGCCTTGGTCTGAGGCAAGGCTATAAAATCTTCTGGTTTCTGTCACTGGAGATCCTTCTCCCTCGCCTACACAGCCTTTGCTGTGTCTGCAGGAGTGTTAGTTAGGTGGGCAATTAGTACCAAATGCTGTAGCTCCTAGGAATGAGACAAGATATGTGAGAGTGTCATAAAAAACCTTTGGGAAAGTTGCAATTTTGCAACCTTAAAAAGCCCAATAGGATTTGTGTTGATGATGTAATACCGAGAAAATCAGACACCAAGGAAGACTGTTTCCATCTAGCTCTTTTCTTCCACCTCTGCTTTCTTCTCTGCTTTAAGTAAAGAGATAGATAGTAATATGTACTATTTATAGTACATTTAAAAGATCTTTTTATATATAAATATATATAAGATAATTGTATTAATTTTTGTTCAGTTTATAAAATATTACAGTTTTACAATATAACTTTGTTTGGATGAATTCTCTCTGTACTTTTTACACAGCAAATGTTCTGAATTAATGCCTGATTACTTTTTTGTGTCCTTGTTTTCCTTTGAATTCTTTTCTTAACAATTGTAGCATCTGTAAGTGAATAAAAGGAATTGCTTATGAAATTTTTTTGTGGAATGATTTTTAGTAAATATTCAGCTTACGCAATTTATCCCTGCTGAGATTTATTTTAAATAGAATGTTTAATGCATAGTCAATATTTTGTTTTAACTGTTTGCCTCTGAGAACATTTGTGGCATTTTACTCCTCATTTAGACCTCTTGACTTGTAGACTGAGGGAGAGTGAGCTTGCTGGGAGAAGAAACACTGATTTGTTGATTCATGGTGACTTTGCTACTGTATGGCAGTCTGTACTAATTGGTACCAGAAGCAGCATTTACTCTTGGCTAGCTCATGTGTCACACTTAAAGGCAAAAGAAAAATAGCACCATCAATTGGATGTAGATTGGCAGAAGTGAAAGGGTCTGGTAGAAATACTGCAACAGATTTAGAAATAAATGTCTAGGGTGGAAACGGGAACTTTGGTATGTGCTCTCCTATCTGTTTAAAATTATTTGGACACCAGAGTCCACATTGAGCCTGTACTGTATTATGATTAATTTGCAAACTGTGCTCGCATCAAACATTCTCCTTTGTGTGCTTATTACAATGTTCAAAGATACGACAAATTCTTAAGCATGCTAGTTTGTTACCTTGGCAATGGAGGGAATTGCCAAAAGAGTGATAAAGAGTATCTGCTGCCATATTGGAACTTCATGTTCTTCCTAAATATTCTTGGGGTTTTTTGTTTGTTTGTTTGTTTGTTTGTTTTTGTTTTGGGTTTTTTTTTGTGGTTTTTGTTGTTGCTGTTGTTTTGGTTTTTTTTGTTTGTTTGGGTTTTTTTGGGTTTTTTTGCATAGCATGGGTATACATCTATGGAGTGCTCTTCTTGCAACTGCTTCTTTGTTCTGCTGGATAGAGACCCTCTCAAGGTGTAGGCAAACATTTTACTTTGCCCTGGATCAGGAAAAGTCAGCTAAAGACATTCAGGTTAGTAGGTCAGTACCACACTGCTATAAATAGTAAGGTGTTAAATTGCTGTACCCACAGCTCTAATCTCTCCAGGATCTGTGGAAGTCTGACAGGAGGGACTTTTGGAGGAGCCCTGAGCTTAATGGGAATGCAGGATTGTCTCTGGGCTCTTTTCCCTGCAATTGTCAAGCTACTGTAGTGAAAAACACAAAGCTTTTTTCTTTATGATTTTTATTCTCTATATCTAAAAAGTTGATAATTGACCAAAAATAGACAGTAGCAGTTGAAAAGTATATTTTTGTCAGTAACTTACAGTAATGCTAAGTAGAGTTTAAAAAAAAAAAAAAGGCAAGGTCGGCAAAGGAACGAATTACAAATGAAGTGTACCTGTGAAGTACCCAGCACATAAAAAGTCTCCTTGAGATTCTTACATGATCAGTAAGACTCAGGGAAGCCACCTCACTAGTCATTTATACCTCCCATTACACTGTTGCATCCAAGCTGCTGCATTAGAAAAATCAACCCACTATCACAGAAGATTTAGACCCATGTCTGCAAAGAGAATCAGTGAAAAAAAGAAAAAAATCTCTCATCAAAGGGAATACAGTGAAAATCATTTCGCCTGTTCCATTAATATAAAACAATACAGTACTTCAGTTTCTCTTTTATATCAAGGGTTATGACAAAAAAAGTGAGAAAGAAAAATCCTCATGGAATGGTAACTCATCACCATATGAAAAAAGAAAAGACAGGAATATTCAGATAAGTCTGTTTGTTTATCTCTGTCTACTCCAAGTTTCAGTGCACCTTGCTGTTTTACTCGCTTACTAAAACAAACATACAGCAACCCTAATAGAGGTACAAGTTCCATGTGAGCTGTGGTTTTACTCTTCAGTAACAAGGCTTACTTGTACTTGCTAATTACTCTGACCTGTTTTAGCTAAGAGCAACAGCATGAAGTTTCCACGTAGGGCACGCATCTCATTTACAGCTACAGTGATTTTCTATTTTGCTGCTATGTAGACAAGTAGAAATGTAAATTGTAATAAAACTAGTGCATCAGCAATAAAACAAGTGCACACTGAATAAATAATAAGTGGATATAAACAAAAATTTTCATGATTCTAGGAAAGTACTTAATGAAAACAGGTGTTTAAAAAAATTCACACTGAAAGAGTGAGCCAAGTAGCAGGTACAGGGGAGATGATCTATGAATTTAAGATACTAGTTTCAGTGAAAGAAGCCTAACAGAGGAGTCTGCCTGGTTCTTTAATCACTTACACCACAAAACAAACATAAACTCATGCCACAGGACTAATGAGTGTGTGTGTGGTTAGCCCATGGATTTTAATGCTTGTATCCCACCAGGAAATGCCACTGTGACACAGTTTGGATTTAAGAGGGCATGCTGCAGTCCACAGAGGCATATGGAGCCAAACTGAGATGTGTTGGCACAGTTACAGGTCAATGACACTGTGGTTTTCTGCTAGAAATGGTCTTCCTGATGTTCCAATATGTAGAAAACTTGATAACTTGCTCCCGTTGTCTAAAACAATAGTACATAGAGATAATATTTTCCAATTTGCCTCAACAAATTGAACAGTTTGTCTGTCTGTCATGGCAGCTGCTCCTGGCTTGTCATGTCTGAAGAGGTCTCTCTGGAATGGAGAAATCTAGGGCCCAGATACTTGTAGGATTTTAGAAATATAAATCTGCTGTGCAAGTCTCTGCCAGAGTTTTAGGACACTTAAAGCAGATCTTTCTCCTACAGAGTTTCCTGAGGGAAACCCCAGGCACGGATTTATGTTAGACATTCGGTTTCTTTCAATATTGCTGATGTCAAACTCCCATCTGTGCCTTGTTCCTGCAATTGCTTCTTGAGAAGATTTATCTCCTGGATGCTCCTGCTGATGCCCACGCAGGCTTTAGGGGAGCATGTAGCCAGGAAAGCTGGAAAAAGCCTCCTCACTGACTCACTGCCTTCAGCTGTGACAAAGCAACACTCACAGAGAAAAAACTTTTTAAAAAAATAGTCACCAATTTCAGACATTGCCAGAGCGTCCTCTCCTGCCTGAAGCTGTGCTGTAGAAAGATTTCAAAGCAGAAGGTAATGGTGAATTTGTGATTTCTTTTCCTCATTTAGCTTCTTCAGCACAGCCAGAGAGGTTACCCTCAATTCCTCGTAATAGGTAATCTAAATCTACTCCCTTGCAGTTTGAATCTGCTCCCCCTTTTCCTGTCACTACATGCTCTTGTAAATATTCTCTCTCTGCCTTTCTTGTAGAAACTTTCTTGTAGAGACTTTCACTCTCTCTGTCTCTCTGGGCCTAACTTAAAGCTGTAGAACTTAATGTCCAGCATAAGGAAGAGGACGACTGGGGATACAAACAGGTCATATGGCCAACCCAGGACAGCTCCCTTCAAGTGTTGGAGGCCACAGTTAGGCCACCCCTAAGCATTCTCTTTTCCAGGCTGAAAAAACCAAATTCCCTCAGTCTTATATCAGATACGACCATTTTTTATGTTGCACAGTTTATAGTATGCAGCACTAATTTTGTGTTTTATGTAGTGCCAAGCTGCTTAGCCCATGGGAAGGATAGCCCATGTGCTTCTTCAGACTTATCTCCATTCTGACTTGCTTAAAAAAATAAGAAATCCATTGTCACTAACTACTGGTTACTGTTAGCTAAATTCTGTAAATTATTGGTAGTTAAGAGCTATGGGAAATGCCCCAAATTAGGCAACTTTGCCTTTTTTAAAGAATAATCAGTTTTCATCTTCCTGATCTTATGCCTAAAAATGAAGTATTAAAACAAAAAAGTAGGGTTTTTTCTGAATTAGTCAGCAATATATTTTTATATGGTAGAGCACAAGCTAGAGAAGCTAATGGTTGTGTGTGGGTTTGTATGATTTCCCTGGGGATGCCACCCAGGGTGCCTAACAATTGTACCTGCTTCTTTGACATTACAGTTTGTTACTATATTGGTGCTGGATGAATCACTGATGACCCCTTTTTCTGTCACTTTAGAGAACACAGAAGTATGTTCTGTTAACAGCAATTCTTCAGGGTTTGTTTCAATATGTCACCACTGTTGGCTTTTTGTTTTCCACAAGCGCTGTTGTAAATCCTAGAAAATGTCAGAAGTGAATTCTATGAAAACTTTTTTTTTCTAAATACTTGTAGTGGTAAAATCAGAGATGAAGATACTATGTTGGAGTTTTATGAAAAAGAGCTTGCTTTAAGTAAGGGTTTATGATGTGACTCTTGGGGATGGTCCTGTACAGGGCCCAGAGTTGGACTCTGTGATCCTTGTGGCTCCCTTCCAACTCAACATATTCTGTGATTGTGACTTTACTGTACTGGGTACTTGGCCAGAGTGACTAAAACCAAATCTGTCAATTGACAGGGAATCGGAGAATTCCTATGAGTCTGAAAGCCCACACACACTCTGGGAAACACAGCAGCAAAAGACGTGGTGAAATAGTTCTACTTAAATCAAGTTAACCATACTTTGAGGAAGATGTTATAAGTGTTTATCTTATTTTTAGAACAGTAAAATTTTGAGTGACAGTTCTCATGACTGTACTGAGCAAATAAGTCATTACTCTGGTGGATAGACTGTTTCACAAAGATAGAAAATTTCCAAGCATAAATTTTCCTTTCTTCAGCTTAACACTCATAGATTCATTTAATAGAATCAGTCAACCATGAAATGTGATTGTACAAAATGAGATAAATGACATACAGGAATATCCTTCTTCTTCCCCTTGTCAGGGGGAGGCACTGCCTTGTTGAAGGCAGTGGTCAAAATTGTATGACCAGTGTACAAAAGACTGAGTTAATGTAGGAAACAGAGAGCACTGTGCAAACTGGGATCTACAATCTCAGAGTGAACGCTTAGGTAAGGTACTAGATAAGAGTGGCATGATGTATTTGGAGAGATAATGATAACTTTTCATCACCAACAGTATGTTTTGTTCCCTTTTAGTGGGATTATCAAATTATTCCAAAACAGTGAGCAAATCCAAGAAATCATCTCTTCTGTCTAATCTGCTTCAAGAAAGATCATCCCAAACCTGAATTCAGTATATGATTTCATGCTTTCAAAGGAAATTGTCCTGAAGCATATCCAGTCATTTTGCAACATATCTAAAACTGCTTCCACAATATTCTCGTGTCAGTCGTTGAACACAAGGAGAAGAATGATGCCAGTTAACACATTGAAAAGAAATCCAGAAATAAACATACTCATTTTGTGACATAATTTTTCCTTACACCTCTCTCAGGTGTTTGTCTCCGGCTAGCAGTATCTCCCTTTGCCTTGGTGCAATCCATCTCTGTTCAAATTTGAGGCATGGGTCTCTCTCATCATGTTAATAAATGAGATGATTCAAGCAAAATTCACAGCTGTTGGTTTTAACCGGTACTTGCTTGCATGACTGCTGCATTTCAAACCTAAAGGTTTGGGGTCAGACCTTAGTTCAGTAATGTTTTAGTTTGGTCTTACTCTGTTGGTTGTTCCTTATTTTGGTTGATGTCAGCATGAATGGGGTTGGGTTTGAACATGCAATTCTTAGTGGGTAGAGCGGGTGAAAAACTGCTTCCTTTAGCAGCAAACCACAGAGAAGGGAAGCTGCCAGGGAGGTTGTACCACTTTTTCATTGCTGTTGAGTGCACTCTTCCAGCTGGTTTTGTCTGTTCTTTAGTCAGGCAAGAAATGGGGTGCTTGAATTGTATCTCTCCTTATTACTTATTTCTGTGTCAGTATCTTTTCTCCAATCTTTCAGATACTAAAGCAGCATAAAAAGTTCAGCAGCACTGAACAGCATTTAGTATGTGACTTATTTTATTTAGGCTTTGCATGTATTTATGAAGGCTTTCTAGGAGCATAATTTGGTTAATACAGCCTTTTTCTTTCATCATAATGTCTAAAAATCAATATGAGATAGATTTGTGAATTCTTGTAGAACATTTATCATTCAGTCTTCTTGGAAGAGGAAATTAACTGTTTCACATTAATGTGAAATACAAAATTTAAAATTCTCATTGAGTGACTACTGTCTTTTCTGTTTCAATCACTATGTAAAACTGAGAGGGATTTTTTGTAGCTCTGTGATAGCCATAACATAGTTAATAGACTTAGAATAGTATTTAAAAGTATTTCTGTCTTTCAAATTTAATATATTTATAAAGAAATGAATGTGTACTAACTGCTTTTCAGGCAGGTGAAACCTCAGGTGGCACTGACCCAGCTGCTGTCACTGCCCTGGGCAGCCAGCTGGCATGTGTGCCATCCAGGGACATGGTGACAGAGCCTCCAAGCAGGGCTGTAGAAGAGCAGGCTTCTGGAGACCTTCAGAATGTTTGTGTAGCTGTGTAGTAGGGTGCAGAAGAGGAACAGTGATAAAGGAAAACATGGCTCTGAATGGTGTCTTCTGTAGGTTGTGAAGAGGAAGTGTGGAGAATTGTCTTCCTTTATTTCAAGTGATGAATATGATATATCCATGGGACTGAAGCTCAGTAAATTTATTACTACTAATAATACATATTCTTTCCTTACTACCAAGTGCAGACAGTTAAAGAAATTAGGCTGGCAAACTCTGATCTCTAAAATATGAAACGTGCTTTTCCTGACTAATTTTTCTGAAGATCTGAATCACTGATTTTACTGATTAAAGGCCGTGTTGAAAGTATGATAGTAAGTAGGATAAATAATATAATTAGGTTAATGCAGTCACTGTTAAATTACTGCTTTAGAGATGAAATAAACCTGTAAACCTGGTTAGTTTTAAAAAATGCCAATGGCTGTGTATATTGCTATTCTAAAAAAGTTAAAACAGGATATGGATCATAATCTCTATGATATCCATCGGTGATGTAGGTGTAGATTAGTAATCTCCAAACTAGCTTTGTTTGGATGAATGTGAACTGGAACCTCATAGGCTTAAAGACTAATACTGAAACACCTTATAGATTACAATTTCAGTGTATTTGACTCTGTTAATGTTTATTAATAATGTATTTTAATGAGCTAAATTAAGTATTTTAAGTATTTATATGTATAGACCAGTGCATATAAGTATATAACATAGACGTTAAAGAACACCTTTTGAATTTATAATAAAAAACAATAGAAACACTCAGTTGACTTTTGCAACCTTACTTGTGCTTCCTTGAATAAAAAAGCACAAATTAAAAAAACCAAAGTTTGAAAGAACAGGAAAAATTTGTCTTTTAAAAGCCTTTTCAAACTTTGCAATATCACAGGACAGAAGTAGTAGCTAATTCAATAATTTGGAGGTCTTTTCAGAGTAGGTAGCTGAATGGTTTTTGATTTATTTCCACAGGTTTTCAATACATACTCTAATGAAGACTATGACAGGAGGAATGATGAAGTTGACCCAGTGGCTGCATCAGCTGAATATGAACTTGAGAAGCGTGTGGAAAAGCTGGAGCTCTTCCCAGTTGAACTAGAAAAAGGTATGGTGTCTGAGTGCCATTTCCACTTCTGTGACACTGACCTACAAGTTTGAGGAAGTCTACACATGCCTACAGAGCCTGTCTTGAATTTCCATGAGTTCATTGTAGTCACCTTGCCTTTTTGGATTTTGGGAATTTTTCAGTGAGGAATTTAAGAAGCAGCTCAGAGACAGGCAGTTTTTTTTCCTTCTTAAGAGAATTGTTTTGTAACACTCCATTAATATGATTTTACACAGTGTTTCATGTGATATGTTCATTCTTCACTGGAGGAGTGAAAAATGTTTTCTCTTGTTCTAAGCTCCTCATAAGGCTGCAGGTGATTTTTTTTTTGTGTAATTAAATTTGTGTAATCAAATAAGTTTTTTAAAAGGATGCAAACTATTATCAGTGTTATTGACACAGAAAGGCAAGAGGAACCAAAGCATAAATGTTTACTTACCAAATAACTG
>JAHLSL010000022.1:23144195-23222654 GCA_025920805.1 Petroica traversi
AATCCAGTCTATAAAGTTCAGACTCTTCACTGGTAAGGTCCAAATACCTGATGTGGTTATGAGAAGGCACTAAATTGGTACCATGAGTTTAAACTGTTAAAGAAGAAAAAATTTGCCAAAAATATGTGTTCCTGACTACTGAAAATCCAGATGCTTTAGCATGAGTAAAGCTGGTGATTCCAAACTGTGTCACTTTTGAAGGTAGTTTAGATTCTAAAGGTGTTGAGCTCCCACCCTGTCCTCTTGGCTTTAGGTAGGCAATACTTAAGAAAAAGAATTCTGTTCAACCTTTGATTATTTGATCTCTCTGGTGTCTTTATAAAGAGATCTTGACAGGCTGAATCGAGGGGCTGAGGACAATTGCATGAGGTTCAACAAGGCAAAGTGCCAGGTCCTGCACTTGTGTCACCACAACCCCAGGCAGTGCTACAGGCTGGGGAGGAGCAGCTTGAGAGCTGCTCAGCAGAAAAGGACTTGGGGTGCTGGTAGAGAGGCAGCAGGATATCAGCCACTATGTACCCAGATGGCCAAGGAAACCAAAGGCATCGTGGCCTGTTCCTGGTGTGGCCAGCAGGACCAGGGCAGTGACTGTCCCCCTGCACTCAGCACTGGTGAGGCCACACCTTGGGTGCTGTGTCCAGTTCTGGGCCTTTCACTACAAGAAAGACACTGGAGTGTGACCAGAGAAGGGGAACAAAGCTGGTGAAGGGTCTAGAGCACAGGTCTTGTGAGGAGCAGCTGGGGGAGCTTAACCTAGAGAAAAGGAGGCTCAGGGGACACCTTATCTATCACTCTCTACAGCCTCCTGAAAGGAAGTTGTAGCCAGGTGGGGGTTGGTCTCTTCTGATATGTCCCAAGTGAAAGGATGAGAGCAGATGGCCTTAAGTTGAGTCAGGTGAGGTTCACATTAAACATTAGAACTTTTTTTATCACTGAAAGAGTGAAAGACATTGGAATAAGTTGCCCAGAAAGGTGGTGGAGCTACTGTCTCTGAAAGTGTTCAAGAGGCATCTGGATATGGCACTTGGGATTTGGTTTAGGGGTGGTTGAGCTGCTTAGTTGATGGCTGAAGTGGATGATCTTGAGGATCTTTTCCACCTTGATGATTCTGTGATTATGGCAGTAATTAGTGTATCTGAATGTTTAAACTTTTACGAAATGCACTCCTTTCAAGTTTGCTAACATAGACTGTTACTTTTATATTTCTTACTTTGGATAGTCTTCTGTTCCAGAGTTGAGTTTTCACACTTACAACGCCGAAAGTACAATAATTGGAATAGGAAGCTGTGCCATAAATCTTGACCAGTAAAGTGAGTTGGTGTGTGTAGTCTTAATACAATGCTCTTTAAAACCTGCTTACTTCTAGAATTGCTTATTTTGTATGTGCCAGCTAAAGAATTCCTTTTCAACATAAAATATTTGTTATATTATGGAATACCTGCCAATCTGTGTATTATGCAATATCTGCCAAACCCAAGCCAACCTCTTCTCATTAGGAGATAGAAAAGAACTTTACTATGTAACCATTTAATAATGGAAGTGATTCTTAAATATCTTCCAACCCATACAATTTTTCATTTTGTCCCAGTGCATAACTTTGTAAATTTTCATGCCGATAAAATATTACTTCTCTGATATGCAAGCAGTTAACTTACATGCGGTCTCCTTTTCTGATTTTAATCATTAATGTATTTTTATATTAGTTACGACCAATATGAAAATATTGGAATATAGGAATAAACCCTTAAGATGTTGATGCTGTCTTCTAAAAAATATATTGCAGTAATTTGTTCCTTGTTGATGAACACCTCTAACTTTTCAGCCGTTGTTCTGCTGTGGAAACCCCACAAAAATTTAAACAGAAGACTCTAGAAGGCAGGGGCTCTGGAACTACTGAAGTATATAGTCTTTTAGATTGGGCTTGGAGGTATCTTCATGGGTCTTGGCAATACGATATCAAGTTGAAGGCCAAGTAATGATTTGTCATATGTCTAAAAATTATGGAGGGAAATGAAGAAGCTGACACCTCAAGATGTCATGGCTTTATCTATTACTTTAAGTGACTGTTTTTCTGAAGGATATGCTTGACCTCAGCCAGAAGGCATTAGCTCACGACTTGTATTCCTTGTGAAATACTCTCGCTGAAAATCAGTCACTCACTGCTGCTCTGTCATGATCTGTAATTTCTTTTCCTCTCATTATTCACATGTTTGAGTGGGTTAAAGAAGTTAATGTTCCATCACAAGTCTCTTCTTTCATTTCCCTAGATGGCATCTGAAAGGAGCTTGTCAGCTGAGAAAAATAATACCATTCTTTGACCATTCTAATATTTGTGTTGGTTTTCAACTGGCAGAATGTTCAGTCAGCTGAGAAATAGGACTCTGATTTTCTCTTTGAGAGCCTGACTGATCGTTCACTTGGGAAAGGGATGTATAATCCTCTCAGCCAGGACCAGACAGTTCTGCATAATAAAGTGCATCAACTGTAAAGGGTCCTGTTAACTTCATCTTTATGAAAAGCCTAGTTAATCATTAACACTGATAGCAAAACAAAGTCTCCTACCAGAAAATAAAGCTATTTCACCAGTTGCATCAGATATTCTGAATAATCTCATTGCAACCTTCAACTAGGTTCTTCTGAAGCTACAATTTAAAATATTACAGTGTCTGTAGAATAGCTGATGTATCTTTTTATTGAAAGACCTATCAATTTATGATATAGAGTACTTGTCTTCCCTGGAAATACAAAATCTGTTCCAAGGGATTTCTCAGTGATTTAACACCACTGGCGTGATTCTTGTTGCTGTAGACAAACTGCAACTGCCATATTTAAAGGTTTTGTGTGCCAATGCTTAACTAAGGAGTGTGCTTCAAGATGCATCCCAAGGCAAGAATGTTAATAAGTATTAGGAGAAGTTATTAATAGTGTGAAAAATATGAAATCAGTCATTAGAGTGAATATGAAAAATAAAATCTTTCCTGGATCAATCAATCTGTAGCTGCTTCTTTCAAATTATTGTAGTGATGAGTCACTCACTTTTTAAAGTATTTTGGTAACACTGGGATCAACAGTTTTAAAACATTACATAATTCTTAACTTGAACTCTAGAAGTTGTCTCTGTACAAATTAAATTTTTCAGTTTATCATACAGAGCAGTTGTGAAAATAATTTTTTTAACTTTAGTTGATTCACTTCTGTAGTTGCTACTTCATTGTAATCTCCAGGCAAAGTTTAAAGTCATGAACATTAGAAAATGTTCATGACTTTAATTGCCAGAAGAATTACCAATTTTATTAATGATAAAAGCGGTAAAGTGTCTATAATTCAGGCTTTGACAACTTGAGCCTAATTTTTCATTTGTATTTGAGATTAGATTCGAGAGACAGAGGAGGCCTGGAGCTCCTGTGGGAGTGGGCTCTAATGGGAAGGCTGTCCATTGTATGTTGATATGTATGTATGTTCATACATAATTAAAATATATGTGTGCATAGAAAGAAAGGAATTTTGGAGAACAGTGGGCATAAAGCTAAGAGCTGGAAGTTAATTTAGGAGCTATACAAACAAGAAAGAAGGAGATACAAAATATGCCTAAAGGACAAATGGAATTAGACTGAATCAAGATGGAGCTGCTTATGGAGTTGCAGGCAGCAGTTCTCTAACATGGTGTTTCCTCACCTGAAATACTGTACTTAGGTATCTGTATGAACACCAGAGTCCTCTGTGTGATGATGTACAATGTTGTTGCTGTCATCTCAAAGGAATCTCTTATTCCACCATTTCCAGCCAAGAGGGTGACAATTTCCCATTTAGTACACATCAGCTTCTTAAAAAGTTATTTTCCAGAAACTCCTGTGGCCATCCGACTGCACTCTGTATTTGCTAAAGTTTAAAAAAAGAAAAATTCAAAATTAAATAAATATTCATGTGATTGATGTATTTTTTAAACAGTTCCATAAAAATTGAAATAAAATTCTGAGATTAAACTGCCTAATATGATTTTCAAAATAGGAGTTTATAGGCTGCCATTTTCAAGGGAGATCCTGCCTAGAACACAGTGACATTCTGTGTTGTGAGGCTGCCAAAGAATACTGTATTTCTTACTCATCACTGGAATCCAAAGAACAGATGATGCTGCTTGAATACATGTAAAATTGCAAAGCATTTTTGCAGAGAATTGACAGAGAAATTAGTGTTCCAAGTCAAAATGCTTCAGCATTCTGTTGAAGCCTCTTGTTTTTTGAGAAGAAGTCTTATCACTAATATATCCTAAGATGTTAAATATATTAATTTCGTTATTTTCATGTAATTTAAATAGGATTTTTTCATAGCTGTTTCTTGGTTGCTTTGTAAACGGTGTAGTTTGGATCAATAGAATCCATGTAAGTACTGGAAAATTGTTCCCTTTGACTAGTTCTGGATGTGTTGGTTTGGTTTTTATTCTGAAACTATTAGAGGTCGTGCATTTCTAAAGAATAGTATAGCACTCATCTTCCAGGGATTTGTAATCCAGATGAGCCCAATGCCTGCTCTAGGGATTTTGTAGCAGTGCTTGCTTTAGATAAAAGCAGCATGGCTTTCATTCTTTCTTAACTTCTTCTGTATTAAACAGTTTATCAGCTATAAATATGTGTTGGTTTCAAAAAGAGAGTACTCATTTAAACAGTCCAAGGTCTTATAATTGTGTGCAGCAAGACACGCTCACCCTCGGAATTCATCTTTTTGGAACAAGTTAGATGAAATATCTTAGGAGAGTATGTCACAATTGGGTCTGATACACAAGTTCTTTTCTCCACAGATGAGCAGGTTGTTTTAGTTAAATACTACATTTTTTTCCACTAGCATGAAATGCCAGAGCTATGAATTATGCTGTTTTCCAGGACTGTCTTAGGAAAGAATGATATAAGAGCTGTTCAAGTATCGCGTTTAATTTAATTCATATGACAAATTGAATAGTTTTTGTTGCTGAATTTCTATACAAGGAAAGAGACTGGATAATTAATTGAGGATTAACTGTAATGGTAACTTTGAAATTTGATTTATGAGATGTCTTTGTGCAAGGAATGATGTGGTTTTCATATTTACCTCAGTCATTTTATGACTGAGCTTTTGTTTAAAGTCCAACTAGAGTGATCTCTCTATGCTAAGTTTTGCTGGAAATATGCAAGAATTCATACAATTTACACATTTGTGTTTTTCCCCCGAAAGGATCCAAGTGAATGACCAAATTGTGGAAGTTGATGGCATCAGTCTGGTTGGTGTTACACAAAATTTTGCTGCAACTGTTCTTAGGAACACCAAAGAGAAAGTCAGGTGAGTATTTTATAAGGAAAAAAGAAATTTTAATACCTAAGATTTACCTGGCTTCCTTAACAGGCCTTTCAGTTTGCCCATGTAGAATCAGGGGATTTTGGCCTCTGTGTCTTCTCTCCTTTGATCCCAAGAGAGGGATCAAATACAGTATTACAATCTTGTTTTGGCTTAGATTTTTCAAATATGCCCACCAAGACAAGCTGAAGTTGCAGACAGATGATGGCTATATTCTTGCTCACTAGTCAAGATGTCCATGGGCTTCAGGCTGTGTGTTAGTTGAAATGATGAAGGTCATGGGTGTTGGTCAGATGGAAATTGATCTCATCCTTGCTGCTCCCATGGGCACACTGACCATGTTCATGCTCCAGGATTGGAGCAGGAGAAGATGAGCACTCTGGTACCTCAGATGCCACGTCAGCACAGAGGGCAGGAGAGTATTGGATGCAGTAGTGATAGCAGCTACCAAATTGAGGAAGGTTACCAGTATTAATTAATTGAGTTCCCAGCACCATATGTGGGTTTTTCTCTGCACCTGTACTGTCACTCATTGAAAGGCATCCCTGTAAAAATCCATAAAATAATGAACAGACTGGAAAATGTAACATATACTGTAAGAAAGCCTCTGAACTGGTGTGAATGTGAGTGCAAAGCTGTAAAATGTCGTTAATAAGAACATTGTTTCCCTAGAAGTGAAGTGGTTTGCCATTTAAAACCCTGTGCAGTTACATAGTTTTTCAACAGCTTGTTAATTTCAGTAAAGATTCAACTCTACAAACGAAATCCAAAAATATCTTTGGCATATTGTAAATGCAGCAGCCATTCTGTAGTCACCTCTTGGTTCTCTTTCAAAATCGTCTCTAGGGAATACAACTGAATTCTTTAATTAAATAGTTCAGAGCTGACTTCTTTTGAACCATGACTAACTATGGGTGGTAATATATGCAGACCCCCTCAGATGGTGGTGCTATATGTTGGCATGCACGTTTCCACTGTAATTCCATAGCTGATCCTGCATGACCTTGAGGAATCATGCTGGGATGTGGATTCTGCAGAGAATCTTGGGGGTGGTTGATAAATCTTTTATTTGACAGAGGTTATTCAGGAAAAAAAATGTTATTAGGAATGGTTGTCTAATTACAGGTGAGTATATTATTGTGTAACATTTACATTTGAAGTTACAGCATTACTATTTCTGCAAAGACTCACACATGCTGTGAGTGTTCCTACTGACTAAACTATGAAAATGAGTATATACTTTATTAGGTTTTCTTCAGTTGGCACTTCAAACATAAATTCTTATGACAGAGAATAATGTGTTCCTGTGTTTCGATACACAAAGCAAATGTTATGTATATTCTGTGCTTGTTGTTCTAGTTCAAAAGGAAAAAGGAAAAAAGAAAGCACTCACATAAAACATATGTATTGTATACATTTTTAATCAGCTTAGATTGTGTAATTATTACTGCATAAGTTATAGAATACTTGATTCCATGGGAAAATAATGGAGGAAGGAAATAACATAAAATGATTTTCACATAGAACTCCCACAGTCTTCTCTCAAGAAATAAATTACAGTAAGACTGGTTGCAATCTAGACCCTTGTCACAAAATAGGGAGCTGGGAAAAGTATTTCTTCATTGTTGTTGAGCTCACATTGTCAAGTGTACTGTGTATGCTGTGCATTGGGATCATAGGCTTCTGACAGGTCTCATTTATCAAAGAGAGAATTCGAGTTATTACATTTTTCATTGTAAGATTAAGGTACTTGAGTTTTCATGGAAAAAATGATCCAGTGTCAAAAATGGACAAAAAAAGGCATAAAATAATACTCAGTCAGTAATAAATATTAAATGCTGTATGAGTTTCAATATAAAATAATACTAAAATATTAATAATTTATACATAAAGAGCATACTATGTGTTGGCAGTATCTAACTAGTGTGTATTTCTAATTAGAGGAAACAAATGGGTAGAATTTGGTGCAACTTCCTTAATTTTTTGTTTCATTTTAAACTTCATGGAAAAAAATGCTCAGAGAGACTACTTTCTGCTTTATGCAAGGCAGCTGAGAAATACATGACTTTTTCCCTGATTTGAGGTCAGCTGGGTGTGAGACTTGACAAGGTGGCCAAGCCTTGTGTGGTAAAGGCTCCTCCGTATCTTCTGGTTCAGTCCTGGACAGTTGCATGATGCTCTGCTTCAGTTTTAGTTGCACAAAATGACAAATGGTTCCAGAAAGCTGTTTTTTGGACATAGATATTTCAGGGTGCTTGATGTTTTGGCTTCAGTACAGGTTTGAACATTTGCTTGTAAAGAAAATGATAGCTAATACTGGTGAATTTAGATATGAAAGGAAATAAGGTATTTTTAACTTCTTGACTGTTTTTCTTTTTATATGTGACAAACAAGCCCTGCCTGCTGCTTGTTTTGTGGAGAGAACAATTGGTTTCTGACAAATCCTCTTTCCTGCCGTGTTAGAACTAGGATGGAGAATCCCTCATCTCCACCCTCTTTGGCAGACAGTGTCAACCTCTGCACTTGAACTGCTCCAGAATATTAGGGACAACATGGGAGGGTCTGCTGGGGCAAAATCTCTTTCTTGCCCCAGCTGTCAGCTCCTGCCTGCTGGCAGTGCAGCGAGCAGTGCTCCTGCCCTTCGAGTGCACCCTTCCCATGGCAGCTGCCATTAATGATCCGTGTCACTGCGGGAGGCTGGAGCAGTGGAGGGGGTGGCTGCTCTAGGCACCCCTCCTGCCATTCCTGTGGGGGATGTCCCAGCAGAGCAGAGTGTGGAGGCAGTGTACAAGCACACCTCACCTGATCCAAGGCAAGGCAGCTGCACGAATCCTTCATTCATGGGAGGAATTGCATTCACTCTTACTCACATATCTGCTGTTCCATAGTGTCAGCTTGATCGGGTTTGTAGAACTGTTTTAATAAGCACAGTTACCTTTGTGATCATAGCATACAAAATCTGTGCCTTTCTTCTGCCTGGTGTCCTGTACACACAGAGATTTGTGTGCCTTTTACTGGCATTATTTCACATTTATGTCCCACAGCATTACGTACCTGAAGTAGTTCTGTCCTTGATCTAGTCAAAGTGCATGCTGGTTTTTATAGCTGGATTTATTATGTGAGATCACTTGCAAAGAAAGGACATTCATGAATAGAACGACATTAAAACCACTTCTTAATTCTTTGCAATGAATACAGGCAATACCTCTTCAGAGAGCTTGCATAATACAATACTTAGTGATTTATTTTTCTCCTTTGAGCCTTCTGAACACTTTGGATGATCCTGACAGTGGAAGCCGTTGACCTAGAATAGATTTTTGCAATTTTTCTACCAGAAAAAATTTATCCAGACTGTCTGTTGCTGACACAGTAAGGAATTTTTGAAAGGGAAGACATGGCTTTTACCTTTTGAACTGTTCTAGGTGAGGCTGAGAGTAGGTGAATGAAGAACAAATGTAAGCAGCTACAATTATTTTATCCATTGTTTACAGTATTGGATTATCCAGCAGAGTCATCATACCATAATGGAAAATCATTGGCTCAACCAATTTGACTTCTCCAGTGACAATAAATAAAATTATTCTTTTTTATCATGTTTTTAGAAAGATAATCAGTACCCACCAGATGTACCCTGGTAGCCTATGAGGCAAAGGAAAGAGATGGAATTCTTTCATAATCCCAGCTGGCAATCAGCTTCTGTTTTTCAGGATGAGAATTAGTGTCCTCGTGACTCTAATCAGGCAAATACAACTATGAATGCTATTTCAATTGATTTAAATATCAAGTCTTCTTTTTAATTTTGCATAGCTATTTAGTTTACTAACATTTCATATTAGTGGATCTCAGAATTTGATTATGTACAGGAGGGATTTGAAATGTGTGTTGTTTTCAATATTGTTGAGGGTTGCCCCTGCTCTAAGATTAATGGCTCAGAGGGCAGTGCCACACTAATACCACTAATTGTTCTGTGCTTCTTTTGACCCCATTTAGGATCTAATCCATCAGCTTGAAGTTTGCGAGTGGTGCCGGCAGTTATAAAAGATAGGATAAGGAGACAGCTTGACAATGGGAATCCTATCCTGTAATGGAGTTTCTTCTATGTTATTTTGCTTGCACTCTCCCCATAGACTGTGGTGTTGGAGTATCAGACCTGTTCTTTGAAGCTGCTTGGGTGATGTTAAGCCTTTCTTCCCCTGTTCATCATACTGAAAGGGTTCTGGGAGACTGTACCGTCTCCATCAGAGACGGCTCACTTGAACAGCTGTATGCCTCCAAGAAATTTTTTTTCTTGAACAGACCCACAAGGGAAAAGATCTAGTTCTTTCATACAGAAAACTTTACCCTTTAACCATACTTACTGGATACTGGTCCTCACACAGCTCTGGGAAAGGCAGGGTCCCAGGAAAGGAGGTCATGGTTCTGGGAAGACTTAATGCATTGATGAGTAGAAAGGGTCTTGCATGAGAGAATCATCAGAAAATCCCAGCCCTTCATATGCTGCTTGTATACTTCTAGCATTATTACTTTCCTCTGAAAGGTTTCTTTTAAGGACATTAACCGAATTCAGTGTTTTACTGGAGAAGCAAATTTTAAATTCTGCGTCCTCCTTCCGTATCCTCTTGTACAAATGTGACTAAACATTTTCTCAGCTTTCCAAACTGTTGCTAGGCACTGAGCGGATGCTCTTGTGGTGCTTTCTGACTCAGTTCTTGATTTTTTTATTTTTTTTTAGGGAACCACACACAACCTGTGCAAAACCTCTTTGGTTTATCATGACTTGTACCACCATCAAAGTTATTAATTGTATTAATTCAAACATGCCAATGAGTTTTCCTGCTTTTATATATTTAAATACTGCTGAAACGCACCAAAGTCTTTCCATCTTAAATAATTGGTTAGCCAGATTTGCCGTGTCTGATTAATCTTCTAGATCATTAAAAGAGTTTGTTCTAACAACAGCAGTGCAACTATCCAGCCCTCCAGCTTTTCACTATTAACTATTCTCTGTTCTAATGAAGAATAATTTACTGCCATTTTTTGTTTTTTCTTATCTGGAAAGTTTTAGTTCAAAGCAGGTTTCTGTCTCAACTCCCAATTAGTTCACAGCCTAATTTTTTTATCTCATACTAAGTTGAAAATGCAATCTTTCAGACAATTTTTTACTTTTATGTAGCTCTTGTACAAGGAGCAATTAAAGAATGAAAAGTAAAAATGATTGATTGTTCATTAGCATCAACTTGAAATGTCATTATTTACTTCCTCATCTAACTCCTCACCCCATCTTGAGCTGAATTTTTTCTAAAAAATTCATTGTTTCCAAAGACAGTATTTGCATGCCTGCTGTTACTTTTGTTTGCCACCACAGCATCTGGAAAGGTAATTTATACAGTCAGGTCTTTACAAGAACTAAGACAGTGTAGGGGACAGATGAAGTCCACCTCAGGACCTAACCAGCAGCAGTGTGCCCCAAAGGGAATGTTGTTTGTTCAGTAACACTGAGCAAAGTGTGGCTTTGTTGTGACTTCTTTGTCAAGGTAATAATCTTCTCTTCTCCCAGCATGCATGCCTGTGCAGATTTTCTTTTGCTCCTTCTAACTGTGCCTGCCTGTGCTCTTACCCTGTGAAACTGATGAATCCTTTAAAATTTGCAGGCATTCTCCATAGTGCAGACCCACATTGTGGTTGAGGTAACCACAAGGTCCCAAAAGATACCATATTCCATGTCCAGAGAGCTGGGTTATGTTATCTGTGTTCTGGCTGGAGATTGAGGTTTTGTTCTTCCTTTCTTTGTCTATTTCTTTTTCCTTGAATGCAAGTACCGGAGCTGAGGAGATGGAAGAGGAAAGAAAAGCCCTTTGCTCTGCAATGCTGATTGCTGAGCTGGGACTTCAAGCTGGGCTGCTTCAGAAGCCATGTGTGCTTGGTGCAGTTTCTGCTTCTTTGATAAACCTGAATTGTGGGTCCTGCAGAAACTAAATGTATGGTGCTGTGCGCCATAGTGAAAACTTCTCCTGTTTAAACCACTGTGGTTATACTAAAGAATCCATAATAGAAGATGTTTTTTTCTGGTTTCTGCAAAAAAAGTCCTACAAGTGCTGATAATCATTCTGTAAGACTACCAGGAGAAGTGTGCTGAACATGAAAGTTACTCAGGAGTACTCTGACCCCTTAGCATGGATGAGATAGGACTGCATTCATCACTGCTTAGCTGGTTTATATTCTTTGGCTGTGCCTGTGTAGTAGAGAAGCTGTGCTTTGGGCTTCTTTGCACTGAGGCCAGCTGGCACCAGAGCAGTCAGTGCTCCTACCCTTAAAGAGTTGTACCTTTCTGAGCAGGGTGTCCAAATCCAAACTGTCCAGTGGAAACATCCAGGCTGACTCCTGGGCTTTGCTAACTGCTGGACTGTGTCTGAGTATTCTTTAGTAGAATATTAGTTAACTTGGGTCAAACTGTTTCAAAGGCTGTTTCAGTGATTTAATACGATTTTAATATGATGACCAGTTACTAGTACTTGGAAGCATTCCCTGCAGTGTGTAATTTACTGGCGTAAACATAGCCCCAGTGTCCTGAGTTCTTGCTAATTTGAATTTTATGGCCAGTTTTTTCTCAAAATATTTGGACAGGAAATTATATGTTTGGATGTGAAATATATAAATAAGTCTTCATTTAAATATTTTGTCTGAAGTATAAACTATTTTTCTAGGTATTAGAGCATGGCTTTTAAAAAAAAAGTGTAATACAAATAAGATACAGTGGGGCTTGATTTCATTAGGAGCACATTTTCTTTTCTTTTCCTGTAAAAACTTAACAGTTTTGAATCAGTTCATCCTCATCTTGGTTAGCTCTAAGCTCCTAACCCTGCAACTGAAATATCATAATTTATTCAGCTAATTTTTTTACTCCCTCACCCAAGATATTATTTTGTGAAAGCTCCACACAGTTTTGGTGCACCTTGATTAATGGGATGCAACATTGTGACAGCTGGGCAGAAAATACCTGCTGTTCATCCTTGCAGGATAACTTGCCCAAGTACAAGGATGGTCCTGTAGGAGCATTTAGCTGGACTGTGCTGTGAGGATGGTCTATCTTGCCTAGAATCTGGATCATGTAATAATCGTCCAGATTAAGGACATGTTCTGAACTCAGAAGCTTACTTGTGACCTATCTGTATTTTCTGCCTGGATTTCTTTCTTACGGATGCCAGCAGGGGTGAGGGAAGACAGCTCTCACCTTAAAAAGCAACCTTTTTTTTTTAGAAACATGACCTGCTATCACTTGTACCTTCTGAACAGAGGTACAGGTATGTTAAAGCACAGATTTACAAACATATTTCTTTGAGTTCATCCCCATAAGAATCAAGTGGTGCTGTAGCAAATGCTGATTAAATTGTCACCCTGTATTCAAGGAAACCTTTTAAGCAAGGATTGTGTTGGGATACTGTCAGGCTGTCTGGAAGGAGATGAAACTGATTCTTAACGTGCACTCTCAGAAGAACAGAGCAATGTAAGGACCAGAATCTGGAGAGGTGCCAAAACATTGAATCCCTTGGCTAATTTTGAAGTACTCTTGAGTAAAGCTAATGTGTCAGTGAGGCCCTAGACTAGAATTGATTTCTGAGGGAATCATTAATCTAAGTGCATTAATATTATTGTGTGGGTTTTTTACATGACTTCCTAATTGTCTGACTCAATATCCATTTAGTGTTGATAGTAGCATGGTTTATCAGGGGCTTCTATCTGAGATGCTCTGGAGAGTCTGCTGAGGCTTTGCTGATGTTTAATCTGTGATTTTTCTGCTCATCCACCAACACCGTTGATACCAGTTTGCCCAGAAGGCCAACCACATTCTTGGTCAGCACCAAAAGAGGCATGGACATCAGGGTGAGGGAGGTGATTCTGCCCCTCTCCTCTGCCCTTGTGAGACCCCACCTGTAGTGCTGCATCCAGCTCTGGGGTCCTCAGCACAAGAGAGATGTGGACCTGTTGCTGTGGGTCCAGAGTTGATGGATGGATTGAAGGGTGGATTTACGGATGTGAGGTAGGTAGGCTAACACAGGGCTGCAATCACAGGATCTTCAACAGCCTGTAGGAATGGGCTGACAGAAACCTTATGAGGTGAAGGCTGATGCAAGTCCTGCATCTGGAGCAGCATCCCTGTGCAGCACTGTGAGCTAGGGAGCAGATGTGCAGGCAGCATCCTGGGAAGAGGTGGAAAGAACATCTTCAGTCAAAATAAAAGAATGGGAGGTCAGGGGTCTCATTGCTGTCTCAACTACCTTCCATGAGGTGGAACGGGTAAACCCAGATTCTTCATATTCTTGGTACAAAGGGACAAAATAACAGGCAATGAAAGGAAGTTGCAGTGAGGGTAATCCTGATGAAGGCCATGATAAAGTTGGCCATCTTCTCCTGTCAGGGGCTTAGGTTGGACCAGTTTCCTTCCAGCTGAAATTATTCCATGATACAAAGTTGAGTTGCAGATCATTTCATATCAAAAAGTGTAGTGGAAGCTCATAGGTTGTGAATTGCTTATGTGTAGTCATGATTTCTGCATTTGTTCGGGAGGTGTTGATCTTGTTCATTAAAACCACACAAATTCCAGCTTGTGCTGTTGTGACTAAATAAAACTGCTTTCCTAACAGGATTCACACCCCTTTTAGCACTTTGGATTAATTATGTGGCTGTTAACCTAATGGAAGCAGCCAGAGTAGGTAATTGAATACATCTTGAAATTAATGAGATAAATGGTAGCAGAAGCAGCTTCAGACTTTAAAGCTCAGAGGAAAACCATTTTAAAAACCATAGAATGGTTTGATTTAGAAGGGATCTTAAAGATCTTCTTTTTCCAGCCCCTCAGCTGTGGTCGGGGTTGCCGTCCACTAGAGCAGGTTACTCAAAGCACCATCCACACCAGCCTTCAACAGTTCCAGGGACGAGGCATCTGACTGTACAACTCCCTGAATGAATTTTACTGTACACTTTTATGGGCCAAACTATATTTTAAGAAAGGTTAGTAGAAAAGATTTTAATTCCTGTTACAATAACCCCCCCCATTCTTTCGTAGAATGTGTTTGCTGTATTCTTACTTGGTTTTTGCTGAATTTAAGAAAACCATGCTAATGTATTTTTAACTGAGCACTTAATGCCTGAAGTATTTTCAGGAGAAATCATTAACTCATTTCCCTAAAAGTCTCTGCTGCAGAACTTCAGCTTTGCATCACAGATTTGGTGCCTTCGCAAATTTTTTTTAGTACCAGAGCTTTTCAAAGTGGAAATATTTTTTAATTTAACCAATTTTTATAATAATGTTTCTTGTTCCCATAGTTGATAACAAAATCCATAAATCATTTCCATAAATCTGCTCTGCAGATCCTCATTTAATAAAAGCTGGAAATATGCAGAAGGCTGAGTATCAGGTGTGCTGAAAAATATTTAAATAATAGATTGTAGGAGATGTAGGAGTTGCCACCAACTTCAGTATAATGCTTTACTTAAACACCACTACTGTAATTAATTTTCAGTTTCTCAAGATACAGAATTCTTTTAGTTATTCTAAAATCCAAGATTGAGCCAAATATTAATTATATTTCCAACTCTGTCCCAGTTAATTTTAACCACAACCACAAAGAATATTTCACAGCTGGTAATTGCGTGTAACTCTTGAGTATCAAGGGCAGTTCATGCCCTGCCTCTCTCCTTCTCCTTTTTTTGCAGACTTCAGAAAAAATGAGATTTAGTACAGTGATGGCCGTATCACAGATTTGCTGGGGTTTATTTTGCACTTACTGGCTTTAATAATTAAGGGGAATATTATTGTGATGTGGTTTAAAGGCTGTAAAGTCCTCATTTGTCTTATATCTTAAAACAAGACCAGCCTTTCAAATATATTATTGCTGACAGAATTTGTAGTTCTTTCTTATAATAGTTCTAGCCCTTGCAACTAATTAATGAAGTCTGAAATGCATGTGATTAATTTTGTTGAGCCAAAGTAATCTGAAATACATAATTAGCCACTTTGTTGAAGTGTGTGTATTATGGTTCAGTGACTGATTTTTTGGTCAGTGAATCACAGCCTTATGTTTCTTTCTCATATATAAATACTTCAGATTATGATAGCCTTTGTATTGAAAACCATTCTGTGCATAAATATCTAATTCATGCTTTAATAACTACCCCTGCATTATGGTTTTCTAAGTTATATTTATTCAGCTCTCTCTTTAAATTTTAACTTTATAATTGATGGTTTATCTCAAGTACCAGTTAAGTATAATTATATGCAGGGTATTCTTAAGATCATGGAATGTAAAATGACAAAAAGTTTGGTTTAGTTTGTAAAAGCTGTAATTTCTGGGAACATAGTATTCCATTATACAAGTTTACAATTCTCTGTCTAGAAGTGATATCAACTGTAGATTGAATGCTTCTAAAAATTATTTTCAGACATTTTGGATATGTCTTACTCTAAAGCAATAAATGTAAGGAAGATTGAGCGTTACTTGTATATTTCTATTTTGGAAAACATTTCCTTTAAACTTTGTCATTGCTTGGAGGCTTTTATTCATTTATCATCTAACAGCTTCAGGTATCATTGAATAACTTCATTTTGACATGTGATTCAAGCCTTAAAAATCACATCACTGTAAACTGTAAATGACTTCAGCGTGAGAAGAAAAATTCAATTAATAAGGCTTCATATTTTTACATCCTACCTAATTTTGTTTGCCTATATGGAAATATTAAGTCCAATGTGTCAAAAAACAGTTCTAAATTATCAGGAATTACCAGACTTCAGATGCATTATCTGTTGTCTGTTCTAAGTTTTCAGTGTACAAAAATGATTGTGTGAAGTATTTTTAGTCTTGTGTTTTCCAAGAGAGGTGAATTGCCAGGCGGAGGGCCATAGGGAATACAATATTTGCATCACTTTGTGTGGTTTCATAACGACACATTGAGGATCTCCCTCACGTGTTTACAAATGTGGTGTTCTCTCTACTATGTGTAAGTAATATACTCATGTATAATTTTGCTTAAATTGTTTGTTTAAAATAGATTTTTTCCCCATATTTACTTTTAATTTGTTTTTACATTAGAGGAGACAAACAAATAGCAGATACGGGTTAAATCTTTTTTTACTTTATTTAATAATTTCAAAAGTTCATAGTTCCAGTTGAGTCTGAAAACATGACTGGTTTAGTCTTTGTAATACTTGGCTCTAAAATCAATATTTAGAGGAAACACGAACTGTCTGTGAGTCAATATGCAGAACAGATGAAGTGTAGGGACCATGAAGAAACATTCTTTTTCTTTCAGCTCCAGGTCTTTCTCATTACTGAGAACTGATGTTGTATGTCATAATAGTGGGATATGAGTGTGATCCAGACTGTGATCTGTTTTGATCACGATTAAAATGCTGATGTTTAAAATTGCCTTGATTCTCTTCTAGTTTCTGCTGTATTTGCTATTGATGTTTTTAAGCTAAGACACTTACGTGCAAATTATTCTCGGAGCACCTTGTGTCATTATTTCAAATAGAGTCACTCATTCTCACCTTTCTTATCCTTTTGGAAGTAATTAGTAGCTTGGCTATTTTGATGATGTTGAAATAATCTCCAAAGTGAAGTCCTTTCTGTAGTGCCTGACTTCACAGAATATGAAAAATTATTTGGCATAGGAAGTGGACCCAGGGTCATCCACCGATAGGAAGTTGGCTTACACATGGATGACAAATCCCAAGGGATTTTAACAGTGATAGGAAGTACTAATGAAAAGAATTTTCATGCATAGGTTATAATGCACATTTCTGCCTCTTATTCAAATAATAAATTAATTTCATCATTTAAGTCAAATATTGTGGAAACAAATAATTTACTATATGCAGTATCCCAGGTTCACCTTATTGTGCTTTTCAGCTCTGCATAATACTTCTTTCATCTGTAATTACCTAATTGTCTTTCTAGCCGTCTAAGAAAATTATTCTTCTGCTTGACATCTTTAAATTGTGCTTTTTTTCAGTAGTTCACAGCGTGTTGTTACTATGTAATGGGTGTTTATGATTAGTTCTGTAGATAGCAACTGATCTAAATATGGTTATGCCACTGTGCTGAAAAAAAAGTGTTACAATCCGAACCAATTCTGAGTTCTAGTTGCTGAAAGCAAGACTGAGAAGCATTCTTGTAAATCTCAACCAAGAAAGAGGCATTTCCCTTGTTTTTTGTTAAGCCAAGGAAGTGTGCACCCAGTAGCTAACAGTGAAGAAAACGTTCCTTAGCAACAGAAGTTAATGAAATAAAAGAAAGATTTAAATGCAGCTCAAAATTAAGGAAATAGCATCTGTCAGGTTTTAAAATGTGGAAATACATTCTGTTTTCTAAATCGGAGGAAGACAAATATAAAAGCTCAGAAATGGAAGATAACTTCTAAGTCAGGATGGGATGGAGTTTCTCTGATGCATTTTCCTATCACTATAAGCAGCTATAAGTGTGCCTGTGCTGTTACTCTGCCTCCATAAAAGTCTGGTCTTCTGTAGCCTTCTGGAAAATACATGGCTCTGAAGGGAAGTGGTTATACTTTCCTGAAACTTGGAGTAAACACTTTTAATGGTCACTTCTATTTTCCCCCTCCTGTCGTGTGGCCAGACTTGTCATGGTCTGATCAGTCCTACTCCTGCACACAGTGCCCTTGTGACAAATCTCATCCACAGAACACGTGTGAAACAACCACAACTATGCATTTTTGGGAGAAAGGCTACCCTCTATACTAGAAATGGATAGAACCCTAGGATTTCAGTAAAAAGTAGGAGTAATATTTTCTCACTGATGTTTTGCATAGGTTTGTAATTGGACGAGAAAAGCCGGGCCAAGTGAGTGAGGTTGCACAGCTGATCAGCCAAACTCTAGAACAAGAACGCCGCCAGCGAGAGCTGCTGGAGCAGCACTATGCACAGTATGATGCAGATGATGATGAGGTAACAGACTGTCCAGTCTTTCACTCTTTGGGGTTTTTTAATGTTGTGTTTTCTATTCCTAATTCTGTCTTTTAACATGTCTCTCAGAGGTCAACTTTTGGACCTTTCCATTACCTTTGCTGATGATTTCTACAGATTTTGATGATGAATCTTAATTGAAGAACAAATTTGTAGAAAAACTTCTCATCGTGGATTTAAAGTATTCATTTTCATGTTCCAGAAGAGCAAATACTAAGTTGGTTGATGCTTCAGTAAGCATTGCTCTTCTTTGGAAGTGTATACCTTTCTGAAATAAGGGAATAAAGTTTGTTTAGCACTGGAACATTAAAGTTTTGTGAAAATTGGTAAAAGTTGCCTTCTGACTTTTAGAGGGGTTGATGAAGTTGGGTTTTCTAGAAGAATTGATGTTATAAGACAGAATATTTTCTGAAATTCTGGGTAAGACCCCTTCTTCCACACTCAGTGATTTGGTTTCTATGTGAGGACATATTCCTCAGAATAGAGAATTAGTCTGCCTTTTCTGAAGTGTATACTTATGCTTACAATTAGTGCCTGATTTCCCAATACAAAGGTTTTGAAGGTGTGCAGTAAAATTTCCATTTTCTCTCCATTCTCATAAAATTCCTAATTCACCTAAATACCAAAGTAGTTGGAAAGATTACTTTGAGAGCTTTTCAGAGACTACTACTATATGTGTTAGTCCATAAATCAGCTGCTGGGTTTTGTAACAAACTGCTTCCATATAGCCCAAGCATACTGTTGTCATTTCACATCATCTTGAGTAATGTTATTTGAAATGCCAGACTCCGTGTATAAGTGTGTTTTCATCCTGGGTCAATTTTATTTTATTTGTATACAGGAACAGTAGGTAAGGGGAGATGGAGAAGTTATGATTTGCATTTATTTCAGGTTAGTTTTCTTTTTAGAAAAAAAAGTACTTTTGACATAAAATCAGGATACACTCTGATTTTGAAAAGTACAGTTAAAATAGCAAGTGACCCAACAGACTAAAAATCCTGTCTAGCCCCAGTAATGCTTCACTTACCATAATTTCCATTAATATTAAAAATAAAAATATTTCAATGTGTCTTAGAATTAATCCTGTCACAGAGACATATGTAACTCATATAAATAAGAACTGTGCATACATGCATATGTATGAGTGCCCGTGGGAGACCATGAAGGATGGAAAAATCCATATACTCTCTATTCCCTCCTCAAACTACAAAAACATGCAAGTCTTCTAACTTCTGTTTAGTCTAGAATGAAATCCAAGAGAAGTTTCTTGAAGGAACTGTCTTATAGTCTCTTCAAAAAAAAAAATAAAACAACTAGCCTTTGGGAAAGAGACTTCTCACAATTCATCAGAGCATGGCTGTAGACACCAGGGTTCAAAGACTTTCAGTACCATCTCATGGTGAGTGTAGTCTGATCACTTCCATGTAGGCAAGAGAGGTGTGTCCTAAATGCCTGATGATCAAACCTTTCCCACTGTGTACTTGCACCTCGAGGGACATGTGGCTGAAGGAAAACCTGTGTGAGTGATTGATGCACTGCTGCTTTTATCTGTGGGACACATCCACCTGCAAAAAATCTCAAATGTTTATGTTTCTTACCTTAATGCATCGCGCAGTTGGCTTTACTCAAGATCTGTCAATAAAGAAAATGTTGTTAAACTGATCAGTAGTGATCCTGGCAGTACTTCAGCCTTCAGTAGGGATTGTTGCTGTGAAGGTGCTGATGGTGACACTGTCACACTGATGGCCATGCAAGTGTTTCTCAGTGCACTACTGAAAGAGGACAGGGATGAGTGTTAGGTAGGAGTGGGTATCAGGTACTTTTTGTGATGTGTCTCGTCCTTGCAGTTTGGTGGTTGCAAACTCGTAAGTCTTGTTTGCTGCATAAAATTTTCACAAAAGGTACTAAATTCACAAAGTGTTTTTTGTTGGTAGTGCCTTTGGATCATTGAGAGAAAATAAAATAGGACAAGTTTTTCCCAGATTTTTCCATAATTAAGAGAGTTAAAGGTATCTTTTCTTATTCCAGCACTACACTGAGAATGGTGACCATGTCTATGACTATGACATGATTTTTGGCAATGGCCTTTGTAGTGCAAAGGAGACTTTAGTATTATGAGGAAAGGAGGAAGGAAGGAGCAGACATATACTAGGGGAGTTCAGAAGATCTCATCAATTATCTCTTTTGGAAGAAGGAATTAGGCCTGAGAATAAATGCAGTTCTTAAAAACTACATTAGGATCATCGAAGATCATACCCATTTCATACTTGATTCTGTATATATATTTAGGGCATGGGTGGTAAATGTTTTCAGAATAAATGCTGGGGTTTAGTTACTAAGGTATGCAGAGTAGCATGTTCCCTTTCTTAGTTAAGAGACTTAACAGAAATAGATTTTATTTGATACCTGCGGGAATCCTGAATATTGCTATTTTTTTTGGTCACCTGACAATGCCATCCAAGTTTACTCACGTAACTTGCACTATTCCCAGACAACTGACACAATGTAAGCTGTGATCTAATGCACATTAGCCACAGTTCAAAGACATTTTTGGTCACCACAAGCACTTCTGCTCCATTTACTGTCAAATACGAGCATTACTAGTTTGAGCTTACCTTGCTCTGTGTGGACAAGTCTGGCTGGGTTTATGTTTGCTGCCAGACACCACCACCAGCCCTGCATTCTTTGGTTCTGGTAAGCAGAGCACCTTTTGGACAAGAAAATCTGTTTGCAGCAGCTGAATTAATATCTACAAGTGCACAAAAACCACTACTACCCTTTTGAGTCCATTTCTTTGAAGTAGTAGTGACACTGCCTGCATGGAGTTCAGGAATATTTAGATTACCAGGGTAAGGAGTTTGGCACTTAGGCAACACAGAATTATACATTAGTTGTTCAGTCTCAGAGCTGTCAAGCCATCCAGTTCATTTTCTTACACCTTTTAAAATATGATAGTGTGGATCTCCAGGTGCAGTGCTGACATTTTAAGTTTTTCAGAGCAGGAAGTCAGTGATCTGTGTTTGAGTCCTGGAGTCATGGCACATGACTTGGGTTTGTTAGAGCTGGTCAAACCACAGGAAGAGAATTTGTGTCAGGCATGTGCAGGTTCTGGTGTTTTATCTTGCTGTGTCACCAGCTGGCTGGATTTCCTCTGTTTTGGAACTTCAGACAGTCTTTATAGCTTAAGGAGTATGTGGGTATTTTAGAAGGATCCAAGTTGTTTAAAAAGCAGCATTTTGAGACAGTTTTGATTTCTGCCAGCTAGTGGGCAGTGGATTTGAGCTGGATAACTAAATTTAGAGATGCAATATTAGCCTACTACCTTCTCATTCTATTGCCTTGCAGGAATGTTGCCTGACAGCTATTTGTTGGGTAAGATTCACACTAATACACACAGTGTTTTGAAAGCATATATGTAATCTACTGTATAAATAATACTGAAAACTCATCATTTACTATATAAATGCCCTGCATCTCTGCATTTCAGAATCTGCTGTTACCATGGGCTGCAGGTTGCAGGCTGCCTTCAGATGCACTTTCATTTAATTTTTTGCATGGAAACCCAAAGCCCATGTGCAGAACTGATGAACAGGAAAAGAAAATGGATGTTGACAGTGGAGTCCATGCAAAGACTGGCAGGATAAGTGTGCATCAGCTCACAATTTGTTGTTAAGCTCCCACAAGCCAAGCACTTTAGCCAGTAGTATCAGCTGTTTCTCAAGTACTACATACAATAGGCATCAATGGCATTTCCTAGTGAGTCTGTGCTAATCACAGTAAAGCTGGGAGAGGATGTTGCCTCTAGATAGCCTGCTGCAGTTTGCTCATCACCAGTTTGTCTAGTTTCCTAAAACCCCACATCCTTTTAATTTTCAGCATCCTGTCAGAAAATAAAACCCCAAGACTTTGAAGTAGGCATTCTCAGTATTTCCTACTTAGTGTGCCAAGTACGACCTGAATCTGTATCCTTGACTGAAACCTTTTGAATTCCCTGTGTTAACAAAGTGTTCTGTGCACATGAGTCAAATTCTGACATTTCTTGGGATTTTGATTTGAACTTGGTATTATCTTCTTCATGTTCTACAGCAAATCACAAAAGTCACATAAAACAGATGACCTGATCCCCTGAAGGCTGCATTAGATGAATAATATATTGCAGGATTCTGTTCACTCTGTGGCCACAGACAAGTAGTTTAATGCAAGTGATGTTTTAATCTATTTTAATATCACTAATAGTAAAATTAATTTTTTTTTCCATTTTAAATTCTCATTCATCAGGACATGGTGAGAGCAAACCAACATTAGAACCATAGAAACAAATATTGACACACATACAAAAAAAAAAAAGTGGCAATGTATTTGAATGTTTAGCACCCAAAGAGTGCATTTGCTAAACCAAATCTTTCAGAGAGTATATTTTTTCCAACATCATTAATATGATGCACTCCTGTAAAAGCAATTATTAATACTATATCATTATGATTTTCTTCACTCTTTTGAAAGAATTAAGTATAAGCCATCAAAGAAAAAAATCAAATTAAGAGATGGGCTTGAGTTATTTTTATAGTTCTTCAAATGGTGCTCCCTGATCGTGGGAGAGTTTCAGCAGGAACAAAAGGTGTAACTTGATGCAGCCTTTGTTATGATGATTTGGGGAAGGTCTGTCTGCATTATCGTGGCTGGTGCTGCAGCTCCTTCCTTCTGCTTGGGAGTGTTAGGCACATTTCAGAAATTTACTGTTAAGGCAGTTAAACAATGCGAGTAACACATTTTCCCTTCAGAAGTGGAAAATTGCAGTTCATGTTGGTAATTTCATGTCATTAGCTGTGATAGCATATAGCAAAATGGAATGGCTGGAACCAGAAGCTGTTGTTTTGGATGGGACAAGCTTAAGCCCTAGGTGCTACTGAAATGAGAAACAGGGCTTTTACGTGGAGGAATTCTGCTCACCAACAGAATGAAGAGTCTGAGATTTTCCTTCAACAGCATGTAAGTTTTCACTGACTATAGAGTAAAAAATATGATTGCTGTTGTCAGCTAAGAAAACAAAATATATTGCAGGGAACCACAGGGAGTTACAATGACAACTCTTACATTACAGGGCTTTCTTACTTGAAGTAATACAACTTTTTTCCTGTGCTTTGCTGCTCCTTGTAATTCACATTTTGGCTAACTAGCACAGTGTCTGAGCAACCTTCTGGTAGTTTCATGTCGAACAAAAGTTAGCAGAGAGAATTTTTTCAGGGAAAGTATGTTTCATGTAGTTTATGATGTATATTCCTCAGTGTACACATTGGTTCTTTTGAACCTGTAATTTGTTTTTCATGTGATTGTAAGATGAAATCCCTTTCTTTTGAAGACAAAAGCAAAATTCCCTTTTATTTCTGTGTTCTGTAATGCGTTTTTGTCATCCTAGTGCCTTGTTTACTTGAGCTGTGCTTTGTTTTGACAACTACTTTTTTCATTAATTGAAGCAAAAATGACTGTGCTCATTGACACTCATTATGTACAATTTGAAGTAAGATTTTCCTTTGTGTTCATTTTTAGCTGCTGATGTTCCTCTTCAAGCACTCTGGCTCCTGAGGCCAGTAGAATATTATCTGCTCTTGAATTTCTCCCCAGTAATTTAGTCCTTCATGTGTGTTCATTTTTCTTTTTGCATTCAGTACTTCTCCTTAGTTTAAGTCTTTGGAGAAATCAGTTTTAACTAAATTCATCTGTTTTATTCCTTTGCTAAAATTGGTAAATGTAAATGGGATTTGGCATTATGTATTCATTTAAAATGCACATGTAGCTGAGCCAGATCTGTTTTGTTTTATGTAAGCAAGGCATGAGTTTGCTGGGTAATGATCCTGTTTCTGCCTTCTCTTTGCATGCTCCAGAGATTTCCTTGCCCCTGCTGATGGACCTGCCAAGATTTTTTTTTTAATATAGACATTGTGGTTGTGTATTTCCTTACTTTTTATAGGGATAATGACTGCAAAATGGAAACTACACGAACTGTCTCCAAAAAAATTAATTTCTCTGAAATCTCAGGGTGATTTTAAGAGTTAGTCTTTCTGCTTCTGGTTGGCCTGATGGTGTGTGAAGGTGGTGTTACATGCCCCTGGAAAGAGCCAGGAGAGTTAGTAGCCAGATTTTCCCTTTAGACAGCTACTGCACATAGCCAGGGACAATAAAATAGAAAAAGAAGTTACTACAAGTGTAGTGTAGCAGCAGATTTTGTGTGTGTGTTTGTGAGATCTACACATACAGAATGACAATTTTAGGTGTTGTTTTTTATTAGCTTTCATGCCTGAAAACTCCAGTGAGATGGACTAGGTGTTCTTTGCTTCTCTTAAAGAAAGAAACAAAACCACCTGTTAGCTTTTTTTTGTAGAAGACTATTGATATTCTTAGTCATATATTCTTAGTAGGTGTGAAGTATATAAAATAAACTGCAACTGTTTATTTCATTGGAGAATATGTTTCTATTTACAGAGGCAGCAATAACTCACCAAAAAAGTGCCTCGCTTCACAGTGACTGTTTTAAAGTGTGAATGTGTTGTGCATGCTGGTGACTTACCTTCTTTTTAGTAGTTCTTTTAACATCAGCAAATTTTACTGAACTGTTTTATGCTTTCTGTGTGTTTTGGCTTTGCAGTAGTTAAAAAGAAAAGAAGATTGTAGGTTTTTCATGATCTTTAAAGGTTTGTTTTAACCCAAACCCCATTCTATGTGCTGTCTGTGTGTACCTGTGCACCTAGACTCAGCATCTTCCATGTACTGCTTTTTAGTTGAGAGAGATTCACATAAGCCTAAACAACAGCTGGAAAGCTGAATTAAGGTAGGAAACTGAGGTTTGAACTGTTGATCTCAGTTCTTACCTCTTGTTTTGAAAAGTCCTTTTGACAAAAAATGACACTAAAACATAATTTAGCACTATGGGGAATGTACTTCTGATAACACTATTTTGTTTCTTCATCTCAGGAACTGAAAGCTCTTGAAGAAAAACTTTGAGTAGTTTTGTCAAAATTTTTGGCGGTGTTACTGTATAAACATGTAAAAGACTGCAGCAGTCCCCCCGCCCTTCCTTTTCCATGTATTTATTTAGTCCCAAGCCTTACAAATCCAGATGTGGTCCTGAGGGAAGTGTTTGCTTTATGATGTTTTTGCACAGTCATCTGCCCTGCCAGCAGGGCTGTTTGTGATCTGTATGTGCTGTGCTCCTGCTGCCAGAGGGAGCCCTGCAGAAGCAAGGTGGTACCCTCCACCTTAGGGATGGGGAGAGATGAGCACAGACATGTGCCAAAGACTGAGTAGCAGCTTGGGGTTCAATATTGCAAGCTTTTTCTTTTCGATATTATTGTTTTGTTTTACTTTATTTGTACTTGACATACTGATTGCAGCTTATGATTTTTTGGAATTCTGGTTTGTCAGCAAATTGTTTGTGTCTCATGGTTTACCAGCCCAAGAAACACCCACATGTATTGTTCAAAAGTAGTTCAAAGCAGCTCCTTATTCAGGATGAAAATTTAGTAAATTCTGGCTTCAGACTGAACTTGTCTCTGACACTCTCTTTTTCTACTGTTGTCTTTCTGCATGGGTGTGACTTTTCTATCGTTAATTTGTTTATAAAGAACAAACCAATAAATTTTCAAATTCAACATGGAATTTCACTGGAGAATTACTTCATCCAGATGACTTTACTAACAACTAATCAAGATCCTGTTGGTCATATTCTGCTTTTTTTTTTTCTGTTTGGAAAAGATTTGTTGTTAAATCTGAAATAAATTTGGAGAGTTGTTCCTATGGAAAAGAGGTTTTACTTGGAAAAGGGTGAAACCATCAAAACACAGAGCCAGTAATGCTTGAGAACTAAGTTATTAGTGCCTAAGACACTTTCTCTTCTCTGGTAATGTACTGAAATACCAGTGTGGAGTTGTGTTTTGTATGGTAGAATTCATCAGTGCTGGGCTTATAGCTAAAGACAAAAATACCCTTTTTCATATGCAGAATGCTGTGACTGCACAGTATCTCAATTACTCTTTTAATAGTCTCTGCATAATAAGAGGATAACTGGAATTTCTCAAATGCTATAAAATTAAGACAGGGGAATATGCCACAGATGAAGAAGATGAAGACATGGGACCTGTCCTTCCAGGAGGTGACATGGCTATCGAAGTGTTTGATCTCCCTGAAAATGATGACATGTTCTCCCCCAGTGATGTGGACACCAGCAAACTTGCTCACAAATTCAAAGAAGTAAGTTATATATCAGAAAATACTCCTGAAATATGTCACTGAACCAGATTTCTAGTTATCTCAGTGCTCAGTGCTTGGGTTTTTTCTCTTGAAAACTGGAGCGTTTTTTAGCTTTTTGTATGCTTAGTACCTTGAAATGACTCAAAAATTTCTGGTTGAAAGAAGTAGAACTGTCCTTTGGAGATACCCTGGCATCAACTTTCAGATGACTGTTGTATTGATGGAGGGTGATATATAAATTAACTTCTCAGTACAGAAGTTATTCTGCCTTAGCACTTAGTTTGGCCACGTAGACAAAGTGCAAGGTAATTCATCACTAGCAGAATGCTAGGGTTTGGGGTTGGTTTTGTTCAATTTGCTTTGGTTGGTTGGTTTTGTAAGATTCCAATAAAAGGTGATCAGGAAAACCCAACAGCAGATGTTAAATTTCAGTGGAGAGAGACATGTGAAACTCATCCTATACCATAACACAGTAACTCATCAGTGTACAGCCATGTCATGTGTTTGGCCATGTGTTTGGAAAGATGCTCTGTTGGGGAAGCAGCACCAAAACTATACCAAGTTTATGGTTTCAGAGTATAAAATCTACCTGTACTACTGTGGTGTTCATTGTGGTCATTGAATTCATATAATTTCACATTCAAAAATTATATTATTATACAGAGGGACTTCCTTCTGATTTTTAGTCTGGGCTTTTGACGTGGCTTCATTCTGAGCTTTCCTGAATTCTCATGTAGACAAAGATATGAAACATTGATGTACCTAAACACTCAGTAATGTGCTGAGTGATGGCAGTAAAGAACTTTTGTTTTTTAAACACAGAAAGATGGAAGGTTTGAAAGTAGACAGAACCTTATAGGAGATTTAAGCAGCAGTACGAAGATACGAATTTTAATATATCAGGACTCCTTTTTTATCCTTCTCCACTTATCCTCTTGCCTCAAACCAGATATTTTATCTTGTATAAACATATTGTTACTACCCTCTAGTGAGAGTAAAGTATGGAAAGTAATCAGTCAATGAACAACCAGTCTTTCCCTTTTCTGCTGATAGCCCTCACAGCTGTTTGGTGCCTACTGTTATTCATTGTTGGTTCCTGAGAGTTTTTTTACTTTACTTAAGTTATAATTTTCTCACTCCATATTTTGAGTTTCAGGCTCTTACACAAATTAGCAGAACATTTTACTTCATTTTCTAATCCTTTGCATCATAAATAGAAACACATTCTCAAAGCAGTGGGAAGATGCTACCATTCTCCCTGTGCCAGCAAGTGTTCCAAGGCTGTGCAAACCACAGATGCATTAATGGGCAAGAAACTCTCTTTGAATAAATTACCTTTAATACAGTTTCCATAAACTCAGGCTTTTGCCATACTTGAGCTTGTCCAGACTGATTTGAAGTTATTTGCAGACCTGTTTTCTGTAATGGCCTTAAACGCTGTTTTAGAGACCAGATGAAGGTACTTTGGGATCCTCTAGTGTGAGTGTAGATGAGAGCCTGAGAAGAAAACATGAAATGCTCCTGCCTAAGAGTGAATTCTTTCAGCAGCCCACGCAGTTACTGCTGTTATGAGCACACCACTTTTGTTTCACTGGTTGTCTTTAAGAGTACACAGCTGCGTTTTGTAGGCTGATGCAGAGTGAGTACATGTATTTTTCTTGGTATTTGCCCTGAATTCTTTCAACACTAGAGGACTTGTTCATGATCACACTGCACAAGCCCACACAGTGTTTTCTGGAATTGTATTTAAAGAATAACTGTTCTTTCTTGTTCTTACTCCAGAGATTAATGAAAGTATTAGGCAAGTGGGTAGGACATAATCTTTAAGCATAATAGTTTGACCTAATTAGTTGAATTCAGTCTTTGCAACAAAAAATGTGTTCCCATATTCTGAAAGCACTCTTACTTGAAATGCCTTGCTTTTGGAATGAAAGTCAGAAGAGAGATGGGCATTTCTGGGTGAATCACTGTACTTCTGAAAGTCTTGTTTTCCTGACTGATTTTTCTTAACTGCTTTGAGAGAAATAGCTAGAAACTTTATTTTAGCTGTGATGATTGAAGAGAGAGAAGATCTGTAGGGAGAAGGAACATTTATGTAAGAATTCCTTATTTCATTCATTTTAATGAAAAATATGAAGGATGGATGATTATTATATGCAAAAAATACATAATGACTACATAAAAATTGTCCTGGAGATTATTAGATTCTATTATTTACTTTCCTTCCCGGTATATTCCGGATAGTTGAACATTTGCTAGACTTTCATCCCGTTCTAATTTTTGCAATCTTGATGAATTTGATCCGTTTTCTCTCCAGAAGTTATCTTTCATAAGAAGTTTTATTGTTTTGTAGGAAATGAATCAGCTTTTCAAGACACACTTTAATAGGAAATGTGCCAAAAATTACTCAAAATGTCCTTGTTAAAGTGAAGCCTTCACAATTTTATATTGACCGGAAAACCAAAAAAATACAAAATAGTATCTGCCAAGAATTTGTCTGGCATTAAACAGGACATGGAATAAAGATTTCTGATCCCCTGTTAGTAAACTTGCTTAAAAAATTTAAGCTGTGGAGTCCAGATTTTCTTGCCAAATAGTTGACCTTGCCTGATGTTTAGTCTAACCTATAAATGTGTTAGTATTTCTCATTTTGCAAACGTAATTAGTTATTTTTTTTAAGTACATATCCAGCTACACGTTTTTCTGTTAAGCAGAAAAGTGTCTTTTTTTTTCTGCCTCAGTGTAATCTGCTGTACCATGTACTGATTCAGTGATCTGACTGGGTGCTCAGAATTCATTTTTTTTAACTTAATAACAGAGAGCATAAAAATAACTGTTAAAAACCATCTGTACCTGAGCAGATTGTCATTTATGCAACAATTTGGAGTTTATTTGTATGTAATAATAAGCTCTTTAAGTACTCCTTATGGATTTGTGGAGTTTTAGAAGAGTTGGGAGTGACTGTCAGCAGGTAGCCTAAGGCTTTGAGTCTTGGCTTTTTGATTTCATTATTAAGTCTGCAAAGGGGAAAATCTGGCTCATCCATTATTCCCCTGATTTTATCTCATCCCAGAACATTGTAGCAGAGCTAAGCAAAAGGTTGGGCATTTTAAAACACCATGATGTTTTGAGGTGATTCTTTCATAATTTTTCACTATTAACAGGAATGCAATGGGGAGAAAAAGCAGTTCTCAGTCTCTGAAAATCGCAAATCAGAGGTTGGAATGACTGAGCTCAAAAATTGCAAGTAACCTCTTGCAAATAATAATTAAAGTATCTCCTTATTTTCTTCTAATATGTATAATTATAAAAAGGTGTATGTCTTCAGCTTCCTGGGTGCAGTAGCTTCACTGGCAACTTCTTGCCATTGCAGCAGCTCTAGGGCTGCCAAGTGCCCTGTTGCAGCTGCACTGGCACCTCTCCATCCTGGACCAGTACCCTGCTCCCCTGTGGCTCTTCCTCAGGAGCCCTGGGATCTGTGGGTTACTTGTGTTTCTGCAAGCTGCTGTAGTCAGTCCTGGTTTCATTTGATATGAAATCTTAGATCTGCTCTCACTGAGCACGTGAAGAGTCCTAACACTTTCCAGTGCAAAGTCAAAAAGTGAGTGTAAGTTACAGATGATCCTGGGGACTGGACCGTCTTAGAGTGTTCTCTGGAGACTGTGACCAAGAAATGAGTGCTGGAAAGAAGATTCCTAAACACAACTGGTGAATCAGTGTCTCCTTTATTCTGTCCAGCTCTCCACCTCCAAGGTCTAGGTTATTATTATGGATTAATTAAGACTGATTTTCAAATCAGACTGTATCTGAGAGTGTGCATTTCCTACGACACAAGAAGGGCATTCAAGAGACTTCATGAAAAAGAAATTTCTAAATTAGCTTAGAATTTTTCAGAGATACTTGTGCTTGTAAGCTCAGTGATAGCTCCTGTTAATTTGAAAATTATTCCTTTCTTACAGAAGAACTTCTCCCTTGATTAATTTGTACATTTTCTTACTAGTATCTGGGTCTTCAAGAATGTAGCCATTGCTTCACCAGAGATGTTAGTTTCTGGTTCAGTACAATGACCTCATATACTCCATTAGCTCAAAATAAACTATTCCCAAAAGCTCATGTTTGTCTTGTAAGAGAAGTAACCTGCATGTAAAACATGCTTTTCCCTAACTATTCCTTCTGTTCATAAATAATGGACGATGGCCTTGTCTGCACTGCAGTGCTGGCTCAGGCTATAATTCACTTTTTGCCCTTGCCCTTATCTGGATATCCAACGTACATGAGTCACTGATTGAGTGTAAGGTTTTGGGGCCTGCCTGTAGTTTGTCTGTGCTGCCTGCTTTGAATAGTACAGCAGCATGGATTGGGGTGCAGGTCAGTATTGGGTACACGTACATGGGATCATTTCCATTTGGATTAGGGCAATGCTGTTGAAGCTGTGGTTCAGTTAGAACTTCAGAGTGTTCCTGGAGCCTGTGAATAGCAGACCTTTGTGGTAAAACTGAAGGTGTTTCAGGACATTGCCTAATAACTCAAAACAGTGACTGTTCACTCCACAGGAACAGACTAATGTAGGTTAGTACAGAAGAAATCCCACAGCAAGTGTGCAGGTGGATGCCAGGTCCTCCACTCCATCCCTTTCCGTGTACAGTTCCCCTGTTGTTGTGGCTGCTTGGTGATGTAACTACAACCTTTAGCACAGTGCCTGGGCTGTTAATCTGCTTGCAATCGCTTTGTTGCTTGAATGCTGTTATTTACAGTTTCCCTGTGTAACTGCTCCCAATTGAGATTATCTGGCTTGAGCAGAGTGACTCCAGCTATTGGTGAAGGATAGCATCAGTTTACCTTGCTTCTTGCATGAAATAAATGTGTGGAATCTTCCCTCAAGGTTTTCCTGACTTCATGAGTTGTTAAATCACTTATTTCCATATTTGCTTTTTTGTACCGTGCCTGCTTTAATCAGTGCAGTGGGACTTTCAGCACTGGGACGTATTTCACGTTCACATCAGAGGAGAGCAAAGCCCAGCAGGATAACATCTATTTTTTTTAAACATAAGACATTTAGTTTTGCTAAACAGATTGGATGTTCTGATTTGAAATTATGAGTGGTTAGACGGCATCCTATCTTTAATTAGGTTGCACAGACTGAGTCATTTTGCAAGCTAGACATTTTAATTTACAATCTACTGCACTGCAGCACTCTTCGGGGCCTTCTGCTATGTAATAAGGTATTCAACTTGCAGCACAGGCTTTAAAAATACCGGAGTACTCTCTGTGACTTCACTTGTTTATTTTATATTTTCAATTCTAGTTGCAAATCAAACATGCAGTTACAGAAGCTGAAATTCAGAAGCTGAAGACAAAGGTAAGAATCAATATATGGTTAATACATTATGTTTTTTTCTTTGTGCAAAATCAGATCTGAAGACGTGTCTTTATGTGGGTGGAGAAGTCAACATCCTTATTAAAGGCTGATTAAGAAACACAGTGGCTCAGCTAAATCTTGTCTTGGTGTATATTCTTTATTCCAAGTTTCAAGTAAAAATCTTAAGTGCTGCTATTAAAAGAAACTGCCAACTTTTGTAGCTTCAATTAAACATATGTTTTAAGGGGTATCATAATGACTAAATGGCAGATTGCTAGTTTTAAAATTCTGATGCATTTTTTCAGGTTTTAAAATTGTACTTGGATTGAATATTCAATTTGAAGTTAGTAAGTTTTTTATTTACCAGTGACGTTAAGGTATCCCTACAGTACTTTCCGTTATCGACATTTTTTTAAAAACTGATTTGTTAAAAGGTATTTATTAGAAATTATTTTTATATACAGAAGAAAATGTGTTATTTTGTATTGTTGCAGTTCTCTTTAAAAGATAGTCTAGGAAGGAAAAATACGATCAGTTTAAAAGAAAGCATTATCTCACAATCAGTCGCTAGTTAATAAATTAAATTTGCCATAGTAATAAAAAAGAATTGAGGGGTTTTTTTTATTAGGGTAACCTTTATAGGAACCCAACTGATAATTCAGTTGTTCAGCAATAATAGGTTTTATAATGACATCCTTCTTTCTGAATACATTATAAAGGAAATAAAAATAAGAAAAAGAGAAAATTGGTCTTCAGAAAAAGATTTTAGATTATTATTTCTTTGCAGCAGCATTTTCACTCACTGTGCATTTTGCATAGTGTTTATCAATTCTGCATAATTTACTGTTAAAAAAATTCAAAGTACAACTGTTTTCTCTAAGGACTGTTTCAGTCCTGTCCCAGTCCAGAATGTCAAAAATCTTTTCTTCCTCTGCTTTCCATTTCCAGTCTAGTGAGTGGAGCCACACAGTCGATCCCTTGGGATTATGCCAAGGCCCATTGACTTGATGGCATCAGTGTGTGGGTGTAAACATTCATCTGTGCAAATTCATTTGCAAAATTAGGGTTAATGTGCCTTTTACTGTTGGACCTTTTTACCTCATCTTTTCAACAGATCTGAAGAAAATGTGACCAGTTTAGGTACATTGCTAATAAAATTGCAAACAAGTTAATTTTTTTGATCCATGTATCATCCATGAAGCTAGCAGAACTGCCTAGAGCAAATTAAAAAGACTTAGTAAATAAACAGGGTTGTTAAGGCATTTTTTGTTCTCTAAATTCTAGGAGCTAAATTACACAAGATGCTGTATAACCTACCCTTATCCAGCATCAAACACTGAAGCCTGCAGGTAGCTTCAGTTAGGAAATGAAACCCTAACACAGAAAAAAAATCTGGAAATCAAATTCCCCCTTCCCTAAACAAGAGATGTCATAATTTTCTGAAAGTGAGTGAATGCTTTATAGCACCTGAGTCACATGCATAAAGCAAAATTCATCCCATGGGCTGGCTGATTAACCCTGCAGTTTGCCTGAGTACTCCACTATTGACATTTTTAAATGTCAGCCAGTCAGATAGGTTAGTATAACCCAGAGAAGCACAGAGGCTGCACTGGAACACTGAGCAAAAACTCTGCTTGGTTTTATGAGGAAGAGTAAGCCATGTATCAGTCTGTTTTCTTTGTCCTGGAACACTCCTCCCACTGCTAGCATATTACTGTCCTAGGTAACTGATTTACTGGTTCTCCTATTCATGTTGTTTGAATTAATCTAAGCTATTAGGCTGCACTTTGCAGCTTTTTATGGACTGCATCTCCACTCCTCTGTTCAGCTGCAGGCTGCTGAGAATGAGAAGGTGAGGTGGGAATTGGAGAAGACCCAACTCCAGCAGAACATTGAGGAGAATAAGGAAAGGATGATGAAATTAGAGAGTTATTGGATTGAGGCACAAACCCTGTGTCACACAGTGAATGAGCACCTCAAGGAGACGCAAAGCCAGTATCAGGCTCTGGAGAAGAAATATAACAAGGCAAAGAAATTAATCAAGGATTTTCAGCAAAAGTAAGCAGCTACACCAGGCTCAGCAAATGACTTAGTGGCCAGATAGAAAACATGTATGTGATATATTTTGAAATATGAAACTCACTGTTAAACACCTGTAAGGTAAACACTATTTTCCACCTTTTTATCCATGAAATCATGGATTCTCTATTATGGAAAAATGCTAGTGTTCAAGCTGTAGTCATACTATACCTAAATAAAGACTTGGGTCTGTAATATTCCAGGTTGGTATGTTTCAGAATTAGGAGATAGCTCGATGTAATTGCGAGCAGCTAAGAGTAATCATGGAAAAGCATTTGATTAGCAAAGTTTGGAGCAGTTTCTATGGGTATTGTATCAGCTGGATTAATTCCTTATGTGTACTAATGTAACATCAAAAGAAATTGTTTTGTTACATTTTACATTTTATTTTTCTTCTTCTTGTAGATGTCAAGAATGTTTGAGCTGAGTTGAGCTAACTGATGATTACCTGGCCCCCTCTGTTTCATGTGGTCCCCTCTCCCTCGTGGCTAGCAAGAATAATAACATCTTACCTCTCTATAACAGCTTCCATTCCTCAAATTACTTCTTTTTTGGCAGCAGCTTTTTTTATTTTCTGCTGAAATATACTTATTTAAAGAAGAAAACTTGAAGACACACAGCAATATCAAGTGATAATTGGGAGTCCAGAAATGAATATGCTATCCCATTAAAAAGGGAATTAGATTGTCAAAATATCATTACCCATCTTGGAACTGGGTACTGTTCCAGAACTAGTTTGCATCTTGTATGCCTTCTGTCACAAATTTCTTTGATCTTCACAATAAAAAGAGATAGGGCAAGTTACTAGAATGAGTTTGAATTGCTTTCTATTGACATTCTACTTTATATTAAAAGATCTAGTAAAAGATCTAGTCAGCTGTTCTTAAATACCTCAGACTCGTAAACTGACCTAACAGATTTCCTTCAGAAAATTCAGTTTGTACTTGCAACCTTACAGGTTGTCCTTTCTGTGAAGGACCACAGTTATACTCTAGTAAAACAGAAACTTTGCTCCATGTCCCACAACAGAGAACAGCATAAACTAAGCTACATTGTTTTTGTTGTAAACAGATTAGGAAAACAAACTTTGATTATTAGTAAGAACTGAGATGTTTTTTTCCAGATAAGTTGTTCTTGCTGTTTTTATATCATTGCCAACCAGATTCTCTTAGACTAATTGTTTAGGGGTTTGTTCTGATTGCAGTTTCATAGTTCATACTAAGTAAGTGAGAAATTATTTGTTAAGGACAGATTTTTGTGATGAGTAGCAAAACATTTTTGTTTCACTCTGATTGCTTTGATGACAGCAAACACATCTGTTTTTTTTTTCCCCTAAGAGAATTTGACTTCATCAAACGCCAGGAAGCTGAACGAAAGAAGATAGAAGATTTGGAGAAAGCACACCTTGTAGAGGTTCAAGGCTTACAAGCTCGTGTGAGTAACATTTATATCTGAAGAATGAGACAATCCTGTCTGATGTTCTGGGAAAGTAACATCTCTAATGGGGAGGGTGTATTGGTATTACTGGTAATATTACGGGTAATAACATGTTGTATTTCTTTCAGATACAAGACTTGGAAGCAGAAGTTTTCAGGCTAATGAAGCAAAATGGAAGCCAGGTTAACAATAACAACAACATTTTTGAAAGGCAGACATCTTTTGGAGAAGTTTCTAGAGGAGATCCAGTGGAAAATCTAGATACTAAGCAAGTGACCTGTCTGGATGGCTTAAGTCAAGGTTTGTTTGAATCAAACCATAACTCCTATGAATCACAGAATCATAGAATGGTTTGGGTTGGAAGTACCTTAAAAGTCATTTAGTTCCAATAATCCCCCTGCCATGGGCAGGGACACCTTTCACCAGACAATTTTGCTCAAAGCTGCCTCCAACCTGACCTTGGATGGGGCAGCCACAGCTTCTCTGGGAAACCTGTTCAGTACCTCACCACCCTTCCAGTGAAGAATTTCTTCCATGTATCTAACCTAAATATCCCCTCTTTCAGTTTGATCCATTCCTCCTTGTCCTGTCGCTACAGTTCCTGACAAAGAGTCCCTCTCTGGCTTCCCTGTAGGGCCCCTTCAGGTGCTGGAAGGTGCTGGGAGGTCTCTTCACAACCTTGTCCAGCCCCACCTTTCTCAGCCTCTCTTTGTAGGGGAGGTGCTCCAGTCCCCCTATCAGCTTCATGGTCTTTCTCTAGACTTGATCCAACAGTTCCATGTCCTTCTTAGGCTGGGAGTCCCCGAGCTGGATGCAGCACTCCAGGTGGGGTCTCACAAGAGCAGAGGGGCAGAATCACCTCCTTTGACCCGCTGGCCACCCTGCTTTTGATGCAGCCCAGGATTCCTGTAAACTGTAATATTATTTATTTCTCTGTTGGAAAAAAAAAGCAATACATTATGAAATAAATTAATTCCTAGCAGGCACAGAGGTGTTTTATTAAAATCGATACTTTAGCAGTCATTTCATGTGTGGACGCCAACAATATTGCCTTACAAACAAATCAATATGAATTACATTTTTAACCAGTTATGTGTATAAAAAAGAGCTAGTCCTGCTGAAATGGTATTAGGTGATATGCAGACCTTGTGCAATTGGTTTCCACAAATCTTCACAGACCTGTTTTTTTTCTGTCAAGTGTTAATTGTACTGAAATCTCTGAAGTTCAGAAAAGCTCCCAGGATGACAAGAAAGTCTGTATTTCTGCCAAAGAGACTCAGTAAGTGTTATAAAACATTTAATACTTAGCAGTGCTGTTAACACAAATCCTTTCAGCAGTTTACATCAGGAGAGGAAAGTTATGTTTTCTTCACCCGACTCAGAAAAATGCTTACATGTACTGTGTAATGCCAACACACATCTATGGCTGAAGAGGTAAATCCAGGAATTTCTACATGTGAAAAAAAGAGAAAAATTGTAAAATCAGTTCTAAAAATTTTGGAAGTTCTTAGTATGGCATTAAAAATCTGTATGTCAGTGCTTCAGAATTACGTTTTACAATTGATGCATTTGCAAATGAAAATTTTCAAAGAGCTGCATTGCAAAGTGTTCTGCTGGAGAAATGTTACCAGTGTTAATTACTTCTGAGTGTTAGACTAGATGATCTCTGAATTTAAATGCCCTAGTTTAACCACATGGATACAAACACAAATTATTTGCTAGGAAAAATAGTTAGTCAGCAATGATTCTTTTTGAAAGCTGAAGCAGCATAGTTAGACCTTAGATTCCAGGCTGTATTTGTGGTTTTAACGAGAGAAAAAATCCCTCCTTTATAAAAATAAGGATATCCTTGAATTTGCTGTAACATTCTTTGACTTCCATATACCTCTTCCAGTGAATTCTGTGTCAGTTTCTGAGGTCTGTATCAGGCTCTAATGTAGTGATACTGCTCTGCAAAGAGCCTAGGTCTCTGTATCACTCTTTGCCAACAGCCTGTGGATGTTTGCAGAGGAGCTATAAAGGGCAGGGGAGTTGCCCACGATGTTTTGGAGGTGTGCAGAGTCCCTCTGGGTGCTGTGGGTTGTGCACACTGCCTTTGTGACACTCACTCAGGTGCTTCAGTCTCTTTTCTGGCTCATGTTTGACAAGTGTAACACATGCTTCTTGATTAAGCCTCTGCATTAGGTTCCTGGGGTAGGACTACATGTAGACAGCCACATCCCAGAATTTTGTTCAGAGGTTTGCAGGTCTGTCTTCCATCAAAAAATTAGGTTCTGTAAAAATACAATATTTTAATTAATAGTGTATCGAGTATGTATATGTTTCAGTGTGCTCTGAGGTGTTTATTACATTCTTGCATGGTAGGAGACTTGGGAAGAAGCAGTGGATGCAATCTGATGGTTACAAACATTTGAGCAGAACTGTTCCTGACATCTCTGGTGCTCTGGCCATGTTTAGCATCCTGCCAGACTGCATGACTCCTCAGGCTGTAACACAACCTCACACTGAGCTTAAGGGGCTGCCAGTAACATCAGTGGAAGTTAAAAAGAGAAAATCAGAACTACTGTGGCCCACATAATTCTTCCTTTGCTTTGCCAGGGAATACTAGACTGAGGATTGCATTTCCTTTGCAAACATATGGTTTATTCTGAGAGTCCAGGAAAATGGATAAAGCGCCTTGTAGCTTTCTGCTTTAGTGATCATGAGCTGTGTCTGCAGTAGAGAATTAAGCTTTTTACTGGCAGGAGCCAGTGGTTTGAAATCTAAACAGTGCTGCGGCTTACTTTGACATCTCTGCAAGTGCCCACTCAAGCCACTCTGTGGCTGTACTTTCTGGGTGTCTTTGGATACCCAGGGATGCATCAGTTCACAGAAGGAGTTTTTAAATTCTGTCAGCCTGTCTAATGGAAAAACAGTGGGAGTACAGGCAAGCTCTTTCCTGCTTCACAGTGGTACTGAAATAGTTGAGATGGAAGAACGTTGGAGTCAAGTGGTTGAATGTCTGATGAAAGAACATCTCATTACTTTGACTCAGAGAGGGAAACAAGAACTAGTATGACTTTTATGTGAGAGATTTTCCAGACTTCCCAGTGGGTTGGGAAATTTCTGCAGCATCATGTGAGGTTGTGGGTTTGTGCTGGGAGCTGTGAGGGCCAGCAACTCTCTGCAGAAGAGGGAGCTGGGACTGGGGGTGGCAGCACATGTGGCTGGGGCAGAGACTGTCTGACAGTAGCCCAGTTCCACTGCAACAAAGCAGGGCAAGACCAACAATGGCATGGAGGATGTAAGAAGCTCCAGGCCCGGATGGTCTTTGGCTTTAAGAAGGCCCATATGATGACTTCTGTGGATACCATTTGCAGTCCTATGTTGATAGTTTGCATGATTTCAGCAGTGAAACAAAGGGATGGATGGAAGTGTGTACACCTGACAGAACAAATACAAGCAGCTTGAGCCATGGCAATGCATGGTTATCCTGTGGAAGGCTTAGGGCTGAAGCATAATTGCAAGTCAGACAATGCTAATTATTTTGTAGTATCATGTGAAATAAAATTTAACTCTTATACATAGAAGAAAAGCAAGAATATCTGTAAGATCAGATTTTAATTAATTACTGCATTCTGAATGCAGTATGTAGACGGATAAATGTATCTAATGGATTATGGTTTTTATTTTTGCTGTGAGGGTTGAAAATGTTAAAACCGTAAGAATCTCTTCTTTTTCTCATACAAAATACAAAAACACCTTTAAAAATGTTTTTAGTCTTAGTTAATGTGGCTTTGTTAAATGTTAAATTTGCTGGAATACTGAGATTTCATTTGAGTGGATGGTTGGTAGCTAAGACAAGTGCAGCTACGTTAAGTTTTAGCTGTAGAGGCAAGTCATGTATGAAGTGTTCAGTAGCTCATGAGACATCGAGGAATCGGGTGTCTTTGAAGCCAGGCAAGTAAGATAGTTTTATTGCTCCATTTTTTACATTAAATACTTCTCCAATTTTCATGTATCACATAGTGATGTTTATGTCCTGGCAGAGAGCTCTCTGCAGGCCAAGCACCTGCAGCTCCCTCTGAAGGAGTCTAGGTGGATCTGCTTTCTGGGCTGGTACAGCTGGGTTTGTGTGGTCATCTGTTCAACAGTGGTAATAGTTCATTAAATTCTTAAATATCTGCAGTTGATTCTTTGCTATGCGTTGCTGAATCTGTACAGATAAACTTGTTTATGCAAATGACTTTTTTTCTGGGAGTACTATAGAAGTTAAGAAGGTACAGGTACGAGTAACCTAAATGATTCTGTGATTCTGTATGGAGTGCATGTACTTGCAGTTGTTTGTACAAGAGTTCCTTTTCTTAGGAAAAAGTAATGAAAGATCCTTCTGTTAAACAGTTTCAAATCATGTTTCCATACAGATTTCAATGAAGCAGTTCCAGAAACAGAGAGATTGGACTCCAAAGCACTGAAGACTCGAGCTCAGCTCTCAGTGAAAAACAAGAGGCAGAGACCTTCCAGAACGCGGCTGTATGACAGCATCAGTTCAACTGATGGGGAGGACAGCCTGGAACGAAAGGTGAGAAGGACTCTACCCTCTCTTTTAGGCTTCCTATGGAGTGCTAGGTTGCCCCTGTAAGTCATTTCATCCTCTGTCTTTATCCTTTCATTGTAGCACAGGCAGTATTTATTCCTCTGTGGTCGGTCTGCTGTGAATGTCCTTGAGTGATGTGCGGGTCCAGTCTCCTTTTGAGTCAGCACACCTGTTATTTTGGTTCTGTTGTGTTTTTACTGGAGTCCTGGTCTTTTTGATTTACATGTGCTTTATAATGCAGAGCGGATCTTTTCATTAATGCAGGAGGTGAAAGGAGTTTGAATTGTGCATTTCTCTATTTGTTGATTTGTTACCACAACTGATACAATATTTGCTCATTGTTTTGTCCTATTCTGACTTCGTCTGAAAGCAAATACCAATAAACAACATCGTGTGTGGTATCAAAGGGTAATGCCATGAACTGCTACAGCATTTCGTACAAATAGAAAGCTAAATAATGAATAAAAGAATTGCATGTTCAAAGTAAATCTTGCTCTTTTTGCTTACTAAGTGGTATAACCTGCTTTATAATCTCTTATACCAACAGCCATCACACAGTTACAGTAGTCCCATGCACATTTCAAAATCACCACTGCCCTTATGCATGAGAGCATCCTCACCAGCATCAGATTCTGGTGCTTCCTCCCTCTCCCCCGTGGCTAGCAGTGCAGCAATCTCACTTGACAACCTAACTGAAAACCAAGAAGAAGAACAGCACCACAAAGGAGGTGTCCTTTCCCCGTATGCTCGGGGAGACACTCCTCTTTCCTCTCCTTCAAAATCTGGGCACAGCTCTGAAGCATCTCCTTTGCATCACCCAGCTGGCAGGAATATTTTACAGGATAAAGGTATTACTGTTTCTTTTACAATAAATTGATGCATCCTTTTGCTCACTTAACATCTATCTACTTTATGACCTTTATTTATGCAGTCGTACCTTAGCAACTAGAAGGTCATCATCTTGTAATTTCTTTTGCCTAACTGGAAGTCAGAAACTTTAAAATTACCTTGTATGATGGTATAAGAAAAGGACAAAGTTTAAAATGGGATAGGGAACTGCTTACTTTCTTTTTTTCCTGGTTTTCTTGGAACTCACTGAAAAAAATGGGGAAGTTGCCTTTAAAAAAATACTGTATTGTGTTTTTTTTAAAAAGAAATTACTTGACCTTGGGACACCTCCATATTAGACACATGCTTAAACTCAGTGTACTTACTAAAATAATGTAATTTTGGCACTGCTAGATGATTTTTTTGGAGGGTGCAGAAAGGAGTATAAAGCAAGAACAACAGATTGTAGCTTTTAATTGCTGAGAGGAGGCAAGGTCTAGGTTTAATGAGAGGTTAGTGCCTGGAGATTCTTCATTTACAAAAAAAATAAAGTAATTTCTTGGGGAGATTTGCCTCATTGTTACTAATTTAATTCAGATTGTTTAAATGCTAGGTGGATAAAACAGGATGCAATCATATGTAGGTCAGGTATGTGTCTCAGATTCCAGTTTATTATAAGAATTAACAATATAATATGTCACAGAATTCTGAACTGTCCTTTCAGATGCATTTCGAAGTCACAATTAACATTTGACACCTCTTCAGCATTCTTAGAAATGCACCTTGCATTCTCAAGAATGGCACAGAAACTAAACTGTTGCAGAAACTAAAATACATAGAAAAAATTGTTCATAAGTTAAGGCTGCAGGAGGAGGTGTAGATCATAACAGACTTTGGCTTGCTCGAATTAACTGAAAAGAACAATTTATTGAAGATTTGTGTTTGTGTGTCTGAAAAGACTTGCTACTGATTTAAACCCTGTGTTTCCATCTTTATACAGGGCTTTCACAAAGGTTCATAAAAGACAGCGTAATGACACTTTACTGAATTTAGGATAGGTTCATATATTGCAAGCATTTTTACATGAGTTCTGAAATTGCTAGTTGTAATTAAATTAAATTGTTAAGGATTCCAAGTTAAATTCAATTCTGAGTTTTGCAAGTAAAAATAAGGGTGTGAACATAAGAATGTGACTTTACAAACTCAGCTTGAATGTGTAATTGGTATGCCAGGGAATTCCTAAATCCTGCATTTCCAACTGCTGTATGAAAAATACCTTGATAAAAAATTAGTGGAAACTAACCTTGTAGAGCAAGGAAGAGGGCATTGCATTCCACCCACTGTGTCACTCTTCCCATTTTAGGTTTGAAAAACAATCTCTGTCTAAATATTGCTGTCATGCTTTTCTCACTGTGACCATTAAGTAAACAACCAATGCTTTTGGGTGTGTCCAGGTTCTGCTGAGTAATACATTAGAATTTACCACAGCAATGTAATTTCAAGGGAAAAAATCATTTAATAAGTCCTACCAAAAAAAAGAAACATACTAGAGCAGTTGTTTGGCCACAAGTGTTGCAGCAATGCTGTTATAAATTATTGTTAATTTGGCTGTTAAACTCATACAGCTCAGAAAATAAAAAGAGACATTGCATTTGTTTTGTGTGTTCAGGTGGGTTTTTTTTAGAGACGGAAAGAAAGTACCTCCGTGGACACACACATGGCCATGGGTTAGTCACTCAATGATAGAAGTGAGCATTAGCAAGCTCACATTTGTCTTTTCTTCTTTTTCTTATGAGATCGTGCAGTGTTGTGGGAAGGGCAGAAGTGGCACGAGATTGCAGAATGATGAGCTTATAACCTCAGCTTTTTCATGTATATGTGATGAGTTTATTTTCTTCAGTTCTGCCTGGTTTGTGCAGCAGCATCATCCTTTGATAAGGCAGCGAGGTGATCTTGGTGGGCAGTGCTCACTGACATGGGGCTGCTGCAAGTGCTTTTTAACCTTGGGCAGGGTGGTGAGGTCTGGTGTCTTCCAAATCCATCAGCAACACATTACTGCAGCTGGAGGCTGGACAGGATGGATTGAACAGCTTCTGTGTGATTCATTCTGAGAAACCAGCTTTCCCTTACCTCCTCTGAAGAACTGCAAGGAGTTGGGGAAGATGCACCCACCCAGGGTGGCCAAGATCCCCTCCTGCCCAGGCAAGGCACCTGTAGCTCTGGTTCTTGGTCCCTGCCATGTGCAAGCATTGAGCACTTTCTGCATGCAAGCCCCTGTAGATTCAGATCCACTCTGCCACTGCAGCTGCTTTTGGGACCTAGCCTGTCCATTTTCCTCTGTGCCCCATAGCCAGCACAAATATTTTCCTCAGCAAGTCATCATTATTTAAAAGGCCCTGGCTGGCCCCAGCTGTGTGGGAGGGGGATCATAGAACAGAAATTTGCCATACCAAGTAGCTGCTGTGTATTTCAACTGAGCTCTCCAGGCTACTTTTTTCTACTACAGCAGCAAAACTTCCATACACTAAATGCTTTCATTATTTACCCAACACAAAGCCAGTGTACTTTATAATTTCTTGACTTTAATTAGGAAGTTTCTCAAAAAAACCCATTGCCTCCTGCCCTGAAGCCCCATTTGCCTGTGAAAAGCTAGTGTGAAAATAAACATTGCAAGTTCTAATTCTTGTGACAGTTTGTCAGTGGTTAAATGAGAAGTGTGCATTAAAGGTGGAAGAGGAACTGTCAGAGGAAACAGGAAAGAAGTATGCATAGTGTAGGGTTGATGCAGAGTGTGCATTGCCTAAAGTTCTCCTCAGCGTCCTTGAAAAATGGATTTCTTCTTTGGAGAATTCATCTTGCTTTTGTCATTCTTAATTTTAATCTTTTTTTGTTTACGTTTTTGGAATGACATTACTTGTTAGTTGTTCTTGAAACTTATTTTTTTAACATAAGGACTTGTGTTGGGGGGAAATAGTACTGCTTTTAGAGTGTGAGTTTTGCAAAAGACTTATTTTCTTGCATTTCAAAGGATTTAAGAACCAATTCTTTGCACATTAAATTTTTTGCTCAAATGACAACTTGGGTAGATATTATCTACAAAGCAATGCACATAGTTCTGTATACATAGTAGACTGTCCTGTGATAGTGCTGTGGTACTCTTGGTTAATTCTGAGGGTTTAATTTAAATCAGAAATCTACTAACCTAGCAGTGCTTCCATTTAAAAGTTACTGTATGTCTGAGGTCACATTGCAAAAGCCACCAAACCACAAGTGACATAAATGACTGACCTTCATTTGATTCCTCTGGAGTATTTGAGGGCACTCTTTTTAAAGAGTCACTGTGTCTGAATTTTTAAACTACTGTGTGTTTCTTTTAGCTTCCATATAGATTTCACAGGATGTTTGCCAGAATCAGATCATTGTTTTGGCTTTATAGGTACTGCAGCCTGTTTCCTCTTTAGAGTTTTGATAGCGTTTGTAGAAGAGATCAAAAATTGATAGATGCTTCAGGGCAAATCTATTAACTAAGCTAATTTTAGGTTTTGGAGGGTTTTGTTGTTCTGGGTTTTTTAAAATGCAGAGTGGTTAGATTTTAGGTTAGATGCTTAGTTTAACAAAGATATTTGGGCTAAACTGATTAACTGTTTCGTAGCTTGTCCATCATAAAAGGTACCCTTAGCTCCAAAACTGAAAAAAGAATTTTAGGACTAATTTTGGAAGTAAAGCATGCATATCAAATGAATTCTGTAAAAAATAAATTTAAGCAAACTACTGCTGAGTTTAAAAAGGGATTCACTGGAATATTTTTCTATAAATGTTTTGTGTTCAATTTATTACATATTCTTTAAAACTCAGTCACTATTAACTTTTGATTGCCTTGAATTAAAATAAGATTGTTGTATTTTCAAATTCGGAAGGTATTTATTTTTATTCCTGTTCACACCATCTTCCTAAAAATGAGAATGCCCCTAATTAAATTATGTACTCGCACACATGTGCATGTATGAGTATCTAATTATGAAAAGATACACAAAGTGTTCTGGATGGAAAGTAGCAATTAAAATTAATAATGTACATTCTTCCATGTACAAATGTATCCTAGATGGTGCCACAAGTGCTCAGGCAGCAAGAACATCTAGCCCTGCTATAGGGCATACAGAAAAACTAAAGCGAAAACTTGCAGATCTTGGGTAAGTACTTTGGTTTTCAAAATACTTTTTCTTCTTCATTAAAAGTATTGAGAGTAAAATTTCAAAGATGTTTCCTGATGTTTTCTAATATTCTTGCAGGGCTCCCTTGAGAAGGAGTTCAAGCAAGGGCAAGAAGCGGAAAGAGAAAGAAGCTGTTAGGGTGACCTGTGGCAGTAGGTATGGGGAAAAGATTGAGGATGCAAGAAATTGTGTGCCAGAAACACTGAAAAAACCTAATCATAGCAGATGGAATATTAACAGTCCCACTGACTTCATAAATAAGTGCTAAGCTTTGAGATAACCTGAGCTTACAAACCTAAATTCCTTGGCTCACAAAAGACTAACATATAATCTAAAGATGCTCAGAGGTTTATAATGTCATAGAATCATAGAATTTCTCAAGCTGGCAGTGACTCACAAGGATCATCAAGTCCAACTCGATCACTGCTGCTGTTGCATCCACTAATGGGATTTGCAGAAATGGATTTTCAGAGCAGCCCTACAAGATGCACCCAGTCAGTTAATAATATCCATGAACCAGAAATCTTGACACAATTCCACTTTTTATTTTTAAAGCCCCCGGAGCAAGGTTGGGCAGCAGCTGTTCACTTCAGCTTTGCTGCACCCACACTAGGAATGCTTTCAGAAGGGTTTTTTTTCTGAAGATGAACATTTTAAGTTGAAAAATAGGAAAAATGCTGACTGCATGTCATATCAACAACTTTTTCAGGCCAGGAATTGTGAATTCCTTGTGAGATCTGTTGAGACCACACCACATAAATAAATGAATGTTCACAATGACAGGAGGCAATCTTCTCTGCACAAGCTAGTGTAGATTTTTACTGAAGGCCTCTCCCTACACACTTATGAGTCTTAACAAGGTCACAACATGATACCTGCTTCCACGTATGTAATACAAATTAGAGTCAGGAGGGCTAAGCAAACTTAATATGTTCCAAAAGTCTAGAAAGGACATAGCAACTCAAAACTCTGCACATAAGACAATGCAAAAAACCTATATGATAAAAGAGCTATTGGAAGGAAGCAAAGCTCTAATTCTATTCAGAAAAACATTGTGGTGGAAAATCAGTATGTAGCCATTTATGCAGTTCTACTGACAGTCTGATATATGGAGACCCAGTGACAAGTACATTGTGTAGCTCCATAAAATCAGAAAAGCAAAAGGAACCTTCCTTACTCCCTCAGGCACACTGTACTGAAGTGCAATGTTCTGTCTCAGCATACATTTGTACATTTGTATTCTGCAAATATCTGGCAGGCTCTTCAGTGATCTTAGGCAGCAGTCACCACCTCCCTGCTGGTGTCAGAAAACCTGTCCCAGTGCGTCTGCTCGCAGCGTGACATGGAGCCAGTGATACTCACTGCTGGGTTTCCCTGGTGACAGGGAGAGCTCTGTTAAAGTCAAATCCCTGCACTTCATGTGGCTGTGAGGCAGGCAGTGCCCCTAGCAGGGTGTTAGACAGCATGCTGCATTTAGATACCAAGCCACAGGGTGGAGGAAATGAATGTATGCTTGTTTGTAAGAGCCTGAATGACCCTTATGCCAACACAGGATGTTGCAGATGTTTGTGAGATCTCACAGGTGTTTTCCTTAGAGAGAGCAGATCTCAGTGTAGAGATGTTGTTGCTATTAGTCCATGTGATAAATCAGTTATTTGTGTTGTCTCTTAATATTTCTTTAATACAATTCAATATCCCAGTTACAGTTGCTAAAAGTAGAGTTTAATACTGCTTTAAAAGTTGAAATTCATGAGCATTTGTAATTCTTACTCAACCTCTGTAAACTGGAGTGTTACTGTTTCAGCATGACTTGTTAAACAGCCATTTCCACTTGTTTTGTTACCAACTCCAAAGAATTTGCCTCAGAAGAAATGTGAGGATGTTCTCTCCACAAGTCCAAAGCTGTATAAGCTCTTTGAAAGAAGGAAGATAATGAAAAGGCTGCATCCTGTTATAATTATGTCCATTACAACAACTGATTGATGTAGAATTAGTCATGTTGTTAGATGACTGTTGCCTGCGTTGTTTTGCCATTTCCAGAAAGTAGCACTCAGGATGTATAAATAAAATCCCAAATTATTTCCTGAAACTACCATTAATGCTAGTGGTATGATACGAAAAAGACACCCCATTTAAGCAAGGAGCATATCTTTCCCTGCCTGAAGTTAGGTGATTTGGGCAATGACATTTATGTTTACTTTCTATGTTCAATCAAGATTAGAGTATGAGAGGGAAGTAAAGGCCTGGGTCAGATACATCTATCTTTCTTTTAATTACTAAATGGAGTAGGGTTCTTCTGCTTCCATAGGTGGGGGTCCTTTGACAACCTCACTTTCATCCATACAGAAAAGAGTTTTTTAGTGATTAGGTCTAGTGATTAGGTTAATATGATATAGAAGCTGTCCAGAAGGTAGATGTTGAGGGAGATTCACCTACGCCCCATTTACATGTGGCTGCTAAGACCAGTGGGATTTTAATGCTCTGAAACAGTAATATATATATGAATGTAAATAATATGATTCTATGACATCTGCATGAGTTCTTGGAGGTAGACACTTTGCGTAATTGTTTTTAATTTATGTACTGTACTAATGATATATTTAGGAAATAAAATTTAGGCATTTTTAATAAGTGTTACCTTTGCCTTGATTACTACAATCGTTGTTATTACAAAGAGGGAAGCTGATAAAGTCCCAGAGGTGTTTCTTTCATTTTTCTATATCGATATTTGTAATAATTTTAGTAATTTGATTAATTTTAAAGCAAGCTAATAGTACTTCATGTGTATTTAGCTGTTGTAACAAAGGAACATCTCCATAGATGGATTCAGATGCATCTGATGCATTTTACTAGGGCTCAGAATCTGAGCCAGATCTTCTCTGGGAACCAGGGCCCTCTTGGGTCAGTGCTGACTCTAATGATTTAATCGTGCTGAGATACCACTGAGATGAGCACGTGTGCCTTCTTGACAGGAGCTGGTTCTCACCCGAACAGTGGGAGTATAGGCATTTTCAGCTGGCATCTGTCTCCATTTGCTGGGTGTATGTTGTCTTAAGAAAGCTTGAGTTAGAAAAAGAATCAAAAGAAAACGCTTTTTTTCTTTTGCTGAAAGAGAGATTTCAGGCATGCCCCTACCGGCTGCATGCCACTCAATTCTTTAGTCACAGTTACAGGGAATGTCACTCTTTCTGCAATTAACTGCCTCTGTGGCATTTTGTTTCCCCTTCTTTTATAATCTAATGCATATTCCTGCTCCTTTCTCTTAAACAGGACTGTCAGAGAGCTGCTGCAGAAATCAGCAAACCCTAAATCTTTAGCAGAGCGATCCTCCTCTCTCCCACACTGTGTACCATTCACATGGTATGGAGAGAGCGGCAAGGGATCCAATTCCTCCAGCAACCTGCCGTCGCCCACCAGCTCAACTGAACCTTCCTCTGAAAATTTAAGCCCAGCTAAAAAAGGGTCAAAGGTAGAAAATAAAAACTACCTTATTCCCACTGTGTTGAGTAGCATAATTGGCTTGGTGATTCTGGAAAAACGAACAGGCCAATATATGGCTACTGCAATAAACAGTGCATGGTGTTCATTGTACGGTAACGGCTCATCCAAACAGAACATCTCTGTCATTGCACCATTCCCTGTTCTACCTTTTTTACTGTCTTAATGTACATTATTCCAGTAAACTAACTGTGGTGTGCTCTACCGTAACAAAAGCAAGTGCTGCCGGTGGAAATTAGCATTTGGATCCACAGAACAAATGCTAGATTTGTGTATTCAGTTATAGATATTTTCTTCATTCTTCAGGACTGGTAGTGGGAATACCTGTGTTCAGATGAGGTGTTTGCAAGTGAAGAAATGCTGTATGCTGTCAGTCATCTGCCTTTTTTCCCCCAGTAATGAAATGTTTGTCATGCATGCTGGATGTTGGATTTAATTCTCTGTATGAAGATGCTTGAACTGTAAATATGATCTATTGCAATTTAATATATCCATGTTATTCCTTTCTATGTGCATGAATGTTCCGGCATGATAACTCCTTAAATAACCCTTATTTATAGTAATATACTTAGCTTTTTCATGTTTGTTTTCACTTCTGGAAAATACTTCTTTGCCTGTAACTTCTTATGACTTACAGCAGTTGATTTTTTATATTGGTCTGGTAAAAAGAAGCAGATATTGTTCTCAACTTCGTACAGGAATATGGATCAGAAATCTAATTTCTGTCTTCTACCACCAAATGCATGTTCATAATAGCAGTTTCCACAAGCATTTCTTACTTTTTTGATGCCAAAAGCTGGTGATACTTTACTTCTGCTGTGCACTAGGCTATGCAAGGTCATAGCTATTCTTGTGTTACCTGGCAGGGAGAGCAACACAAGGCTTAAAGCAGTCCAAATCAGATTGATAGAGAAGACCACCAATGAAATCTCTGAAGACTGAAGAGAAATTATTTGCTTACCTCTTCTCTTTTGGGGAAAAAAAAAATTAGACCTCTGAATCCCATTTATGTATTTAAACAAACATTGTTTAAAAATTGTTTTCAAATGGGGGAAAAACACACCCTTTTGGATAGTTGAGGTTGAGGTTGTGGGGGCTATCCTAATTATTATCAGGCCTTGGTTATCTTGTGTTTTTGCTATAGAAAATTAAATTTTGAAAGCTTAAATTTATTGTAAAGCTGAAGCTTGCACAAAATAGAGGTGAAAGAAAAATCAGAGTACTTAAAAAAGAAAAATATGTTCTTCACACAACAGGAGGTAGAGCTGTTGAACTCCTGGCCTAAGAACGCTGTGTGGGCTAAGGAAGCAGCTAAGGAAGCTGCTCAGATTTTCTTCTCCTCTATAAAGAGCTGGGAAAAACAGAACAGGAATTCTAAACGTAGGTGAGAGAAAAATGATCACAAAAACATTCCTATGTTCTCTGTGAAGTTTGCAGGCTCTTAAATTAAGAGTTTCTTTAGTGTTATTCAGGCTTTCAAAGCACAGCATGATACCAATATTTAGTTGGGTTTCCAGCAAAACAAAGTGGACCAATACCTGATATTTTTGGAAGTCTTCACGTTTTCAGGAAAGATAGGTCAAGTATTTGAGGGGGGCAGATAGAAGGATAACTTTTTTAGTATTCTTTTTATTGTTTCACTTTTTAAAGATGGATTTAAGTAAAATTTGATTTAATACTCATTTAGATGTTAGAGAGTAGAGGTCTCTGTATTGTTAAGTGTATATTCAAGTTAAATGGAATATCATGGTGTCCTTAATCTTTTATATATTCTGGTTTTTTCATTGTTCTCCCTCTACTGTGAAATACTTGTTAATTTTTGTCTTAGTCTAATGGTAATTTTGTGGTATTCCTGAAAAATATGTGCCTGCTTTTCCAATTACTTTCTGTAAGATGTGATATGTCTCATTGCGTTGTTAAGAAAAACCAGGGTTTTTTTTAAAATGGGTATTAGTTCAGTAAATAACATTCAATATCCCAAGATATTTTTTACTTTCAGTTTCAGTTTTTTTTCTAAAGGCATAGGCAAAGAGAGAGGATCCTTTCACTTTTCAGGGAGATTATTTGGGACTCAGAAGTGGATTAACAGGATATTCTCCTTGCTCTTTCAATGGGAGTTTTCACTTCTTTTTATTCATTAATTTTCTGTCTTACTCTTTGTGCTACTGCCTGTGCTGCGCTTTTCCGAAGTATTTGGAGGACAGTAAATGCTAGTGATTAACCTGCAGAAGTAGTAATTTAGCTCCAGGATGAGAGCCAGCATCTTAAGAGTCTGGAAATTGCTTTTAGACACCTTTGTTAGTCATGGAGGCATTAAGCTGGCAAAGGTGCCACATGAATTACAGAGTGGTAAAAATACTGTGCCTTCTGTAAATAATAACACTATAAAACATTAGGCTTCCTCATGTGTATTGTGATTGGTTTGGTGAATAATGGAAACCACTCCTGAGCTATGCCAACCTGGACAGAAAGCTAATTTCCCTTTTAGATGCACCTAAGCAATCATTTGTTCACTCTTACTCCTCTTTTTCTCCACAGAATTTCACATTCAATGATGATTTCAGTCCCAGCAGCACAAGTTCAGCTGATTTGAGTGGTGTAGGAGCAGAACCTAAAACACCAGGCTTCTCACACTCCTTAGCTCTGTCATCAGATGAGGTATGCAGATGAAATTGTTTAATTTGGGAAATAGTTGTTGTTTTCTTTTTCCTATGGCATCTCGCTTGATTACTCAAATAATAAAGGAAGGGGTTTGGGCAGTAGGAATCTTTGTTTCTAAATTAAGATTTTTCTTTTTCATATAATTACGACTTAAAATAATGCCTTGTGGTACTATTGTATTGAAGTGGAATGCAGTTGGTGTCCTAAGAGATGCTTTGTCCTCACACATGCCAATAATGTTTTCTAAATATGTACATATGGATATAGATATACATATACATATAAATACACTGAGGCCTAAATGAGACAGTTTTGATATACCAAACACACACTACAGTTTGGTAAATGTAGTTGAGATGTAAGGCACCTTCACCTACCCCAGTTCTTACCCCGATAGAACGACCTGTACATGCAGTAATTGTGTGTTACTGTACCTAAATGTACGTGTATTGATTATAACGTGTATGTCCTAATCCACTTTGCATTCTTTGTGCTTGCTTTGCACAGTGGATTTGAAGTTAATTACTTCAAACCAGAGTTTTTTTCAAACAATGATAAAGAAAAAGGCATTCCTAACCCCATAAATTGGGGATACAATAAATATAATGTATTGAAGATACTCTTAAGATACTAGTTTTGTAACTCACTTGTGGGTGAGGTTGTACAACTTGTCAGTAGCTGACAGCACATCCTGTGGAGATAGGAAATGTGTGCATTTGTTCTTCTACAAACACTCCATGAAAGCATGTTTAATTCCCCTTATATTATGTATTTGATGGTGGCAATGTCCTGTTCCAAATGGTATTGAATTAAAAGCTTGAAAGTGCTTTCATTTTGCATGTTCAGCTCTCTACTTTATCTCTCCCAAAATGCCAAGCCTGAGCAGGTCCATAAAAATGAATGTGTTTTCTCCATCCTCTGTGTGCCAAATTGCAGCATGTTCAGCAAGAGCTGCCCTGGAAACCTCCCCAGCCACCCTGGGGGAGGAGACAGTGCTGTGGAAGGCTGAGGAACTCCAAAGGGGTTTCATTGATGCAGTGTCAAGTTTAGCTGCCAAATCATGTGTGTGCTGAGCTTTGAACACAACCTCTTTGCTTCTGGAAATAATTATTTTTAAAGAAATCTTGTTGATTTTGAGTAGCCATATCTGTTTGCAAATCTTGGTGCTGCCGTTGCCTGAACTTTTACATGCTGTTACATGTTTGGTATTTTGTTTCTATAATGCTTTTCTTTCCCATTTCTTTGTTGCTCCCTCACTCAGAGCCTGGATATGATTGATGATGAGGTGAGATACTAGCGTGCTGTTGTGGTGAATCGCGTGACTGTCGCGTGGCAATGTCCTGTCTCTTTTGCAGAGTCACATTCCTTGTCTTGTGGTGTTGTGTGGCAAACCCCCTTGTTGGCACAGAACACACAGATGTCACTGGCTCCTCTTTCCTTGTCTCGAGGTGCTCTCTCCTTGTTGCTGAGAGTTTTCAAAGCCACAGCAAACTGCAGTTTGTGTGCTATGCTGGAAGCAGGAGGAGGGTCAGTGTCAAAGCAAATCTACCAGACCTGGCATCAGCTGTGCTGAGCTCCTGCTGGCAATAGGAGAAGGAAAAGATAGTGTCCAGCTCTGACAACTGGACAGCCAGAGCTGAGAGAGCTCCCAGCATCATCTAACCTAGTGTAAAAGCTGCTCTAACAGCAGACAGCTGCTGCAGCCTGTAGCAGCTGCTTTGCTGACCACAGCCAGGACAGAATAGCTTTTGTTTCAGGCCCCACTGGCATACCCGTGGGTGGAATAAAGTGGCAGAGCAGGGACATGAGTCTGCTCCAGCAGTTGACGCCACACTTGCCCTTTTTGGTGGGGTTTGTGCTCTCACCCACAGCAGCACAATATGATGAGAGCAGGGCCAGGGCTGTGGGATCACTGTGTGTTCCTGCCACTCCTCTGTGTCATCTCATAAGTCTTTTTCCATAGATAGCATCAGTCTCACTGGCGGTTTGATATCATCACTTTGAACTCTAGAGTGGTTTTCTGAGGGGTTTATTTTCCCGTGATTTTTTTTAAGAGCTTAAACAAATAATAAAGATCTGTGAATGAGCCCAGAGGTGGAATGCACATGGAATTCATTGCATCCTTTAGAATTTGAAGGAAAAAATCTTGTGAGGGAATGGGAGCATCCATGGTTTGAAGTGTGCTACCAGGCCATTTAATCCTTGCTTGGGTTAAAAGGAATGCCAGTTCCTTTGCCTTCTATGATTCTATAGATAAAAGACTTTTTGGGTACCTTGTACTCATTCTTAGGTGTCTGGCTAGATAGAGATGTAATATAGCAGTGTGAAGTTGTTATTATTGTAGTGCAAGGATAGTCCAGATACCTGCACTCTGATGCTGGCAGTTTGTGCAAAAAAATGTTGTTATTCATCTGTGTTACCCTTTAATAATAACACAGCATATTTTTATCACAGATCCTTGACGATGGACAGTCTCCTAAGCACAGTCAGTGTCAGAGTCGTGCTGTTCATGAGTGGAGTGTGCAGCAGGTTTCCCACTGGTTGATGAGCCTGAACCTTGAACAGTATGTTTCTGAATTCAGTGCCCAGAACATTAATGGGGAGCATCTCCTTCAGCTGGATGGCAGTAAGCTCAAGGTAATTAATCCACTGGGCTTCAGGATGAACTACAGCATTTTTTGTCACTTTACATCATCTCAAAGGCAGTAAGAATTCATCCAGGAAGCAGTGAATTATATGCATGGAGTGGTGATAGGCCAGAGTAATAAACAGAAAGTATAAAGCCACAGCAACACTTTAAAAAATTCTCATATGCACTTGGATTCAGAAGCTTCAGAAATGCAAGGCATTTGCTTTGTGAAAATTCTTGGTGTATATAATGTACCCATGTCTGCATGTGCAAATCAAACAGTAGTGTGTGAAAGTGCTATTTGCATGCACATATTTCTCACCCAACTCTGTTTTGTGAAAGGGTGATTCTGAGAAGACAGTAGATAGACATACCAGAAGTAGCAAGGGAATAATGGATTAGTAGGAATTGGGAGGCATAAGCTGATACCAGTTGTAGTATATTAGAACTAAATAGAGTTTTGATGTATATAGTTCGATGCATTGTTTCTTGTAGTAAAAATCTGAGCCTGCTTAAGTCAAAAATACAGGAAGGAGTTGCAGGGAGCTCAGTATATCTGGAAGTCCAAGTTTGGTGTTTCCCTTCTGAATTTTTTTATGGCATTTCACTAACTACAGGGGTCTTAGAAGACTGCAAGTGAACTTTTGACTAAGGCATAGCAGTAAGAACTTGGAAGTCTTGTTCTATGTAGACTTAAATGATTTCAATAAAATAGTTTATTTGCCTTACTTGATCAATGTAATCAACATTTGTGGTGCCAATGAGGTCTCATTCTTTTATATTCTAGAAGTGGAAAGTGTAGTACTTGCACATCAGTAATGTATCTGAGTCTGTGACAGATTCACTTTGTTGTTACAGTCTTCTAAGGAGAATTATTACTAGAATAAGAAAACAAAGTGTGATAGATTAAACCATAAGAAATTAATTTAAATTTTGTTTTCCCCACCTCAGGCTCTCGGTATGACATCTTCCCAGGACAGAGCAATCATTAAAAGAAAGCTAAAGGAAATGAAAACATCATTGGAGAAGGCTCGCAAAGCTCAAGAGAAAATGGAAAAGCAAAGGGAAAAGCTTCGAAAGAAGGAACAAGAGCAGCTGCAGAGGAGATCAAGGAAAACAGACAAGTGTTCATCAGATGCAACAGAGGGCACTAATGAGCAGGGATAAGCAGAAGTGCTGCTGAGTTTGGCAAGTGGAGGCATGTCAAGGAAAGAGAAACTCATATCCACTCCGATGCCCCTTCAGCTTTCCTGTGTTCATCACCCAAGGCTGTGTACAGAGAGAGACAGGGCTGTACATAGAATGACTAGGGAAATTTATATTGTGTAGTTTTCTTTCCTGCATATCCAGTTCACGCTTGTTGCTGTTGCCATGTGAAACAATCCCAGCCCCTCGGTTTGTTCTGTTCTTGTTGACAGCTGACAGATTCCATTTTTGTGTGGTGGTGTTTCCCTCCAAACTACTCTTCTCTATTGAGCTCTGTGTGTTTGGTCACTTCAGTAACCAGCATGATGTCGAGGAGCATGTCCACTGCTTCACCTCTTCTGAATAGGATGGCCAGTCAATATGATTGGGGAACATTTCTTCAGCTGGGTAAAAGGAGTTGTGCTCTGTCTGATAAGATTTGACTTAACTTTCTAACTGGAAGTTCACCTTCTTTACGGTGTTTGGACACTTAGTTCAGCCTGCTGGAGTAAGTTTCATCTTGCGTCAGAACCTTTAAGCTACACTGCTCTGAAAACTGTTCAGTGACTTCTTATACACTGGAGATAAAGACAGGAGAGTCAATATTCCCCTGGGTAAAGGAGGTGAAACTCTTTCTGTTAACTGTACAAAAGTTAATCCAGGAAGGAGGCAAAGCCTTAAATGGTAGTGTGGGTTTACACAGAAATCTGAGGATAACATTTATCCTTTAGATATCTGAGCAAGGATGAATTTCTAACTAGAGCACAGCGTATAAATCTGTATAAATTTTATTGTGCTCTCAGTGTGTAGGCAACTTTCTTATAGCACACCCTGCTTTGTTTTTCATGTGTTTCATACAGGAAACTGGGTTTATTTTGTTTCAGTTTTTTTTTTTCCCCAGGAAAAACACCGCGTCTTCAAATTCCTTCTCCAATCAGTAAGCATTGGGAGAATAAGCTTTGTGCTGTGCTATTATAAAGCTGGTATTGGAAACAGTCATTGAACTTGAGTCTGCTGTAGATTTTCAGTTTTTACAGAAGTGCACTTTAAGAAGAGGAAGATGAGTGATTCTGGTTAAAATTAAATTCAGTACATTGCTGTTAAGGTCAATGCTGCCATGGAGGTGATGGTTACCTAATACAATGATCCCATGTTTTAACTGTTTGGATTGAAGAATATCCAACCAAAACATGAATTTTTGGGCTTTGGCTGTAGAACATTTTGATGGCTTAGCAGTGGCCGTACCTCAGGGATTTCTGAGGTGTGTGAGGCCATGGATGAATCCTGCTGTGTAGTTTTGACTGTGACAGAAGCAGTGTATGGTGACACTGCCTCATCAACAGTACAGAACTGTACAGTGTTGCTTCAAAAGAATGGACAGACAACGGGCAGATGTCCACAGTGAGGAGCTGCAGGCAGGAGCTGACTGCTCACAGTCAAAGCTGACTGTGCATGGTTGAGAAACGTCCCTTCCCACTCATGCAGCCTGGAAGGGGCACTCTTCATCAACTTGTGCAAACCCAGAAATCGGTTAAGGTGGTGATGCAAAGTTAAAATCTTGAACTTAAAAATGCGCCAGCCTAAAATTGAAAATTCCTCTGAAGAAAATGCATGTTTTAGTTTGGCTTGGCTTCTCTTCTGCTCTGTATTTTATGGCTTTCAGATTCGTGTCTGCAAAGCTCTCTGAAGCTCAGATTTGAAACACTTAAGGTGCACTGTTAATAGTTACATTTCTTTTGATCCTAATAATTTCTTTGACATGTAAAATGGTCTGTAAGCTGAGAAAGCCTAGTTCATTCAAAATTCAAACACAACAGATCTACTTAGCATTAGCTTTATTTTTCCTTCAAAATCCAATTTCTACAAGTTTTTGATGTATATTTTATTCAGATCTAAAAATGAAATGGCTATAAAAGATAGTTGCTGATATTTCTAAAGGCTTGCGATACTTTTCTTGAGATAAACCACCAGCAGCAAAATACACCTGCTAACAAAAATTACACATTGCAGTAAGTCCTTCTGTGTTCATTCACAGGAGAAACATTTTACAAATGTTTAACAGCCTCATAAAACTAGCATTCTTAGAGTAAGAGAAGTTACCTGGAAAAAACTGGAAAATTAATATTTTAAATACAACATTGATAAATGCATTAGATTATTATTTTCTTTTTAAATTATGTTTACATTTTAGTAATGTTTAAGTGGTTGTATATAATAATCTAAGGTGGTGTCTCTGTTTTATGTTCTTTTTTTATTTAGAAACCAGAGCAGATTGCTTGGCATTATATATTGAGTTTTCATTCTTGCTTCTTAGAACGTGCCTAGTTAATCTCTTTGTAAATCATGTTCTTACTCTGCAGAATAACTAATTCAGCTTAAGTCCTATAAGTATTCAGGGGATTTTTACTGCTTTGTGATAATTTTATTTTGTTATTCTCAGACTAAAAACATCAACAAAAACCTAAGTTAAAAGCCAGTGGGTTACATTAATTCAGAACCATTAAAATGCATTTTGAGCAACATGTGAAAACTAAGCAAATGGAACAATGTCAAGAGTTTTGCTCTTCTTTCTGTGATAAAAGATTTATATGGTTTCTTTTATGAAATTTGGCAACTCAGTCTTGGGAAGTGCAGAAATGTCACTGGATAACAGATGTGAAGCACAATTTGAAACTTTTCTTGCTGTTCTATAGGACCTTCAAAGTTGTGTTGCCTTTTTTTGCCCTTATATTGACTTATGATTTATAAGAAACAAAAGATGGATGTCTCATCATTCTTAACTTAAATTTCCTGTAAATTTCCAGTGCTAAGTCAGACTAATGTGGGGCTTAATGTAACAAGAAGAAACAAATTTTCTGTGCTAAATGGGTGGACAGACTTTCTCACAATTTGGCTCACCTGCAGGTGTAATGTTGTCTGCATTGTGTATTTATTTGTGGAGCTAAAGCTGTTTTTGTTTGGCTGACTTTCCTGGCCACCTCTGAACTGCTGTGCAGGCAGTGTGGTGTTTCCACACCTCAAGTTTGTGTCATTGTTACACCTGGGGTGACTGCAGGAGGCTGGCCCAAGTTATTTTCTCCCTGGTTAGGGTGATAAGGCCAGTTCTGTAAACTCTAGTTCTGCTCATTGCATTATTGCACGTTGTGAATATAGAGAGCCTCTAAAAAGGTGAAGAAAGGAGAGTTAGCAAAAAGTAGAAGCCTCAAAAATAGAAAATGAAATGCAGGTTACATTAGTCCTAAAACCCCTAGTGCTTATACTGAGATTGTGAGGAGAGCAGTAGCTCCTTGTTCTGTTCAAATCAGCCAGACATACTGACATTAATCCCTTCCAGCTTTTATCTTCCCGTCTCTTCACCGGTCGATTGCTGCAGCCCTGCAGCTTCCTGTTAAAACTCCCTGTTGGGTTTCAGGCTGCCCAAGGAGACCAGGGCTGAGGGTGAGGAAGGAGCTTCACTGCAATGCACACAGAGTTGCCCACTGTCTGCATTTCCTCCCTGCCCTGAGCAGGAACTGGTGGGGGCTGCTGTGAGTGGAGCGTGTTCAAGGTCGTGGGTCAGAATTACACAGTGGAACAGAAGCCAGTAATAAAAAGCTGAATGGCATTAGATGTTTGTATTTCAGTGTATACAAATACTTTTGTATTTTTTCTACTTCTCAAAATTTTTTTGCAATGGCACCTCCTTTGCCCTGACTATAGTCTGCTGCAGGGACACCACAAGAATTGAGCTTTTACCAGAATTACCGAGCAGCTTTCCTCTAAAACCTGCCAGCCCTCAGCTCTCATTGATATTCAGAGGTGCTTGACACTTGAGATCAGGGTTCCACCTACTTTATTGCTTCCATCGAAGTCTCCTGTCCTGAGCTGCTGCACCTTCACCTCCTGCCTCTTGGACTGGTAAGATGTGGGCAGCATTCATTTTTGAGAATGAATTGTGTTCCACTTCAAAGAGAAAGGAGAGAAAGAAATGCCACTCCTGTATGTAGTGCAGAATACTGTTCTACAGTAGTACAGAAGAGGATCATCATGTAGTTGAGTGTCAGAATTCTAGCAAGGAAACATGGGGGTTTGTGTTTTTAACCCCAACTTTGATTTTTATTGAAGCACTTTCAGTAGTTTGTTTCTGAGCAGGATGACAGGTGAAATCCAAGGAGACTTGCCCACTCACCAGAGTGCAGTGTGGGTCATCTGCAGATGGCACAGTCCGTTTTGTTAACCTCCCTGTGGAATTTACTGGACTTTTTTCTGTACCTGTGAAACTGATTTTTCAAAGCTGTAGTATCTTAGTCATGACATTGAGCCCTCCAACCCCTCAATATAAAATGAGCTTTCTGTTACTAACCAGCTGTACCAACTGGTACTTTTGCTTTTAGCATTAAGTAATGATTTTAAAAATGCACATCTTACAGGAGGGTTTGGTGGTAGTGCCTTGGGCTGCCTGTTTCTTTGGGAAGTGTGGGTTGTGTTAAGAACAAGCTGGAGGGTTTGTGAAGCCTGCTGAGTTAGGCAGGTCTCTTCTTCCAGAGGGGTGAGGAGGGCTCACAGCTCACAAGATCACATCCAACCCACATAACCCAGGAGCTGGGGCTCCAGCTGGGTTCCAGTGGGACCTTGGCCACTGCCACCAGTGGAAGAGGATTTGGGCCCTGTGCAGAAGTCTCTGAAGGAAAGGGGGATCTCAGGGCACCAGATGTAAGGAGTACGGCCCATTTGGAAGTGAAGAGTGCACCGAACATCTTCGGACTCTATACTTTCCCATACACATTCACTGAACAAATGCTTTCATATTTCCCAGTCACGTTGCAATGGTATCTCACTGGTCACTGACAAGTGTTACACATATTGCTAAAAGACCAGGCAGCTAAAAGACTAAAATGCACTGTGCTTACTGTAAAAATTGGCTTCTTACATTGTTTCTTTTTATATGGTTAAAGAGATAGTTGTGCTTCAGATTTTTTCCTTTTTCTGTTCTTTTTTTAAAGAGGTCAAATGTATATGAAATGCATGTTATCCTGAACTTTTTGTTTGTACATCTTGGTGTCTGATCACCTGCATGAAGGACACAGTAGTGCCATGTCTGAGCTTGTTCTCTTGTGCTTGGTTGGTATGAACTTCTCTAGATTGTTGAGTTTTCCCCAAGATAACTTTGTTTAATATTTAGTTATTGGGAGACATCAAAAGAAAACATCATGGTGGCCCTTTGTTTTCTTACAGTTGAAATAAAACAACAAAGCCTTGTGGTTTAATTTGTTAGTGTAAATAAATTTCTTGCCAATGAGTATTATTGTTGTTAGACAACGAATGCAATAAAATGAGAAATCCTGAATCTTTATTAGAACTTGTAATGAGTCCTCACTTTTCTGCCCTTTTTTTTGTTCATTCCAGAAGAGATAATAAATGGTGAGGATGACTGGACAGCTCCACGGGTCAGGCTGTGGGGTCGGGGGAATACGTACCTTGCCCTGCTTGTTCTTTGCTTCCTTATGCTCAGCCAAAGTTTCTTTTAATCCCAGCTCTTGGCCAAATTGGCATGATTCACAAGCCTCCAAGTGGGTCTCATTTACACTCTGTAATTTTGTAGAAAGAGGTTTAAAAAAAAATTATATATATATAAATATTCAGAAAAAAAAAATGGTCTTTTTTCTTCATATGCAGATAAAATGTAGCATGCAGTCCTTTGCTGCAGGTTGATGTAAAAACAGGCTGCTTTCATGTTGATACTGGCCAATGTTTGTGTGTTTAAAATATCTGGATTGGTTTTGTTACACAGAAACAGTTTACACTCAAGTGTAGGTTTGTCCAAAGCCACCCTAGGACAGGTTAGATATAATGGGCATTTTATACATTCAGAGTACAGCAGTTCTTTTACTGAATGTGTTTAATATGTCTTTTATTTATTTATTTGATTTTAGTAAAGCATTAAGTTAGGGAAAATCGAAAGGCACAGACTGTCCAATTTGTGTAGTCATTTCAGTGGATTTACATCTGGCAGAATCTAGGCCAAATACTCTGCACTTAATCTGTCTAACCCAGTTTGTGTTTCCCACCGACTGAATCAAATCTTACCTTCCACTAATTCGGCCACCACCTGCAAGAAGATGAATCCTCAATTCATAAAATTATTATCTTAATTAAAATAGATATACTAAGAGGCTCTGAGTCGACAGCTGACATGTAAAATGTGTCTGCTCAGCAGCTCCCTAGGCCTGGAGCCCTCTGTACATTTGTCTTTCTTGCAGGTTTTCTCAGCTGCAGCTGAGTTTCGGAAATGCCCAGAAGGGCTCCAGTTTCTTCAGCATGTTAAAGGTGATGGGTTATGCCCTCCTTGCAAGCCTGGGTTTTCTGTATGCAGGTTAATTTGTAATTGGGAGGCCAGAGCTGCATCTTCCAGCACTGCAGTTTCTGCACTGAGGCTGCCCAGAGGCAGAAGCTGAAGCCCAGCATGGCTCTCACTGCACAGCCCCTGCTTGCTGTGTGTGTCCTGCCCAGCACAGCCTGGGCACTGCTGGCCCTGCTCCCATTCCCACCTCTGCTGCAAGACTGGGATACCTGTGGAGGAGATTGGCAATGGGCTTCCTGCCCTCTCCTCAGGTCAAAATGTTTCTGTCAGTAACTGCAGGTAGCTGTGATGTCTCTCCTCCCAAATGCTGGAAAAGATAAGGCCCCTCGCTTCAGTCTGAGGGCAGATCGATGGGAAAGTCTTCAGCTCAGGAGTAGTTTAGAACAGGAAAAAAGCTAGTGCTTGATCTTCTGAGAGGCCAAAACCAACAAAAAAGTAGAAATTTGACAAGATCCAACAACATGTAGATTTGCTCATTTGGAGGTGTTTTAAGCAATGGTTAAATGTGAAAATAATGTTTTGATGAGTTAGTTCTGCACTGCTGAGGGAAATGGCTGTTGCCCTTGTAGAACCAGAGAGTAAATCCAGGACCAGCAGTGACTGATTGCCATTTCAGCTGTGTCACTGCCACTGATACGTGATGTAACTATTTAGAACATGGCACTTCGGAACAAAAAGTTCAATCCTAAATCATGATCCTAAAATAATCACTTTAGAATGCTGGTGCAGACCACTGATGGAGAATCACAAATGAGTGAATAGCCCAATCTCTCCTTACTGTAAGGACTTCCTTCAGAGCAGTTCTTTCAGCTTGGGCTCTGGGAACTTCTGTTCTTCAAGGCTGAAGATGGATTACAAATTCCTGTAAGGAAGTACACCACTTAGGAGGGAAGCTGAAAGTGTCCTGCAGGGAGAGAAGTTGCTAAGGAAGGAGCAGGAAAGCCAGAATTAGGTAATGCCAAAGTACAGCAAAGGGATGAGACAAAAGCTGCCCTCATTCAGGGCTGGCTTTGCTCAGTGGAAGGGCTGCATGCCATGGGCAGCAAAAGGCTCAGAACTGGGATCCAAACAGATGAGTCCTTGTCACCAATGCTTTCATGGGCAGACAGTGAAGCCTGGGCACTGCTCAAAACTATGAGCGTTTTGGAGAGGAGCTGTGAGCACAGTTTGTGCACAGAACTGCTACTGCAGCCCCCCCCAGAGACAAGTCAATTAGCTGTGTGATTAACTAACACCTAAGTCAGCCCCTCCAGCCATCAGTGACCGCTGCAGCATGTGCTGTTTGGGTACAAAACATCACAAACACCAGTGAGCACTGCTGGTACATGGGTGGGTAGGAGGTGTCTGCCCTGGCAGCACAGGGAAGCTGCTGGCATTTGGGAGGGCCAGCATGGCACTGGCTGCTCTTCAGCCTCACACAGCTCCTGTGCCCAGGGAGTGCCTTACACCTCAGTGTCTGTGCCAGCCAGCCAGGGGCAGCAGGGGCTCAGGGTGGAGCAGAGGCTTCCTGGGGGCAGGAGGTGATGCGGCAAGACCCACAGCTGTGCAGAGGGAGTGGGATGTCACTGTCCTTCCCATACAGCAGCACTGCCCCAGCCACCAGCCCAGCACTGACTTCTGCCCATTAGAGCTGTCCCTTTTCCTCAGGAAAGGAGCAGTCATTCTTTTCCTACGAGTGGATGAAAGCCATTAGGCTTGTTAGAAAGGAAAGGTGCAGGAGCCAAGAGGTGTCAGGACACACATTTACTGTTCAGGGCCACTGCTCACCCAAATCTCAGCCTGCAGTACCGCATCCTCTCAGCCAGAATGGCAAAACCCAGACAGAGGAGGGTTTGCACATCCTCTGTATCCTATATGTGTTCGGGCCACTAGAAAGCAGGTTCTTTGATCTGTCTTAAAAGGCAGATCAAAGCACTCCTGTGTTTTCTGGACTTTCCACATACACTTCATATTAGAGGGGCTGTGGCTGGTGCAGGAGCAGACTGCAGGAGGGAACAGCAAAGCCAACTTAGCAGTCAGCACCCAGGGACTGACTCTTTCTCCTCCACTTCAGGAGCAGCCTTTTTTCTCCACAGTGGTGGAAGTACTGCAGTGAAGCATCAGCTGAAGAATGCAGAGGGGCTGGTGGCCCTCAGGGACATCTGTCTGGTGGCAGCATTAGGAGGGGCGGCCAAGATGCTGAAAAGGACCAGTGCAGGCAGGTGCAGGCACCACGGCAGCAACCCCAGCAGGAGAGATCCCCCATGTAACACAGAGCCTTTAGCTGAATGTCAGCAACTCTCACAAAAGCGGAGCGCTGATCACAGGTGGGAACTGGGAAGGACAGAAAGTGCAGCAGGAGCTGCTCTGCGGGTAAGGGCATTTAGACAAATGCATGAGGAGCTCACTCCATGAGCTCCAGCTTCAAAGGACACCGAGTTCCATTCATTGGAAATGACTGCTAACCTTAGCACAGGCTAACACCAGCTGAAGGAAACCTGGGGGGCTTTTGGGAGTACAAAATCTCAGTAACTGATGCCAGGTGGACATGAAGGGCTGCCTGGTGCACAGCAGTGCAGTGGGAGCGACTCCACACCAGCTGAAGTTAACACAGAACATGCGTGACCATGGCTCAGGGGAGTCACTGCAAAGCACCCAGAAATGCTCCCTTTGTGGTGACAGACAACAGGAATTGCTAATGAACTTCCTGCTGAAGGTGTGCAGGAGATGTTTCCCACTCTTTAAGAGAGAAAAAAAGTTTTTCTAAACTCCCTCTGAAAGACAGTAAGAAGCTGCTCTGAAGTGATGCCTGCTCTTTTCTCATTGGATTAAAACAAATTTATGAAACTGAAGTAACATTAGGAAATGGCTTTAAGGGGGAAAGGGAAATGAATGAGACTGAAATAACATTTATTCTCCTTCCAAGTTATTTTGGAAGCATTAGGGAAAGGCAACAGGAAGGTTTGGAAAAGAAACCCCTAGCACAGTCCCTGGGAAGGCCCAGGGGTCAGTGACAAGAATGCACACCACACTGATAGTCAGCAATTCTCATTTACAAAATCAGTTTTCTCATGGGGGAAAAAAAAAACCCAAACAACAAACCAGAAATCCAGCCAGCACATAGTTCAGTGTCTGACAGTTTAGCCATTTGCAATCTGAAATTGAATTTCAAGGTTAACCTGTGTTAACGACACGGGGTCCTCCCCATTACGCAGATAAACTAATTTCTCACCTTCAATTCCATTTCCTTTACTATGGCGTAGAAGTCTCATTCTGGAGAGGAAGGCTAAAATACATTTCCATTACTGTAGTTAACCTTTATTGGAACAGTCTTGTTGTTAGCAGATCTAGCAGAAACTAAGTGAGTCCCCAAGGAATTAAATCCTTTCCACAGCAGCAGGTCTTGCCCGTGAGGAGCTATAGTTCACAGTAGAGAGCTCTGTGGAAGACTGTGCCAATGAGCAGTTTTCCCTCATAGGTGGATGCCACTGAGCTTCCCTGCAGCACAGAGCCATTGTCAGCGTAGACTCGTGTCACCACAGGCTCCTCTGACAGGATGTTCTGGATGCGCAGGACCTGCCAGAGAGGGAGGATACAGCTATTGGAATGGTCACAGGTGAAAATGCTCCAGGGATAGCGGAGCATCACATGTTAACTTAAATAAATTAGTTAGGATGACCAGCCATGTGATTCTTGTGAGAGGGTCTTTAGTGAAGCACGGTCCATGAACACTGATTTTTTTTTTTAATGTTATTGTGCAACATCTGTAAGGAAGTAAAGCACCACTAGGAAAGTGCACATTTTTTTCCAGACCAGGAGCTGGTTAATATCTTCTTTTTTTCATGTTTTTTTTTTTCCCAGACAGATAAACAACTGCCTAGTATCATAAATCTATTGCTATTGAACATGGTGATTTTGATAAGTGTCTTACAGGGAGCTTCAGACAAGGCTGAAATCAAATGGACAGCAGCCAGCTGCACTCATAGCCAGTACTGCCCTAGTGCCAGGACCTCACTGATTTCATAGGAAGAATTACAGTGTCACCTACAGATGAACTACACTTGCACAGATTAATCATTCCTGGGGAAACGTTTCTGGTCACGCTTTGCACTCAGTCAATTATGTTTAGTTTGGCAAAGAGGTGCTGGCTCAGAAATTAATGGAGTTCATCACAATCTGTGTGCGTGTCCACAGCTGCACAGAGGCAGCCTGAGGAGTCCAAAGTGACTGAGCTACAGGGTGGGCATTATTTAGTTGTTGCCCAAGGATCTGAATAGGTGCTTGTTAGTGAGTATATGCTGTTCAGGCTCTCACTTGAGGCCAAAGCCAGCTTGGTCTTTGCTTTAACTTTGTGCCAGGCACTTTATAATGAAATGCAGTTAAGTTATACCAGCATGATTTGAACAAAACAGCTTTCTGGCATAGACATAGCCAAGAGACCAGTGATGGCTCCCAAAAAGTACCTCAGATGCAGGAAGGTTTTCAGGATCATAGTAGAACAGCTTCATCCCATTGGGATGACATCCTGTCCAGATGTCCCCAGTGTAAGGGTCAACAGACAAGTTATCAACCAGAGTGTCCAGCTGCAGTGTCTGTCCAACACAGAGGGAAAACAAGAAGTTAAATCTATCAGAAATCCTGGAAGTAAACTATAACATAATCAACAGATTTGTCTCATCTGACATAACTTAGACTGAAGTTTTTTTTAAATACTTTTTCCTCCCACTTCTGTTTCTCTTTTCCCTTGGTAGGCATCATCTCCACGCCTGTGCTGTGAGAAACCTGCTTGCTGCTCTGAGCTTCCCCCATCAGCTCATTCACACCTACACCTGTGGATGCTTTCCGTGCTCTGACCCACCCTGCCTGAGGCAGACTTCCACTGCAGCTCCAGAGCACAGCCAAGGATTCCTCCCTGGCTGCTGGAAGGAGGTGGAAGACCTGAACTTTGTAAAGGGGCACACAGCCATCTCTGCAAACCCACAGCAGGAGCCACCCAGATCAGAACTTTACAGATGATCATGCAGAAATCTCAAGCATTCATGGGAACTTTTCTGTCCAAAATCCACACTCGCCTCTTTTTTTACAGAACTGCAGCACCTTACCTTCACATGGGATAAACTCCAGTTAGCATGTTTTTCCATGACATAGACATTGTGATCCAATATATCTGCAATATAGATGTACCTTGAAAAGAAAGCAAAGTGCCTCTTAATGTGTCTGGGTAAGCAGACACCAAAACCAGACAGTTCCTCCTGTGCAAGCCCACACACAAACAGACATTTCAAGCAGACCCCAGGGCACTCAAGCCAACCTGCTGAGATGCCAATGTAGCTTCACACTGTGCCAGTTTTTCCATTACGACACTGAAATAAGCCTTCAAACCCGAAAGTCACAATTACAATTTATTTATTTTTAAATCCCCTGTTCACACCACAGGACTGGTTGATTCTGTCATCCAGATGTAGGACTGCAGAGCATTCCCTGCTTGCAGCAATCCTGCCCCATTAATCCTTGCAAGAAAGACACACAAACTCCTGTACTGGCTGGTTAAAATGCAGCCGCTGTTGAACTCGTTGCCTATAAAGTACCACACAATGCAGCAAAAATTGCTGCTGAAGACCGAGACACAAAACTTCTGTGCTACAAACACTCTGTATCACTTGTGTGGCACAGGCAGCACCGTGCCTTACACGAACCAGTTCAGACACCTGACCACAGAGGTACCACCTGCACAAATTACGATCTCCGGACACTTCTGTGTGCTCAAACAAAACATAATGTAAGGAGAAACTTACTTTCTGTCGGGTGAAATGTTAATTCCATTGGCCGAATAAAACCCAGATGCTACTTCTTTAACTTCTTTAGGACTGTAGTAAACAACATTTGACCAGGTTAATCCCAAGAACATTTCTAAGAACATCAAGAGGAAGTCAGAGAAGTAGTGGTCATTGGTGGCATAGAAGCTGTCTGGTCCCACAGCTACTATATCATTCACACTAAAAAAGAACAAAGAGATGGAGAAGTTTAACAAAAAAATAAAAATCAAATGAGAGGTATGAAGGAGCATTTTAGGATTGCCCAGAATCCAGTCAGGACATGATCATCCAATACACATTAAGAGGCTGCAATTATAGATCTACTTCAAGTAGTCACCAAATTATTTAGATATTTAGAACCTTTTTACTTCTGTTTTCTATGAACCAGGACTGTGCAGTGCTGAGACCTGAACAGGACCATAGGGCATCAGCTTGAGATCTGGCCACCTGTCTGTAAGTCCATGGAAATTATTACTAATTATGATTATGATTATTATTTTCTTTTTCATTACATTCAAGTAGAAAACAGAGAACAAGTAGGTGTTGTGACAATTTTATCAATCTGGCTGTTTATTTACAATCATGATGCATTAGGACAGAGCAAAAAATTTTGTATTTAAAAAAAAGAAAACCAGAAAAGCTAAATGTATGTTTATTTTTCAGTATAGGAAATCCAGAGAATAAAATATCTGGAGATTCATATTTGCAATGACCTGAGAGTGGGTTAGATGAACAAAGGAGAAATGCATGCCAAGCTAATTCACTGGCATCAATCATAGCAGCTCTTTAGACTAATTTAGTGATACAACTATTAAAAATGTAATTTAGAGAAGAGATTGGAGAAGAACTGCTTTTAATTATACAGATAAGAAGTAATCAATAAGAGAAACAGGGACACTGGTTAAAGAGGAAATATCTCATATTAATAATAGCCTAAACCCAAAAACCATCCTACACTGGATTTCACCAATGCAGCCTGATCTGGGGGAAGACAGTACTTGAGTCCCATACCTTGTCAGAAGGTCATGTCGAATGGTTTTCAGGTGTACAAGAGCATTGTCATCTTCTACAAATTTAAACAGTTCTACTGTGCTCTTCTGATGGGGATGGTTCACAACAAAGAGGTACACGGTGTTATCTTGAAAAAGAAATAGAAAAAGCTGAATTCTCTGCAACAGTTTGTGTGGCTGAGCACCCCCAGCCCTGAGGCTGCCTCGAGTACAGAGCACATGCTGAGTTTGCTGCATTTGTCTCTGCAGAGGCAGATGGACAATGTTCTGCAGGAAGCCTCTGCAAGCAGATCCAGATCTCCAGCTCCTTTTCTCCCAGGCTGGTCTACAGGGAACTGCTGTGTTAACCAGAATTCTGCTATTTCTTCCAAGGAAGAAAGAAATGACCACCTCGTCCTTATACCGCTTTTTGCAATCTTTGAAACAGCCAAGTCAGCTGTAAGAAGGATTTGTGGCCAAGGCAGTTTGGGCTCTTGTGTTCATCTAGCACATTCCCTGGGAGAGAGGAGGGAGCATCCTTCTCCTGTGCTCTCTGCAAGGCTGCAGCCCCTCTGCCCAGCCCTCCTGGCAGGACCCTACAGCAGCCACCACTGATTTTTCCAACACCTTCCCTTCAAGGTATGGGGATGCAGGTCAAGCCGCAGAAATCGTTCTCTTTAGATTTGCAGAGTTCTTATTGCCCTGCAAAAACCCCCAGTGAAAGGACAGGGGAAAAGATACTTTATTGGTAATCAGAGCTTGACAGAGGAGAACATACCTTGGAGAAGAGGGCCTGGCTTGTTCAAAGAGTAACAGAGGTTTTGGTAATTTACAGAGATTTGATAATTTACTGTTTTGTCACAAAAGTTTCTATGCTGGTCACTGCTAGTCCTTGAAGGATGTATCTCCTCAAAACACTTGAATCCAGTGTGAGACAGATGTAAACTGTAAAATCATTTTCCTGTGGTTTTCAACTCTAACTTTTACCATGTTTCCTTTCCTTTTAATATCCAGGGCATGTTTCTGTTTCACACAGACTAAAATTATGCGCAAGTGTGTTTCCTTTAGCAATTGACATTTAGAAAAGAGCAAAAAAAGGTTAAAAACCCCCAACTTTTTTGTCTCCCAGCAAGAATTGGGGGTGCAGTGCAAGGCTGCAGAGGGATTCCTGACAGTGTTCTCTAGGCTGATATTTGCCACTGTCTCGAGCTCTTTACCTCCTCTGTCTATGTAGGTGCTGATTCCGTGAGGGTTAAACGATGCCAGATCAAATCCTCGGCTGATTCTCAGTTCCACTGCTCTGGGATTGTCTTCTTTCAAATCCATCAAAAATATTTCACCTGGCTTATCTGGAGCAAAGCTCTTTAATCCTGGATATTTCAAGCCCTGCAGAATCCAAACAGAAGAAAAGAATTCCTGGATAAAAGGTAAACAAGAGCATCACAGGGCTGAAAAAGCTGGAGCCTTGATGGGACTTGCAAGCACTCATGAGGATGCTCCTCTGCCTCAGTGTGCTGAGCTGTGAGGGAGGTGGAGGCACTGGCTCTGCTCCTCTGGCACTGGGAGCTGTGTGGGGCACAAGGAGCTGTGCCCAAGGCACCCTGCAGCCACACCTCGTGTGCCTGCACAGTGACACACCGTGGGGACAAGCTGGCACTCCAGCACCACTGACTGCATCAGACCTGGTGAAGCCTTGGGGAGCAGCAGCACTGCAACAGCTCACGATTCCTGGCATGAGTTTTGCAACATTATTATTGCCCGGGTGTCCCTGGAGCACACAGATGAGAACATCAGCTTTAGTTTTAGAAAATAATCACCAGCCATTCTAATTGCAAAGAAAAGGTTGAAAACCTGTCTCCTAAAGGCTAAAAAAAATCAGGATGAGCATAATCAACACGTAAAATTTGATTTTTTTTTTTTTAATTAGGGAATTAACACATCTTAACATGGCAGAGGATTGACATTTCTACATTGCAATGAAGCAGCATGAAAGGAAGTCAAAGTTACGTGGCCAGGTGAGTCAGTGCAATAGGACACTTGCGTCAGAGCCACCAACTCCACTTCTGTGTCAAGAAGCATGCTTGCTCAAACACAGGAATGTCAGCTGAGCCAACACAAGACTGGGCTGTTCTTTAGGAGCCAGTCAGCCTAGTAGAAAAGCCCCTCCTGCTGTTTTCACCTGTGGCATCTGCAGATAAGGAAGCAGGCAAGCCCCAGTATGGGGAGGTGGCATGGGAACTTACAGAGCTGATGAAAGCCAGTCCAGTGGGAAGTATATCGATGTCTTCTGAGCCAGCTTCTGCAAAACAGAGATAAACAGAGGCTTTCAGGTGACAATAAGTATTTTCCACTGGAAAAAACTCCTTTTAAGTCCAATTCCAGCTCTCATGAATGCCCCTTTCTGATATGACTGCACGCACAATGAAGTTTGGTGGAAAAGATCACATTGCATTAAAGTGGAAGCAGAAGACAGCACGTTGGGTTAGGAAATACTATCAGGGTTCACCTCTTTTGGGGGCCCAGGGGTGCCCCTGCAGTAACCAGGGAGTCTCCAACCCAGCTCCATGTGCCCCTAGATATTGTGAGATGAATCACCAGGTGTGGGATGTATCAGCAGCTCCTGAGGATATGTTCTGCAGTAAGCAATTAGGGTGGGCATGGAGATTTCCAGGGCAGGACCATACCCGTGACTCAGGCCTCAGGCTCACGTAAGGCAGCTGTGGGAATTGTGCACACTAATTCTCCTGATTGAGCTGGGACACTTCACAAAGATGGATTGCCAAATATTTAGTTAAAGCTCTCAAGTGACAGAGAACCTACTACGTCTATAACAGCTAAGGGCTTTCATAGTTAGACCTCACTTTCAGCTGCAGGTAATCACTTCCAATATTGCCAGTTTCAGTAGCCCCTGTAATATTTTTCCCTGCTAAGAAAGGAAGATAAAATAAAAACCCTTTACTAAGAACACTAGAGCAATTTTAAGCTTTCAGCAAGCACTCTCCAAAGAGCTTTTAGTCCAATGCTGGAGCCCATTTGCCATCCCACGTTTCTACCACTCCTCTGAGAAGCCTCCCCTCTCTTCTCCAAACCACTAGAAAAACTAGCATTCCTCACAAGCCACTTTTCAGATGATGAGGGAAACCACTCAGGAGCATTTGCTTAAAGAAAATTCCTCTGTAGGTTGTCTTTAACAGAGCCATCAACACAAGGTTTTTTCACTCAGCTTGTCCCATGTCTCCACACCTCCTCCTGCTTTTTTAACCACACACCTGAGCCTGCATGGGTCACACAATATCTTGCACTTCAACACCTCCTCCCAAGGAATCACCTGCAAATTTGAGCTGGGTTTACTGTTTGCTTTTCAGTAACTCCTATTTATCCAAGCACTGGTTTAGCTGGGCCATAATTTATCCTGAGTTCACTGACTTCCTCTGTGTAGAGGAACCAGAACCCCCAATTCCCCCCTTCCAGGAGGGTTCCTCCCCAGCTCAGCCCTGGGAAGATGCACTGGCACAACTTCTGACTTCTGGCCATGGCCAGCTCCTCATCAGACTCAGCACGTTCCTGTTCCACCCCATGACAGCAACAAGCAGAGCATCCCTTTTGCCTTGTGAAGAGCAAACGGTCTGAAGATGCATTTTGGGAGGAGTCAGCTGTTACCCCATCCCTGGGTTTTGGTTCTGAATTCTGACTAACTCAGGCAGGATCACTAATCATCAGGTATCTGCACTGATGTGTCCAGAGACACTGAGAGCCTGTATTTTCTAATTAAAATTTTGAATTCGGAGGTTTGGGTTTTTTTCCTCAGCTCAGCTCACACTCTGGCTTAAGCCACAAACTGCTTTCCTTTGCCCCAGTCTCTCCAAGTCTGTGTTAATGTATAAAATGGGGTTAGTGGCAATTCTCCACTTCCCAGGATTGCTGTGAGGCTAATAGCATAAATAAATGCTGAGAGGCTCAATTGCCATGGTGACATGAACTGGACAGACAGCTTTTACTGCAGCACACACTGCTGAGTGAATAAACAGAGATATAATCATTTATCGCTACTGAACCAGTGGGGCTGCCAAGCAGAAAGATGAGCAGGCTAATTGGGAGCAGATAATTAAAAACTACAAGTTTCCAGTGGAAGGAGCACGCTGAGAGCCCTGCACCCAACTGCTTCCAGAGAAACTGCCCAGCAAAGCACATTTAGGGCGCTCCCCGGCAGCCCCGGAATGCGCGGAAGCAGCGAGTGGTCAGGAGAGCCATGGAATGCTGGCTCAGCACAGCCCTGCTGATCCAGCACCCCCGAGGAGGGGCTGCAGACACACAGCCAGGCCAGGGAAGCTCAGGGATTCAGGCCCTGTTTTGGGAGGGCTCCCCATAGCACTGCTGCTGCAGGAGCTCTGAGGGCCAGGGGAGCTGGGAGGTATCACTTACATGCACTCTGTTGCTTAATTGCATCACTGTGCCCAGCTTGCCCTTGGGATTATCTGGAGAGGTGGCATTTAAGAAAAATTAAAAGACACTCTGAAAAACTGCTGCCTACTCTAGAAGTGTTGGCTTTCTGTTGTTCTTTATTTTATCTTAGTTTGATGTATTCTGCAGGTGTATCCAACAAAAAAACCCATTTGGATTTCATGTCCCAAACTGAGACACTGTTTTGCCTGTATCCCACTAATTGTTCCAAGTATTTCTAGAAACTTCTATAGTAGCTTCTTGAACTTTAGGAATTAGTACAGGAGACATGATTATAAATCAGTAACATGATGACACATCAATAAAACTCAGAAGCTAGTGTTTATTCTACAAATACAGCTTTTCCTACATATTTGTGAATGAGGCTTAGGACAAGCTGCAATTTTTGTTTGTTCGATGTTTGCATCTGTGCATATATTGCACAATATTTGAAAAGCAGAATAGATTAAAGTCTTTAAAAATATACAGGAGAGATGAAACTGTGCAGAAAGAAAAGGGTCCACTAGAGAAGTCTTCCATTTACTATGTGTTTGCTTCCCTTACTATAGGTCCATCCCTTAAAATTCATAGACTCTACCAGAGGTCTGTTCTTCTATGAAAAGAATGGATAGTTTAAGATTATTTTGCTCAGATCCAGGTGATCTAGCTTTGGGATCTATGTCACATTTAAGACTTCAGAATAAGTGATTTTAACATTAAAATAAATACAGATTGTTTATTCAGCTTCATCCTAGCATTTTAAAGGAAAAAGGCCCAGGAGGCCAAGGCATCCATGTACAAAGACATCCTTACACAAAGTCAACCACACAAGCAACCTTATAGATCCCAGTACAGCAGAACCCCGTGTCTGATCCGTACTACCCAGGCAGCATTTAAGCTTTAGGGTTCCTTGGTCACCCTCAGTGATATAAGCCCCCTAGTCACAGCAAATGAGTTTTAGAAGATATCTGAGTGAATGTGCCAACTTTTAAGTTTGCACAGTCCTTTGTTACTTCTCTTTCTGCCACACTGGACCTGCTAAACAAATTTTCGGCATTTTTATTTTTCTAATGAGCAGCAAACTGCAGAGCAAAGGCAAGGCAAGGTGCAGTTTTTCATGTGAAGGGAAATTGTTAGAGGAGCCATCAAGAAGCAGAAATGAAGCTCTGTAAATGGATCCACTGCCTCTAAGCAGAGACAGGTTCTCAGAAATAACCTAATCCACATGTAAATGTCAGGCACAAAACCCAAGATGCTGTTCAGAAATGAAACACAACTCTATTTGTCTTTTCCAGGTTGCTTTCATCCTCAACAAAACAATCATGTTGCAAAGAAGACTTATAAAGATTGCAATAGCAATATGCTTAAAAAAATTACTCAGAAATTTTTTTATATTAATCACCATTAAACAAGCACCATTCATAGTCTTGTATAAATAAATTACAGCTTAATCTAGAAAGACCTGGAAAATTTTTTTTAATGCCATTTTTTCTGTACCTATTTTCAAGCACAGGAACGCTACATATACTCATTCATGGTACCAATTTGCCTTTATAAAGATGTTTGAATCCTGACACAAGGAAGAAACAAGATTTATGAAATCAACTCACTAATTCAGCAAGCTCAAAGGCAAGACTGTAAAAGCTCTTCCAATGACTTTTTACACATGAAAAATCCAGACAAATTTCAACATAATCTAAGGCATTTCCAAACATACAAAGGAGGGGGAAATCCTTAGCCATCAAGACTGCATTGAGATTTTCTGGGAGAAAGGGAGACACAAAAAAGCAATAAATTTCAAAGCTAACCATTTTTATACACTGCTTATCCTAAATGGAGAGAAAAAAACCAAGACAGAAATATTGCTGTGTGCTAAACACATGGCCCAAAGTACAAAGTCAACATTTCAGCCACTCTGTTAAACCTCTCTGCAAACCAGACTAAGATGACAAACATGACCCCTTGCTCTTTGGAACTGCACAGCTGCATTGTGCAACCACGCTGAGCTCCCGCCTGCCCCCGGCACCAGCCAGCTCCCAAATATCCCAAAATGTGCCACTGAGGAAGGACATCCTGGCTGGCATCAGCAACTGCTCCTTTGCCATGTGCCTGTGGCCCTCTCCTAAAGCTTCCTCCCTTGCAGCACTTCCCATCTCCAAGAAGTTGCCAGACTTCTGTAGGTACTTGCCTGAAGAGCACACCCTCATCTAAAAGCCAAATCATTTCCTAAGTGGCTTAGCAAAGAAGTGTTTGCAAGGTACTCAATTTCAGGAAAAGGAAAAGAAACTAAATACCGACTTATACCAAACTAACTTTTCAGTATCATTTTCCTCCTGCAGTTTCTCCCTATCTCCAAGCCCAAGTAGGAAATGGAAGTCAAATTAGTGCTTTGTTTTTGGGATCAGGCTTGGAAGCTGGCTTTAAGAAGGCATTACAAAAGAAGGCATTACAAAAGCAATGCACTTGGGTATTTTAAGCACGTACCGATGCCTTTAATGAGCCGGCAGTTCGGGAGGCTCACTGGGGCCACTTCCCGTGAAGCATTGAGCCTGTTCCTGCAAGAGGAAAGAGCAGGGTTAAACAGAGCACAGTTTTAAAACAGGTAACTTTCCTAGTTTTCAGTTTTATTGTCTGCCATGTTGCAGCAACAAACCAGCTATAAAATACTGAATAAGCAAACTCCAGAACCAACAACAGCAACTGCTCCACATCACTCACTGCAATGGTTACACACGACCAAGCGAGCAACTTCAGAGACTTCATTTTGTTCATGAGCTTCAGCAACAAGCTTTCATGACCCACTGCAGCCCAGATGATAAAATAACATAACCACACGTTCTTCAGGTTTCAGACACCTAAATATAGAAGCACCCTGCAGTTAGGACCAACATGAGGAGCGGGCGATCTTCTATTGCAACCCACTGCCTATTTTTGGTGACCAGGCCACCAGTTGTTGCACTTTCTTCATTTTTTGTCTACATTCAAAGGTAGTGATAGCACTGTGGCAAGGCTTGAGTACTCATTTCCTTACAACAAGCAGGACTTGGTAGTGGGGTTTTCAGTAATTACCAAGCATTACCCTTCATCAGTGCTTATTTCATTCATGGATGCACAGGAAATTCCACCTCTGGCTCATACTTCTTTTGCTAATAAGCAAGATAAGCAGATAAAGACAGGCACACACAAGTTCTTATTTCTTCATTTCCTCCGTTCCATATTGTTTGCAAATCTGTATGAAAGACACCTCACAACCAGGAGGTTTGACCAGGCTGGCCCACAGTGCCACAAGAAAGTATGTCACATTTCTATGTAAAAATCTTGAGTTAGTGTGCTAGAATTATTTTTTTTCCTGCCCAGAAGGAAGCATTTAACCTGATGTAGTAACTCCTTTGCATGACTCTCATACGCATGTGTTCAGGCTATCATTGCAAGCATGGGAAATTCTGAATGCAAAGATCCCATAGCAGAACATTGCCATGTTTATGTTACAGTTTTAGGCATAAACATAAACTAAACAGCAGTATCAGTCAGTGATATGAAAAATATGTGATACAGTTGAGCCCTGCATGGTATGTCAGTCCTGCATTTTTTTAATCACTTAAATATGAATTGCTTCAATGCTGTGTCATTGACACAGGTTGTTAATATAATGCCAAAAGAAAAGAAGGAAAACAGCAAAAAGTGCAGACGACAGCAAGGGAAAGGAGCCAAGTTAAACCCTCCCAAGCCCTCTCTCCCAGCCCAGGAGAACTGACAGGGAATGCTGCTGGCTCGCTGGGCTCGCAGCCCAGCAGGAATATCAGCTGCCCCCTTGCCCACTGGCATCCTGGCACAGCCAAACCCACCAAGCACCCAGGGCAGCTCAGGGCTATCCTGCCTCAAGTCTGCACTGCAGCCTGCTTAGGGCTTTTCCCTTCCCTATTTTCATCAGCTTTTCCCAGGCAGGCTGCAAGCCACTCTGAGCCAAAAGCACAACAGGAACTCAGCCAGCAGCCAGCAAGAGATGGTGATATCCTGACAGCATTCCCAGGGAAACACTTCATGGGCTGGAATGAGAGTAATTCAAAAGGACACCAGTCACAAGCCTGCGGCATATATAGAGGCTTTTCCAAAATGTGTCAGTTTATCTGGCTCAGACAGCCCCAGCCATGCAGACAGATGGCCTGGATTACTAACTGGCCGTAGCAAGAACAGCCTGGAGCATGGAGAACCTGCAATATGGGCGGGATATGACTTCAAAGAAAGCAAGAGGTTTTGCTAATTGGTGCAACTCCAGTGCAGAGCACCTCTCTCCTCACAGTTTCTCTTTCCAGTTTCAGTCCTCCACCTGCTGTCCTACTTCATGGGACACAGACCACAGGCCTTCCCTTTCCTTCAGCAGGAACCTCTTGCATATTCAAAGACCTCTCTCTCTCTTTCAATTTTCCTCATGTCTAGACTAACCAATCATGAATCTTCTGGGATTTGGTTCTGGGTTTTTTTTTACAAATTTAGAAGGAACTGCAGAAAGTCTTTGCTGGATTCTTGCCCTCTGGTTGGGGGATGAATAAAAGAGACCCTTGGCAAGAGCTAGCACCACCCACAGTTTCTCCTCTCAAGACTGTGTTAAATTACTTTTAGAGTACTTTGTGATCTGAAGTTGTGTGTTTCCAAACTTGGCAACTGTCTTAAGACTGCTGGTACATTGCACTTTGCAGAAAACACAGCATACAGCGAGCTTCAGAGAGAGGGGATCTCCTGACAGAAATTCTCCTTTACCAGATTCCTAATGTTTCATTTGTTCATTCGATTTGGAGGAGAGGTAGGGTCCAGTGCTCTTCACAGCACTTTGAAATGGCTCATCCCACTAAAGCCTGGGAGTATTTTCCAGATCTGCTATCAGCTTATGCAACTCCAGGGCAGGAGGGCCTCATTACCACCATGATTATCACCAATAACACTTGTGGTAGATTTAGTGCAACACGCAAAGTCATCTATGTCAGGTACCAGGGTCAAGGCAGTAAAGCTCTCCTGTAATTAGATACAATTACTGTCTACCCAAAGTTCAATTAGCTGGATGTCACTGCTTTGAAATCAGGCATTTGGAGTCCTTGTGAACGTAAGCAAAATTATAATGACTTAGTCACCTTCCAATACAGTAATTCAGCACCCCTTTTGCGACCTGCAAGAATCAGTTACTCATTTGGGAGTGTCCAGGACAGAAGCTGCTGTAGCACCAGCGTTCACATTCATACCTCATGGCATGAGGTGTGTGACATGAAGCATGATGTGGCTGGGCATTTCAGCTCACAGCAAGTAAGGTTGCAACTCAGGATCACCGAAGTCTGTGATCCACATGTACATCGGGGCTACTGTTATCCAGAGGTCAGCTTTGGTAGAACATAACCCAAGTTTCTGGCAAACTGATTTGGGGTTGCTGTTTGGCCAGTTGGCAGGAGATGAGGTAACTTCACAGACAGTGCTTTTGGCACATCCGTGTTTGCATCCCTGTATAAACAGAGGTACTGTAAAAACAGGTACCCCCCCTGCCCTAGGGCACCTTCTCCCCTTGTCCCCCTTGCTCCCAACATCATCCTGGGGAGGATTTCACATCCACTCGGTGCAAAGGGCATTTCCGCTGCATGAGCGGTCCCGCAGTTAGTTTATGCCCAAACAGGATGAAAAGGGCATGGCAATGCCTCTCTTTTCTCTGGGGAAAAACGGTTCCCTCGATAATGCTGACGGCAGTGACGGTGACGATGATGAAGAACCCTTCCCCTCCGGCTGACACCGCGCTGATGCAAGGGCAGGTGATCGCTAAGTCGTGCCCGAGCCCGGGAGCTGCGGAGTCCTCCCGGCTCAGCCCCGCCCGCCCCGGGGGTCGCCGAGCCCCGTCCCCCCC
>JAHLSL010000022.1:23223054-23262546 GCA_025920805.1 Petroica traversi
CGCCAGACAGCGGCACGGGGCCAGGCTCGGCTCTGCAGCCGCCCTGCTACGGCTCCCGAGGGACAGCCAGGTGGATCAACTTCCAGCTCTGTTATAAAAACAAAAAAAACCCCAACAAAACATGTGTTGTACAAAAATAAGTGTGTCAGACCAAGACTGCGTGATGCGGAATGTTCTCTGCTGGGATGTACACGCTGATCTGTGTACACTCATACCAAAGTTTCCCTCCCAAATAATGTTTCTTTCACTGCCACACTCCCACCAATATCTTTCTGGTCTGTGCAGGAGAAGGGCTGCAGAACCCACCTCGGGGCTCGGGGGTTCCTCCATGCAGCAATCTGCTTTTGCATCATCTTCAGTGCTGGCCCCCCTGAGCTTTTTGCTTTTTGGAGGAACGCACTTGGCAGGTTAATGACTTCCCTCAGCAGTTCTCTTTCCCTTCCCTGCACTGTCAATGTCCTCACCTTCATGCATTCCTTTGCACTTTTGTGAATGCCTGAGCAATCACTTAAATGGGCTTTTCTGCTCTTCTGGCCCTTATCCTCGAGGCCAAGCAGATGCTCCACTTTTAGTAGTACTTCAAGTAAAGTGTGTCGGGGAAGAGAAGACGCTCTAAAATACCTTTTCCCCTCAGTTTTTGAACACTCATTTTCCCTTTTCTGGTTCTTGATTACTTTGAAAGTATAGGTAGATAAGGTTTTCTGGGAGGAATTCATGGGGTTGTTGTGACCCAAGTGCAGGATCTGGCACTCGTCCCTTGTTGGACCTCACACCATTGGCCTCAACCCATGGATCCAGTCTGTCCAGATCCTGCTGCAGAGCCTTCATGCACTACAGCAAATCAGCACTCCCACACAGCTTGTTGTTGCCTCGAACTTACTGAGGGAGTGCTAGATCCCCACACCCAGATAAATATATTAAACAAGACCAGCCCGAATACCAAGCCCCAGGGAATACCACTCATGACTGCCCACCAGCTGGATTTAACCCCATGAGCCACCCCTCTCTGGGTCCAGTCATCCAGGCAGTTTTTTCACCCTGTGGACAGTGAAAAAAGTGTCTCTGTCCATCCAAACCACAAGCAGCTTCTCCAGGAGAATTCTGTGTGAAATGATGTCGAAGGATTTATAACATCTAGGCAGACACATCCACAGCCTTTCCCTCATCCACTAGGTGGGTCACCCTGTCATGGGAGGAGACCAGGTTGGACAAGCAGGATCTGCTTTTCACATGCCCATGCTTGCACATTCCATTTGATGGCACTCAAGATGATCTGCTCCATGATCTTCCCTGGCACTGAAGCCAGGCTGACAGGACTGCATTGCAGTACCCTGTTTCCATGATGGCAGCTGTACCAGTTTTTCCTGCTGCATAATGAATTCCTGCTCCTCCTGTTTGTTGCCCATTCTGCATGCACTGGGGCAGATTCATTTAATTTGTGCTATTGTTCCCACTGCCTTTTTGGGGGTAGGACCCCTAAGTCCTGCATGACCATTTCCACACACTTCTGTGATTTCTAACACCTCAATGACACCTGCATCTTTGCTGTTGTGGATCTCCATCCATCTCCATCCCCCTGCCACTGAGGCAGCAGAATAAAGGGCCTTGCTAACACACCATCCATCAAACATTGATGCCTCCAGGCTTATCTCTAGGTAGACTGGTTTTAGCCCCTTTCCCCTGCAAATCTAGTGTAAAGCTCTTCCAACAGGCTCTTCTAACTGGGCAAAGATCTTTGAGAGCAGGCATATACTGTCTGTCACAAACAGACTTGGTGTCATGTAGATTGACCCATGATTTAAAAAAAAAAAAAAAAAAAAAAAGCAGATTCTGCTGGTTTCTTATCTCAGGTTTCACACCAAGACGACGTTCCTAGCATAGTGTTTTTCATTTATTTATTTACACTGCAGTTCAACTTGCAAAAACACATACTGCTTACTGTCTGGAATTTAGTTTTGAGACAAGATGGGTGCAATTCATCTCATAAAATGTCAGTATCTGCAGGGGAGATGAAGACATCAGAGCTGGTCATAAGATTGCACGGGTGGCCATACTGAGTCAGATCAAGGGTTCAGCTCAACAGCCAACAGAGGCAGCAAGCATGGGCTTAGGAAGGGTAAGGAAATGGGGGGCAAGTTGGATAAATCCCCCAAGTTTCTTTCCTAGCTCTTAATTCTTTTTAGCTCAGTATGATGAACTTTACCTTTTCAGTAACCCCTAACAGCACTGTCATTCAAGTACTTTCCTGTCCTTCTTTGAAGTGAGTTGTATTTTTACCATACTTTTTGCTGATATCAAGTCAAGCTAGGCACCCTTTACGGCCACAGCAGGAGAACAGTTACTTTGAGGTAGCAATTCATATAAAAGGTGCCTAAAATAGATCAAGAAATCTTTCCTAGGAAGTGGACATTTCTCTGCATTCATTGGAAAGGAGCCTACAGTGACTAATTCAAGAGCAGAAATCTCCTCTGTGGATGCCTGAAGGTAGATGGAATAAATCTCCCTTGAAATCTCTGCTTCTCAAATCACCCTTGACTGAAGGAAGACTCTGGGCTTCCCAGCACATCCCCGGCAGCCCAGGATCTGCCCACTGGCACCGTCAGCATCCACTCTGGCTTTGCCTCACCAGCACCCTCCGGCTGCCCAAGTGGCTGCAGCAGCGCTGGAAAACTCCCGATTGCTTTTCAGTCTGTTGCAAATCCCCCTTTGCTCTGGGGCACCCAGGAGCGACCTGGGGGTGACCTCCTGCCACACAGCAGAATGACTAAAAGCAGGAATGAGCTGTCTGCACATAATCAGCTGGAGAGGGATATGTACCAAGTGTGGGAGTGGAGGAGGTGAGCAGAGCAGGGAGACAAGAAAAGTCTCATGCTAATTCAGTCATTTAGACGTCTCTACAGTCAAGGAAAGAAAAGAAACCCTCAGTAAACAAGTCCAAGGATGGAAATATTCCATCTGGGATGCATGGGATAGGATGAGTAGCAGTCTGTAGATGCTTAGGCTCCTTCTCTTCCTCTCTCTCCCAGCTGATGGAAATGAGACAGCTTACTGAGAAAGCTAAAGGGAGCATTTAGATTACTGAAGGCAAAGGCAAATTTTTCTACTAAAAATTTTGGCAATCTGAAATGTTTCACTTGTAGAAGATGTGCCCTTTACGCGTCCTTCTCTGTATCATATCAACTTTTTTAACAGGTAAGATACAGAAGCTATGTACACACAGATTTGGATTTCACAACCATTTCAAAATGCATCATTCTTAGGTCATTAATGAAACACAATATGTTTTACCAAACAAACTTCTAAAAAGCCTAAACTCTCTTTTTATCCAGATTTTACTCTCTCTTATAGTGATGTTAATCCACTGATATCTGCATTGCCAAAGTATTTACAATAAATTCACACTAAAGATTAAAGGTAAGAATATAATTCTAGAGCACTTTTGGAGGGTTTATCTGACTAAATACAAAAGCCTACAATGCAGGTGTGAAAATGTTAAGTGGATCCTTGAGTTCATGAAGGGCACTGAGAGCCCCAAGCTGTGGAGGACATTGAGGGCAAATCTGATCGACAGCTCTTGGGGAGTCAGGCAGTGCTCAGTGACCCAGAGCTGCTCTACAAACACTGAATGAAATTCAGAAGAGGGCATCTGGGTGTGAAGATAAAGAAGATGTTGCCATAGGTTAACAGTAGAAACAAGCAGAAGATTTCAACACAGAAAGGTTCAAAGACAGTCTGATGAGATCTTAAATGGAACTCACTGGTTTTGCTGAATTCAGATCATAAAACTGGGTTAATGTAAAGGCCATATCCATCAGATTGCTGCTGACATGCAGGTGCTGAACTAGCGTCAAGTAAAAATAAAATCTGGCATGCAAGAAAGTGCTTCCCACAAAACTAGGCAGAAATCACAAGCAACTGTGGTTTGCCAACTGAAAGATGAGAGAAATGGCTTCTAAAGCTGCAGATTGTGGAAATGAAAAGATTTTCTGCAAATGCTGTGGCCTAAAACCACCTTAACACTGTTAGCTGATCAAAGGTAAATTAAAGATGGCTCAAATATCTCAGCAATTTCTTAAACCTTCTTTAGCCCTGCTAGAGTTAAAAGCCATGTCTCAGCTCCCCATTCAAAAACTGGGAGCAGAGATTCCTACAGCATGTGAGCCATTGCCACAGAGCAAGGCAAAGTCCCTGCACACGCCCTACCACTGCACATAAATACAGTGTCACCAAGCAGTTAGAATCACTACTATCACCTAATAAAGAGATTGGCACCTCAAGGCATTCAAGAAGACAGATGCATAGAGCCTTTTACAATGAAGAAGGTAAAACACTCCTGCAGTGACACCAAGGTTTATTGATTTTCTCAACTGCTGAGAAAAATACCTGTCACAATGACATCAGCAGAAATGTGGGTGAGGGTGTTAAAAAGGCTTTTGCAGGAACAGTCTGGATTTTAGCCCTGTCATACTTCAAAGTGAGCAGAAGTCTCTACCTGGCCTTTGCAGAGCTGGGTAAAGATTCCAGCACTGCCAGCCATGAGCAGCCCAGAGGCATCTGCATAAATTTGGGTATCCAAATAAGTTTCTGAGCGTATTTTGGTTCTTTCATGATGATGTGAGGTAATGAAAAGGTTCTTGGTGATGACAAGATGTCAGAACATGTCACTGTCAAAAACAGCCCCAAGCAAGGCTATGTCCTAGCCCAGCTCTTGTTTACTGCCTTTGTGCAGCAGTTTATGTTGCTGCATCTGGAAGCAGTGGCAAAGCAAGCTGCTTTAATTATTTTATAGGTGGCAGAATTGCTAAACTGGAGAGATGCCAGGCTAAATCGGAAGTCAGAGAGGTCCTCCCAGGCAATCTGCCCTTTGGTGCTGACATGGTGCTGGGTGTGCAGGATAGCACTGGTGGTTTTCACTGCCACAGCTCAGCCCTGTCACGAGCATCAAGAAAATAATGCTGTCTTTTTCAAACAGAAGCATGCTGAGCCAGTAGTGTGCCTTGGCAGTACAATCCTTCAGTCTTGCAGGTGACATTCTGCTATCGTGGCAGCAAGCTCCTCAAACACTGTGACTGATAATTCAGCTGAGGGAGAGGGGCCATGTGGCTTTTGAGAGATTAAAGCTGTGTATAAAAGCGAGGAGGTTCCTGCCTTCAAAGACAAGTAAAGGAGAGCATGTTCCTGTCATTATCACTCCTCTGTACAGTAGGACTCTCAGGCAATGCACAACAATTGCTCTGACTCTCAGCCCCCTCTATGTGCACTACTTTCATGCAGTTGCAAATAAAAACCACAAAAATTCATGTTCTGAATGCTGAGATTTGATCCATTGTCAAATACTAACTACTGCCAAAGACTCTTGCAGTCTTAGGTACACTGGTGTGAGCATTGATGAATTCATCATATATATGTGTTGCACATAGTTGTGTTTTGGGGCAGAAAGTGAAATACAATCCAACATAACCATATAAAGATATAATTCATGTGGAATCATAAGCTATGTAACTTTTCTTTTAAGCATAAACTATGAACAGCTAATGTGGAAAATGGCTGTAGGACTCAATCCAACTGTACTGAAATCCTTGAGAGCTGCTACATCATAGCCTCTCCTCTGCAAACATGTGCCAAAGAGCAAAGAACATGGCCTTGGTCATGTCAGAGCCTTTGTAGCATCCAAAAACAACACCCCCCACCCCCACCATCTTCACTCTGCTTTTGTGGAGGAGGTGCCACGTGAGTGGCCCAGAGAGAAGGCACCCACAGGGTGTTGAAGAGCACTGTCAGATACAGACATCCATCTCACTTTCAACCTAATTCAGCTCGAGAGCAGCTTGTGCATGAGTCTCATCAGGCCCTGATGTACCTCCCAGAAGAAGGTAGACTTTGTCTTTTCTGCCCAATATCATCACAAGGAAAACACAGTGGAGTTAGAGAGAACACAGTGCAGTGTTGTACACCTGACACTCAGAAACACTGTCTTTCCCCTCATCTCCTTGGAGTACCTTGGGTGGCTGGTGCCAGCAGCCCTCCAGCAGGTAGGCAGCTTGAGTATGTTGTATCAAAACCACTAGAATTTGGCTGACAACAATTTTTAGGAGACAATACATACATTTTTTTTTTTCTGTGGTTCACCTTTTGTTCTAACATGAGCAGAAATTTGAAATTTAAAGGCAAACAGCTGATTTATACTGTATGATAAGAAAGCTGCAATGATAATATTTTAAACCCTTGATTAGCATCTTTGAGAAAAGCTCAACATTTCTGATCAAAGTGTGCAGATACACACAGTGCTGACCATGTTTCAGTTTTTGACCACATTAATTTAACTTATAAATACCAGCACCATGAACAAGAAATAAGGCCATATACCTTCATCTTTTAGCAATCCTCCATACAGTGGTCAGAAGGCTGTAGAACACTTCAGTACCACCTGTTAAAACATTCTTGTGATCTACTACTAAGGTCTCATCTCAATATGTACATTCTGATTTTTTTTTAATTCTATATATTCTAATTTTTAATTCTATATTCTAATTTAACTATATCCATATAAGTGGGTTTGGTGGTTGGGTTTGTTTGGTTTTTTTCCCCATTAACAACTTCAAAACTTGTTGAATTCACATTTTCTTATAACGTAATGGCACAAGTTTACAATTCAATAAATTGCACTTGATTGAAAAGCACTATTCTTTAAAGTTTAGGAGGAGCTTCAACTGTTGTTTAAAGTGCACTGACACAACTAAGAGCTGTGCAAAGCTCAAAATAAAATATGGACAGATGAGTCTGCTGGCCTCAGGCTGGCCTAGAGGCTTCTCTACACAGCAGGTCAGATACAGCCATGGCACTTGGGTGTCCCTAGAGAGAGCACAGAAAGGGAGATCTGTTAACCCTGACATCCTCACCTGGACTCTCACACCACTGGCTCTTGCTTGCAGCTTCCTTGAAGTTTCGTGCTAAGAGTCTGGTTTTGCTCCAAGTCCTAAAACAACTAAAGTCTCGTGTGCTCTATGGAGATGGCTCAGGGATTTGTCTCCAATTCCTATTCTTTTCCTTCCCCTAGAAGTACACTGGACACTTCTAGGTGCAGATGCCACTAATCTGCTAACACAGTGCCATGGATGTCTCCCAGGGTGTTGGTCACAAGCAGGCTTTGGGTGTGGGAGGGAGTTCTTTGCTGGGAGGCACAACCCTCCTTCCAGCCCTCACACGCCTCAGGGATCACAGCATCAATGGCCAAACTGGGCAAACCAAACATTCAGACCTCTTCATCCTGGGGAAGATTTTTCTCGTTGAACCGCCCTGCTTTGGGTATCAAACAGCAGTCACAGAACTGCACATCACCACAGAAATCTTCCTCAAAGACTTTCCTCAGAGATTCATTAGATTGCAAGCACTTTAGGTATTTACGGTCACTTTTCGCAGTACCAGCTTTCCCACAGTTTTTAACATGTGAACAATGCTTATCACTTGTAAGAAAATGAATCAGAATTATATAATTGTGGTTCGGGGAAATTTAATCTTTTAGTGGGTCATTTTAAATAAAACCAGAATGTCCTTCGAAGGAAAAGTTGTTTTTCTTTCTAAAGGGAATTCTCTGACTTCTGCAGGCTCTCCTCCAGGAATCAGGCATATCTGTATGATGATCAGATCTTTCAATGCACTTTCCATTGACTCAGAGGTGGGCAAATAGATGGATTAAGAGAAAAAAAATGTAGTTTGCTGAATAGCACAACAGATTTTGTATCACAATTAGATTTCTGTGTTAAGTAAACAAAAATTTCAATTAAAAAAAGAAAAACAGTAATATTCTATTTCTGCATAGCATTTGAAAGCAGTTTCTAACATCACCATGGCACTTGCATTATTTATTAATTTTTATTTATACATATTGTTACTAAATGTTCTAAAAATCAACTAACTTATCTAAATATTGATTAAATTACTGCCTTTGACAATAGATTACTACTAAAAATACTCTCCTACAAAGGGTTATTTGTAGCTATCTTTTATTTGGCTTACTTTATAACCCGATTTATAATACAGATTATATTTTGTTTACTTTACACTTACCAAGGAGTCAGAATAAGGTACAGAGCCAAACTGAGCACCCAGGGATCAAGTGCACCCTTCCCCAGCTCATGAGGAGCTGAAGGGTGACAGAATTCTCTATGCAGTATTTCATGTCTCTAGCACGATTTCCCCTGCAGAGGACAAAATTTCTCTTTACACATGTTTCCGGAGAACGTCTGATCTGGTTTTGATTTCCATTTTCAGAGAAGTGAAATTGCACCCTACAAATGTTTTCACAAACTCTTGCAGGACACAATGTGACAAACTCAAGACTCAGGTATTTATGCTGTAAGTATTGATGTTTGGACAAAGGAGGAAAAATATTTTCTTGTCTGAGCTGAGCTCTGGCGTCCTGTAAGAGTCACATAATCCTTCAAATAATCTCGCTCTGGTTTGTGTCTGTCATTGAATGGTTTTGTTGCCCTCTGCCTACCAAGGAAACAAAAGTCTCATCTTGAGAAAGGTGATGGCAAAAGTGAATAACTAGACCTCCTCTCTCTACTTGTCCTTGCTTCAGAAATGTTCTTTTGCCTTTCCCCATGTAAAAAATCATCCACCAGCCTTAGGTGGAGAGGGTAGAGCAATGTGCAGGCTCTTTAGGCTGTTCCTCTCTTGGAGAAATTATATATTTCAAGCAGGAATAAAAACACCACTCTAAGTTACCATTTCTCAGAAGGAAGAACATTATTGACAAGATTCGTGTTGCAACAGAATTATAAGAGGGTTGATTTTTTTTAAGGTTTAATTATAAAGAATCTTCTTGGAATAGCAAGAATTTTCTCCAAGTCTTTTCAGTTTTAGATGCAATTCACCAGATCTTTGACATGACTATATTGATACTTAAAGGTGTCAGACTCCTGGGGCTTTTGATATTTTAGGACTTCTTCTTATATTAGATCTGGGTAATCTGTTCACGACAAAGAAAGCCCACAGTGCACAGCACTGTATTTTCCTGTTTCTTACATAATGATTTAAAAGGAAGAGCCAAGTCATGATCTTTAAATAAAATTTAGTTAAAGTGATTTAATTGAGAATATGATTGGAAAAGGACAGGCTATAAAAAGAATAAAAAATGAGTTAAATGAGGACTTGGCCCAGAGAGTGCACAAGAAAAAAATAAAACGAAGCAAAAATAAAACCTACATCCAATGCCTAGACAAAGCTACTGAGAAAGTTGTGATTGGTCACTATGGCAACAGATTTTTAAATGGAAATAAAATGCTTTTAATACTGCAGGCACATTTTTCTATACAGATCTAGTAAATTAACTCATACTCATTAAAGTGAACATAATTTTACAATACGGATTTTATATAATGTTGGAAACAACAGTACACAGCAAATCAAAATATAAATAGCTATAAGATTTTGATGTTTTTACCATATTACTGGTTCAGTCCCTCAGAGGCTCAGGAGGCAAATGGTAACATTATTTATTCTCCTTCCTCAGGGAATATTTTAATAACTGGTGTAAATCAAGCAACTATAAGCTTAAATGAGAAATATTTGCTTTTATTTTCTTGGCTTTTATACTAACGGTCTTGGAGCGGTGAATAAACATTTTAAGCTTCATTCCACGATGCAAGAATTTGTTCATACATCCTCCACTCCACACGGATGGAGGTAATTTCCTTCTCATCCCCTTTGCTCCACATCCCACGCAGCAGCACCAAAGCCAAGGCAGCCTTGCATCATTCATGCACATTTTGGATACCTGTTAACAAGAGCTGGAATTCCTGCAGTTGGAGCAGGATTTATCCTGTCCACAACCAATAAAACCAGCATCTAAGATGATGTGCATGTCCCATTTTAGACTAACACAGCTGTATTGTCACTTCTGCACCTTCGAACTGGATCTGTTATGCTTGGGGAAGGTAGAGGTCAAAACCCCAAATGAGCAAGTTTAACAGCTTGCATTGCTTAGAAATGTAGAAAGCAGCCACCATGTATGAGTGACTGATGTATCAGCAATGGTTGGGAACAACAGGGAACAGCAGAGATTGAAAACATTAATAAAAAACACTGGCATAACCCTCTGGGTGTAGGACAATTATGAAGCCACACCAGACCTGCACTGTCCCTGTCTCTCTGCTGCCTCCAGCCGTGTTTGTGATGCACTGCTTAATTTGTGACATCTCCTCTCCCCTCTCCACACATTCACCCTTTCAGCAGATTCTTCCATATGCTTTATTTCAGCCTTGCTTCAAATTCAGAGCAAGAATAGTTAGATTCCCAGGCCAGCAAAGAGCTGGCTCTTTGGTGTCTGTTTAATGAATACCAACACTGCTTTTGCTGAAAGTGTATTTTCATACATCAGCATTTTGATCCAAGAGGGCTGGCATTTTAGAGCAGTTTCAGAACTGGAGATCCTTTCACGCTTTGGCTGTTTGCCTGTCCTAAAACTCCTGTCACTTTATTCAATATATATTCAATATCAAGGAAATATTTTAACATATAGGAACCATCTCATAGGCGCAATCTCAGCTCTACACAAATCTCACTTTGACAGGCAAGGTGAAAGTTGTTGGGAAGAGCTTGATGATAATCTCTCATCTCCTGCCAGCTGCTGCCAGCGTTCAGCCCCAGCAGGGAGCCTGGCCAAGCAGCATCAGCCCTGCATCACAGTGGGTAGGGAAGATGCAGCTGCCTGCAAGCACTTTCTATGGGGAATGGATTATTTTTGCTCTGAAGGAATACTGTCTTTAAAGAACTGCTTTCCACAGGCTTTGTTGAAACCATACTCCATAAGTTTGTAACCAAACTCAAATATGAATGTGAATCTTTACCTCTTTCCATGGAAAGAAGAGGTAAAGATTCACATTCATATTTAAGTTTGGTTGCAAAGTCCTAATGTTTTACATACCGATGGATACTCAGACATCAAACTGCAAAAAACATGAGGAGAATTTTCCACTAAACATAGACAGGCAAGACATGTTTTCTCCATCCCTTAGAAATACTGTCCACTTGATTTTAAATTCTGCATACATGCTTCATGTTTACAACACTCATGCCCTTTGAATTAAAGAGAGCCTTCAAGCATTCTGGCTTGGTATCTGTGGGATTTCTTTTCATGGTTTTGTAGAACAAGTGCATTTTGCACATACTTTTTACAGGACAATAAACTAATAATTATCTTAGCAGTAATTTTTGAAAGACTATTCCTCTTTTTAAAATACTCTAAATTTACCAGCTAATACTCCAGTATCAATGGCTAATCCAACCCTGAATTTCTGAACATGCTAATAAATACACTGATAGCAGGAACCGGAACAAGTGCAGGAATAAAGGAAATGGATCCCTGGAGCTGAAGACGAAAAGAGCAAGCATAAAAATCAAAACAAAACCTGCGGAAGAATGGGCTTATCTTTCACCATGAAGACAAGACCCTCCATGAGAACAAAGTTCTGGATTGTTGCTATCAATTTTTGATTTTGTAATATGTGTGTACCTTAAGGCTTAAGCATGTCACTTGCTCCATATTTCTAAATTATTCTTGCTTTACTGAAAACAAACCTACAAGGCCACAACTCTCCCATGCACACAGGTTCCCAGTTCCTAGGAACTGTACTTTACTGACTTGGGAAGTTTATGTCTAAATGCCTTTGAGTATCTGAGACTGCTTCCATCCCTTGCAAATGAGAACAAAAGGGAAATAATATAGCAAAGAATAAGAGAAGGATTCAAAACTAATGATACTAAGAAGGTTTCAGGTTAACCAGTCACAGGGATGAATTTACAGAGGATTTTTTTCCAAAGATGATTTACAACTGAGTACCTGGAGTAGATAGCTTGCACCTGGCAGAGCTAAAGAGCTTTTTTCCTAATAAGAAATAAAGCAAGAAGCATGGAGATGATTTATGTAATGTTCACACTCAGAGTCAGCATCCTGGAAAAAGAAAATCAGATAAAATAAAACTACGGCTAAAGCTGGCAGAAAGATGCGCAGCAGTGAAAAAAAAAAAATCAATATTAATATTAGGAAAAAAATGTGCTAAATGAATAAGTAAGAGGGCTGTGCTTAATCCAGTTTGGGAACTGCGAGCTGACAAGAAACAAGGGATATACTTGGCAACACAAGGGATATCCAAGGTAACATTGCCCACGGAGTGGGCAGCAGTGTGGCAGACTTGGTCTGATGCTGCGGATGCTGTAAGGCCATGGCAAGGAGAAGGGGTTGTGATCACGTCTGCAACAGCATTTCTACAAGCATAAACTGTTCAGAAGAGATCAAAGTGTGGGATTAACTCAGAGATCTGTTTTTTGCTTCAGGCCCACAGATCTGACGTTCAGTTCATATCCCTCCTGAGTATGTGAGGCTTCAGAGCAGAGCAGAACGTTTCACAGGGCGGTGTTCCTGCTGCTGAGGTGACCCCTGTTGAGCGGCCACCAACCTGCCTGGCCAGCTGTGCTGGGACACTGCTGCAAGGCAGGCCCCTCTACAGCTGGGGAGAGGAGAACATTTGTGGCACCACCTGCCTGGGTGACCCTGCGTCTGCTGCTGCTCTCCCACCCCATGGTGCTGCCATGGGGATGGGGTTGCTGCAGAACAGGGGAATTCCAGAGACTGCCAGGGACTGCCAGGGATTGCCAGGAATTTCCAGGGATTGCCAGGGACTGCCAGGATGTTCACTACCACAACCTGGAGCAGCCTCACAGCTCAGCTTGCATCACTACCATTCTAGGGGAGCATTTCTGCTTTTGCTGGCTTCCTGCCTGCCCAGCATAGAGTTCAGGATGTTGGTTTTCACCTCCAAATTCCATTCAAGCTGTTCCCAGCACTGCTGTGAGTTATGTGGCTGCCAATAGATTATGATCTACATCAGCAAGTGCCAGTGCAGGGGCCCTGGCTCCTCAGGAATCACATTCTGCACAGTCTCCCAGTCCATCTTTTCTCACTCTCTGCTTAAACCTGTCTTTGTCTTCTTATGAGTAGTCCCAGCTCTGATTTTCATACACACTCCTGTGCCACCCATCATCCTTCTCATAACACCACCCCAATGGTGCTCATGCACCCACCACCAGGCAGCTGGTCCCTGCTCAGCTCAGCAGCTTGGTGCTCTTACAAAAGACAGGACCCACTGAAATCAGTGGAAATACTTCCCTTGGCTTCAATGGACTTCAGAATAAGCCTGTGATAAAGCTGATGGAGAGGGACCCCAGCAACCCACCTAAAGCCAGGGACAACGATCCCATCACCTGAAGTGGGAAGCAGAGAGCACCTCCAGAGGTTGTCTGCTCTCCTCCTGTTTGCTGTGTACCCTTCACCCCTGCCTCTTGTCACCTGCAGTAACCACTTGTGAGGGGCAGACCCAGCCTGTCCCCCGAGGTGTTTGAGTGCCTGTGGCACTGCGTGGAGCAGAAGGGAGGGCTGCAGGCAGGAGTTGTCTCCCTGGCAAAAATGTGCCTTTGCGGTAGCGCTGTAATTTAGTCAATTGATCCTAAATATAGAAACCATGGTTTTTTACTGGATACGATATGTGAATGCACAGCACCCATGACATGGCCTCAAGTCTAACTTACAAATATTGTAAATACTGTAACCGTCATTTATATTAATCAAGGGATGATCTAGACGAGCTATTGTTCCTCAGTAAAATGTTCAGAATATTTGGCAGACCTGGGGATCGGATGACATCGGTGTTGACTTTCAAAATCAAACTGCCACCTTGTGGTACATTGAGGGAGAAGTCTGCAGGAAATCGTACAGACAACGAAAATACAGATGTATAGTAAAAACTGGTCCCTTTTGTTCCCCTCATGTCTTACAGTATTTATGTAGTCTTAAATATGTTTTTATTATACTTCGTCCAAATTAATAAAAATATTTATGTTGTGCTTAAAAAGACTATCTAACTTTTGGTGATTTTCTCTTAATTCAAAACATAGAAACATTTCCTTATTCTTGTGTGTAATTGTACTGAAACCATGCATATGAGCAGATTTTTTCAAGATTAGACCCAAATTCTGCCTACAGGAAAACACTGGCTACTAAGGCCACATAGGTACCTGTACAGGCTATATACATATCTATAATTGTTTCCTTTCTCTCTTTGAAACTTAATCATGTCAAGAAAAATTTCTGTGAGAGTCAGAGCAGGGCCACACAAATTGCTGAAGGTGAGCAAGGTGTAATGTATCACCTGGTCTGAGGTGCTGCTCCTTCCTGCACTTGCCCTTGGACCATGACAAATGTAAGGTAATTTTAATCAGCTTTCTCTTTCACTGTGGGCCAAGCCAGCACAAATTACTTTACCTTGCTTGTCAACCAAGAGCAAGCACGATGGATCAGCAGAAGTGCAGTAATCTGTTACAGCAATGTGCTTGTGAATGTCAGCCTTTGAGCAGCACAGAGGCAGAGATGTCCCAGCACAATCCTTTCAGCCAAATTGAACGTCCTCGTGTCATATAATAGAGTTTATGAAAGATGATAGATGAAAAGCTAGTCCACTCCGAATCAAAAGTGTAGCTGAGGTGAACAATTGATTGTAGCCACATATCAGTGCTTTGTGCACCCACGACTTTCAGGAATATAGTGGTTTAAAAAGAAAATTACAGGTGAAATAACAAGAAGCCTGTGAGATCTGGAGTTTGCATCCTGTTGCTTGCCTCATACCAGACAGGCATCAACACTTTTTTTGAAGCCTGAAGCCATCCACTACTGAAAGTAACAAAGTAAGCAGGAGGTTATTCTGCAGAAGGGAATGTAAAGGTATGAAGAGCCTAATGCTGACTCTGCTCTTAAGCCTCAAAAGACACAGATGAGCTGCCTGGGACCTGCAGCACCAGGGCAAGCCATTTCCCTTCCCACTGTGTCTACTACAATATACATTACCTCAGGGAATTTGTTTTTGTAAAGCATTTTTCATTCAAAAGTACATACGTAGAAGGAACTCACAAATATGAACAGCTGCCTGGTACCACCTTTCTGAGCACAGGTTGTAGGAGAGAGCTGGTGAGCATCCCCACAGTCAGGGGTCCTGCAGGTGCTCATGAGGCTGCCTGAGGGACTTGGCCTCTGGAAACCCTTCAAACAGAGAGGCTGCTCTGACTTCCACTGTCACCTGGGTCATGTTTCTCCATCAGCCCACTTGGCAGCAAAACTCACAGGAAGGAGAAACATGAAGATTTCTTTATAATGGTAGTTGTGGTGGTGTCTGCTTTGCTGGGTAATTTATATCAAGGGTAAATAGTCTCATTCTAGCTTTGGTCTCATCCAGCAGCCCAAGTGGGGGCAGGTGTGAACCACTTTTAAGTGAGGCATGGCAGCAGCTCATGCTACCTACCTGTGGGTTTTCAGCCTCTAACTGCTGTCAGAACAGGAATGGGGCTGGCAAAAGCTGCAGGAAAAGGCAGGGAGGGGGCAGTGTTCAGTGGGTGATGGGCTTGTGAGAGAGAAGGCCTGAATTTAGATGAATGGTGAGCAGGGGAAGGAGAAGAGCCTATGGACCCATGCAGCCTCCTGTGCTTGCAGCTGAGTGAATTCACACACAAACTCCCTGCAGTGTATGAGCCCCCACACCGTAACATGGCTGTGCAGCCCTGCAGCCCCTCATCCCAGCATCTCTTCCAAGAAGCATTTCTTGTTGCCCCTGAACTCAGCACCATCAACTAGACTGCTGTCCTGGAGAAGAGTGGGTTATCTCCCACATGAAGAGTGCGTTGGAGAATTTTTGGATTTTTTTTTCTGAATTGTTAAAAGGCATCTGCAGGCAGAGCATCACATCCCATTGCAGCCAATAAATCAGCCAAGGCAACTCTGAGAGGAAGTGTGGGTTCTTCTCCAGCTGAGAAACAACAGGATTAGTGTCTTTTAATGTAAGTGTATGGGCAGAAGCAGAAGGTAATCAGGTGGTTAATGAAGCTTAATGTGTATGAAACCCATGGAGATAACTCTTATTTTGTTTTAATTGCTTGTGTGTCTGTCCTCACTTTCATCAGAAGAGTGTGGTGATATCTAAGAGTGGCATTTCAATGCCCGAAATGCTCCTCATATAAATAGAACAAGCAGATCAGCATGACTGAGTGATAAAATTACCCTCTGGTCTTCAGAAACTTCAGCATGCAACTGTGCTGTAGGGACCTCAGTGTGCCCCTCTTCACAGCACAGACACGTTTGGAAATGGATTTGGAGGAGACATACAAAGAGGGAGAGAATACAGAGGGGAAAATTACTCGAGCTGCAGCTGCAAAGTTGGTGAAAAAAGCTTTTCTTGAGGCCCTGAAGTCCAATGACTTTGAAACACTGGAAAAGCTCTTGAGCCAAAAGAAAATAGATGTGGACACAGTGTTTGAAGTTGAAGATGAAAACCTGATTCTGGCATCCTACAAACAAGGTAAATGTGGCAGTGCTCACCAGATAGGAAGTAGAGGGGTCTGAGTGATTTTCAAGGAACTGTGGCCTTTTATCTCTTCTGAAGCTGCAGCAAAAGCCAATCCACAGGCAGTGCTGCCTCAGAAGGCTCACATGGCCAGGGCCAGTGTAGCAGGGGAGCTTATCAGTGTATGGGCTTAGTAAAGGGCAGGACAGAGCCCAGCCTGAGCCTCTGGGCTGCAGCTGCAGGGGAGACCAGAAAGAGGAGTCCTTTGCCATTTCCTCGCAGAGAACTCGGGTGCAAAGCCCAGAATAGACACATGCAGGCTAAATGTGATATATATATTTCTTGTATTAACCCATTCACTTATACAGACTATTTAGAAACATAAAATATCCCGTCTTCCCTTTTCTATGGAAGTAAAGTGGATTCTCCCTACCTCAGGGGATCTAAGAAAATCCTGTGGACCTTGGATGTTGCTGGATGGGAGAACATTTATTTTTCCAAATGACAGAAAGTGAGGATGTGCCAGTTTATCAAAACATAAAAATAATCTGGAAAAACACAACCAGAACAATCAACCTAACGTCTGTTTTGGAGTGTAGAAAACCTAAACCAGCTCCCAGCCAGACACTGAAGGAGTTTTCAAAGCCTTACAATTTAAAGCAATAAACCAAGTTTGCTCTTTGCTAAAATCAACATACTTCATGACCTACTTGCTAACAGACTCTTTGTGTGTATTTAGAAAGCAGTAATGATCAGTTTTTGCCAGAAGTTAATCATATGTGAAGATAAGCACCTCCAGTAGCAGCAGCACAACAAATGCACTTTCTCTTCTGTGGCAAAAAGAAGGGACTACCTCACATCTTCTCTTTTTCTGTGTTTGCCCTTATTTAATGGTTGGTCCCTGCTCTTTTGATTTCTTCAGGGCAAGGATGATGCAGCCATGATGTGTTTCCCTTAGGGCAGTGTATGAACTGAGCCACACAGTGTTGAATTTATCTTAAAATACATCTTTTTCTGTCCTCAGAAGGCTAAAACACAATCTGATTGTGGTTTGAGACTACAGGTTTAATGCATAGATTTTTAATCATAGATTGTTTGACTGCAAACATTAACTATTTACTCTCTTTTGAAGAATTCTCTTTGTTTTCCAAAAACTAGAGAGAAAGAGGAAAATGCACCCTTATGCCTAAATCACACCATTGTATTAATTTTGTCTGAAAGGCAGGAAACACTTCTATCAACTCTTGTGTAAATTTTACTTTTGTTCTGAATGCTAGATAGCTGTGATATGAAAGGGGATTCCCTCAAGGATGAAGAGGGAAGCAAAATTCACCACCCCACCATTCTGACAGTCTGAGCTTTGCCATAGCCCTTAGTGATGAAGTGGAAAAGGGATGTAATGGGTAACAGAGTGACTTCTCTCTTCCAAAGAGGCTAAGTACTCTCAAAGACGCTGATCTTGCTTGCACCATGGCTTTTTTGTGTTACTAACCAAAGAAACAGGAAAGCTGAAGGGGGTCTCCCATGGAGCCCACATCTGCTCCCTGCTCAGTGTCTGTCCCTGTCCCTCCGAGCTCAGAGATGTCGGCAGGTTTGGGCAGAGGACATGAGAGATGCTCCATGGGGATGTCTGAGCACAACTCACCTGCAAGCAGCACAGGCAACAGAAAGAAAAGGTGGGCTCAGGCAGGAAAACTGTGGCTATAAAAGGTGATAGCTTTTAAGTATCACTTTCCCGCTGTTGATGTGTAATTTATGGCTTATATCTGGCCATAAAAGGGAGACCCAGCCCTATGTGGGATAAGCTGGCAGAGCACCACAGCTCACTGGAAACAAGGGGGAACACTGCATGTGCAGCTGGATAAGGGAGGGGATTTAGGGAGCTTGCTCTGCTGTGTGCAGAGATTTTGGGGTATAGCCTACCTTCTCTGTGCCTTTGAGGGGTTTGAGGGGATATGATGAGAAGATTTCCCTAACAGATTTGCCAGTGTAACCTGCACAGTCAGCAGGTTCAGTGTCCTCAGAGGAGGTTGTTACCCTGCCCAGGCACTCTGGGGCCTCAGGGCCGCTGCTTTTGCCATTTGCAGTGTGGACTCCTTGAGGACTGAGTTTGGCAGTCCCAAAAATTTGGTCCTAGAGTAGATGATGTGGTCTGCAGTTTCTTGCTCCTATCTGAAAATGCACTTCTAATTTATCTAAGAGGGAAGAAAAATTTTAATCCATTTTGCCCTGCCACCAGCACTTTTTTGCTTCCTTCTTGTACCTCATGAATACTGTAAAAAATGTATATATATGACATTAGCATTGAAAAACTACACAGAAACAAAGACTAAAAAAGGAAGGTTTGAAATAATTTGAGCTCACTATACATCTTTAGTATTTTTCCTGTATTTTTTTACATGATAATAGATTTCAACCAGGCAGTTGTCCAAGGAGCAATAGATAAATGAAACCCAGAGAATTTTATGGTCACATTCTAGCTATGATGCAGGTGCTGTATCTAAAAAAAAACCAATAAATTAGACTTCTCTTGCCCTTCTGCACCTTATTATGATGCTTTACTTTTTTAAGACAAGTGATTGTAGTAATCACTTCTGAGACTCTATCTATGCAGTCATTAAGCATGTAGTCCTATTTTGGGAACTATTATTTGGTCTCACACCTGTTTGTAAATAAAAAAAAAGGAAGAAAATAACTGTAATGTTTTCTGAGAAAAATCCAAACATTTTGCAGCCAAATTTCCTGCTAAAATGTCACTGTTTCTATTTGGCTCTTCAGCCTAATTTACATCAGCATCCAACCTCCTCATTCCATGCTCCTCAGGGCAGTATTTGGCAGGAGGTCCCTGACACAGCTGCAGCCATATTACCAGGGGTAATCTATGTGTAATACATCCCTGGAGGTCTGAGTCCAGCCCCTGACATGCAGGATCCTGCTATCTCCCACATAGAAATGGTAGGATGAGCTGTCTGTTGAGTCACTGTCCTAAGTAAATGCTGTCATCTTATTCCAATGCCACCTTTGTTCAGCTATTGGCAGGCTGGAGATCCCACTTCCCCCATATTGGTGGCATATCAAACTCTCTAAGCTTTTTTTTTTTTTTAATCTATACAAGTAAAAAAAAGTCTAATAGCTTCTTTCAGAGTATGTCTGCATGGGAATTATCTCTCCAAAAGGCAGAGTATTCAGCACACATCGTAACAGTGCTTAATGAAAATGAAGTTACGTTTGAGAGAACTTTGTGTGCACTATGCTGGTGAAATTACAGTAAATTACATTAAAACTCCGACCCTTTCTTCCCCTTCAATTATTCTCAGTAGGTGGACAGTCCAGAGAAAATTCTTTGCCAAGGCTGGTAACACATTCTCACTTTGTACAGGGTACTGGCTGCCCAGCTACAAATTAAAAATATCCTGGGCAACTGGACTTCATCTAGCTGTCATGTATGGACATCTGGAGAGTCTTTCAGTCCTCCTCAACCACAAAGCTACAATCAACTGCAGGCCCAATGGAAAAGCTGCCATCCACATCGCCTGTGAAATGGCAAATGTTGAGTGTCTCAAGATCCTTTGCAACCACGGAGCCAAGCTGAACTGCTTTTCCATGAGTGGGCAGGCACCCCTGCACTTCTGTACGACACAAACCTCCATGCCTTGTGCCCAGCAGCTGCTCTGGAGAGGTAAGGTAAAGCTCTGGAGCATCTCTCGTGGCATGGACAGAGATGGTGGGCATGGTCTGGGCTTTCTCTTAGGAGGCAATTCTCAAAGTAGATGTGTATTTATCCTTTCCATCCACAGGTGATTCATGCCTTCATCTCAGACTCCTTGTCCTCCTCTCTTTGATCAGAAGAAGTTTCTCCCATTCTGTTTTCTCACCTCATCTATCTTCCCCTTTCCCAGGACACTGGTCCTTACTCCAAGATTGTTTCCCATTTCAGTGCCTCCAGCCCACTGCCCATAAGACCATCAGCAGCAGAACTCCTCTGAATCTGGGAGTTTCTATTTTTCTTGCAGTTTTTTTTTTTTCTGTCTTTTTCATCTAGGTTTACTATTAAGCTATTTTCACATGAAAGGGCACCCCTCATCTTCGTTCTTGTTCAAATTTCCTGGACATGAGTAAAATTTTTCCAACCATTTGGTTTTTTTTAAATCTGGCCTTGAAAATTTTGATGCAGTTTTTCATACCATCTCTTCATTTATCACAGACACAGCCAAACTTATGCATCTATGCTGGGCCTGAAGGGAAAAAAGGGTATTATATAAGATTTTTGTTTTCACAAAGTAAGGTACATTATGCTGCTGGTAATCTGTAACAAATGAAGCTATGAATAGTTGTAATTCTTCCGTAAATATGTTTGTTACACACTATTTCCTGAACAGAAGGGTACTGACACAAGACACAGTAAAAAAGCACAGTTCAAATCTTTAGTTACAGAGATACTCCCTTATTTATCATACTGTGGCAATGATTTTAGGTTAGTTTTGTTACATGTGTTTTTACTGAAAGCTTTTCCTGAGGTACAAAGTCCATTCTTTGTGGGCAAGGCAATCTGCAATCATAAATGAATAACAACATCGCTTTTCTTCTGCTGGAAAGATACATATTATTTTGTTTGGTAGAAAGGAAAATAAATGCTGCCAGTTGTATCCTGCCCAAAAAAACCAGTCCTGACAGCAGGAGTTGAATTTGCTAGCACAGAAAAGCTTAAAAGTCAAATGTACTCTCAAATGTACTTATGAAATGCAGCATAGGATGAATGCAAGTGAAAGGATGTATTCTGCAGGCTTTCCCCACCCACCCATCAACAACAGCATAATAGTACTTTAAAAACCACCCTTCCTCCCAAAGCACTCCTTAAACTCTGATCTCCATATGAGCTGAGACTCCAAATAGGGGAAAGATCTGGAGCAAACCGTGTCAGGGTGCACATCCACAGAGCAGCACCCCCGAGAGCTGGAGCCAGGGTGTCAGTTTAATATCCCTGCCCCAAAGTTTCCCAGATGCATTTTCCACCTGCCATCTCCACTCAGTGGTGTCCCCTGGGATCCATCCATCCATCCAGGTCGCTGCAGTTTATCCCCCTCTGCCTGGGGCGACAGAGCAAGCGGTGCTGATCCCACCTTTGGTTACCACCTCCAAACTCGGATTGCCGATGCGGTCTCGGGGACACGGAACACGACTAACACCGACACGGCTGAGCAGCATCAGCCCTGGGGTTTTGCAGCCCGGGGCAGTGTCGGAGCTGTCCCTGCCTGGCTCCGAGGGGCCGGCTCGCTGCTCGGCAGATGGTGCTGTTGCTTCGCTGCGGCCGCCGCTCCGCTCCATCCCAGCGCTCCGAGCCCTCCCAGAGCTTCGGGAACGGGGTCCTGCCAATGGGCTCCTCAATATCATCCACGGATCTGGCATGAAATGTCCTTTCATCCAGTCACGAGGTGCTGCAGGGAGTGTTCTCAGGGTACAGAGCAGAGCAGAGCTGTTCTCTGGAGAAGGAGTAATGCTCCCCTTTCTCCACCCGTTCTCAATTTATAGGAAAAAGCACTTTACACAGAAATTTGGGCTTGCATGCTGCTCTGAAATAAAATGTTCAGATAAGGTCTTCCAGATTGGGGGCAGCATATCACATCTGAAGCTGGATCCAAGAATCTCAAGTTTCTAAGAGTTTCCCTGGAAACTTAAGAAATGCAGGATCCATGCTGTCTGCATTTACATGTGTGTCTTTCATGCCAGTTGCCCACCATGACCTCTTTCTTGGAAAGAAGGGCCCAAACAGAGAGATGGCCAAGCAAGTGCTTCATTGCCTTCATTTCCCCCCATCATCTTTCTTTGGCAGGAGCAAATGTGAACATAAAAACAAACAACAAAGACGAGGAGACTCCTCTGCACGTTGTGGCTCGTTTGGGTGTCCCAGAGCTCGTGGCCTTTTACGTGGAGCAGGGAGCACAGGTGGATGCTCTCAATGCCTACATGGAGACTCCCCTGGCCTGTGCAGCCTACTGGGCCCTTCACTATAAGGATCAGATGTACAGCCAGGATCACCACCTCATCTGTCGGATGCTCCTAGACTATAAAGCTGAAGTGAATGCTCGTGATGAGGATTTCAAATCACCACTCCACAAAGCTGCCTGGAACTGTGATCACGTCCTGCTGCACATGCTGCTGGAGGCAGGAGCAGAAGCAAACATCATGGATGTCAATGGCTGTGCACCCCTGCAGTATATCATAAAAGTGACATCTGTGCGGCCAGCTGCTCAGCCAGACATCTGCTACCAGCTGCTGCTGAACCATGGGGCAGCGAGGATATACCCTCTGCAATTCCACAAGGTTAAGGATGTCTGTGTACAGTAGGGATGTGGAGAGGGGTGGTGTCTTGAGCAGGAATGGAACGAGAGATCCAAACTTCAAGATTTAGTGGTATCTGGATTTGCTGGAGTCCTGTCAGTGTGGGCCCAGAATGCCCAAAGCATTGTGAGATGACCTACTGTCAGAGTGGTATCATTTAACTGAAGGGAAATTGCCCAAACGTCACAGAAATTACAGAAACCAGACACAGATCTAATTTTTGCTCTTAACCAACCTGAAATGCCAAACTCTAAATGCTGGTTGAAGCCTAATTCACTTTCCCTGACTTCATAGAGGTTAAACTGAGTTATATGAAATGCATATTTCATGGTCTCCACCAAAGATTCGACATGAGACCACTTGATTCTGTTTGTCACATCTGATCTTTAAAAATCTATTCAAATATATTCAAAATAAATACATCTCAATAAAGCTTTAGATTATTCCTAGGAAATGTGAGAATTAAGGGGAAGTGCTGGGCCCGGGCTCATAGCTGATGACAAAAAAAAAAACCCAAAAAAACAACTCTTACAGGATCCCTCCTGAAAAATTTTTAAACACCTGCAAAGCTCAAGACACTTACAGAAGTACCTAAGTCTTGTTATATGAGACAACTAAATAAGCTTGCTGAAGTCAGGACTTATTCTCTCTCAGCCAGTGCCCTAAGCAACAGTTTGCAGTTCCCTGACTGTATATGTAAAGTTTTAACGTGCCACGCAACCAGAAACCTTTGAATTAAATGCCAGCATTTTAACTGTGGCCTCTTGAAGCCAGGATGAGCAGGCTCTTTCTGTAGCAGAACAATGTTTAGTTTCCCAGAAGGTATTTGAGAGCAAGGTCTGAAGTCCTCTCTTCCTGCATCCTATTGCATGAAGTGGGTCTCTCTTCCAAACTGTCATTTTCTCATCCCTAAAATTGTAGGATATTTATTTCAGAGGGATGTTCTGGAGTTTTGTTTGTGAAACCTAGTGACTGTGTGGGACAAAATCAGGTGAATGCAATGTTTTCTCTTGCATATCAGTGACAATAGACTGGGTTTTTTCCTGGGTTGAGTTAAAGTTACTTGGCAGAACAGTTGTGTCAGGGGCCTTTGTGTGACTTGAAAGCCGTGCTTCTGAACTGTCTTTTCTCCTGGTCATATTTTAAATTTTTCTTTTACAATGCATTTTTGATTCATATGATGGGATTTTTGTCTGTTCCTGAGCTGCAAGAATTTTTGTGCATGGCTTTGCCTGGTGTTGAGTCATTCAACCCAGCTATGAACCAGCTATCTCTAGATTTGGATGATAGAGCCCATCCCATCTAGACTGCTGTGGAGGTCTAAGCCAGCATTTCTGTATGGTGTTAAACTGGGGATGAGCCTGGGGTTTCTTGCTGTGCTTGCACAGAGAAGTGTGGCCTTGTGTGTTTTGCATGTCCAACCTTATCTTCTCGTAATTGTTTGCCTGTGTCTGTCTCAGTTTGCTGGTGTGCAGTGTCCCAGATTCCTGGTGCTGCTCATGGTCTCCATGCATCCTGCCTGCAGGTGCTGCAAGCCTGTCATTCTCACCCCAGAGCTGTGGAGGTAGTTGTCAACTCCTATGAACACATCAAATCAACATCTAAGTGGAAAGCAGCCATACCTGAGGATGTCCTGGAGGTAAGCCCTCAATGAGTTATAACTCAGTATATTCCAGGCTTATTCTTTGCATAACCCATACCCAACAGCAAGAAAGAAAGAACACTTTCGAAAGAAAACATCTCAGAGGATGAGGACTTCCCCACTTAATATTACCCATTTGACAAAAGAATATCATTCAATGAAAAAATACATATTTTCAGGGGCTCATCTGTCCCCGTACTCAGCCAGTGTAAAGATTCTGGCTATGATTGTTGTTTCTTCAGATCTGTCAATATGTATTTTTTTTATGTCAGCAAATATTTTTAAAGTGCCATATTACTATGTACATATGCTACATATGACTATGCACCTCTAGGTTCTGTTGCATGGGTCAGATTTCTGTGAACAGGATGAGTTAACTGCAAATGCAAGAGAGAATTTAAATAAAAAGTAAGAGATTAAAGAGGAAAAGATATTGTCAAAAGGCAAAATTGTGGGACAAACTATGGGCTTTGACATAATTATGCCTTTAATTCAAAAACCCTTAGTCCAAATGATCCAGTTGCCCTAAAACTTGCTTGTGGTTTTTTTTCCCAGCGGCACCAGGATTTCTATGACTCTTTGTTCACTGTGTGCAGCAATTCACCACGGTCACTGATGCACTTGTGCAGATGTGCTATTCGGGCAATATTGTCAGAAAAGTGCCATCGAGAAGTCCCCTTGCTCTCCATCCCCCTGTCCATGAAGAAGTACTTGCTGCTGGAACCAGAAGGAATCATCTACTGAGTCACTGAGAGCAGGAATTGGCATCTCCCTGCCTGGATCCATGTGCTTCTGCAGGGTGCCAACACCCAGGCACAATCCTGACACAGCCCTGTGCATGTGTCCCTTTGCTGGCCAGCTTGCAAGCTGGGCTGGCATTCCCTGGATCTCCTTGGAGCTGCTCTCTTTCCTGAGAAATCAGATCTGTAGGCTGCAGTTTGCACTGGGGAGGCAGAGCTGGAAAAGCCCCTGCTCCAAACACACCCAGGGCACACATTGCTTTGTTCAGCCTAGCTTAAACAATGCTGCTGCTGCTTCCTTCAGTGCTTATACCACTGCCTGCTACATAGCATTAGATTAAATCTGAGCAAGCTTTGATATTCTTGCACTATGATTTTCTTCAGCTGTCATTTGGGAGTAAAAGAAAGGATACTGTCAAAAAATAAGACACAGAAATGCTTTCCCAGAAAGAAATAGGCAAACTGCTTTCAATTGTGACCACAGACAGGCCTTCAGTAGTTTCTGTGTTTTCCTTTGCACTGACTCTCCATTCAATGTTAGTTCACTACTTGTCTGTATCTTATAAAGCTTTGTCATAATTATCATTTTAAATTGTGAGAATTTTTCCTCCTTTATCAACTACAGTATGCAAACAAGATAGAAACATGCAGCCCTGAATTTTTTGTACGTTGATAGTCTAGCTGGGTAGCTTTTAGGACATGCTGTCTCTGTTTCCACTCTCACTGTGACCAATGATAAATTCATATCCTGGCGTCAAGAAAGACAGGTATAAAACACTTGCTCCCAAAACCTGCACAGCTGTACTTATACCTATCCCTGTATCTCTCAGAATGACGTTGGATGTGATCTGGGAAGCATGTGAGCCTTCTCTTCATTGACTATTAAATGAACATAGCCCGCCAGCATGGACAATACATCTCATTTTTGGCAGCTAGGTGTAGGTGAGAGGAATCCCACATTAACCCAGAGCTGTCTCCAAGATGAAGATACGTTGGCTGTGCTGTTACAGACCTGCCAGGACCTCTGATTTGCAGTTCCTGTGCTTTTGTACCTGCCAGCACTGGTTTCCTTTACTTCTGACAGCAACTTTCTCCAGTCCAGGAGGATGAAATGCACAGCAGTGGCAGTTCACACAGCAAGCATCCCAGAGCAAGCACAAGTGTGTGATCTGACCTGCAGGTAAACACTAATTTTCTTCCCTTTTTTTAGTTTGATGCAATCAATCTGGGCTGTTCCACTTAGTTTTTAGATCCTGACAATTCTGGGCTCTGTGAAAAGAGGTAAGCCAGGCCCAGCAATGGGAGCCAGTAACTCCTGACTTCTCATTGCATCTCTGACTTGAAGCAGTCACTCCTTATCATTATTGTTACCTCTTTGCAAGACAGCCCACAGCATGCTCAGCTCTTCCCAGACAAACTGTCCAAGTTTGAGCAGCCAAGCTGTTCAAATGTCTCTGTGTCTCCCAAAGTGGCAACCGCAGCTTTTGAAGAAATATGCAGATTATTTAGTGTTACAAATCACTTCTCTTTCCTCTCAGTTTTCATTAATTGAAGCTTGTACGCTGTGTACAAGGATCCAGTTCATGGGTCTGTTTGTGTTTAGCCAGACAGCAATGAAGATTACTGCTATTTAGCAACTTCCCATTCCAATAGGAAATTTCAAAGTGAGCACAGACCATGAGTCAATTTTTTCTTATGTGAATAAAGTTATAATATAGGTCCCTGTACTTCACTACACCAATGAGAGATTTTCATACAGCTGCAGAGATGTCTCTATCAGACGTTACGGTTATTTACTGGGGAGAACAATCAGCATTTGAGACAGGTTTTCTATAGAAAAATCTGTTTGAGTGAGGTAACTCCAGGTCAGTGGGATTCTACACTGCAGAAAAAGAATTAATTTGGAAGGATGAAAAGTTATCTAAACCCACTGCTTTTCTAGGTGATGTATCTCTGTAAGCCAGGCATGAGGAAGGGGATTTGCCAATTGGTCAAGGCAAGAAATGTTTGTTGTTTTCTGAACAGTCTGACAATTGGGCAAGCTGGGCAGTCCAGAAGAGACAGATGGAGGTAGCTGATTTTATTGGAAACACATCCCCACACTGGCTCCTTCTGAAAGTGAATTTCTGCATCTGGAAAAGGGAGGTTTAAGGCAGAACAAAAGCAGTGTTTTCTGACCTGTCGTAGCCAGGACTCCCTTGCTGAGAGAGAAGAATAAAAGGCTGTCACCAGTGTTCCTAAATTCCCTCTGATCCTCCCCCTCTGCAGTGAACATGCTTAATTTTTATTCTGTGGACACCCAGGCGCACTTCCAAGCTTTGTACCAAGCAGGTGCCAGATTATAGCCATTGTGGTATCTGACAGGGAGCACAGTGGGATCAGGCTGATTATAGTCATAGGAATTTGCAAGCTGTTAAAAACACTAGAGAACATCACTATCATAGAAAAAAGGACCTGATTAATGCACTTTAATTGCTTCTTTTGTTGAAGTTAGAAAGACCAATAGTAAGCAAACCTTAGTATTTGTTTATTTTTAGCACTTTTCCCCTCTTTTACTTTACTGTATTCCAATACACTGGATGGAGTTGCTCATGTGAGGTGTGGGAGTACCTGATAATAAGATCATCATTTATTAAATTCATGGAGTGCACAAAGGATGGGCAGACAGTGATCTCTTCTCTGTGCTAAACAGTGACAGGACCTGAGGGACTGGCCTGAAGTGTCAGGGGAGGTTTAGGTTGGATATTAAAAAAACATTCTTCACCCAGAGTGTGGTTGGGCACTGGAACAGGCTCCCCAGGGAGTGGTCACAACACCAAGCCTGAGAGTGTTCAAGAAGTGTTTGGACAATGCTCTCAGGCACAGGGTGTGATTCTTGGAAATGGTCCTGTGAAGGGCCAGGAGTTGGAGTCAGCAATCATTGTGGGTCGCTTCCAACTCAGCATATTCTGTGATTCTGCAAGATGCCTTGAAATTTCATACTATCATATAATTCCTGATCATGCTTTTTTGTTTTCAAAGCCCTATCAGATTGGATGACTCCAGCTGGAAGAGAGACCTCTAAACCACAAGTTTGAGCACAGTCATGATCTAAAATGACAGAAAATTGTTTTCGGGGTTGTTTGGTGTCCTCTGTAAAATAAATAGATTTTTGCCTTTTGGCTTCTTAGTAGAGATGTAGACATATTTGAAACATTTCCACTGCATTCCATGGCAGTGTTAGAATATTTAAAGCACAGATGGGCACAAAGAATGAACTATCCTTTCCCTTTCTTTTTGGCAGCCCTTTCCTAGAGCTCTCTTAATCACTTCTCAAAGGATAACAGTGAGATTCTAGGTTTTGGCCCTTATGCTTTTTAGAAGGTGTATATAAAGAGATGTTCTTAAGCCACATGCATTGTGGACAAAAGAAATTACCCATTCTGTGACCATAGGAACACTCTACATATATTTGGGGACCAATACAGCTGTTCATGGAAATATGGGCATCCTCTTTGTAAAGTGCTTTTGCAATAATTTTAAACTTAGCCCCTGATGTCTGATTGGGTTCAGCTTGACTCAAAACTCAAATTCATCCATGGAGAGTCTGTAGGTGAAATTGAAGTCTAACAGTGTTCCGGACTGTATTTTCCTGCAAAAGCTTTAAAAGCCTGTTCATACTTCGTTGGCTTTTAGATACTAGGATGAGGAGTCTAAAAGAGCCTGGCTGGTTTATCCAGGCATTGCTGCCTGTCCTGATGGCATAATGCCAAGAAGAGAAGACAGAGACTGTGAAGCATCAACTTAGGACATTGAAAGAGGAAGCAGTAAATGTTGACCGTTTCCTGCTCAGCTTCCATCTAACATTTTTAGAATTTTCATGATTTGTCCTTGAGACAGGCTATTTTCCTGGTGCTGCTGATGGCAGGAGGGGAAGGATGCATTCTTAGCTGCCTTCCACTTAATGCACTGATACAAAAAGCAGGAGGGTTGCACTAGGCTGAGAGATGTGCTAAGTAAGGTATTCTCTTCACAAAGCAGGTTTTGATTAAGTAAAGACAATTGACTGCACACAAACTGGTCCTAGAATATGTGTTTTATAATGTGCTCATTTCTGGCACCATAAGATCACACTCAACAGAATTCCCCATGTCTACTCCAAAAACAAGCCCTGAAACCCTATTGCTTGGCTGAATGGCAGCAACACTCAGCCTCAGCACCTTTAGGGGATGCTGTTTCCACATCCCTTGCTCTTCTCATAAGGGACTGCATTAAATTGAATTTGCATTGAAGAGAGGAAAAGGCTCAAAGCCCAAACCAGAATATAGGGCCTTGGTGCCCCTGGCACAGCAGCCAGGACTCCATGTCTTTCTGCCCTTAGCATTTCAAAAGCTGTGTCCCTTTCCATGCTGTCACATGGCATTGTCTCTAGGCTTGTGTGGAGGTTGTCTGCATGGTCTTGTAAGGTTTTGAAGCAAACCTCATGACTGCATGAAAGCAGAATGGTGTTGAAATGCCCATTTTGATTCTGCAGCTCTGTGTGGGTCTGTGTACACACTGGCACATGTCTGCATCAGCACACCTGTGCATGTGTGAGGGGACCCACACAGATCTCTGTGTCAAAATCTTTGTGGTTTCAATTGGAGTATTCAACCCAAATCAGGGTCTCAGAGCTGAAACTGCTACATTCCTTAAGCGTTTTGGCATCAATGACATATTAGTTATTCAAAACCACTCAGCATCTTTAAAAGAAACATTTCTCATCTTTCTGTGGGGCAATATCTTACAGCCTAGACTCCAGTTTTGACAGAATCACATTGAGTGCTGTGATCACGAATTTATAGAAATCTCCTAGGCTGAGCAAGTCTGCCTCTTTTTTGTAAAATGTCAGGAATACAAATATTAGGCAGCAGGGGAAAAGGTCTGGGCTGCCATGAAAGGTGGCAGCTTTACTTTTAGCTGCAAGCACTGCTGGATCAATTAAAATGATCACAGGGGCTCAGCTCATTCATATTTAAGGAAAGTCCTTTGAAAATGCACTAATGCTTCTGGCAGCAGATTTTGCTCATGGGACAAATACCTTTAAATTAAACATACAAGAGTTCAGTCTTTGAGATTGAAGGGAAGATTGAAACAGTCTGGGGTGGTCTATGCTATTATATAGCTCTATTAAACTCTCATAGGACAAAGAGGAATGCCAGGTTATCAGTGCTGAGAGGTTTGCAGGGCTCTTGAAGGGCTGCTGTTGTTTTTCTGAAACACTTCAAGGTACATATGGGTCAGACACAGAAATATTTCCATTTACTTTCAGGATATGTCAGTAGAATGTCCCTGTAATCCCTAGGGTTTGCTCTTCTACTAAATGACAGTGCAGAACATACTATTAGCAGAGATGCCAAAGCCTAGCTAGTGTCTGACATCTTAACCTCCCCAAGAGCTATATTAAAGCAGTGGAAAGATCTACCACAGCCTCTTTATAGAAAGGCAGGGACCTCTGGCACAGCAGAGGAGTGGGTCAGAGAAGATTGCTGTTTGCAGCAACTGGCAGATGAAATCAGTTGGCTGCTAAGAAATTTGTTTCTGACTCTTTCTCCAAATACATCTTAAGCTTACTATGGCACAAAGTGTAGAAGTGACAATGGATATCATGCATTCCAATGACCAGTTTGATTTTAATACACAATTACTTTTTTTTTTAACATGTAGCAGCTGTGTGCTACATGTGTGTTGGCATTCACCTTACAGAGGCACCCTATGGCGTGCTGCTAAATTACAATTAAGGCATTTGAAATGAGGGCAGTGGGCACGTGATGATTTTTATACCACCACCAAAGCATTCAGTTGTGTTCTTTCAAGCTGGGGCTGACTAGGGGTGCTGGTATCAGCCTGGTGCCTGAGTCATACCATGCTTAACTCTGTATCAGTGCAATTGGTGTGGTTGCTCAGACTGCTGGTACTGCAATCAGCAGTGAATTATTTTATGTCAGTAGTAACTGTCAGTGGGGATTTGCACTGCCTCAGTATAGCCATAAGCTTGCTGGCTGTTTGTGGGAAGGATGGAGGTTGAATCTAGACAGCTCTGATCAAGGATAGGGATCTTTACCTATTCCTGGTAACCCTATAAAAATTGCTAGCAGGTTAGGAAGTGAGGATAAATAACTGCTAAGATCTGAGTAGAAACTGCAGGAACAAAAGAGCAGGAATACTCACAGAAAGTCTACTTTATAACAACATGCTATAAAAGAGGGAACAAAACTGTGTGCCTTATAAATGTATGGCCATTGTTTCATACAGTATGAAACAGATATTGCTGAAGGGCAGGGCAATGCCTGAGCTGGCTACAAGCACACAGCATGCTGGAAAGCAGAGGTGAAGTGACATCACTGCAGTCAGGGCAAAGCCATTTCGTGGCAAAAAGTAAGGTGTTTTAACATTCATGCAGAGCAAAACTGGCCCCAAAGACCCAGTGGCAAAAAAGTCTGCTGAATTACACCTACTTCCCAAAGGCTGAGCCAACCCTCAGGTGAGTCTATCCTGCTGTTTCCAAGTTCCCTGCAGGGGAAAGGTGCATGGCTGTCCTGAACTCAAGGGCACACTGTCAGCCTGTATCCATGGTGAGCACACCTGTGGTGGCAGCAGCTCTGAACTGTACCTTGCTGGAAATTTGGACTTCAGTTTGTCATACGGGTCCATTTCTTCCACAGTCCTGTCCTTCTCTTCAACAAAAATCCACAGAGTTTGACTGATACCTTTCTGTCTTTCTTTCTGTCTTTCTTTCTGACTTTCTTTCTGACTTTCTTTCTGTCTTTCTTTCTGTCTTTCTTTCTGTCTTCCCCTTTCCTTCCCCCTTCCTGGCTATGCAGCCTCTGGCACATGACCTACGGCCTGACCCCCACTGCAACCCTTTCACTACACCCTTTTCTAGCAAGGACAGCAGAGCTACTCTCCATCCTGTAGTTCTGCAGGTTTGTGCCCTCCTCCACCATTAATCCACACCAAATTACTCATTTACTCAGTCTGTTGAAACAAAATCTTCTCTCTGTGGTGGGCAGTTGAAACCCAAATGCTGGATGGATTTTGGGGGGCAGGCACTGGGCTTTGCCTTGCTGAGCACCAGCTGAGTTGAGCTGTGCTTACACATTTCACCTGCCAGCATAGCAGGAGGCTTCTACCCTGTAATCAGAAACATGGCAGAGACTCCTTGTTCTGCCAGCTTTCCATGAAATCAAATTCTGCATCCTCTAGTGCTGTGGGAGGAAATACAAGCTACTGACCTTGGCTTCTAATGACACCAGTATGCTCTAAAGATCTGAGGTCTATCAGCAAAGCCTCTGTTCACAAAGCTGTTATCTCTGGCTGCTTCTTGTTGTGCTGCTGGAGCAGCATTTGTACCCTTCACTGGTCAAGACATTTCCGCCTGGTGGATAGAAATGGGCAGATGTGGCAGGGAGCTGTGCAGGGAAGAGTTAGGAGCTCAGTCTGTCCACATGGTGTGGGGGGGGAAGGACTGAGAGAGAAAAGGGGAGAACTGGCATTAGAATTAGAATTGGTATTGTAGATTTTCACATGGTGAATACTGAGTGTCTCAATAAACCTAGGAGAGTTGCCATACACATTTGCAGGTGAAGTTCAACAGCAAATTAGAAAAACAAAAAGTAAATCTAATGTTAAACAAGAAGATTAAACATTGTTTACTTAACAACGCGAATCCACCTTTTGAGGGCTGTGAACTATGACTTTGTGGTACTCAAAGCTGACAATATCAAGACTCCATTTGGCCACAATGTTCCTGTGTGTTCTTCCCCCTCAGGCACACCCAAAGGCCTGTCCCTGGTGCCAAGGACTCCCAAGCCACCAGTGTGAGCTGCAGCCTCTCTCTGGAGAGCAGTTTTCCACTGCAGTGACTGCAAGTTCAAGGCAAACCCAAACATTTTCTCCTGCACTTCAGGGCACTTCAACAAGGGGCAAACAGACTCACATACAACCCCAGGCAGACAGGTGGCATTAGCAAGATGGAGGCTTCCAAGAGACCCTGATACAGCTGCAGAGAGCTGGATGCTGGAAATCTCTGTAACCCAACTCTCTCCTGCTTTTCTTTCCAGCTGGTTGAAACTCCACCAAGTACTTGACACGCTGTGTTACAGCTGTCATGGTCCCCCATTGCAGGGCACCCCACACAGCACCTCTGTGCTTTAGAGATGTACTTGAATAATGCACTTGCTGTCCTTTTAAGCCTTTAAGGCCTGTAGAAGACCAAGGAGAAGGATTCCTTTTTCAGGTGACCAGGACACGATAAGGGCTGTGCTGTGAGTGTGGGAGGGTTTGATATCAAATGGCACTGAGTTCTGCCTGGTTGCTGGAACTCTCTCGGGCACAGGGAGAGCTGCCCTTTCCAACACAGAGCAGGGAGAGGGGCAGAGGGGCAGCCCTGTCTGCTCTTCCCTTTCAGGTGACCTGGAAGCCTTGGTGAGATGGTGGGTAAGTGACTCTGGGCAGGCAGGAGCCAACTGCAGGCAGCACCTGAAACAGACTGAAATGTGGGTTTGGACTTTGACGCAGCTCCTTCTAGCAGCCTGGAAAGGGAGAGGGAGCAGTGGCATGACCAGTCTGGGCAGTTCTTGCTGACTCCACATAAACATGTTTTGAAGCTGCCTGTGCAGCCAGCAGAGAACACACTGTACCCGTGGGTTCCTTGCCTCTGGCTCAGGAGGCTGCCAGAGCAATGGCCAGAGGCACCACTGCTCCCTGTGGCCTCCAGTCCCAGCTGGAGCAGGCTGTGCTGGAAATGCAGCCAGGATTTGTGCTCATAAGAAAAAAAAAAATGGATGGAAAGCTGTAAGTAGAGCAAACGATCCAGCAGCTAGCAGCAGACAGCAGCCATTCGTTTCCTGAAGGGTATTTTTAAGGTTTGTAATTGTTCACTTCTTATTTACAGTGCTGTGTTGTATCCTTTTATCTAGCACTGGCTACCAGTCTAAGTTTAAGCCCTCTGTTTAAACCAAGCTATTCATATCCAAGTGTCTGGAACTCCACTAACTATGGGAGGCAAACTTCGCTTTTTTAGGCACCTGGCCCCAAACAGCTGGAATAACCTTCCAGCCTTATTGAAGCAGGCCCTCACATTGTTTGGGGTTTGGACACTCTTAATCCTTTTTTAGAGAAGCCTCAGCTGTGTGAAATGAGCACAAGCTGTGGCTAGTCACTGTCGTGGGCTGTTACAGTGTTCTGTCCCTCTCTCCAGGCACATGCAGAAACCCCTTTATCTCACTGGGGATCTTGGTGGCTGGGGATGCAAGGACAAACTGCACACTTTGAGGAACAGGGAGACACTGATACCTCAGACACAAGAGTGTCTCTGCACCCAGACTTCTGCAGAGTGGATCTGGGCTTTTGGGCTCACCTTGCTTGAACAGGAAGGCTGAAAGCTGATCTCCCTCTGCTTGGGGGTGTTTGGATCACAGGCTTCTCCAGTATAAGGGCTGTATTGCATTAAGTAAGGAGGATGAACTGAAGTAAGATCTCTCAGCCAGCTCAGTGCATTTAAATTCACTATATGTGCATAAACACATTTCTGTTCAACATACCTTGAAGGTCTAAATGTCAGTCATACACTTCTCTTCCTCTCCTAGATATGGCTCTTGATTTTAAATTCTTCCCACACAACGAGTGCCATCTTGCAGAACTCATGGCAGGTAAGAGAGTGAGACCAACCTCTTGTCTGGTCTTGCACTCTGAAGGGCTTCTTGCTTGCTGTTTCTAAACACCTTTAGGGGTGTGCGTGTGTCTTCTACAGATCAACAGCTCAAACCATTTTGGCTCTGTCTACAACTCACTGGTGACAACAGGAATTGTCACAGATTTCAGTGGACATTGTCTGAAGTCTAAAGGTGAATTATTACTACTTTAATAGCTGTCATTTATATTGCTTAATATGTTGATCCCACACTATATTACACTCCTTATAGACTGAAAAAGAGTTAGCATATGTTAGAAGCATTACAGAAAAGAACAGGGAATTAGATCAGGAGTTCTCAGACATGCTTATAGACAACCCACTGATCCATCATCTGTATTCTGTATTCCATACTCATACACTATTAAAATAAGTACAACTGAATAACTGCTTCTGAATTGATAATTTTAAAAATACTTTCATAAGTGAAAGCTTACCATAATTTACACCAATATACTGTTATTCTTCTAGAAACATTGACATTATTTAAAACACCCAAACTTTCCAGTGTAAATGTACCTCAAAGAAATGCTGAAAAACGTTTATTTTACCCTTTCATTGTCACCAGCTTTGCTGGAGTCTTCTTCTGCTCTTCTGAAACAGCCCCTGGTCCCTCCACAACTCTGATTTCCTGAGGCAGTGGATATGTTTATTCCTGGGAGGAATTGGGAGCATCCCCATTTCTTCTGGGGGATAGTTCAGATTTAAAGTCAAGACACATCCTCTTCCTTAAGATCAATACTCAGAGGTGAGGAATATCATTCTGCAGCAAAGGAAAAGGCAAGAACAATCTGTTGGAGAAGGATGGTAACATCTCCTTCTGGAAGAGTACTGAAACATAGTTTCCAAGGTTTTTCTGCATCAATTTATTACACACCAATGAATAATTTTGCCATTGTTTCAGCTGTTCTTACAGGGATGTTGCCATTCAAAATAGAGAAGCCTGGGAATATGCAGAAGTTGTTACAATTTTATTTTTCCTCAAGTTGAACTGACCATCCAGTGGCCTTGAAAAATCATCAAAAGCTTTTGGAATTGTGACATGTCTACAGTGAACTTTTCCAATCTTTTGGCTACAGAAGATAGGCTCAGAGCATGCAGAGCCAGGTGTCAGTAGCAGGAGTAGAAAAAACACAGGAACAAAAGGACAATGACATGGAGGGGAAGCACAGGAATGAATTTGTACCAGCAGAAGACTTCTGGGCATCTCCATTTATAACATGAATAATGAAAACTTAGGTGTTCCTGGATAGAGCTTAAAAATGAAGCTTTCTTGTGTATTTATGTAAAACCTGAGGCAAAGCTGATTTGAAGTAAGGGAAAGTTGTGAGATCAGAAGGTTTTATAACAGCTCTAACTAAGCAGAAGCAAGTGGTTCTGTGTCAACACAAACGTGGTTTTATGCCTGAGCAAACAGCTTCCTGTGGTCTGTGAGGCAATGACACATACCTGGTAACACTGAGAATGGTCCAAACCATCTGATCCACCCCTGCGTGAAGGTTGAATTCCACCTCTAATGCCCTTTGTAAGCGGGGGAGTGACTCTGGGTCACCAATAGTCTTTGCAATGCAGGTTACTAACTCTGCTGCATGCTACAGTGATTGGAGGAGACAAGAAGTAGCACTGGCAGGTATTCAAATCTGTTTTCCAGTTAATTTGTTAAAAATCAACCCAGAGTGTTGTGTGCCGTAAAACTGTTAGGAAGAGAAAACCAGTCTAAGGAATAAAGACTACAAAAGAGCTTTCAATGCATCTGATTTCTCAGTATGCCTTGTGGCATTTAACAATCAGCATCAGCTACAGTTAGCTCCTAAGTTTCTGTGAAAGGTCTGCTCAGCAATCAGTGTTTGGCTGTCCCAGGAGTAGTAAGCATGGCTCAGAGCTGTGTGGCAGCACTGCTGCCCTGTGGAGTGCAAAGTGATGAGCCTCCTGCTGTCTCCTGCTGTCTCCTGCTGTCTCCTGTGGCCCTAGGACCAGTCCCAAACCCAGACAGATCAGCACTGTCAGTGATGACAAGCTGCACAGAGGCAGCTCCAGGCTGACACAGTTTGTGCCAGCAGCCAGTTCATCTGCAATGATCCCACTGGCATTTGCTGCAGAATAAATATTGTCTGGGATTTTCCATTATATATCCACCCTGGCCAGTAATGACACAGCAGTGATATAATTTTGAGCTCTGTATTTCCAGTTTCCCACAGCCACGCAGAACTAGTAAGAGGACTTGAGTCATTCACCTAACCGTGAATATTCACTGATACTTTAGAAAGCCAGGAGTGTCCATACAAGGTCATGGGACATGGCAGGCATGACAAAGGGATTGTGGAAGACCTGTCTTCCACAGTGACAGATGAGAGACAGGAAGAGTACTCCAGCCTTCCTCATATAGCACTGGGTCTATTTTCAGGTAACTGAATGAGCTGGGAGCCAGCTCACAGCTGAAGCCATCTAAATACAGGTACCTAGAAGTGCCCCCGTGTCTGGGGTCCCATTACAGCCAGTTGAACTCTGACACTGGAGGCAGGATTGCTATTCAGGCACCAGAAGGTGTCTGCTTCAGAGGAAGCTTTCTGGAGTCCTCTGGGTACACTGACACTAGTCATGAGAGGCAGCTGGGATATCCAGCTCACACCTCAGCACACACACAGAGACATGGACACAGTGCTGTGATAAGGTGGTGTACTTGGTGTGCCGAATCCCATGCCAAGCTTCTCAGCTTTCAGGCCCAGTCCAATGATATGACAAAGTACAGAATGCCCAACCTATAAAAGCAATGAAAACAAGTGTCTTTTTTTTTTTTTTCACTTGATTTTCTTATTTGAGCCTTGTAGACATGGCTGCATCACATGAATGTAACTTAAAGAATGCCTGTTCTAAACTAGAGACTCTCTGTCATCTTCCAGGAAAATGTTCAGCAGCTCAAAATAGTGGGATTGGTGGTCACTCCCCTTGCTGTTTTCCTGCATCACAGTTCTGTGGGGATTTTCAGTTGAACATGACTCCCAGCAAGGCAGAGTGAGAGTCATTCCTCAGGGCTGTGCCCCTCACACAGCAGGAAATCAGACAGATGCTTTCCTTTCTTTCTTCTTCCTGTTAGGAACCGCAAAGCAAGTTTGACACAGGGAAATTGTGCTAATTCTACCTGGGCCAATTGCACTCTTATTTGATTTTCTTTCATAGCTGCAGAAGGAATATTGAGGAGAGTTGATGAGGAGCAGGTCCTGATAGCCCATACATATTTTCCTGTTTATATAAACATCTTACATTATTAGGAGGCGTCAGGATATTCTGAAGATGGAGGACTGTGTTCCGGCTATTTGCTTTGACATCCAACATTTGAGATTGCAGGGAAGAATTAAGAGTGCCCATGGATATTTCTGCCCTTTCTTGCCTGTGAGGTGAGTGGAGCGAAGCAGGACTGAAGCTGCCTACAAACATGTCCTTTCTCTTTGCTGACAGAGAATTAGCAGCAGCTAGCCAGGTACTGAGTCAGTCATTTGTCTTGGATATGTATAACAGCACAGATGTGCAAAGCCACCTTAAGGCCTGTAATACAGGGTCAGGACATAGGCATTTAAAATTGTGTTGTCAGTTCTTGGGAAATACAAACCCAAAGATGTTAACCCAGAAGTGTGCCCCTTCTTCTTCACCTTCCCCTCCCCCCCCCCCCAAAAAAAAATTAGCTGAGCTGAGGGATCATAAACTGTCACATTCTGCCTCCCATTTGATGAAATTGCTAAAACACTTAAGGGCAGAAAATTCTTTGGTGTTATACCTAATCCTCTCAAGTTATCATTGCTGTCAAAAGAAAAAAACAAACAAACAATGATTTTTGCAGTCCAGTACTGTGCTTATCAAAGGTAGCAAAGCTTGTTTTGTAATAATTCTTTGGGAAGGACGTTATTGCATGTTAAGGGCAAAGTGTGGCTGTTTTAAAAACTTAGTTAAGTGATAGGGAAATGATGATAATGAACAACTGTGTATCAAGGCTCCAGGGAGATTAATCTGGATATGTGCCCAAGGCACCGGTGACACTAACCAGTAATCAGTGTATACTTTTTAGCTAATGATCTGGAAGAGAAAACACAGGGTGCTTTGGCGTGGTTTCTGTTGACATCAGGCACCTGGCTGTGGAAGGTCCTGATCAGGGGGCAAAGGGCGAAAGTGCAACACCTGCTTATCTCCTGTGAAACCAGAACACTCTTCAGCCGTGGGTAAATGTGCTGATGTCAGTGCCCCCCTGAAGTGCCAGCAGCAAGCCAGCCCCACACTGTGACCAGGAGCTGGTGAATGGCCTCTCTGACCCACTGGGCTTGCACAGGGGAAGGAAAAAAACCCCACATTTTGCCTTCTAGACAGCAGGAACTTGGCTGGGATTGATGGTCTGAGCACAGCATGCTGCAGAGAGACCTGGGTCTGCTGGGGCCATGTGCTCAACAGGGGCTGCACAGACAGCAGCTTGTTCCATCCTGCTGCACTGAGGCATCCCTGCTCCCAAGCCTGCCGTGGGCAAGGTGTTATGCACGTATGGGTATTTCTGCTTGGAAAAACCTGACAGGATATATGCAAGTTTTGTCTATAGAGACTGCAGGACAATAAAAATGATGGGAAAACACAATGGGCATTGGTGTTGTTGGTTTCCTTTTGTTTGCTGTAGTAATTTATTGAAGTCCC
>JAHLSL010000022.1:23262556-23272982 GCA_025920805.1 Petroica traversi
GTGTTGTTGGTTTCCTTTTGTTTGCTGTAGTAATTTATTGAAGTCCCTGGGGTACTTTAGTTCTGGGCTGTTTCTCCCAACACACCTGGCATACTGGTATATGTCAAGAGTGGTACATTTCTGAAATTGCAAAATGCAAAAATGGGATGCCATGTGATCTGCTTCCCTGGCATTACCAGTAAAAACCCCTAAGAAGTTGAAGCCCACATTTTTGAGTAGGGTAAACTCAATACACAAGGCTGTCACTTGTAGGCTTGCTGCCAGACACCTGGAGTTTTCACCTCTCCTCTTTCAGGTAAAGTATCTACATGTATTTTTGCAGTTACTCTGCCGTCTTAAAATTAAGGGAGAGGCAGGACGGCCCCAGGCCAACACAAGTCTGCTAAAGCACCAGTTGCACAGGACAGTTGAATCACGACACCATCTGATCACTACTGTTTTCTTACATACCAGCTATGAAAACCCAGCTATCCCATTGCTTCAGAGCTGAAAAATAGCCATCCATTTAGTCTGTGGGAAAACGTTTTGCTAGATATAGACACAGTGATGGATGTCTTTTTTGCTTAGTCAATTTTCATATTCTTTAAAAGTGAACAAAAGACAACTATTTTAGAGCGTAGAACACACACTGATGGAAGATTCCCAATTTTCATCTCAAAATGAATACCATCCTAATTAAAAGGGGTAAGGAGATGGGTAAGGTGATGCACTGATTTTAGGTACTATGTAACCTCTCAACCAGTACAACATTAAGCACAAGCACATCATTCTTCCAGTGTTTCTCCTCACTGCTGTACCTGACGTGGTATGAATGTTGTTTTTCTCATCTCTATTTGATAAGTCTTAAAATAAAAAGCCCTTGCTTGCATTAGACTTCCTAAAAAACAAAGACACAGACAACCATTTAAAATATTTTATTATAAAACTAGTTCAACATCTACATCCAAAAAAAGACTTAAAACTACAGCTCTACTTCCAGAATAAAAAGTCAGTGAATGCTGGGAAAGGTGCTGTACTATCTAGGTACATAACTGTAATTTGTAATACTATAGAGATTTCATGTGCATTCCTTAAATGCTACACAATCCCTGCCTGCACCACAAATGTTCCCCAGCTTCACTCTGCAAGCAGCATCACAAACATTTTTGCAGCATCCATGTGCCTCAGCTGCTTTGAAACAGAAATTGCAGCTCCTAACGGTGTTACACAACTCAGGTTCAACCATTACTGGGTGCAGACAGAAAGGTATAATTGTGCTTACTCTATGACAATGACTACCCAGGTGTGTGTTTGTGACCTTGAATTCAATACAAAAAAAAAAAATCAACAAATACTCAGTTATTTTATAACAATGAAAGCAGCTTTTTTACCCCTATATCTTCTAGACAAAGGTATTTCCTTTTTATTAGTTATTTCATTCACTGAGCTGAGCTCAGGTGTATGGTCTAGTGACCTTTGGTGACTGCAGTTTATTCACCAGGATAAAAACAGCTTAGATGCAGCACTAAAATCATCATGCTCAGTAGCTATCATTAATACATCTAAAATTAGTTTTTAAAATAAATGAGGCATATCAAAAGCAGATTTTACTTTCAATGAGAAATATATCTCAACAGGACTTCAAGAACACAAAGGTCCTGCTAAAAACCATTTTAGATGCACAGTAGAACATGGAGTAATTTTCTGTCCAAAAAATATAAATCTCTCATAGAAAACTGTCATACTGAACAGGATGCTTTACTGTATTTGCAACTTCTTGCAAAGGATCACATAAACTTAAGGTAATATTATAATTAGTAAAAAAAAATTCAAGTAATATTCTACAGCCCTGATGAACTTTTGACTGGCCAGCCTGGCAACCTCCAATAGTAAAGTATCTGTTAAGTTTACCTTGCTTATAATAGTGAAAACACACAGAGAAGATGGGCAAGGAAGAAGCTTATTTAGAATGGAATATTTTCTGAACAACTTTCACCACTTGCACTGTTACTTTGGGAATTACCTCTATCTTGCTGTTCATAAAAGCTTTTCTGTAGTTTTCAGTGCTGTTTATATTTTGAAACATCTCCTAAGCCCTTTCCATTGTAATGAACAGTTCTTAGAAAAAAAAATTAGAGTTCAACACCACTCCTGAAAACCTTTCCAACAGACCTTCAGTGCTCACCACAGCTTTCAGGGTGTATATTCCCTTTGTAGGTCTTTGAGCTGATGTGGCCAATACAAGTTTGACAATTGGCATACTTTGATTTAGTGTGTTGAGCCACTAATCTAACAGCACAACCGAAACAAACCACACCACCGTGTTTTAAATGTGCCATTTTTCACAACATGCTTATACAATACATGTCACCAAAACCTTTCTGTTCAACTTGCATGTCTGACTTCAGTTCTTGGAAAATCCTAAGTGACTTACTTGGCACATGTTCTCCAGAATACAAGGATGTAGGCTAAATGTACCCTAACATTAGAGCTGTTACAACCAAGTAGCTTTCAATTTCTTTCCAGCAGCTTTTAAAAATATCCTGATTTTCTTCATTACCTTATGCATAGAAAGCTTACTTGGCTGATTTCCAATAAACAGCTTAACATAAAATATCAAGCAATGTGACTCACTAAGCAAGGCATTACATAAGAATTATTCCTGAAGTACCTCTTTTTTTTTTTTTTAATGGGACTTCCTTATATATGGGAAATACTTTCCCTACCTTCTAGGGCTCCCTCTCTTCCAGCCAGGCTGTATTTGAATGCTGTTTGCTACAAGACTGCTATGTTATAAGTGAATCTTTTCCAAATGTTATAAATACAGCTTTAAAGTACAGATGTTATCTATCCACCTGAGAAGTTAGATAAACTGTTAAGATAAACTTTTCTACCAGAAAAATATGCATCAGCATAACTTGTTTATCAATATTCAGAATTCAAGCATTAAACAGGATTTCAAAATTGCACACCTCTACCACACCAAGTCTTTGATCATAGTAAAAAAATAGCTTGATTTTCCTCTATACACAGCTCTTCTTTAAAGACATATGTGCTCCTATTTTCCTCATCCTGAAGTCCACAGCAAGGTTTCAGACTCAGTGCATACAGCTTATGTTTACATCCTTATCTTCTTTCTCTCTGCTAGTCCTGAAACTTGCTTGTTTGAAGGTAGATGAATAATTCCAGATGCTGCTCTTGAAGCCAGCTTGATCCCCTTGGGTGTCTCAACACCAGCTTCTCTTCAGAAAGCTGCACTCTGTTTTGCCATATTCTTTGGGTCTTTACTTGGGACACACCAGTCATCTGCCTCTGAGGTAGCCTGGTAATGCTTGGAAGCTGATTTGTTAAAAACTGGGAGTTTTTCTACTGATTCTGTTGATAAGGCCTAAAAGTCAAGAAGGAACAGGTTAGTTGGTTTCTATCTCTCAGTAATGCCACTTAGTAAAAATTCATTCAGTATGCCTGAAGTGTTGACCAGTGACACTACAAAATGAAGTTATTCACACAAATACTTCTGCAATAGATGTGGTAGTTTATGTGCTTCAGTATCTATGATTGCTTTGGATAATGTGGTAGGACAAATGCAGTAACATCACATCCTATTTATGCATTTTTAATAGGCCTTAAGCAGTACCCTCTAACTGTTTTCAAGATAGCCTTGGAATGCATGGAAAAGGACTTTGATTTACAAAATTCCAGTGAAAATTTTAAAGTAGAAGTGTTACTCATATACAGCTGAACTGTCTCTTCTTTTCATACTTCTGCTCTGATTGTGCTTCAGTGTTTTCAGATTAGCAAAAGAAATTCATAGCAAGTTTTTCCCATGATTAAGGACAAGGAGTTGAATAGAACATGTAGTGCTGTTTGCAGGTTTCTTATAGAAACAGCAGGGCATGTTATATGTCCAATGTTCAAAATGACTGGTATCTGAATCCCACGGAGGGGCTATACAGCAGATATTGAATAGCCCCTTGACTCCTTAAGGATTTAGTTTATATGGTCTTTCTGGTTTTCAGCATGAACAAACCAGACCTGTTGCTCACACCTTTACTTCACTCCCTTCACGTATTTTGTATTCCATGAACAAGCAGGTAACAACACAATCTGAAAACCAACGGGACTCTCACTAGTAGCTGTTCAAGTAGACTAGTTAAAGCCAAGTGACTTTTTTAATACCAGTTAAAAACTGGTTACTAAATTTGTCATTTCTCAAGAAAAAACAAGAGCTACTCATGAGCTGAGAATCTGTTTACCTTAAAATGGTAACAAGTGGTTATTCCACTGCATTAATGGTAGCTATCTTTTATTTTCCTAAATATAAATACATACCTTCAAGTAGATGATAGCATCTGTTCCATAACCACATATGGAGTAAAGATTTAGATCTCCTTGAAAGTATTTAGCATACAGACGAGAAATTGGCAAGCCATACCCAAAGCCAGCCTAAAAATAAAGAACAATATAAATACAATTATTTTTTTACTAGCTCTTATGGCTTAAAGTTAAATAGCTGGAAAGTCTTCAGAGATTTTTAAGCTGTTAAAAAATCCTTTGCATTTCCTCTTCTCTTAGAAGAAAGCATGTATCTCTAACCAGTTTCATAGAGAATGATGAAACTGAACATTAAAAAACCCAAAACCACAAGAAAAAAGATCTCTATGGAAGAGGGAGGGTCTATATACATGTCCCACTTTTACATATTAAATTTCAGTATTTTTCTCTCCCTTATTTTTGCTAGTACAGCTGGATTAGTAAAGGGAGCTTATTATTAGGAGAGAAACAGGCTAAAAGACTGTTCCAGTTGTGCTTGCCTCCAAAAAGACAGCATGATTTGCAGTAAGTTTAAGGACTGAGTAGAGAGTGAACCCAAAGCAAACTAGTGTCACTGGAATGTTAAGAAGAAAAAGAAAGGAGTGGGTTAGATTCTGGTTGGAATGTTCTTTGTTTATACCTCTAAAAGCATATTTTTGCTAAATATTAAAATTCTGTTTCAGAAAGTGTAAAATTCATATTTATGGGGATCAGTAATCTTTGCATACTCCACAAAGCAGCAGGATGGACACTGCTTTGTTATTAACCCACCAACACTTACAACAACTTAAGTGCAACATGAGTATTGAAAGCATCTTACAAGAGGGGTATTTCGACCATCCATATCTGGCCTTGGTGCAGTGGAATACATGTAGCTGAAGAGCCGCTCAATTTTCCTTACTGGAACACCACCTCCTCGGTCTGAGATCTGAGTTAAGACAGAATGAAGTTAACAACAAGCATGCACTCAGAAGGGTATTTACAATGCTGTCAGTTGAATGCACTTTTCCAACAGTCATAAATGCAAACATTTGTTTTGCAGCACATTATTTTTCAATTAGATAACTGTTATAAGGAGGCTTATCTCATCAATGATATAGAATGCTCTTGTGCTCATGCATAGTATCTATTTGTTCTCAGAGGCCAGAGCTTTCAATAGAATCAGCTAAGCATGTATAATAACAAATATTACATTAAGTCCATATTGTAGTAGGCCAATGAAATACCTTGATTGCCAGGTCTTCTTTCCCTAGAACAACTATCACTTCAATCGGAGAAAGGGTAGGACTGTTTTCTTGGAATTCAACAGTTGCTCTCATTGAATTCTATGGAAAAGAAGGTTAACATGATCAGAGATTGCTGAATCCATGCACTTCAAACCATACCAGTTATACAGAGGCAAAATTACTCTCTATTCCTATCAGTGCCTAGCTTCCACAATTAGCATTTTGGCATAATGGGAGCAGAGGAGGTCTCACACCTGAAAGTGTCTAAGCACAGCCAAGACACTTCTGAGTGAAAGATTACAGTGTTCCTGCCCAACATAACTCAGGCACTGTAAATCAAGTAACATAACTCCCTTAAAGTCAACAGGTTTCTGGAGAAGGGTAAAGTTCAGCTGTTGCTAAAGGCTGCCAGATTTCTGCACGTAGTGCTGGCAGCACTGAAGTTCAGCTGCTCTCACTACCCCTAAATATATTGTCCACTCCACAGAAAAGGCACCAGGAAAAACCTGCATTTGTAACCTCTAAAAGCAGAAGGCTAGTGGTGGTCACAACCCCACACCCCACTTCACTTTCTCATTTTATACTGACTTACCTTAAAGAGCTCAAAAAGCATGTGAAAAAGATGAGATGGAACATATACAATGCTAATTGGTTCTCCTGGAGCTTTTCCTAGAGGAAAGTAAAAATACAGAAGATTTTAAAGGGTGATGACATTTTTCTATATTATATCGAAATTTTACAATGAGCAAGTTGCCAAAAAACCAGATCAGGTTTCATTATTGGTTTACCCCCTCCTCAAAACTGGCCAACAGTTTTATGTACTGGTAACAGTGTAACAGATTGTAACTGCAACTTGCTTGATAAGGTTCTTTCCAAATAAACAAACAAAAAATAAAGTAATTATTCCCCTTTATAAATAAACTATTTCAAACATTAAGCAAAATGCTGATATCAGACTCATGCAGGCAGCTCAGATCAGACCCAGAAATTCAGACAGCAGGTCACTTCCTGATCCCAGATATGGATCTCTAGCAACTTCTTAGGTTACTTTAAGTACAGATTTCTCTGACTTTTCTCACATTCATAAATGGGACCTCAAAAATGTAATGTTTAAGATACACTAACTTTTGAGTTCTAACATAGAAGGTTAAATTAAGTGCCTGTAAGAGGAAATGAAGAGGAACTAGGTCAAGTCAGATCAACTGGTATGTGCAATAAGGTTCAAAATTGGGAGCCTTTTGACTAAGAAAAGCATCAGTTTGGCTACTGATAGGAAGCTCTCATCTTACCATTCACTTGAGTAAGTTTCAGTTCTGGGGATGTTAAGTAATACTGGTCACACAACAACTTGGAACTTTCATAGGCATCTGAAAGAATTATTTAAATAAATAATGTAAAGCCTGATACCAAGCAATGTAGAAATTCATTCTAATGCATGGCAAAATACTGCATTAGCTGATTAGGTGTTATAGGGTCTAAGACATAGCCAAGGGAATAATACTGCACCCACTGTGTGCACTAAAAATTGAGAACAATGGGCAATTACAGCAGCATGAGCCAATCTTTGTACAGTTTGATAATTGTATGGAACTGATGCATGTTATCTATTAGTAGGTAAAACCAATCTCAACACCTCAGACAACTTCAATTCCTACCTCATTTGTCACTTGCTAGGATTTACTCCAATACGGTTTTTTACTGCTACTTTGTATTTTAAATTCTGTCCTCTAAAAGCTCATGCTTTAAGTAAACTGCTTTCAGCTATTTCAATTAAAGCCAGTCAGTATCCTCTACTACACAAGTTGGCACCCAAACAGCTTGCAATCAGATATAGATATTGATCAGGAAGAGAAGCATTAAAGCTCTGAGAATACGTACCATTCACTACTTCAACAACATCACAGCAAGGATCAATACTTCCAATGTGCCTTGGGTGCCCTGAGCCAGATTTATCATCAAAAAGAAGAGCTGTTGGAGATGAGAACAATACAACATTTAATCCCAAATACTGTATTATAAAAAAAAGCCCCAAAACTGAGATAATACAGTGCAATCAGAACATATAATCACATAAAATACTGAATGTTGCTTATCCCTTTTATGAGTTAAAATGCTATCTACTGTCAGCAAACTATGTTGGCTTTTCTGTAGGTCACATCTAAAGGTTTTTCAGACATAAAGAATGATATCCTTATATATTCCAGAAAAGAGTTATTTCAATTATTCTGTAATCTTGAAAACAAGTTTTCCCATTACTTTCTTAAGAGACAGATTCAGTTTCTAACTTTTCAATGTCACACTAAATAATGTGAAGCAGTTCTCCAGCAGTTTTACCAAGTGTTTACATTAACATGGACATTTCTACTTACTGTGTTGGTTCATTAGCATCCGGGTGGAAATACGGCTCATGTAAAAACGATCCAAGAAATACTGGATGTTTTGATTGGTGACAGGATCTACTTTAAAAGTGTCTTTGTATTCAATTACTCCTTGTGCCATTGTTGGAACCACATCATGATGTCTGTTTCGGACTCTAATTAGAGTATCTATAAAGCTAGGTTAAAAAGAGATCTTTTTAGAACATTATTCTCAGACTACAAAGAGGCAAGGCTTTATAATGTAATTATCTAATCTAGCACAAGCACAGATAAGTGTTTAACAGACTTAATATTAAAATACAGTGTGGTTTTTTTCAGTCTTCTAAAAGTAATTCCTCATTGACCTAACACAGAGTATTTTGCATTTTTAAAACAAAAGGTATAATGAGCCATATTAAATTCACCGCCTGTTTTCTCATTTATTTGAGCAGGGGAAAATGTAGAAGAGAAAAAGATCCCAAGCTGGTATCTTGGAAAGAAGCAGAGATGGGACTTCACAGGTAGCTGGGTTTTTTTTGCTAGCTCTCTGTCAAGACAGTTTGAGGGGCAATATGACCTTGAAATCAGGCTGCAATGGTTCATATTATTTGCCATACTGCTAAACATGATCAGAGATTTAGACCAGCTTGTTCTATGTTCAGCTCTTCCTGCTAGATTATCAAATTCAGCTTATCATTGCTGTCAGTCTAAGGTGAATAGATTGGAAAAAGTAGAATATGAACTAAAAAGTTCAATGAAACAAATGAAAAACTTACTCAGATAAGACTTTTTGGTCATCTGGGCTTTTCTGATGGAACTCAACCAACTCCTTTAGACTTTGGATGTACCTATTGAAAAAGAACACAAGAAATATATGCTATTAACAGATTTTTATTAATCTAGCAATATGAAAAATACTCTGTCTTGTGCACATTATTATTCCTAACAAGTTCAGCTGGAGTTTAAGTATCTTTGAAATGTCCAAGTTACAACAAACAATGGAATGACAGATGGACACTTCTTCATTGCCTGAACTCCAGAATTTTAAGTCTTTTCTTGTGCCTGCCACTAGAGAGGAATCTAAACCCTCACTTAAGGTACATAAGATGCCCTTATAATTCTCAAGAAGAGATATATTTCAAAATATCAAAATGATAATGCCAATCAGTAAGCCACTTACGAAAACTTTTCTAAATCTGATCAGCTTTGGCAGAAGTTAAGTAGGTGAGCCTCTTGCACTGACATCTGACAGCCTAGATGCGTACAGCAGAGGCACAACTGTTTGCTATATTAAGAAGAGTTTTGAGATCTCACTCTAATACTTCTGCTTTTTATGTCAGCCATCCTGGCAAACGCTTCAACTGTGCCAGTAAACAAGGTTAAATCAGATTCAGCCACTGTGTCAACTGCAGAGATTATGTTAATTGAATTTCAAACACTCGCTGCCCAGGTTAAGGCAATATACTTTGGAAAAGCAGCTCTGTTAGTAACTCCATCAGTGAGAAATCAAAACAAGTACATAGCCTGCTTTCCCATTTTGTGTGGATCTCAGTCTGTAATGCTGTGTGGAAACAGAACATGTTTTCTTTTCTCCCTTCTTAAAGAATAAAAAGTGAGATTTGCTCTGTTACCTATTCCAAACTGTTAACTCCTCCCCCACCTATTTAAAGGTAACAATATAACTATATTGGTTTCAATTTAATTTTAGTATGCTAGAAAAGGACACTGAGTAACAGCTCACAACTCAGATTTGATGAAGGAACTGCATTTCTACTGTATTTTGTTATGATTCCTACTATTCAAAAAAGTCTGAACAACAAAGTTCTCAAAGCTGTGTTACCTTACATGCTGAATTCAAGCAGCTCATACTTACCAGCTTTTTACTAATTTTACTGACGGAGTGCCTAGTAATTTATCAGGAAGAAGATCAATTTCTTTCAGGATGTTGGCAAACCTCACAGGAAGTTCTTGCCGCAAAAATGAGAAAGAAGTTCTCTCACATCCATTAGTCGAGCCTACGAATAAATCCAAAACAAAGTTTTTGTTTAAGGAAGTTTCAAGATGCAAATACAGACTGCCGGCTTTCCATAAACTTCAGGACTCTGTTTCTCTGCAATCATGAGACTGGCCAGCTCATCTAAGTGTACATACATGTTTGTGCTGAATGTTGTTTATATGACAGTAAGAAACAGCGTGTTCCTGGACGGAATACTTGTACAGTTCCCATTTAGACATGAGACTTAATTGCAATTCCCCAAGAAGCACTCCGGCCTCTGTAAACAGGAGGTTGTTCGGGGTGACGCCTGGCAGCATCATGTGCGCACAGCCGCCAAAGCGATAATGGGATCTGGGAACAGCGCGTTCGCTCCGCCCGATGGCTCCGCCCGGCTCCGTGCGGGGGGCACGAACACGCCCCGCAGCCCTTGTCCCTCAGAGCCCGCACCCTACGAACAGCTCCGAATCAGCGTTATAGCGATCTTCAGCTGGCACTCGCAGGCCTCCAGCGCCCGGCGGGGCCGCTCCCTCCTCCGCCCTGGCGCAGGGCAGCCG
>JAHLSL010000022.1:23273382-23300573 GCA_025920805.1 Petroica traversi
GCGGGCTGTGCGCGGGCACCCGGCGGGGCTGACACGGAGCCGTGGCCCGGCCTGAGGGGCCCGGGGGTGTCCGGGGACCTGTGTGTGCCCTCACAAGGGGGTGCTGGCAGTGCTGGTACTGACAGGGTAACGCCAGGGTCGGCACAGAGGCTGCAAAGGGAGCGAAATCAGATCCCAGCCGCAGGGTGCAGGCTGCCGACATGTAGGTCACGGCCGTGACCCGGTTAATAGTGACCGGACACCCGAAGACAGCTGAGCTGGTGACGCACTGGCCCCGGATCGGCATGTGGCCTTTATTTACTGTCGCTAGAGCTCACCTAAGAAGGGGCTGACACAGTGCACTTAGGAACAGCTCATCTTCGGGGTCACAGTGGACCTGGGAAAAGCCCCCTCACCTTTCCTCTCCTTCTGAGAAGGAGCTTGGCTCTCCAGCACTGCCTGGCCTTTTCCCAACACGCCAAGTCCGCTTCACTGGGGGCAGGGTTTGCATAATGCAATGAGGAATGGAGTTAATGTCGGCAGAGGGCTTTCTGACATCCAAAAACTAACAGCAGGAGCATGTGGCAGTAAAATAATACAAAATAATGCATACAACTCCCCAGTCTAATTTTATGTGCATATATTTACACACACAAACTCGTAAACTCTTTTTCAAGGCAAGGAAGATCTAATTCCTAACAAGAAATAAGTGTGCTTAGTTTAAAAAACAGAGGAAAATACTTTAGCTTGTCATTAGACAGTTTTTTTAACTTTATCTGATTATTGTCTTCCTGGTCATATCTGTTATCCCTGCTTATGGTCTTGCTCCCGCTGTACTTTATGTTTTATTATTTTATTGCTCCCTGTTTTATTATTTTATTGGGAGAGTTATTCTGTTATTTTTCCATGAGATGTATTCTTGTTTACAACAATGATTGAATGTTGACATTTGAAAATGTGAAATGAAGCCAAATTTAGACATCTAATAGCAGCAAATGCATTCTCTTTGATTTTTCCTATCCTTGCCAGAAGTAAAAAATTTAAGAATTTGGGATTTGTTTTTGACTGTTTCAACTTGGTTTGCCAGCAAGTTGCGGATGACTCACAGAAGTGACAATATCATACAAATTTGTTTAAACCATAAAATGTGTAGGATAGCTTTTGTTTTGTTCCAGTTTCTTCCTGAAGCCACTTATTGGTGACAAGCAAGAACCTCAAAATTAACACTTTGCAATAAAATCTGGGTCAAGAAAGTTCTCTGCAGTAGGCAGTTATTCTAGTTTATAAGGTCACTAATTCTATTCCTGTGAAATACTTTTTTAAAATCTGTTGGTGTGCTGAGCCTGCTTAATATAGTGACTCAAATATCCTTTGTGAGTAGTTGTATTACACACCCTGTTCTGAATAGGAAAAAGGTATCCTAAAGAAAATTTCTGTTGTTTGCAATAATTTTCTTTACAGCAGCTTGCTTTCTTATTGTTTTCCTTGTAGTTATATGCAGTGAGGTATAAACAAATATCTTACATGTTCAGTTTAGCTCTGAGCAAAGGTAAAACTGTAGTTGCAGGAAATACAGGAAGCACATTGCCTTCCTCATTTGTTAAAAGGGCAAGGCTCTAGCAGTGCAAAATCTGGATGTTTTTCAAGTCAAAACAAACTTCCACAATAATTTTACACATCAGCAGCTCAACAACTGAGTTTTGTCAGTCAGATGAGCTTGTAAAAGAAGCGTGTCTCCTTCATAATTCAGATTTGCTTGGCACTCTTTGTATGATGGTTATATGTTACAGGAGGTTCTGACTGATATAAATTTCCATTCTTGCATATATAAACTATATCTGTGAAGTAATTGTTATGGATGTCCTGAATGTTGAGCAAGACAGCAAAGTTTTAGGCACAAATGTGATAATATATGAAGATTCATCAGTCAAGCTGTAGGTGAACTAGGCTACGAAAATTGTAACCACTTCATATAATCCCTCCATCTCTCCTGTCTTTTGCAGTGTTCTCACTTTATTTCCTCTCCAAACCACCATTTCACCCTCCTGAAACACGTGACAGTTTTAAGTGTAGATGTCAGAGAACAATATTTTGATGGTGAAGGACAGTGCTGAATTCTGAGCTGCAGTATTCATCATAGGAGGTCTAATTTCTGCTGCTTAGATATTTTAACTTTCCTCTTCTGAGCTGTCCTGGGGCAGGTTTTGAAAGGCAGTAACAACACTTGCAGTTGCTTGGTCACAGGAATGTTTTGCTGACTATGCTTAAGAAAATGGAGCTGCGTTAACATTCTGCTTTTTTCCGCAACAGATGGGTCCAGAAGAGTGGAATGAATGAAGCCTGGATTCCTGTCCATTTGTTTCCTAATAGCTCTCCACTGCAATCAGCTGTCTTTTGCCTCATGTTTCTTACGTCCTCGCCCCTGCTGGAGACACAACGTGCTGTGCTTAGGTGAGAGCCATGTTCCTGATCAGCCAGCCTGTGTAATAACTGACTGTGTTGCTGATGTGTAATGGAAGGTATCATGGTTGCTTTTGCCCTACTTTTTTCCCTGTGGGGACAAAAATTTAAGGCTCTTTTTCCTAACCCAACAAATGTTGGAAACCAATTAGGATGTGCTGGGATAAATGCCCTTTCTTGACCAGCCAGAACATGTGGGAGGACTACTGGTGTGGTTGCTGCTCTCTAGTAGAATGAGTCTGGCTGATCTTCCCCTCCCTTTTATTCAGTGTGGAGCAAGATTTTAATCTCTCCTACCTAAACCACCTGCTAGTTTGTAAAAGTTTGTAGGGAGTTGATTATCTATTCAAATTTGGTTAAAATACTTAGGAGGAGTGGTTTAGCAAACAGGTGAACAGCTAACATTATTAAAGTTTTTTTCCCTTATGGAACCAGACTAATTTTCTGCTAGGTACAAAGGCATCTTCTAATTCAGCTTTTGTATGGAAGGGTAAATGATAACCCAGGAAGAACACTAAGTCTGGGTGGAAATTAATGGTAGCACTAGGAAGTTTTGAATGTAAGCAGAAGGAGAAGTCTGGTGACAAGTGCATGAGTTGTATTCGCAGCACTTAGTGAAATTTCCAGCAGTACCAAGGGCAAATCATTCACCCTCTGCCTGCAGATGGGCGTGCATTTATGGAATTGGATTGATACTTTAACCTACTAATACGTTTGTTTTCTAAATATTTATGTGGCACTTTACATGGAAAAAAGGACAGAAATAGCATTAAAAACAAGGGTCATATCTTCCCGTTCTCATCTTTCTGTCACCCGACGCTGCTGCTGCATGGGCTGTCAAGCTGCTGGGAGCTGCTGGTGCTGCCAAAACAGCCAAAGTAGGTGAGAGGTTGTGGAGGAGCACACAAACAGGCTGGCGTGCCTCGTCAGTATTTCAGTGAGGGAAAGGTTCTGCAGCTGCTCCAGCACTTACACAATCTTCCCCTGCTGCTCCTAACTTGCAAAAGTCAAGAGTACAGTAGCTGGATCATTTTACAGATGGAGCTGTGGCCCGTCAGCTGCCTGCTTGGAGCTGTAAACATGACAACTCAGCAGCCCTGAACAGGAGACATCCTTTTTCCTCAACCCTGCCTTTGTTACCCATGTCTGAAATTATCTGTTAACTCCTTGAAAATAATGGAAAATGAGACTGGATTGCTGGTTTCAAAACTGCTTTTCCAAAAAATAGCTAGAGGCTTGCACGAGATTAACTGTGGGTGTTTAAACTGGGAGTGTAGAGATAGCAGAGAGGGAAAATCTGTTTTGGAGTATAGCTGTACCGTTCAGAAAATAAAGCTAGGACTCAAACTGGGATAAAAGTAGGACTCAAAAGTGTTTATCATGAAATGCTTGTCACAATTCAGGAGGCTGCTTACTAAGTAGGGGAATAGTAATCTTCAGCCAAGTACACCATTTCAGAGGAAATAAAGGTAGGCTTTCAGGGTGGGCTGGCACTGATCTAAAGTACATAGCTACACACAAAATAATGTCATTTTCCTACCTCAGCTGACTACCATAGCAGTTCTTGTGGAAGACCATGTGGCATCCTCCATGTGAGCTGCAGACACAGAGGAGAATAAAGAGAAAAGGTATCATCAGTGCCACTTTGGGCCATGGCTGCCTTTACTGTGAACAGCGCTGCTCTGGAGAAGATCACCTGGGAAAAAGTGGACACCTTGTGAAAAGTCAGGAAAAAAGTTAACGTTACCAAAAGAATACATCTTTTAAGGTCTAAATATGTTTCAGCTGAACAGTTATATTTTTCTGTAGGAATATGGGAGTGGGGTTAGTGGAACAGGATATCTCAAATTAAAAGTTTTGTATTAGACATCTTAGGAAACACCTCACCCTGAGAAGAAGGAGTTCTAGCTTCACCTGTAAACCTTACAAGGGTCAGGGGCTTTGAACTGGTACACATACTGCTTTTTTTTTTTTTTATCAGAGTAGATCCCTGTGGGTGAAGAGATGTTTTTGCTAAATCTTCTATCAGGTGTGCTTGATACTGTTGACTGTAGTGGGACAATTGGTAAAGTAGAAGTGGTGGCTTGAGTTTCTGCTCCGAACTGGAGCATTGAACTCTTACACTAGGTTATGTTGTCTGAGGCTAACCTTAGAAAACATTCCAAATTCCTCCCTGAGCATTTTCTTCATCAGATATGAAAGAGTTTATTTTCTTTTAGTGTCCACATCCTATGAACTTGAACGAGAAGTTTAGTCTAGGAAATAGTAAGCCAAGAAATCATCTAGGAAAGAGCTCTCTATGGTTTTACCTGGCCACTCAAAAGGCCTATGGTATCTCTGGAATATCCCTTCTCCTTAGTGCTTTGGATTACCCAAGGGAAGTTTGTTTTTTGTTTGCAACATCCTGACTATTATTGCTGAAGTGTGAATTCACAGATACTAATCAGTTGTTCTCATAAAGACTGAGTTTCCATAACATTCTCTACAGGAGTTATCTACGCAGTAGATCTGTGGGAGTTTTCTTATTTGATGAAATGTATAGCCACAGGCTAAGGTGTGATAACTGCAGATAAATGTGAAAATGTAGCTTGTGTATTAAAATAGTCCTGATAAAGAGCCGGTACAATAAAAAATATTGCACTACACAATTAAAAGGCTTTGCCTTTGGGTCTGAGTAAGTGCAAAATATTTTTGTGTGGTGACTAACACGTGTCTAATTATGGGTAAATCGCCAATGCAACATTGCTGGAACATTAAGAACAGTCTAAACAAGGGAACTCTCCCTCTCTCCATTGATTTTGGCACAGTTTCAATCTTATGGTATATTAGACAAAATCCAGTATGCAGCATTTTGTATGTTTTCTTGTTACTGTAATTCTTTTAATATTATTTATTACTCTACCACTTGGGTATTTTCAAATTCCCTTTTCAATGTAATACATATCTAACAGTCACTGAAATGAAAAATAAAATCTGTGCTATGGTGAAACTTGATTTCCAAGATTTCTGTGTACCTAAAGTGACATAAAAACCCACACTAGTTTAATATTTCTACATTTTATTTACTGAAATTACACTTATATTCTAAATTCACTGTAGTGGTTACATTTATATGCAGGCATTCATGAACATACATTTCATTTAGTTTCTATATGGGAAAAGACCTCTAGATTTAAAAAAATACTGAAGGAAGAAAGTAATAAAATATTTACCTATTTAAAAGTTTAAAATATATGCAAATACAAGTCTTGATTCTCTATTATCTGGGGCATATTTTAACATACTCACATGAGGATATGGTCTGTGAAACAGAGATTAAAAATATATCTTGTGAGACCAAGTGAATTACAAGTTTAGTTTGAAAAAAAATATGTTATTAACATATTTTCACTGCACAAAACCAGATTCACTAAAATGTGTAAGATCTCCATTTACACCAGATAAGAAGCAGTGTAATTTCTTCTTACTCACACAACTACTGTTGAGGCAAGAGTTGTTAAGCCTTCCATTTTGTGGGTACTCATTATGAATATATATTTAAGGAAGGTTGAATATTTGGGCATCTCAGAAAGAAATATAAGCTCTATATTCTCTGTTTAAACAGCACTGGCGAAGTGTTTTGAAATTTTAATATTCAGATAAAGAAAAAAAATCTAAGGTAAACAACCAGAACATACCTAGACAAGAGCCATCGCTGGCTTTCAGCAAGTGCTGAGAGGGAGGGCAGTGCTTTCCCCTGGCTTGGGTGTTGGACAATCAGTTTTCCTTCTGCTTTTTATTCCAGATATGGTGCATGGAATCCTGAAAACCAATTCCTTATTTGCAACTCCCTGTATGCTGAAGCTTAAGAAAGAGAGGTAAGAATGTTATCGAAGAAGCAATGTGGGATTTAATTTGAGTAAGATACTGAAATGGATATTGCATGGCTCTGTTGACATGCTGAAGTAAATAAGTGTATCTTAATAAGTGTAAAAAGTTTATTTTTAATGATATTTTGGGCTTACAGCATGCACATCAAATTATGTACATGCTTATCACCTCTCATGAATGGAAACAGTTTTTAAATTCTAAGCATTTCAGTTAAAATAAGTCAAATCAAATCAATGCCAAGAATCGTAGTTAGGTTTTAATTTTTGCTGAAAATTACCTTCTTTGAGGCCTTGGAGAAAAAGCTGAGATTCAGTAAAACTGAACAAATAAAGACATTTCTATCACATTTCCCTTAGTCAAACTTTCATTACATTTCCCCTCTTTTTTTTGTGAAATACAGTGAATGGATATGGTATTATTTGTCCTTTTCATGAGAGAGACTCAAAAAAGTGTTGGACTGCATTTTGAGAAGCAGTCTGTAGTTTTGTGTGAGCTCTTCTGGCTGCTTAATAAGGGCTGAAAAACCTTGCAGGTCTGAGGGATTTCAGTCAGAGTTATGAACCCATAGCACCTTGAGAAATTAGGTGCTGGGTCTGACCAACATGCTGAATTAAATTGTACTGTTGAAAATTTAATTCAGATGGGATAAATTTCCATCTGAAGTCACTCAAAGAGAACAGTTAGAGCACTTTGACTCCAAGAATTTTCTCTTTCAAATAAAAAGGGTGTCTCTGATTTACCATTCCTGGAGAAAAGTATCTATGAGACATCCAGATAATTCCAGTCCTTTACAGTCAGTTAATGTTTCAAATCTTGTGCCAAATGCTTGAATCCTTGGAATAGAGAAGACCCAGAGGGAACTCATAAAATTATATAGGAAAGGCACCAATTCATTCTTGCTGAGAAGTAATTTGGTTTGGTTTAGTAACCTGTGAAATAGTTCTGTAAAATTATGAACTTTAAGGAAACTGTAAAGAGTGTGATTATTGACATCTGCTGTAGGTGACCTTTATGTGCTGAAAAGATCACAAGGTAGTAAAGACAAAAAAATTACAACCTCTTTTCCTCCTTCTTTCTAATGGTCTGAAATTGAAAAATTGGATCTATTGAACCCCAGTTAAAGTTAGGACAGCCAAATAAAACAAGGCTACAACCTGCAACTTGCAGTTTTCCAAGTATGTAATTTATATACTTTAGAGACTAAATGCTGCTGCTCGAGGGAGTTGTGGGTCTCCACTCTCACCTGAACATAAATCACTTCATGTTATTTCCATCCATTCACTGCCCCTTCCATTAACTTCCCCCTCTATGGTAAAGAAACATATCCCAGCATTTCAAAGGAATAGATGTACGTGTGCAGATCATCCAAAGCTGTTTGTCCTGATTCTTTTCTCAGTGCTGTGATAAGGGCTATGTACCTTGTTATCTTTCCTACTTCTCTATCTTTTCTGGCTGTTCTCTCCTTGCTGTCTGTGTTAACATAATCTAAGCTCCTGGCAGCTGTATGAAGTTTGTACTGGTGTTGATCAGCTTGCAGGGTATGATGAGTGCCTTAACGTCACAGTTGCTGGCATCACATCTCTATGTAACAGCTAACATTTCTAGTGCATTAGCTGTGCAAATGACCTTTTAACTTTCCTTAAGGGCATCCCACAGTTGTCCTGAGTCAGTGTGCCAGTTACCACAGTAGTCTGAGGGTGGCATTTTAGGTGTCCCTCGTCATCTTGATAAGGGACCAAAAAGGCAGTAGCATGACACTGGGTATGCCCTATGACACAGACATTGCCTGAGTGTGCTGGATGCTGGGAAATGCTGAAGGGGGCCCAGACCAGAGCCAAAATAGCATTGCTTTCCTTCATGTAAATATCCCCTAACAATGCCCCTGAAATCACATCAGTTGAATTATTTTTTCCACAGTTCCCATTGGAAAAGGATCCTGTCTAGTCCTGTCCTGTCTCTATGTTTTAATTTTAATAAACATGTTTTCCAGAATTATGTAGAGAAACATGAGTAGCATTGAAATATGCAATTGCCTTCTTCTTCTTCTTTTTTTTCAGTAAGAAAGTTATTAACATTTGCATTTTTAAAAATTTAATTTTATGGCTGATTCACTGTTTACAGCGTGGTCAAAAGTTCTAGGTCACGGTTCCCAGTTCTAGTAGAAGTGTATGGACTGTCTGTTCCCAGCTGCTGTGCGTATTTGTACATAACCTTGATTTGGCCTAAGAGAAAACCTTTATGCTTGCAGAAAGATTTATTCTGTGTCATGACTGGGTAACTGGGTTGTCACCAGCAGGGTGAAATACATATTTTCAAATGCTTTTTAGAGTATTTATGGATCTGACAGCTGTGTCTAAAAATACATTAAGGAGAGGTTGGTTACAGGAAAGGACAGGCTTGGTGTGCTCACGAACTACTGCACTGCTGAAGAGCTGGCTCTGTAACGTTCTGTGCTCAGAGTTCAGATAGAAACTCATGACTTATTGTATGAGTTAAGTGGATGATTTTCAGCAGGATGGTGGGAAATCTTCTTGCCGGATGCACATATTAAGTACTATGCACAGCTACTGCACTGTGAGATTTTAGAGGGGATTGCTGGGGCAATCTTTGAAGTGATGGGTTAACTTCTCAGCAAGAGGGAAGTTGTACATGTGTTATTTCCGTTTACTGGATAGTGTGTGAATGACTGTGAATGAAGTCTTAATCCAATGGCCACTGCATTTAGTTAAATGTTTCCGTCATTTCAGCTGTAGTTTTAAGTGGGAAGTAGATCAAGCCTCTCTCTCTAAGACTGGAGACAGCAAAAGGCGCACTGAAAGGAAAAAGTCAGGTTAAGGGTTCATATTTTAATTTTTCAATAATTTCTGACCACTTCCAGGGAAGTATTTTTAAGTTTGATTTGACCCTTGTTCAGTTTACTACATTATGCATATATTAATTCTATGATTTGAAGGTTTTTTTCCTTATGGCTGTGTAACTTGAAGAAGTCAGTGACCAGGCCTTCTTTCTAGCAAGGAAAAATAAACCTGACATTCATATTCTTCTTTTGAAATACTTTTCTCTGTATGCTTTGTTATTTCTGGCTAAAATAAGCAATAATTCAATTTTAGAAGTGCTCTGCCAATGTCATGCCCATCATTGTTCATGGATTATCAGAGGAAACACGGGATGTCTGAATTGAGAGAGACTATCAGGAAGATCTGATTCCAGCAACCAGGGGGTAGGAAAGGAGGAGGAACTGATAATTCCCCTGTGTGAGGACCAACATCAGAGTGCATTCTGTGATAGTAGTGAAGCGAGGGGCATCTAACCCTGGAACTGCCTGTCTCTTTTCCAGGCGTAGTAAGAAAATATTAGAATGGTAAGATGGAGCTCTGCTTGGAAATTTTTAACCAATTGAAGGTTGCTTTATGCAAGATCTCAGTGAAAAGAGCCTCCTGCTAGTGTAGTCAGGTGTTGGGGCCACCATGTTCTGTCAGACAGCTCCTGTGAGCTTCCCAGACTAGGCATGCAAGATATGTTAGGTGGCTTCACTGGGCCATCCCACCTGTGCCCATTCAGTGTAGACTCTTAGGATGGATATCCCACAGAGAGGTCCTATCAAGGCCTTTTTAGCATTCATACCACCACATATAGGACTCTAATTAGCTGTTGCTGTTTCACTAAAGCACCTCATAGCTAATGACTGAGAAGAGATTGTCTTGCTGGGTTTTTTGGTATTGTGGAGAGGTAGGAAAATGAAAGAAAAAGTTGATTTAATACCCATACTCAGGACTAGTCAAAAGATGAGACGTGAATTGTAAGTTGCTGCACACTTTATTCCTATCAGGCCACACAAGCCTTCTGTTTTTTGGTTTTTTTTTTTCTGGTCTAAACAGTTTTGTTTTCCTTACTCCTTCAGATTTTGGATAGATGCTCTCACTATCAGGATAAACAGTGTTTTGGGTTTTTTTTTTTCCTCATGACTCAGTGATGTGTCTATGTTTAGAAACTCTCTAGACTTTTTGCAAGTGTAACTCTGTTGTCAATACTACCCTAAATTCTGAAACTGGGTCCTCAGCAAGGAGTCAGATATAGGCTGCTGCTTCAATCCAGATGGTAAGACTTCATAAAACATGGAAAACATCCCTGAGGCCCTTCAAGGAATTGCATAAATTTTGTGTCCTACGGCAAGTCTCTAGCTCTAAGCTAAACAAAATTCTTTGACAGGTTTTCATGCCCCACCCTGGCCTTTTGTGTTAGCTCCCAGATTAAGACTTCAGCTTTCTGCCCAGTTAGTCAACATCTGAAGGGAACAATACATAGATACCATTTTCTGCTGATTTGCGGAAGAGGGTAAGGGTGTCTGAATGGAAGACCTTGTGCCTTATCCTTTAGGAAAGTCATTTTTCAGTCAGCTGCACAGAAGCTTCCCATTTGGTACAGGAACTACTGTGGGATGGCAGAGCTGTGCTCAGCTGAGAAGAGATAACAGTAGGCATGGCTGGAGTAAGGGCTGGACTTGGAAGGCACTGAAGGCATGCTTTTGAATGAACCTCTGTGTCAATGGCTATACAGATCAGAATAGGGTTGGACTGAGTGTGGAAGGCTGGTGGGTCTAAAACCTCAGTCCTAGCTCTCATTGCCCTTGGGCAGGGTTCAGCACTGTGTTCAGAGACAGTATGCCATGCTTTATATGAGGATAGACAGTGGTGTTAGAATTAGGGTAAGAGTTACAGTTAGAAGGAAGATTGAAAGAAGCTGGATACCATCATGTCCTGTGGGATCTGCTTGGACATGGGCAAGTCTGGTGTTGACAGTGCACTTAGACAACATTTTCATCAATGCACTCAGGTCATGTATTTTCCTGTGGGCACTAGTCGCTTTGCTATTTTTACTTCAAGGATTAATTCAGATTCATGTTTAAGGACAGAAAGAAATAGAGTAGTTTTATACTTCATACATAATTTAGAGTTCAAATGAGGTTTTATGTCCATTCAGGGCAATGGTTTGTTACTGATTTCTGTGAAAACATTAGTCACAAAGTGAACAGTAAGATTTTTGGGGATATCAATTTTCCCTAAGTATAAACTCACATGACCTCTTTTCCTTGGCAAAAATACTGGTGAGAATTGACCCTAGTTCTGCAAGAAACTTCAGTACAATTCTGCACTAAAGGTACAAAGTGTGGAGGACAATGAACAAGATAGTGTATTAGTATATTATTGTCATCTGCTTTCCAAACAAACAGGCTGTGAGCATTTGAACTAAGTCTAAACATAATTAGAGCCTGGATTACATCTGCTGCATGACATAAACCCGAAGATACTAGATCACATAAATAGAAATGTGTTAGTTTAAAGAAGATATGAAAGAGATATAAACAGCTCAGACAACTTAGTTTCTGTCAGAACCATGGCAGTTGTAGTTATGGTACATTGGAAACAGCCTGTTTATGAAAACGAGGCAGCAGTGCAACAGTATGGCATTCCTCTTTTACTCTGGCAGACAGCACTTAAATACCAACTTGCAACTTAACACAACAAAATGAGAAATATTTACTGTTCCATAGAACTTTTCTCATGGCAGAATTCGTTGAAGACATTATTTTTCTCACTTGTGAGGTGTCAACGTTTCCATAACACATATTTTTCCCACTGTGGAAAGAAGCAGTTCCTCATTCAGTGGCGTTTGTCTGAGAGCTTGGCATGCCTACACGTGACCAAGTATCCACATGCAGCAGCATTTGTGTTTTGGCTTTGAGCAGAGGTGGTAAGGGAAAACATGATATAGGTGCACAGAAATAGACTGGGTATTTAGGATTCTAAACAGATCTAGGCTAGGCCTCTGCTAGAGCGAAACCTATTTTCTCATCCAACACAGACATTCTGTCATATTCTGGAGGAAAATTCTATAGAGTTGAAAATAAAAATTATCATAGGAATTGAAAATAATTCTTCTGATATTATTCTATCAAAAACCAGATAAAGGAAATTATTTTAGAAGTAAAAAATGTCTTTTACGTGCCCAAGTTTTTGGGAGTCCAACTCAAAATATCTTAAATGGACAATTGTTCTTTTAGAAAGTTGACTTCCAGACTGACACTGAACAGACAGACACTACTGTATATCATCTTTGGCATAGTGAAAGTATCTGCTAGGGAAGCTGTTGCAAAACAGAAAGGCTTGTTTTTCCTGGCCCAGAAAAAGTAAGTTTCTGATAAGTGCTTTTAACTAGGGTTTGCTCCTGAAATGGGGAAGATCTTGCTGTGCACTGTGCAAACATAAGTTATGAACCTGTTAGAAGAAATGCATGTTGTAACCATTCTTGGTAAATAATCAGAGAGAAACTTTCTAAGTTAGTTATATTCTAATAAATGACAGAAAAAGAGAGCAAAATTTTGTAAAACCAGAGTTATTTTGTCTAGAAAGCAAAACATTTTGAAATAGGCAGTAGACATTATTGTATTTGATAAATTCTATGTTCTTTGAGACATTGCACCCCAGCAGATTTCTGTGGCAGTGAAGGATGTCATGACAACTGACTCAGCCTAGGTTAGATTTGCCTTTGTGGCACTGTCTGAGCTCAAGGATATTGCCTGCTGAGATCCTGAAATGTTTTCTTCTTCTAATGCTGATCCTTTCTTTGCCTAGTTGCAGTCATACTTAAAACTCTTACTTAAGCCTATTTATTTTTATTTGTTTTCGGTGTTTATAGTTGGTCATTTGAATGTATTTGGTGTTAGCTAAAGAATTATTTAGGTGTGTTACTTTGAATCATAATTGAAGATTTCTGAGCAAAAATAACCATTTTCCAAGAAAAGTCTTCAGGCTACTTTAAAGGTACCTTACATTTGACATTCCTGCAGTACCTATCCATCACCCAATATACAGAAAACAGCCTTTCACAGTATTATTATACATTACCAACAGACAGTTCTATAGGGTGTAGTAAATCTGTAAGTACTTTAGAGGTTACGTTATTGCAAATTCCAGAAAAAAAAATCCTTTTTTCCTGAACATTTTTCTGTACTATTTGCAGGCCCTCTCATGTTTCTGATGGTGGCAGTGTGGCTAAAAATGGAACATGAATCTTATCTTCAGCATACATAATAAAAAGTAGAAGAATGACTCCAGTCCCAAGTCCAGTTACACACAAAGAGATCCCTAGATGACATGGCAAAAGGAATCTTGGGTAGTTCTGTGGATCCTGCACAAAGGACTGCCAAAGCTTTGGAAGTTGGTCAGTTCAAGTCAAGCTCAATATACAGCACAGATTCAGATAGTACTACCTGCAGAATAACAGTGATAACAATATTGTAGAACATAACAAGACCATGAGACAGTGGAATTCAGGATCCCAAGGGCAGGGAGGGTGGAAAAACAAGTTCAGAATCCTGGACATCAGGGATATCACACAAGCTGACTTTGGCCTCTTCAGAGATCTTGAAAAAATGCTGTGGGATAAGGCCCCTGGGGAAAGGAGGGGCTAAGAAAGATGATTAATATTAAAAGATTACCTCCTACACACTCAAGATTGTTCCATTCCAATGAATAAAAACTCAGACAAAAATTTCAAGAGGGTCATGTGGATAAACAAGTTGCTCCTGGCCATACTCAAACACAAAAAGGATGCAAGGATGTGAGGAGTACAGAATCATTTTCTGAACATTGAGAGATGAAGGTTAGAAAGCTAAAACTACTGGATTTGAATCTAACCAGTGGTGATGGAGACAACCAAAAGGGCTTCTGTAAGTATTTAGGTGACAAAAGGAAGACTAGGTAAAATATGGGCACCTTGCTCAATGAGATGGGGCATCTGGCTACACAGGGCATGGAGAAGGTTGAGGTACTGAATGCCTTTTTTTCTTCCATCATTACTAGCAACACTAGCCTTCAGGAATGCAAGGTCTCAAGGACCAGGAGGAAAAGATTGGATCAAGGAAAATGTACCTCTGATAAGGTAAGGGAATACTTACAGAAATTGGACATACATGAGTCCATAGGCCCTGACGGGATGTGGAGGAAGATGGCAGATGTCATTGTGAGGCTTGCAATAATCATTCAATGATCTTTGGTTGTTCATATGACTGGGAGATGTACCTGAAGACTGGAGGAAGGTAAATCACTTTCATCATTCAGAAGGGCAAGAAGGAAGACCCAGGGAGCTACAGGCTGGTCAGCTTCACTCTGATCCCTGAGGAGAATGATGGAACAGCTAATCCTGGAAACCAATCCCAGGCACACGAACAACAAAATAAATAAAAAAATTATCACCAGGAGTAGTCAGCATGGCTTGACTGAGGGGAAGGGCTTGACCAGCTTGAGAAACTTGTATGGTGGAATGACTGGCCTGGTAGATGAGAGGAGGAGTGAATATTGTTTATCAGGACTTCAGTAAGGCCTTTGGCACTGTCTCCCGTAAGATCCTTATAAGCAAGCTGTTGATAAATGAGCTGGATGAGCAGCAAGGTGAGTTGAGAACCAGCTGAATGGCCAGGTCTAGGGGGTGGTGATCAGAGGCATGAAATCTTTTCTGGACTTTCTTCAGTATGTCCATGTCTGTCTTGTACTGGGACCTCAGAACTGGACACAGTACTCCAGGTGTGGCCTCAGCAGTGGTGAGTAGAGTGGAAGGATCACTTCCCTTGACCTTATGGCAACACTCCTCCTAACACAGCCCAGGATCTTTTCAGCCTTCCTTGCTACAAAGGCTCATTGCTGGTTTTACGTTCAATTTTGCATCTACCAGGACCCCAGAGAAAAGATCCTTTCCAGCTGAGTGGCCCCCAGCATATACTGGTGAATGAGGCTGTTCCTTTCCAGATTCAGGACTTCCCCTTTCCCTTACTGCTAAGCTTCCTGCTCACTTATTCCTGTCATGGTCCCTCTGGATGGCAGCATGGCCATCTGGTATTCAGCCACCCCGCCTGGCTCCCAAATTTGTGTCATCTGCAAACTTGCAGAGGGTACACTCTGCCCCTTCATCCAGACCATTGAGGAAGATATTGAACAGAATTAGAGCCAGCCCTGACTCCTGAGGTACACTGCTAGTTCCTGGGCTCTGACTAGACTCTGTTCCTCACATGTTCAGACAGTTTTCAGTGTACCTCACTGTCTGTCTATCCAGGCCATGCTCCACTGGGTTCTCTGTGAGGCTCCTATGAGAGACAGTGTCAAAGGCCTCACAGCAGTGCAGGTCGACAATATCTGCCCCTCTGCCCTTGTCTTGTACTTTCTTTATCCTTTGCCTCTAATTTCTATTTGTAACTCCCTCACTATGGCTACCAGGGCAGCAGAGCTAAGTGTACCAGTACACAGAGTTTTCAAAACAGTGATCTTCTCAAACAGAGGACCAGTTCCACAGAGGTTTTAAAGCCTTTAACTGAGAAGTGTAGGGTGTAGACAAAATTATCTTTCAGTCCTTGGGGGACGTGAGCCAAGCTAAGCCTGCAGTTCTGCTGCCTGGGCCGAGTGAATTGTGTCCCTGACACCTAGTGGCAACATGGCACTGTGTAGCAGGAATTGAGTCTGTGATTCGCTTTATTTTGGTGCTCACACTTTAGGGAGATGTTTTATTTTCCTTTTCTATGTATTAACCCCCTTTGTACTAATGGAAGACCAAACATCAATCAATGTCTAAAGTCTTAATGGAAGTTCTGATATATAATTAGAAGCCTGAGTAAATAGGGGGATCAAGAATACTGAATAGCTGTTTTGCTTGCAGTATATCAACCATGATTATTTGAACTCAAAATAAAGAGGTAAGTAAGGAAACAAAAGAGGTGCTATTGTAATAAGTAATGACTTTCTAGGGCTAATTTTCTAATCTCCTATAATTTAGACATAGAAGTTATTAAATGGGAAAAAATTAAAAATTATTGGTGGCTGTCCCAGTCACTCTGTTATATCATGGATATGTTCTGCTATGGAATATACCCATACCCTTTTATTCACCCATCATATCTTCCTGAAAAGTTTGATGGTTAATAAAGCAATGTATAGTGAAATGATTCTTGCAATAAGAATTAAAGTGATGGACTAAGGAAGTGTTCATAATCTAAGTATACAGGAATAGAATCTATGGTTTGTATGGTGGAGAGCAGAATTATCAAGTGGGTGAGATGCTGGCTTTTCAGGGATTGGTGCTGTGGAGCAGCTCGCTCTTCTGAAAGATCCCAGCCACTTCATCTGGAGACTGAACATCCAAGTGCTTCCCATCAAACAACTTCATTGACCCTGACTTATCTGAAGATGAGTATGAAAATGTACTATTTTGACAGAGGTAGAAAAAGCACCTACAATGGAAGACTTACAGTGAGCATCTCTGTGGGGAGAGATCACAAAACGTGAAAGAGGCCTGCATTTGGGAACCTCATAAATGGATCCTTAGCTTTGTGCCATTGATATCAGTCCCATGTTTTGCTTCCCAAAACTGCAGCCTCTCTCTTATGTGTCAATGATCATGCCAAACTGATCTCGTAGCTCAAGTCACTTTGTACATAACTCAGTCTTGAAGGAGGGTGGTGATCTGAAATAATTGCAAAGGCATGGCAGTGGTATGTAATGCAAAAGCTTCTCCTTCAACATGACACCAGATGGTGATGCTGCATATCTGTTTGGTGTTAAGTTTTGCACAATGCACATTACATGCACTCTGCGCAAGGGGGATTTTGGCACTGACTTCCATGCAGTCATCATTGGCTCCTGTACAAAGCCAGGAGCCTGGGGCTTGTCACTGGAATGTTGCATACTTACATGTCTCACAGAGCTCACTGAAACTTTTTGCACAAGTTATTTCTCAGCTTATGTGCACGTCAGAGGTTTTGGGACAAGGATAGAATACTCCTGGATATGAAGAAAAGGCACAAAAATCAAAATATATAGAATTAAATAATATAACTATCTTAGCATGCATTGAAATTAATTGAAATGAAGTTTCCATAGAAACATATTCTTCAGGTAAACTGGGATGATAAAATCTTTATTAAAAAAGTAGAATATTAGCTGTCTTTAGGATAGTAATTTTTAAAAGTATGTATATAGGATGAACCAGTGGAAAGCAAAGTATCTGGTCATGCTCCAAAAAATATTTTTATTTACTAGAGAGAGTTGTGTGTATATTGTCTAGACACATATACAGAACTATTTTTATTTTCATCATAGTCATGGTGAGAAAATAATGCTGAGGTGAGGTTTCATTCATCTTCCTAGTGTGAAGTTCAACATAGGTAATGGTTCTTCTGGTTCAGTTTGACATTTTTCACAGATACTTACTTTTCTGTTAAGTCTGTGACACCTTTATAGTAATACCACAAGGGTTGTTTTTTTAGGAGATGTGTTGGAACGCAGTATGCCTTAATAAATTCGTCTACTCTGATTAGTGGTTGCAAACACAAAACTCCATCATCATACTAATGTAGTGTAAAGTTAGCAGTGCCCTTCTAGATCTTTATGAGATCTGCTGTGTTTTCCTGTGTAACCCTGGAACAGGATTTTTTGGACATGTGATACAATGGGGGGACAATTGCAGCACCTTTTTATTCCTAAACTGCTTACAGTGCTTTCAACGTAATTTCATGTAATCATCATATTGCCTTGCTATAGTTGTATTTACAGCACATTAATAAAAACTGCTGGTGGTGAGGAGGCTTTTATATCTGTACTGTATTGCAAAACCTAACAGTTAATTTTCGAAAACTAATTCCTGCTAATGAGTTACTACTCCTGGATGCTTTTGGAGATTCATTAGCAATATGTGCCAGACCTGGCAGCTGTGCTGCTGGGAAATGTTGAGATGCAGGAAGCAGATATGGACTGCAGGCAGCTGCCAGGCAATTATGTAAAGGAAAGTTTCAAGGAAAACACTGCACAGCAGGTGCAGCCCAGGTAAGAACGAGCAATACTGGCCACTGACACAGAAATGGGAAGGGTTGCTGAGATAGAAGCTGGTGGCACACCATGTGAAACACACAGTCCCAAGGCCACAGCAAAGCCTCTGCCTTGCCCGTGGCTGTGATTATGCAGGAACAGGCTGTGACAAAATGAATCTCTCACAACGTGCACTTACATGATATTTTACAATGGATGGATGTAGTTGATGTGTCGTTCATCTGACTAAAAGGTGTCATCCCCATTTAGGCTACAGGCATCTCCCAAAGCCACAGCCTGAGTTCAGTCATGCAGCAGGTACCTCCCTCCCCTGCTTATTCAGAGAGAAGCTTGGAGGCATTGAAGGCTGCAGGTGGAGCTGTTCAGTGCTCCAGCATCCCTGAGCTGCTTGCCAAGGAGGCTGCAGGGCAGCTGCTGAGAGACCCCTCTCCCATGTACCATACATAGCTCTCCTGCAGCAAAAAGACCTTGGAAGCCCATGTTCTTTCCCAACAGTGAGACCCTCTCCTTGCAACACAAGTCCCGAGAAAAGCCAGCATCACTGCAGGGCCAGAGGGCAGCAGCACTACTAGGGACAGCAGATCTTCAGCCTCAGGTGGAGGATTCCCACACCTCAGCCAGTCACTGCCTTCTGCTGATAATGCCGAGAAGAAATACCTTATCTCAGGAATGGCTGGGGTAGTACAGACTTGCAGCAAGGCACAGCATTTCCTTGGGCAAATACTGCACAAGAGTCAAGATAACACTGAGAGATTTTTCTGCTGATAAAATTTCATGGGAAAAATGTGATCCTCAGTTTGTGTTGAGGTCCTTCTTTCTCACTTTTCCCAGATTCTTGGCACCACACAACCAATTATACTCATGGCAGCTCTGCATTAGGCCTGATGAATGAGGCCAAATAGCTCTGCTGTAAGCAGGTCAGTGTGCATATCTGAAATCATTGCTTGTCTAAAATACTCCAAAGCATTATTCCCTTCTCCACAAGGGAATCACCCTTTCTAGGAGGTCACCAGTGTCATGTGGGGCCTCTGAGATGACATAACTCTGGCAAGAACTCCCTTTCCTCCTTCACATTGGGCATCACAAACAAACAGTTTGGGGATTGTCACATGCCCTGCGCTGTGCTCACATGGTTCCACAAGGAATGTGGGTCCATAGGTTTCCTATTGTGGCACCTGACTGATGCTCCACTCTGCAGATGCCTGCACACAGACGGATCTGGGATGTGACAGCGTTGCTGTAGTGAGGGACTAAGTTCGTAGGGCAAGAAACAAGTCCTTTAACACAACTCTTTGTGTCCAGCATGACTGGCAGTAAGATATCAATGCAGACACAAGGTGTCTGCTACTGACGCTACTGATCTCCCATCACTGAGACACCACCAAGCCAATGCACACTGTTTATCTTCTGACCAGATTATGTGTTCTTCCTTTCTCTCTCCAGACCATTGCCAGATGTCTCACAGGCTACGTGGTAACATGGTCTGAAGATGGGCACTTACGTGATTTTTTCCACCACAGGGTGTGACAACTTTTAACAGCCCAAGAGTTAAGATGACTTAGGAACACCAATCTTGACCTCCCTAATACTCCCCTTCTCTCCCTAGTCTCCACTGTAGCTCATAATTTCAAGTCCACACTTTTCCAGGAAAAGAACTGTTTTTCTAGCATGACCTTGATTTTATCTTCTCAATCAAGTGTTTTATATTTTGGGCTCTTTTCAAAAGATTTCCAATGTGCTCCAGAAAACAGAGACTGTCAACTATTCCACAACGAATTGTTGAGGCCCTGCAGAGCACTGTTGCAAGTGTGTAATTTGTCATGGATATATTTCCCACAGTTAATTACTATCTCAACCCTCCAAATAATGAGCTCTGTCAAGCTGATATACAGAAGGAGAGCCAGCACTCAAGTGAGCCCCTGCTGTACTTCATGATCACAGCCTCAGAGGTAAGACAAGCTTGCTCTGCTTGGGACCATGAATTTCAGGAAGATACCTCCTTATTTTGGGTGGAAGTACAAACATAGCATCTTTCCTCCTTCTGTAGCTGTCTCAACATCATCTGAGCTGTGTAGATTGACATCTAAACCTGACATCACAGCAGCAACATCTTTGACATTTACCACCTCTCCTTTTACTGCTCAGGGAATGATTGTTCTGTGGCTGCTGTCGTTTATTCACGGAGTTGCACCCCTGGAGCCACTGACCCCTCAGCCTCTGCAGCAACTGCCAAACCTTTCCTCCTCAAAAGGCTTAGGGATGAGTTCCTCCACCACAACCCAAGTAGACCAGGCAGATGCCACAATTGCTTCCAGACACTCCCAGTTGTTTAGGCCTACAGCTCTTGGACCCTTGTCTATATCTTGCAGAGGTGCTGGTTCTGAATCTGTCCAGACCTAAAGTTTATCCCAGGCCCTAACTCTCCCTAATCCCTAATAACTCTAATTATCACTGGCTTTATAACTATCTAGTGTACAAATTCCTAGTAAGCCTTCTGCATCCTTCTATTCTACAGTCTTCACCAACCTCTATGTTAGGAAGAGTGGGGCAGGAGATTTTATTGCCAGTGGATGAGATTCAGTCTTATCCCCAGCACTTGATTCTAGAGTTGCCTTTTGGTGCAGACATAGTTCTGTCATATATGGAGAGAGCAGGCAGGCAGTCCTTGAGAATGGCACAGGGCATGAAATGTCTGCATAGTGGAGATGTGTTAGCTGTATGTATATGACAGTGACATAGGCATTCCTCAAAGCAAAAATGTCAGAACTGTGCTGCCTACCAAGCACAGACATCCCATCCAGAATATGGGTCTGTTAAAAATTGTGGGGAGTCAAGGCGAATCATGGTCATGCACCACAATATCTAAACTGACACTGGATGCCTGCCTACTTTCAGTTCCAAGTCAGAATCTCAGTGTCCTGGGAGCTAAGGGATTCCAAATCCCCTTACCTGCTATATGCCAGGCATGCAGCACTCTTTTCCACCATGAACTGAGGACAGGTAGCCCTGTTCATGTCATGCTAAGCAGTCCTATTCATTTGGCTGCATGGAAGCAGCCTCCTACTTCTGGATGAAATGTGTAATTGATTTGATTTTCCAAAAGCCGGGGTATGAAGGCCACTTGTCTGCTGAATTTTAATTTGTCTTGTCTTGGTGGAACAGTCTGTGCTGCCATATCTTTTCCTTTCAGCTTCCTTGCTATGATGGTTGCCATGTCTGAAAGCTCATAGCATTCAGTAGAAATTTTCCCCAACTCCTCCAGTATTTATTTTTAGATTTCAATGAGAAAAAAAAACATACTTATCTACAACTCTAGGCAATGACAGCTATTCGGGATCAGAAGCAATGCTGAAATAGTCATGCTCACACACTGCAACAATAAATTCCCTTAACCAAACAGTACTTTGAAGCAGTGCAAGAAGCCCACCCCAGAACTGCTTTATCAGCTGTCCCCTTTTAAGAAGATTAAACTGTTATATTTCTGTGCTGCTGCTTTCATCTTCCCTTTGTGAATGTCATCCAGGCCTCCAGGCAAGCATAGCTGCTTATCCTCATCTGGAGACTTTAAGTCAGGAAAAATGAGGGTGAGAGAAAAGAAAAATTACCGACGTATTTGTGGGGTTATGTATGAAAAGAGTATGGTTAAAAAATGGAAGTCATGGTTTTCTAACACTGCAGTGTAAACTCAGAGCTAGGACACTGCTTGAAAACTTTCATTGTGCACTGACACATTGATGGCCACTCTACAAAGATACAGATCATTACTGTAATTAGCACCTACTGTTGTGTGTCTGTAGATGGGACATTAAGGCCAGAATTTTCTATTAATTCACACCAATTATTACATCCAGTTTATGGCTAAAGCATAATGAAAAGGTGAACAAAGATGACTGTCTTGAGCAGAACAAAGTATGAAAAATAAGGGACATTTCAAAGAGACATTTTAGATAAATACTTTCCCTTAGAATCTTCTCTGCATAATGCATTTCTACTTTCAATCGTATGAATAATTTGCCATAAGGTTCAATTTGTTGTCAAAAATAGCACTTACCTGCTTTCATACATTTTAATACATTTTCATGATGTATGAAATTCATGCATCACCTTGTATGTACCATTGATTTTAATTTTGTTAAAGCTAAGCTTCAAGTTAATATTTAGGCGGTCTCAGGAATTCTATAAAGGAGTAGCCTCTTTTGATGTTTGCAAAAATGCAAATTGTTGTTGTTTTAAATCAAACATAAAGGTATGGACTTTGAACCAAAGGTGGTGTGGTGAAATGAGACTATCATTTATAAAAAGAACATGATAATTGTAAAGATAGCTGGGTGCTGCTGGTAATTCTGTAAAGTCAGATATTTCTATTGTTCCCTCCATCAAAACTATTGAGTTCTCAGGAACTCTAAACAGAGGTGAAAGGAGACAGCTGTGTATTTGGTTTTTAACAGAGCATTTCAGAGTCTGTGTTCCCTAAACTGTCCAGTCCTGCCCCAAGCCCATTTCACTTCCAGGCGCTGCCACTCAAGCTGTGGAGCTCTCCTTTTGCAGCTTCCTCAGTAATTCAGAACATGAGCACAGTAGCAAAGCACAGTAAAAGCCTTCAAGCCTGAAGTCCTCTCCATGCTGCTGAGTCTGCATGACCATTGCCAGGAATTGGGGAAGTGTTTCCCAGAATGTTCCACTTCCAGGTTAGCTGCTTTACTGACATGTTTCCAAACCCTTCCCAGTACACTGAATCTTTTCAAATAAAAGGAATTGGTTGCATTACGTGACAAGCATCTGCTATTTACAAAGGCGAAATTTCTGGAGCCTTTCTTTTTTGCAGGCCATTTCTGTACCTTGGTTACAAGTGCAAAATCAGAAGCCTGGGCAATTATGTGTTTTAGCAGGCAGAGTCTCAGATGTGAAGTCAAGTTCGTGATTCCTATTTCAGATGTACAGAACTGTAGAGTTTTAGGACAACAACTCCTTGGTGACAATGTTGCAGGAAAATGAGGAACAAAGAAAAGAGGCTTAGAAAAGAGCCTGTCACTAAAATAATTGTTTCTAAGAGCACGCAGTTGCAGTATGTTTGAAGAGTAGCCCAAATCCAGAACAGCATGGAACTCACTCATCTGCTACAGATATCCCTTTACCTTCTACTTGTAAACATCATCTCTTATTGTTGATGTTTTTTCTGAGAAAGAATTTAACCTTTTTAAGATATGTGGGGGTTTTTTTTTGTTTGTTTTTTGTTGGTTTTTTTTGCTTTATACATGTGTTTGGACAAAGATCTTGAAACTGGCAATCTACCAATAGGAAATCAATTGACATAGGAATTATTAGTGACTCTGTACCAGATACATTTAAAATCTTAATTTGTATTCTCGGATGTATTGTGGCTATTCAGATGCAGAAATTTGAACTCGGTGATCTGCCTGGAGAGCTAATCGATTTCAGCAAACAGTAAAAAAAAGCTCTCCAATACTTTCTGCTTAACTTTTTTTATAACTGAGCAAGCACCCATGCATTTCTTACATGAGTAACTAACTAGTTCACTTGTGAAGGAAAGATTTCTGAAGGCATGTGATATAGTGCCCTAGAGTGACTTTACTTCTGTAACAGTAAACTTGACTTCAGAAGTGATATTCCTCACATTTTCTAAAGCTTGCTTTCATTCTGCTTTTTGATCCTTTGTTTAAATCATTGCTTTCGAAAAGCTGGAAGGCATTTTGTAACATCCTTTGTTATTTGCCAAGCCCAGGTTATGCCTACGATGGAAAGTGTCTAAAATGTGTTGCCATTTCCACTAAGCCTTGGAAATGTCTGCTTTGAAATTAATTTTTAATCTTCCAGTGGCACAAACTTCCTAGAGGGTTTGCTCATTTATTAATGCCCTCTGTGATGTAGGAGTTGCTAGTGCCTGAGGCAGGGAAATGCAATGCACTACTAATTATTACTAATTAGTTGTCTTATGTTGCATCATAAACAGTTATTCGTTTGCCAGAGCAACTTAGGCCCATCTTCATTAATAACTTAAATGTGAACAACTCTATATAAAGTAACTTCAAAATGAACACATGTAAAATTGTTTTCCCTTGAACTTTTCCAATCTAGCAATTAACCACATATTGCACTTATTAATGCGCATGGAAACATCTACATTTTATATCTGTGCAAGCTAGAAGAGGAATGACAGGCAAACAATGAATTTTCAAAATTTTAACAATAGCCTTTTTCTACACAATCCATGGTCTGTGATGAACCTCAAACTTTCCCTTAATGTTTGATTTCTCTTCAGATGACAGCGTGGTGGCTGTGTGTCCACAGACAACTGACCTCTGCTGCAGGGAAGGCAGCTTGCCAGACATCTGTATTTGCTGGCCAGTTTGCCCTCTGTTGTTCTCATAAAGCAATCTGAGGCTACAATAACCAGCTTCTGAACTCACAGAATGAGAACATAAAAGTTTTGAAAATAATCTTAACTCTGTGCTTCTGCACATTCACCTGGTGATTAAGACATACATAATCAACAATGCTATGAGCAGAATATAATGAGTTGGATAATATTATGGATTTGTGTTTAATGGGAAAATGTAAAATTAGTTCATATCCTGTGGTATACTGAAATGACTGGATATTTTTCATTAAAAGCAGTTACAAAGGCATTCTTGATCATAATTATTTTGTTTTGAAAAATTAATATAACCATATCTTCTTAATGTATGAAGATTTTATCTCTGTCTTGTAAAATTACTGAAAACACAATTTGCATTCCTAAAGCAAGAAGTCCACAAAAATGGTGAGACCTTGTGCTGTGGTAGATTAGAGAAGACAATGGTGAGATTGAGGTCAAAGAGGACAGAGTATCACTTATAAGGAAATGTTTTATTCCTTCAGAGAACTCCTTAAGTGGGCTGCTCATGAATTTTTCTTGAGTTCCTGGAGGTTTTTACTTGTTGGAACACCTAAACTATACAATCTAGGATTCCTTCTCTCCAAATTTTCTTACAATGGGTGATTCTGAGGAGAAATTAGTGGGGTTTTTTATATCCTACTCTGGCCACTGAAGTGATTTCTGAACTCCTCTGTATACAATTCCCAATTTTTAAACAATTATTTTAATATATCTGTCATTATGGTTGATGAGGATTTTTAAACAATTTTCCTTGACACATACATTTCAATCTTTTATTTTTACGCTTTCAAAGACTGAATCACCTCTGGCAAATATGAACAGTTATCAAAATTGTGTCCCATTGAACTGGGGTTTACAGGGTTTTTAAAGAAATGTCTGATGTAGTTATTGCTAGAACACAAAATACCATTATTTATCACAAAAAAATCCAGGGCTTAACAAGCTCTGGAAACCTATTTATGACATATATTAGTATGTCTGATATCATCAAACAACGTGATGTGATACGATTGTGGTACCGTGGCATCATGGTTATATGGATAGGAGAGCATGTTAACAATAGCAGGATCTCCTCAGGCCCCATGGAGAACCAGTCTCATCTGACAATTTAGGAATACTAAATGATTCCAAGGCCCTCGTAGGTCAGGAACAATTTAAAGCAATCTGCTGAGTTTGCAGGGAATTTGCAAGTGACACAAAATTCAAAGGAACCTAAACAAATCCTGTGGCATTTATGTTAAAGCTGAGACTAAGGCCAACACTACAGCACTTTCAAAAGCAAAAAACAGTTTCTGAAGTTCAGTTTTGGGTGTCTGATATTGAAACGGTCTTATTTTAATAGAGAGTTGCAAACTAAATGCCCCCAAACTCAAAAGTTTTCATATTGTGTTTTTAAAACCATAGGGTTTTTTCCACATGCTCCAACCTGCAGAAGCAGAAAATATTGCTCTTTAAGGACTTTTACAGTAGAGCAAAAGATTAATCTTTTCTGATTCAACTCAAATTAAATTGAGAAACTGTTATTTCATCACTGTATCCTCTCCAGCAATGGAAGCTTTTGTTCCTCTTCAGAATTCTTTGTCACTGCCCAGGTGAAGTCTTGCTGGGTCTGTCAGGAACTGGGTGATGTGAATCCTTTATGGCTTTTCAGTGGGCTGGGTATACCTCGCTCTTCAAAAAGAGGGTCCAGGACAGGCTCTAGACCTCAAATGACAGTGGCTGGAATTAGTGTTTCCCACCAAGAGATTGGACTCCAGGGACAGGGTACCTTTCCTGTTCTCTTGCACTAGAGGGATGGAGAACAGTGAGTTGTAAGTCCAGGATATCACATTTTTAAAGGACAAACCATGGTACTAAAGGGTACATGTTTTCCTCGTGTGTGGGGCAACACACCTGTGCAGTAAGGGAGAAGGAAGCTGGGTTATCTGCACTGGAGGTGGGTGCTATTTACAGTAATGTGGGCAATCTCCAACAGCTCTGCTTGGCACCTATTTCCCATGGGATGGATATGTTGGGCTGTGGAGAGAAGCAAAGACAATGCTAGAAGTCTGGCCCCCTTTCTGGTACCTGTCTCCACATGAGTGGTGTGAGGAAACAGGGGCAAACCTAAACCTCTGCCTTTGGGCAGTCTTGTCCTTATTTAACCATGAAAAGCTTGGTCTCATTCATCTGTTCTGGAGCTCTTCCTTTTCTTCCAGAAAGAAACAGGGCTAATCAGAGCCCGGTACCCTCATGGCAGTTGACCAGGCTGCTACGGGGCTGCTGGCCAGGCTGCCCTGGGGTGATGGTGAGGCTGGCCTGGGGGGGGATATCCTAGAGGTGATCACCCTTAGAGGGGGATGGCTGAGCCGCTGTGGGGCTGCCAGCTGCTGCCCTGAGGATGGTGTCAGGGATGCCGCCTGGGCTGCCGTGGTGCTGGTGGCTGCTGCCATGGGATGGTGTCAGGGATGCTGAGGAGGTGGCGGTGGATGCTGCCTGGGCTGCCGTGGGGCAGCCGGTGTGTGCTGACAGCCGCGCAGCTGCCGGCTCGGCGGCTCCTCGGGCAAAGCCGGTGCCACTGTAGGGGTGACAGCGAGGGGAGCACGGCGGAGCCGAGGGAGCGCACTCAAGGCCGG
>JAHLSL010000022.1:23300973-23320231 GCA_025920805.1 Petroica traversi
CCCTGGGCGCCTCCGGCCCCGGCTGCGAGCGGCGGCCGCAGGCTCCCGGCTGGTGCCTGAGCTCCGAACAGCTTAAAGGAAAAAGGGGGTGGTAAAAGTTTTTCACCTATTATTCTTAGCTCACTACAGCGTGAGCGGTAGTGGGTTTACTCGAGTGCAGGACGACAGCGGACTGTAAATAGATCTTTTCCCCTTCCTAAGGTGATTAGTGAGAGAAGGAGGGAGTCAGCCTTTTTTCACTGGTAGTCCACTGAAATAGATTTTCAAAAGGATGTTGTTGCAGTTACATCATCCCGAGAATCCCCCACGGTCAGCAGAGAACATAAGGCCCCAGATTTCCTAGACAAAGCACTGGTTTTATAGACTGGAACAAAGTTTGTGTTTCTGTCAATATTGCCATTGACAGAAAGTACAGACTTGAGCTATAAACGCATATAACATAAGGATTCTTGGCCGGTCAGGCAATCCAGCCTGCTAATATAGAGGGCATGAGATGGAAGGGCCTGATAGGAAGTTGGAATGTGACTTTGGCACTTGCACCTGGCAATTTATCCTGACATGCAGAGTTTTGTCAGTGCTTTGCTTCTACATGAGGACTTTAAATTACATTGGAAATTGCACTAAATATCATGAAACATGGGACTGCAAAACCTGTTTCAGAATGGAAATCCCAAATCCCAGGACTGCCTCTCTCCTGATAGATGGTGTTATCAGAGGAATTAGGGAATTTAATTTCTGTTACTACCAATGTGCTTTGTTGAAGTGCCTCATTTGCACTTGCTAAGTTAATGGGGAAATGTTACGTTTGTTATTCTGATTCTTTTAAGCTCTTTTCTATGTTTGTTTGTTTTTATTTTCATTTGAGATGGCATCTCTAGTAACATCCTCCATATTTAGTGAAAACAGATAAAATTCTTTTAATAATTTCTCTGCAGTCTTTTTTTCTGCAAGAATGGGTTTCTTCAATACAAACCTTGGGGCTGCATCCAGGTCTTCTCCCCGTGGGTGTGCTCACTGTGACACCCATCCTTTGCTTTATTTTCTTCTCCCAGAATCATTCATTTATAGTCCATAAAAATACAAAATGTGTTCCCCCTTCTGTACCTTCTATGTGAACAGACTATTTTGAAGACTGGGACTTGCCATCATCTTCCTTGATAAATGAGACTTCTGAGGGCCAATATGTGGAGATGTAAACATGGTTAGAGTTGGATTGGCTAGATTTCTCTCAGCTCTAACACCTCTGCCTCAAATTAGTCTGCCATAAAAATACACTAACTTTAGTGCTGCCTTATCCACAGTTTAAGAGAGGAATCTTTAAAAGAGCAGCAATAAACCACACCCTACACATGCAGTAATCATTGGATGTTTGGAAATCTGGCTACTCAAAGAATAGTTAGGGAAATGTTATTTTGTACCCCACAGATCTTAAGTTAAGGATCTGACCTTCCAGTTCTTTCTATAGAAGGAAGGGCACTGAGCTGCCCTCCTTTGTGATGCCTTTCAGTGGCTATTTTTTTCATTATTGAAATGTGTCTGTTTTCCAGTGTATGTTTCCAACTTTAGTTTTCTGGTTCCTGTTATGGCTTCTGTAGATAAAAGCCTGGCTTTAGCAGCCGTCTTCAGTATAGGTACACTAAATGATGCAGCAAGAATTTACCTGCCTTATTTTCAAATAAATTAACAGATTAAGCCCCTAGTTCATTTCTTTTGTAAGGCAGGTTTCAAAAAGCATTCCTTGTTGCCCCCTGTTTTCCAGCCTGCAAAAAGAGAGAGGGGGAATATTAGATACAGCTGGTTGTAACGGGTTGTGGTAGAAGTACCACCATTGCAGGATATTGGACAATTGGAAATGGGCTGGAAGGGAAAAAGATAAGGAATGGAAACAGAAAAAACGTAAGTGTATAGAAAGGCAGCAGTGGTTTTCAAAGCTTCACTTACTCCTGCTAATGATTCCGGTAATCATGTGGTATCTTTCAGCTCCTAAAACTTAACTTCTCACAGAGATTCTAAATGTATTCATGGTCACTCTGTAGGACTACTGAGGCTTATTAACCAGGTCTATGCCTCAAGTGCTCTGTTGAGCTCCTTTGGCTTGGTTTGACCAGCAGCAGAAGAGTAATTAGGAATCTTCCAGAGTTACCAACACCAAGTTCCAAAATGAGTTGCTGCTTGGAGGTGGTTGCGGGACGTTAATAAAATGATCTTCCTTGTCCTTTTCATTTGCTTTAATTTTCAGAGAAGTTGGAGGGAAGTAATCCCCATTGAGATGCATGGGATAATTCATATCTGCAGAGATATGGTCTGAAGCTTTCTACAGCCATAGTCAGACATAATGACCTCTCAGTGCAATACTCATCTGATATGTTCAGATTTTTATTTTAAAAACTTACATGAAACAAACCATAATGACTCTAGATGTAACCTGTGTTTAAAAGAGATATTTTCCATCCGAAATACTAATGGAATATGATGGCAAAGTGTCCTTAAATTCAACTTATATTGGTAAAACTGTGCTTTTGCCAGTGCAGCTTATTTCTGTTTGTCAGAGAAACACAAGTCCTGCAGGTGAGCACACATTCATGGGTCCATATGGGGACTTGCTTTCCAGATGAGGGCTAGAATGGTATTCCCCTCAGCTGCTTGTGAGTAGGCAGAAATGGTAATGCAGGAATGATACTGCTTAACAAAGAGACCCTGACTCAGTCTAAGTCTCAGATCGATGCAATATGGCCGTTTTGCTACTTGGTAATAATCAATCTAAAAGTGTGTTAGTTCTATTTAGTTAGAGATGACATTGGGAGCTGTTGTTCACTTGGCCATCTGCAAGCCTCAAAATAAGGCAGTTTACATGAGCTTGCTCCCCCAATACTGTTCATTTTACATGGCATCATCTTGCCAACTTTTCCGGGAAGATGGCTACTTCCAGGCAGATGGCAGGAGCTGCAGGAAGCTGTGAAGCAGACTAATGTGTGAGCCATAGATCTTAGAGACACAAGATACTGCTGATCATCTGTGACAGGTGATGTACCAACTCCTCCTGAGCTTAAAACTATACCCCTTCTTTTTTAACTGTGCTTCTTCAGCACTTTTTGTTGTACGTTTTGAGGCAGGAGCTTTCTGAGTATCTGGGAGTGCAGTGCAGCATGGAGAAGGCATGAAGCAGGACTGACAGTTTCTTGAAGCCTTTTGTGGGCAGCACACTGTAACTCCATGCTCAAGTTTAAGGACAGACAGAGATCTCAGCCCTATCACTGCTGTCAGTAATAGGAGTTTCTGTCTGACTTCTCTGGTGGTGCACCTAACCTCTAGAGTGATGGCAGAAGCTAGCTGAACTCATTGTTTAAAAGCCATGATTCTTCTCCAAACGCTATTGAAGGAAATGAGAGTTTTGCATTGACTAAACAGAGTTTGTATGAGTCCCTGTCTACTGCTGCATTGACCTGTGTGCAGATATCTGTTACCTGATGAGTAAGAGCTGCTTAGATGTCTTCCGTGATTCTTGGCTCTTAGTCTTAAAGTACATGTTTTATATTTAACACTGCTCCCATGCATGTGAATTAGCTTACCTGATCTGGAGAGACAAGTTACATCAACCTGAGGAACAGACCTCCTGGGAGCCCTTCTGGAGCAGTGCAGTTCTACCCTGTGTGTTCCCCAGGTGCTTGCTGTCCCTACCTGGCCCTAGAATAATTAATGAATAATGTGGTAAATGGAGAAGGCTCCTTTATGGTCACCCAGCAGAAAACAATTACTGAAGGAATATTTTAAAGATGTAACTTTCTGTTTAAAGTGATATATTTTCTTCACATTTCCTTTCCCCCTTGCTATCATTCTTTGAGGCTTACCCTTTTCTCTTTTCCTCAATGGTTGTCTTAACATCACATTCCCTTCTTTCTGGTCTCCCCTTCTCCTCGCTTTTGTTTTCTCACCCTAGCAGAGAAATTATATTAGTTCCTTGTTCTTTTCTCCCTACATCTGTGATATGGTACAAATAATTCCAAGTCCTGTTCCTCAGTTATTAATTTTTCTCTTCAGCCCAGCAGAAAGATGCAGTGTGTTTTGTGTTCAAACAATGAGAAGTTATAGTAAGGCAAAGACATAAAACTACCTAGTATGATTAAATATAAATAAGTATAATGGAGGATATATTTCTTATCTATTTATATCACTTTATATCAAGCCTTCCTTGATTCTAATATTTTCAGTCTGAATTTGACAGAAAAAGCTATGTTATATTAGTACTGAAACTATGCTGTGCTAGTATTGAAAGTTAATCACTGTAGGTCTTGTACCACATACAGGGAAAATATGGATTTCTCTTGCCTTAAACTATTCACCCCTTCTGTTTTGTATCCATTAACAGAGACCTTTGCTTTTAAAGGGACTAGACAGCTGTATTAAATCCTTACTATTCAAGGCATGCCCTTGTTTCGTGTTTTGCACATTAGGCCACCACTGTTAGGATCAGAGTGGTTACCAGGTCACTTGGTAATTGGGGCAAAGACATTTCAAATGATTGCTATTGTATATTTCCAGGAATTAAAATATTTAATAAAACAGGGTTACAGAAAAAAAAAAACAACAACAAACCAACCCAGACAGTTTCTAATGTTTTCTTGTATTTGAATCTGACTGTCCTGGTATAAAGACTGTTCCACTGACACTGAGTTTTTAAAAGAATTTCTTCTCAGATTCTCACAGCACAAAGTTGGGGGACTATCTAAACTCATGTGACTTGTTTCATAATACATGTTTATCTTCTCTTTAAGTAATATAATAGATTTGCCATTTTTGTTAATCTCACTATTCAAAGTCATATGGCACTGTTGTTTCTTTCATCAGTTTGTTTCTAATTACATTTTGAGCAATTGCTGAACCAGAAGGTGGTTTGTATCACAATTTTGGTGTATTTCAGATCTTAGCTTGCCTCTAAATGAATTAATTCTTTGTCCTTTTTAGCTCAAACTGCTCATAGAGCTTTGTCACACGCTTATAGCACTTTTTTACAGGCTATCAACTTCTGCCACTCTTCATTGCCTAGGAACACAAATTACTTCTGCAAAAAACAGAGACAAGATAATTCAGGTTATATGAATTTAGAACTGTAAACTGTGTGGTGCATTAAACAATGAAGGGCTTAGAAATCTATAACCTTTTGGAATGAAACAAGAAATTTGACCTAAATCATACCCCCTAGTGTGCAGTTAGCTATTCATGTACATAATCTGCTGCACTTGGCAAAGCCTGTGAATGTTGTATCCTTGCCTTTCACTATCTCCACAGTAGTAATAATAATACAACAAAAATTGTGCTGATGGGATAGGAGGGTATTGTACTGGAGACAAAATTTAAAAAAACAGTGATGCCATTCCTCTTTGTACTGAAAGAGCCCGTGGGAAAACTGTCTCTTTATTTCCCACAATATTTTCTTTTTCACAGAAAGATGAATAGCAAGAAAATGCAGGAAAGTCCAGTTTCTCAGCCTTTAAGGGACTGTGTAAATATTTTAAAAATACCTGGTGCAAATTCAGTACTTTTTCTGATAATTATAAATTAAATAGCTTTTGGATTTTTCCCGTATGTTTAAAGCCTAGAACTCAAAAGATGACAGTAAATTATGTGCTCTGTAAGAGGTTAGGATGGAAAAACCCTTATGTTTCAGCCTTACTACTGGTGCTGTCCACACCTTTTACAGCAGCCTTTATTTACATAACACTTATTGGCTTTACTGTTACTTATCAATGACTCAGAAGAGGGGAGGTAAAAAACTCTAGACTTCCACCTTGACAAACATATGAGTCTTTTTGAAAAAAAATTATAATAAAATGCAGCAGTAATATTAGTTAATACTACTATTGATTTTGAAGTCTTTAAATGGAGCTCATGCCTCCTCAGTGTTCATTCAGTAAAGCTTAATTTAGTTAAATTTTTTCCTCAGAAAGTTTCTGATCTCACTCAATCAAGTGATGAATTAGGATTAAGTATGATTAAAATTGGTGGCCTCTCATTTTTTGTGTTGTTTTTTTTGTTGTACTCTGTGTGTGTGTGTGTGTATTTATATATATATGTATATATATATATATATATATACACACACACACACATATAAGACTGCTGTGCTTTCATAATGTCCATTTTTGCTAAAGAATTAATTTTAAATGCCACCCAATTAACTATTGGGTAACAGTTAAAGTTAACTAAAATTATTGCTCCTGGGTTCTCTCTGGTTCTCTCTTGTGATACTGCCACAATTTGTAGAGTTTTTAAACTATATTATGCTCTTAATCCTCAAGACTTCCTTTTGGAACCTGTTTAACAGTTTGATGTGGCTGAAAACCATACATGGACCATTTCTGATTGCCTTGTGGACCTTCAGTGGTCCAGTATTTTGACAGCCACTAGTAAGTGTTGATCTATTTTTCAAAACTATCTCTATCATGTTCCCCATCTGAAGAGAACTGGTGGTCCCTAAGTAATGCCTTGGTCTCAAATTCTGGAGCCAAGGTCCTGGTGTAGTGGACCATGCAATGAGGCTTCTGAAGGAGTCCTGCAGAGTGCTTCAGGGATGTGATTGCCCCACCTTCAGAGTGGGGACTTGTTTGCTTTTGCTCTCAGTCAGCCCATTTGCCAAGCTTCTTCTCAGTGGAAGCCAGGGCATTTGAGAGATATGTGTGTGTGTGGGAGAGACGAGCTCATGTGCAGCCAGCCTTGCCTTTGTAGGAGGCTGTGCTTAAAGTGAAGAGTGTGTCCACATCTTATACCTGGATTGCATAGTTGAATTCCCCAAACTCGAAGTTCTTATGGTGCCTAGGAAGCTCAGCTGCATCCAAACTGACAAAATGGTGTGCAAACATAAACTAAAATTGCTGCTCTCAAAAATCAGCTTGGCTGTCACATAGCTCCTGAAGCACGGGCAGTGCCTAAAAACTCATGTTTTCACCTTTTTCGCCCTTTTCTGAAGTGAACATTGAACCCTTTTCAAGGTTCTTATCCTTGAACCCCTAGACTCGACAGCCCTGGTGCCCACTCTGTCTCTCTGAGGCTGCTCCATCCAGTTGTCATTCCATGAGCCCTTCTGCCAGACTGTGCTCCATGTCGAGCTGCAGCTCACAGCATCCTCTACGGCTTCTAGTGGACCCTGGTTTTAATGGGACTCACCTAAAGTAAAGGAGTCTCAGGTAATTTTTGCTTTTGCCTAAAGAGATATTTGCCTTCATCTGTGCTCTGACCAGCAAACTATGTGTCTTCTGCAGTAGGTACCTTTCCAGTCTCTTCCACTGAAGCTGCTTCACATAAGTCTAAAATATTAAAGTGTCTTTGGGTGCAACAGAGCATGTGGGAGAAAGAGAAAGGATTCTTTAGCACCTTGCTTCAAACACAAAAAAGAAAGAGGAGTCTTTGGCTCCAGATTGTATATAGAGCATTGTATTGTAAATTAAACAGTCACTGCATATAATATAAACTAACCCTGAAACAAAGACTAGAACCCAGGAGCCTCTGTTAGGGATTAATGTTCGCTCTCTTGCTTCTGCTTCTTCTGGTCCAATGAATCTTTGCAGAGAAGAAATGACTAGAAAATAGCTTCAATGGTTAAGAATGCAATCTCCAGTCCTCCAGTCCTTCTCACTCATTAGCCAATAGTCACCCTAGGAATGTGGGTTTTGGTCTTCTCAAGACAAAAAAAAGTCCAACTCCCTCCCAAAAAACCCCACAAACAAACAAACAAACAAACAAACACCAAAACATGTTTCTCCTGTTTGGGTGGAACACTTTAGCCACAGGAAAGATAAATGGAAGGTATAGACTTCTTTATTCTTAGTCCTCTCTCATATTCAAGTTCTTTGCACATGTTCTTCAAAATATGCTGTTAGACATCTGCATTTATCATCTTGTCTTGTTATCAGGACGTGTCTTTTTTTTCTTCTGTTAATCAGCAGGCATGTTTAGCTAAGGCAGGCTCTGAACATTCATCTTGCTTTGTTAGTACCGCCAGATAAGCCTTGGGAAGTACAAAGAGAATTGTGGTGTTTGTTCTACTTTTTGAGAACTTTCTGTGTATTTCTTACAGCCAGGGCTCTTCCTTGCTTTCTAAATCTTTATCTGTCTTGACTTCAGAGCTGAAATCAATGTGAAATATTTTTAACCTAGTTACATCCTTACAGATATCAGCAGCAAAGCAAAGCATTAAGAAAGAAATGATATCTGGATAAGTCTTCCAGCAAAACCTGTGTGATGGCAGCATAGCTTGTCCTTTGATGTCTCTCTGGTAGTTGTCATAACTGGGTTAAGAATCAGACACTAGAGCATGCATTTTTCATGTCTGAGTAAATGGCTTTAAGTATCACTTTGCTTGCCATGAACCACTAGGGTTATCTCAGAAGGAGGGCGGAAAAGTCAGAGGGGTCAGTTTTACCTCCCATATGGAATGAAAGTACATGTTTTAATGGCTGAAATATTTTCAGGATGGAGAAAATGAGTCTTTGTTCCACTTCAGGAGAGACTAGCAGACATCTTGAAGCAAAAGTCGATGTTAGGTTTTAGTAAGTCATTAAATATACCCCTGGGAGGCATTTTGGTACTGTTACGATGAACAAGATATTTTATATAGGTTTTGAAGAAATGGTCATGTCAGTGATAGCAGCATATATCATTGACATCTGATCATTGTATAAGAAATGCATACAAAAGAATTTGAAATCAAAAACATTAAATACAAGGCTCTTGTTTTTTAGATCAGTGACCTGCAGGTTTAGATTGAGGTTTAGATTTTTACCTCTCTCATATTATCCATCTCTAAAATCTTACCAATTTCCAGCTTTCATTTGGTTGTCTTTTAATGTCAGAAAACATCTTTAAATTATCCTGCTAGGTCACAGAATCATAGAATGGCTGGGGTTGAAAGGGACCTTTGAGAACATCTAATTCAAAGCTCCCTTCAGTGGATAGAGACACCTTTCACTCAAAGCTCCATCCAGCCTGGAATTTAAACACATCCAGGGATGGGGCATCCACAGCTTCTCTGGGAACCTGTTCCAGTGCCTCACCACCATCACAGAAAACTTTTTTTCCTAATATCCAATCTAAACCTGCTTTTATTTAGTTTTAATCCCTTCCCCTTGTCCTGTCACTTTCATGTTATAAAAAGTCTCTCTGTCTTTCTTGTAGGCTCCTTTCAGCCTACAAGCCTACTTTAGGTCATCCCAAAGTCCTCTTTTCCAGGCTGAATAAATCCAAATCTCAGCCTTTCCTCACAGGAGATGTACTCCATCTCTCTAATTAGCTCGATGGCCTCCTCTGGACTCTCTTCAACAGGTTCATGTCTTTCCTGTGCTGGCACCCCAGAGCTGGATGCAGGGTTCCAGGTAGGGTCTCTCACCAAAACAGGGCAGAGCAGAGGGGCAGAATCCCCTCCCTCCCTCCCCTGCTGCCCACGCTGCTTTTGGTGCAGCCCAGAACATATTTGACTTTCTGGTCTGTGAGTGCTCATGGCCAGGTCATGTCCAGCCTCTCATCCACCTGCACCCCTGGGTCCTTGTCAGCAGGGCTGCTCTTGGTCTGTTCATCCTGAATTTCAAGCTGAGAAATTCACAGAAAATAACACGGTGCAATGAGAAAGAAGAGTTAATGTGTGGGGAATGTACAGTAACAAAATTTGAAATTTCACTGTGTCCATTCCCACCTTTGTACAGTGTCCTGTGTGTAACTGTAGCCAGACCAGTAAAAGATAACAGAGACAGAAGCTAATAGAGAGGGAAGTGACCAAGAATGCTTAAGAGTCTTCTGTTCTACAAGATATAAGTGTTGTCAAGCATGCAAGTGGTTGCTTTGTTAAAAACATTCTCTCTTTGTAACTGGGGCACAGTTCCTCCCTCAGATCCCTGGGAAGCACAAAGCATTATTGGCTCCTGCGTCGAGGACCATCTGAGATCATTGTGCAGTTATAACTGCTTATTAATGCTTACTGGGAGAAAATCCAAGACATTTGAAAAAACCTGTTTAAAGTCCATTTTTCTTTGAGGTGATGCATGCAGTTGGTTCTGTGGAGCTCAATGTAAAGGGAGCATATTTGGTGCAAGATGTGCAGCAGTTTTGCTAGAGTGACGTGTTAGTGTGAGTCCTTGAGTTTGTTCGGCTCCTTGCTGGAAGGTTGTGTGTTTCTTGCTCATCTCCAGTGAGTTGTTGCCAGTAGCCTCTCTTCAACCTTGATGGCTCTTCCATGATGCTATGTTTGTTGGAATTGAAAAAGTCATGATAAATGTAAGAGACTAAAGGGGCATGAGAGAAAGGGATGATAAGAAGGTATTGCTTCATTGGTACTACTGCTGGTGTTGGAAGAATGGGCAGTAGCAGAGTTCTGCTCACATGCTGCTTTGTGGGGTCCCTGCAATTCTGCTGAAACTGTGTTAAATTTGTAGTAGGGCCTTTATGGAAGAGCAAGAGTGAAAGGATTAAATGGTAATAGATTGTAAGGGATGTGTAACTGAGCAGTTGTTGGTACATATCTTATACCCTGTCAGCATCAAAATGAATAGGCTAGAGATGTGCTGACCTGTTGCATAGCAACTAGGAGGGAGCACAGAACCCAAATCTCTGGATGCTTGTGATTTGTAAACCTTTACAGAACAAAGTACAAGACCTTTGCCCATCTGCTAGAAATGTTCAGAAGCTGAAGGATAAAAATGGTACATTCCCTAGAATGTAACACTTGACAACCATTTTTATTTATAGATAAATACACAGATGCAGTGTAAAAAGCCGAACTGTTTTGCCTCAAGGTTATGTAGAAAAAATACTTAGTCTCTCCAGTTTTACTTAGTGTTTTCCTGAATTCATCACACACAGGAGATTCCTTTAAATATTGCAAATGCTAAGTTTTTGCAGCTGCAAATATTTGCTCATTGTTGTGATCTCGTAAACATTGATATGCCCATTTAGCAAAATTATTTATGTTATTCAGCTGAAGTCAAGTACAAATTCTGATGCATGATGAAAAGAGGCACTCATGTTTATTTAAAAATTGCTGTTGAGATGCTTCCAGCCCCTCTTGCCCATTTGAAGTGTGTTTCAAACATTATTTTCAAATGAATGCCATGTATTCAAATGCATTTATACTAGGGTAGCAACTCCCTCTGGTTTCTTGCAGACCAAAGCTGTTTATGTGCTTTGTACAGTTTCATACTTTGCATGCACACTTCACAGTTGTAGGAGTCATAGGTAGATCTCGTGGGAATTTTTTTCTATTATAAAAATACATAATATTCCTAACTGTAAGAAAGATGCTCATTTTTACCAAAGAGAGATAAATATGGTACATTATAGAAATTCATCTTTTTTTTTTTTCCAGTGGAGGATTTCATATGTGAGAGTTCCAATAGTAATAGTACTCCTACTCTATAAATCTATTCTTTAAAACCAAAATCACTGAGTAATATATTTTATTGTGCAACATCCTTTGCATTTCACACAAATACATTTTGCAGTTTTGGATTTGAGTAACTGGCTATTTAAGAAGGCATATGAATAATACATGTACATCATCTCTAAATACTAGATGCTGCTTATTTACTTTAAGATGTATATTAATGAAACAATTATTTATAATTAGTTGTGTAGGATGCCTAATACCATATTAACAGTACTTAATGAAACCCTGTGGTAATTGCAATGGAGATAATAACGAAAAGGACAACACAGGAAGTCATAAACCAAGAAAGACCTTCCAGGCTCATGATGGGTGAAATTTCTACTCCTTTCCGAAAATTTCTACTCTAGTACAGCCTACTGAATGAACAGCATGTAAAAATCCTGCCAACACCGAAAAAGCAGTAATTTCTTTTTTGCTTTTCTTATGTGCTGCCAGATTTGGAAACTTAGGTTCCTTTTTAGATGAGCTTGGCAAAAGCATGCAGGCAAAATGCTCTTCTAGGAAATACAAAGAATAGGCTTGAAGAGAAGGGAGATCTTATATATTTTTTACTTTTTCTACTTAAAAAGTGTGCACTGTTGGAATTGTCTTTTTATTTTATTAATTATAGATTGGACATTTTGGGCTTATTTTTTCCTATATTTAGTCCAACTTTTGTACATGTATTGCAACTCTTTGTACCTGTTCTTCTGGTTTTATTACTCTAACAAGTATCAACTTATTGGTTCTGAAATTCAAGTAAGCCTTTTTAGATACCTATGACTGTTTCTTCTGTTAAATGCTCTTATAATTGCTTTGAAAGAGTATCTGCAATCAAATATTCTGGTATTGATCACTGATAAGACCTTGTAGCTTATAAAGCTGTAGTAAAACTGGCTTATACCTGTAAAAGTACTCGCATGGCTTTTAGTCCAGTTGAGGATAAAATGCTGTTGTCTGCATGATTATATTCTTACTGCTACCACAAATGAAATGGCTGTGAGATGTTACTACCTGTGGGATGGGCTTAGTGGAATAGTTTGGCATATGTTCTGTACAGCAGAGAAATTTGTGCAAACATCATTATTATTTTAAGATTAATGTGAATTGTCTTTCAAATATCTTGTTTCATACACTGACAAGCTAAAAGGAACTGCTGGGAGCATTTTAAGGACAGGATTCTTCTCTCCCTGTCTGAGACATTTACAATGGAGATTTCTAGAATTTAATGTAGATCACCCAGGACCTTTACTGTCATTAAAGAGGAATTGGTGACTTTGGGGCGTGCTTAATCCTAGCTCATCTGCTGTAGGAAAAGTGGAATCACATCCTAGGATACCCAGACTCTTGATTTTACAAATCCTGCTGGTAGGGATAGCTCTGCATGTGGGCATCCAAGGTGCTGTGAGCTAAGCCAGTAGATGTTGAGGGCCCAGAAAGCAGTGCTGGAAAGTCCCCAGAAGCCAGAGCTGCATGTGCAAGGGCTGGGTAGCTGCCATCGTGCTAGGTCTGGTGTGTAAGTGGAATTAACTGTACTTCCAAGCCTAAGAGGGGACCCTGAGGCACATTTAATGCATGTGGGGAAAACTGACATCTTGAAATAGAACACGCCATTTCATTAAAGGTCATGCCATGAGGAGCCAGCTTCTTTCTTCAATATCTCAACAGAAAGTGAATTTTCTCCAAGTATTGGGAGTTCAGGTGGATGCTCTCTGTGCAAGGTCCTGATAACAAGAACCTGTGCTAGCATGTGTGGGAGTGGGAGGACTCTTCTCTCCCCTTTTAAACCCATGGCAATAAACTGGGCCAAAAAAATAAAAATTGATCTAAGATTATGCATCTCCCTTGAAGAGGGGAGCCTGTGCCCTGCTATGAAAATTATTTCTACACATACTCAGCATTCAGTGTGTTTGTTGCTATGTGTTTCTTCTCCCATACAGGGGATTTAATTTCTTTGGTACAAAATGTGCTCCTCAGTGATTTCCTCTGACCAGTGCCTTACCCAGGCTGAAAATTAGTCGGTGCATAAGCCATGGCCTGTCATTCTGCACCCAGAGAATGTTAAAAGTAAATATTTTTTTAATTTTTGCCTTTATCTCTCTTGGTGTGGCATGTCTTTTGGCACTCAGAATGACATTTATTAGAAATTTACTCCCAGTAATGAGTGGTGTTAACTCTATGGTTAATGCCAAGCAGAGGGATAAGTACATTTGTCTCCTTGCTTGCTACCAGCTTGCTGGCATCTGAGAAAGGTGGTTACATAGCCTCGGTGTTCAATTTGTGCTAAAATTGAAAACAGCTAGTCTGCAGGTTGGTAAGGTGTCTGGGGGACTTAGACATGACTAATATATTCGGGATGAAAGTGTATAACTGAGCTCTGGCAACATTCTTTGAAGGAAATTTAATACACCATCTTTGTTGTATGTAAGATCTGTTTTGTTAAAAATAGAGCAAAGTTATAATAGGATTTGATCACCCTGACGGGAGCATTGTTAAAAAGAGGCCAGGCACTAAACCATTGATGCTCAAATCAGGGAAAAGCTAGTTAGCTTTCCTGACATTAGAGGAAAGAATTTTTATAAAGCCATTCATTGATATCTGACAAACAGCTTGAAAGGGATGCCAAACCCTCAGGGTTTCTGTCAGGAGCCTTAAAATGCATTTGCATATTTTTTACATAGAACAGGAGTTCTCTCTCTGTTGCCAAACTGCAGAACTAAAAGGATGCAAGAACTCTATCTAGTCCAAAGGGCTTTGAGGGGTAACTTCATAATCAGAATTCAAATGTGTGCAAAAGATTAGAAAAAAGACTTCTAATGGGATTTCAACCCTATCTAAGAGAGACACAGAAATCCTGAACAGATTGGTTGGCTAAACACTACCTGCCTAGCCATTAAAATGCTTGGTTTTTTTTCTGGGCATTTCTCATAAAAAAATAGCTCACTGATGTCAGCTGATCACACAGCTTAATGTTGTTTAAGGTGCTACTGCTTAGTTCTCTTGATATCAAATGCAATTTCTTCTGACAGTTTTGATTTTCCCCAATTGATAGCAAAACTGTTGTGAAAAGGGTGAGAGAGACAGAGGAATAAAGAAATTTTAGTCCTCCACATGCAGCCAGTGTATGCAGTGGTTCTGTTGGTTGGCTGCTGAATGTCCTTCTGAGCTACACCATTTGCAGTCAGCAGTTGTGGATTGAACCAGAGTCCCCTGGCCTTGAAAGGGTGCCTTGCCAGCATGGGCAGCTCTGCTGAAGTGCAGAATCTGTGACAGTGTGAGCTGGAGTTGGAGCTGCTGTTATGCCTGTCCTTTTCAATAAATAGTTTCCTTGTCTGATTCCAAATGTTATTCTGTTCTTTCCTTAAAGAAAAATGCTTGCAAAGACAACAAAGCCTTTGGGACTGAGATTGTGCTTTATGTGCAGGTGATGTTTTGTTTGCAATATCCTCTATGTCACAGGCTAAGTATGCTTTTGTCATTTTGAGGAGGAAGCTGATGCCTGGAGAGAAATTCATGATGGATGAAAGTGCCATGTAATTTTTAGCATATAATTTTACTCTCTGGTCATCCACCCACCCAGGCAGTAATGTGAGTAGAGTTCTCATTGTATTAACCAAGAGCTGACATTCAAATTTCCTATGCATCAAGTGAACAATAGACTTCCATTGCATATACATGGCACTGCCATTGATCTGATTGATTTTGAGTTGCAGCAGAGAATATGGTTGGTGATGTGTGAACAGGAAAGGCACAGTTAACTCTTTTAATGAATGTCTGTATTAGTCAGAACTGTCTTTGAAACAAAGTCCTAGTAAGAAAAGCAGTTAGATTACAGTTCATAATAATTATGATGTTAGAAAATCAATAAATAATCTGTGATTTAAGTTACACTGGTGGAGTTTTAAAACTGTAGATAAAGGATTGGTATCATATCTCCTTTAAAGATCTGTTTCTATATCTGTATACTATGACTATTTCCTTACCCTTCATTTTCAAGGCTCATGTACATCAGCATAGGCTGACAAAGATTTAAAAGACAAAGAAAATTTGTGTCTTTGCATCACCATCCTAAAGAAAAGTGGTTTTAAATGATGGAAGAGGTCTTTCAGTACCTCAGAAGAAATGTTTGTTCCAAGTTTGTGTGGTTGGCATTGAATCTGTCGGCAGAGCAATGTGCTGCTTCATTAAAGAGAGACATAGATTTGCTGAGTTGCCTGGTTTTGTGCCTTGTCTGCAGCTTCTTGGGGGAATGGCCCAGCTTTCCCTGGAAAAGGTGGAGGAGATTCCTAGGCAGGATAGCCCATAGCTTGATGAGAGTGCTCTCTGGAGGGGTGAATGTGGGAAGGATACTGAGGCTGAGCTGATGGTCTGTGTGGGACTGTGTTGGTGGAATGGGGGATCCTGCCTGGCAGCTGTTCAAAGGACCTCAGAAACAAAAACTCCTCTGTTTCCCTCTTTTGCAAGTAAAATTATTACTTGTCTAAGAAATATGGGGCTGTTTGGGTACCAGCTCTGGTTCTGGTACTTGAAATCTATTTGTGGAGCTGAGTTTTGCAGTCTGGCAAAGCTGTTGAAGATAATGAAAATCAAAAAACGTTAGCTTCACTTTGAAAGCATTAAAACATTATTTTGAACAGCAGTAGGTTTGCTTCACAGAGGTAGTTTTCTAGTAGAGGTGATCTGAAAATATATTCCACATTTGGTGATATTCTGGTTTAATTTCTTGAAATGAAAATTGTGAAAAATATTCTGCTTTCTCCAATGTCACTAGGATTAGTGTTTGTATAGAAATATATTTCTTGCAAACTTAGAACCCCTACTTTTGATATAATAAAATATCTTTTTTTTCAGTATTTTCACCATGATTTCCATGCTTTTGTTTCCAGCAGAGTCAAAATGTCAGACAAAAGTGATTTAAAAGCAGAACTTGAGCGCAAAAAACAACGTTTGGCTCAGATAAGAGAAGAAAAGAAACGGAAGGAGGAAGAAAGGAAGAAAAAAGAGGTAAATTTGTAAAACCATCTTTTAGATAGCTCATGCTTGCACAAGGGGCTTGCTTAGCTTTTGACATCTCAGTATTGTATGCCCCAAGGTATCTGTCATGTGGAATGGGATACTCAAACCCATGCCAGACTAACCTTAAAATCAAAAAGCTTATTTTTAATCAAGAATGTTGGGGTGAGGGAATTGCTTTTAAAACCATGGCACTGTCAAATGACAACAGTTTAGACAACATGATGTGCATGTGTGTGGAGAAAGAAAAATTGATTTGCCACAATGCTTTTTCCTGGGCTCTCCTTCAATGGAAAGGGAGTGGAGAGTGGGGAAAGACAGAAAGAGGACTCATATTTTTTCAAGCCATTACAATCTAAATATGCATTTTTGTACTCCGAAGACTAGTTTGATTACTAGCTAAAGTAACAGATTTACAATTATTATTCTCTAGTAAAGTAAAACATAATTGCAATTGCATTTTCATCTTCTGGCATGGGTGCATCTTTCAGTTCTGTTAAAGTTTGATTGACATATTAGTTTATTTGTCCTTGACGATATGCATTAGGTTTTTCATTAAGGGATTTGTACTTCTTTTTATTCAGTCACTTAGTGGAATAGAGGTGAAAATTGACAGGGAGTGGATATTCATTTTCATGCAAAGTCAGAGAAGCATTAAGTGATTATGCTTCCTTTCCTTCAAATGTCAACACTTACTATAGTTTAAAGCACCTGTTATCCTTTACTAATAACTGGTTTCCTTTTAAACTGACGCTTTAATATTGTACATGAATTTCATGGAATTACCGGGGAAATGTGATGTGATCCAAGAAATCAGCATTCCAGTTCTGGCTGTCTTTTTAATCTCTTTTCATTTGAGCCACATTTGTGCAGTTACAGCACACGCCCCAGTGAGTCTCCTGGAGTCACTGGGGAAGTCCTCCATGAGCAGACCTTTAAATGGTAACACTTCCAGTATTCATTACTAAAGAACTGGAGGGAAGGAGGCCAAGCTAATGCTCAAGGGAGCTATTAGATCGTTTCTCTTTGTCCCCTGACTCTGACTTTATGCCTCATGGAGATCTTCGGGTGGTTGGAACTTTCCATTGGCACCGAGAGCCATCTCTACAGATAATGCTGCAGTGGATAATTGTGTAAATGGACTGTGCTGTGGTGGCAGATGGGTCCAGGAGAGAAGGCTGACAGTCACAAAGGTGCTTGATCATTCACACTGGTGCCGGAGAGCTGTCTATAACCCCTCATACTGTGAGATAGTTCGTAAGAAGAGCTGAGCACAAGTGCTGACTGTAAAACCAATGTTTCCTGGCTGTGTCTGAACTGAGAAACATAGGGATGCTTCTGAATTTCCAAGTTTTCTGTTGGTGCCTGCACCAAGGTCAACACCAGTCTGAGGAACTGTCCAGCAGAAAGGACAACCTCTTTGTGGGATTCTGGCTAATGCAGGTGCTCCTGCTATTTTAGATGCCCATAGATCAGAGTGGGAGAAGGCTCATGTGTGGAAGCTCCAAGGAATTAGAGATAGCTGAGCAGAGAGGGAAGGCTCTTGTGGACTTTTAGTGGGCCAAAGTCCTGGTTTAGAGATGTCAGTTCTTCCCTTTGCACCTTTTGGATGCTGAAGAGAAAAAGGTGTTTCTCCAACAAGTCATGGGACCAAATGTAGGACCTTAAGCTACATCACTGAAATGCAATGTGGTTTTGTTTGGATCCTGAAGTAATTAGGAAGGGTTAGTTTTATTCGGGGTAATGATACCTATTATTTTATGGTAGTTGGATAAATTGCACCTAATGAGTGAGAGGCAGAAAATTCCCATCTTTGTCCTGTAAAAATTATTGAAGATACCCTTGCAAAGATCAGTTTTACCATCTGTTTAGGGTAAAATACTGTTATTGATATATACAGTATAAATTATCTAAGTTATAAATTACTAAAAGTATCAAAATTAATTTCAAAGTCTACCTAAGCAGTAGTGGGTATAAATATTTCCATGCATATAATTGCTGGAGTTGATTGTATATTAAATAACTTTTTCTGTTTCCTTCTGGTTTAACTCAGGCTGATCTACAGCAGAAGAAGGAGCCAGCTCAGGAGGATTCTGATCTAGACCGTAAAAGAAGAGAGACAGAAGCTTTGTTACAGAGCATTGGTATATCCCCAGAACCACCTCTAGGTATTTAAGAGTAGCACACTGTAAAGCATTCAGCTCTACCACAACTAATGCTTTCTTTCTACTAAAGCATGCTTGGCTTTTTTGGCTGTATTAGTGAAGTGAACTCTTCTGTTTGAATGCCTGCCATACCATTCACATATACAAGCTCATGGCATTTTGAGTACTTGTCATTGCCAAACAACATCTGTTTCATTTCTTCAAGAACTTTTAATGAACATAATGCAGGTTGGTTCTGCATACCAGCAGTGATTTCTTTTCTGATGGCCTGTTTTATCTTCTCACACAAAAATATAAGTGCTGTACTTCATTAGCCCTAAGTTTTGTTTCAAAAATTCAAATTAAGCATCTGTAAGGAAGGAGGAGCATAATCATGGGGGAACTCCCACTGAGTTTCTTTTAACTTCAAGCAAAATTGGAGAATCACAAATAGAAAAATGCTTATCAGCAGACACTATTGTAGATTTTTGCTCTGGATTCATGTGCTTGACCTCTTTTTTGGTTTTGATAATTCAGTTCTAGAACCTGAAGTCTTCAATTTAAAAACACGTACAATATCTGAGTATGGGTTACCTTGATTAAGATCTGCCTCATTTATTGAATGGTCCTAAAGCAAGAAATTCCCTTCCCTTCCCTTCCCTTCCCTTCCCTTCCCTTCCCTTCCCTTCCCTTC
>JAHLSL010000022.1:23320631-23461159 GCA_025920805.1 Petroica traversi
TCCCTTCCCTTCCCGAAACCTTCCCTTCCCTTCCCTTCCCGAAACCTTCCCTTCCCTTCCCGAAACCTTCCCTTCCCTTCCCGAAACCTTCCCTTCCCTTCCCAAACCTTCCCAAACCTTCCCTTCCCAAACCTTCCCAAACCTTCCCAAACCTTCCCAAACCTTCCCAAACCTTCCCAAACCTTCCCTTCCCAAACCTTCCCAAACCTTCCCAAACCTTCCCAAACCTTCCCAAACCTTCCCAAACCTTCCCCCCAAACTGAGATTACTCTCACTGTTTTAGCTGAATTCTTGTCCTCTCTGGAGCTCTCAAGCCTTGTCATTAAGTTGAGTGTGACTGAATCTAGGAATTTATCCCTAGTTACTCATGCCAGTAATATATAGGAAAGATTCAAATTTGACAAAATATTGAAGGTTTGATTTAGGAAAGTGCCTTATATGAATGCCTGGGTACATAGGCAAGTAGGTAGTGACATTGTGAATTGGAATTTGAATTAATTATTTGCATCAACGAGCATTTATTGAGAAAAGTTACTATTTTTATAAGGTATATATATATATATATAAGGTTATATATATATATATAAGGTTTTATAAGGGAGAGTGACTGAAGCTTTAAGACACCATTTCTCAGAAGAATTGTCTGACAAATAATGGTTAGGTTATTTTTATGTATAATAAAATATTTTTTAAAATTATATCATGATGCAAAAATTAAGTCCAAGATAAAATCTTGGATAAAATTTAAATGTATAACATTTAAAATATTCATTTTTATGTAGGAATGAGTATATTATCATTTTATTAACTAAACACATATATTCATGTTGCAAATTATCAGTTTTTATCTTGGTTAATTTTTTTTTGTGTTTAATCCTGTCAAAAGAACATGTAAATTCACAAGTGAGATGATTTCTTTTAGTTAAAAATAGTATTTTGTTCTCTTTTGTTCCCCTTACATACACTCACAATTAATATACAAAGGAGGCTTTAATTCTGCCTTCACACGATGCCAGGTCTCACTGTGAATATGGAATATGTAAACAACCAGACATACCTGTAACCTGCCAAAGGGCTGTCACAAAGATGAATTCACTTTTCATGCTGCAGTCATTTCTGTGACAGTCTCTAGGGAGAATCTGCATTAAATGTTTGACCACATGGAAAATCCGAATCTCTTGACAGGTCTGTCATTATACATTGTAAGGCATAACAAAGTATTTTAAAGTTTTACTCTGTTAAATCTATAAAAGGAAATGCACATGATTTGAACCAAATGGAAACTTTGCTTTTGCATTAAACTCCCGTTTTGTGTTTTATTCAATGTGGCTGCTTTGAAGAATACTTGCATTAAATCTTGACTGGAGCCATCTCTTAATTCTTAATGTTTTTGAGAAACCATTTTAAAAGAAATCAGGATATTTTTCCTCTTTTATTTATTATTTCTTTGCTGAAGAGCTTTAACTCGGGCTGACCTTGAGCTATGAACTTCCTTTCCTGTTTCAGGAAACAAAACTGCCTTTGCATGAAATATGCTTCAAAAGCCCTGGCAAGCCAAAGAGAAAATTATTTCAAGAGCTTGGGCAAATAGTGTCTAAACCAAGGGAAACTTTTCCTTGAGTGTTGAAATCATGTCCCAACCAAAATGGAAATTTTGTATGACCTACATTACTTAAGAAAACACAATCACCAAGCAAACTAATGTATATTCTCAGCATCTTTGGGAAATGATTTTAACTTATCTGGATTCCCTTATGAGCTTTTATTTTTGATGTCATTTCCACACTGCAACCTTAGAGCATATCTAATGGACACTGGCTTTTGATTTAAATTCAGAATTTGAAAAGTGTGCTTGTTCTGTTGCCTACTTGACTTTACCAGAAGATTTCACTTAGTGTTTTTTGACAAGGCAAACTCCTGATATTTCTTCATACCTTTAAAATCTTTTGCAAGTCAACTTCAAACCACACTCAAGAAAACAAGTGCTATTTTATTTCCACAGGTATCTTCTCCATTGATTAGCTGTAGATTCCCATTGGGCTTTCAGTCCTGTCTAATTACATGTCAGTTTTAACACTTCCAAAAGACTTACAATTCACTTGACTCTCTTCCTTTTCTTTTTCTTTCCTTCCTTATTTGCTTTCACCATTTCAAACTCTCCTACTCATCCATCCACTATCATTTTGGTTCATTGGTTTTGATTTGTCTGACACTGCTCTTCATCAGTGCAGTCGCTGCATGTGTTAACATGGGATACCTGTTATTTTCATTATTTAGTCCCAACCCCTATGTCTCCCTCTTCGAAATCAGTGAGCACACCCAGTGACGCAGGCAGCCAGGACTCAGGGGATCTGGGACCCATAGGAAGGTAAGACACAGAGTTAACAGACTTGAATAAATGTGAGGTTTTTTTCACTTTGCTCTTACTTCCCCATTTTTTCCTTTTCTGCTGTAAATAAGAACATGCTGTATCGAATGTGTACTTTGTTTCTGCATTGTCCACTGTGTGTTACCATCCAGTAAGACTGGTCTCAGATGTGAGACAAATAAATGCCTGCAGCAAATGGATCTTAAGCTCTGAGCCTCAAACCTTATAGTGGAAGCAAGAACTGAATTTACACTTCTAAAATGGCCTACAGAATGTTCTCATACTGTTTGGAAATGTACTAAAAAAAGGGAGAAGAGCCCAGGAGTAGAACCTGTTATTCATGTTGAGTTATGTTTGTTCACATAACCAATCCCCTTGGAATTCCTCCTCATGAAACACCAGGTTGCCTCAGGTTCCTGTGACTGCAGTTTGTGCCGTTGACAGTGGCAGAGAAGAGCTTGGACAGGAACAGGCTGAAACATCACAGGGACCACTGACAATTCTCTCTTGGAAACTCTGGGTATTGGAGAGGTTCATGCAGAATAGAAGGGAAGCAGCTCTGTTCTTGTTGGAAAGTGGAATGGGTATGAGGGATGGAAATAAGAGTAATCTTCTTATTTTTGTTTCCATGGGGGAAATAAAAAAATGAAGTGGCAATCCCAAAAGAATTCCTTCTCTGGAATAGAAAAGAAAGGAGAATATGAGGATGCTACTGGTAAAAAAGGGTATGTTCAAGTAAGGAGAGGTGCAAGCAACTAAACTGTGTATTTTGAGAAATGTAAAAGATGGGTCCTAATAGCTCTTTTTCTATCACACAAATTCAACACAGAGCAGAGCTGCCAGCTTATCCAAGTCTGTGAGCCAAGACTCTGCTAATGGCTTGAAAGCACAGTGATTGCTTTCTGTAGTTAACAGTGCTCAGTAGACCTCATACCTCCCCAGACATAGACTGTAATGTGACAGAGCTTCAGGTCACCAGATTTCATGCCGCACCAGCCTTCTGCTTAGAAAAATCACACTTCCAGAAACTGTTGTATCCCCTTCAGCCAGATGCACTCCCTTGTGACTTAGATGCTGCTCAGCTGCTATTAAATCATCTCAGCCCTGCTCCCAGGTCTAAGCTCTAGAAGAAATAGAAGTTGTTAAGTGAAAAGCCCTAACCTGTAAGAGGTAGTTTAAAACACACAAAATAGTGTATTTCTGTCTTCATAAGTAAATGCAGTAGATTTCAGCCAGTCAAAGTTCTTTGAGTAGAACAAAAATACTTTTAAAGCGAAATATAGCCTGCTGTTCAGGATGAAACTGCTTACCACAGTCCTGTGTGAAGCTCTGACAAAGTTGGGTGGAGACTTTTAAATTCCTGCTTTTCCTCTGAACCTTAGTATTGTAACTTTTTTACCATTAAGGTAAAAGGCTCTTGGGAGAATGTATTTGGCTGTGACCCACGCTAGCACTTTGGCTCTCTGTCAGCAACGAGCAATGAAAGCACATGACCATGTGTCCTTTCAGAGGAGAATGGAGTTTGTCCCCTTCTTCTGAGCTCATGACGTTCTGCATTGTGGGCTTTCATTTTTGATCCATTTCCCGGCTTCTTGTGGCCATACTAGGAATTCAGTGGGAATCCTAAGACCTTGCTGTAGCCTACCAGTTTGCTTGGCATGTTCTCAGGTATTGAAAGGGCTGTGCTGTGTGCCAGGAATGCTGCTTGCAGATGTTTGCCTGGAGCAATTGGCTTGTGGTAATGGAAATATGATAATGTCTGGTCCAGGCCCCAGGGAATGTCTGTAACCAGTGGATAGTATTGAGTGGCAATTAGTCAAATTAGTGTCACTGGGTGCACGTAGATGTGCTCAGTGTTTGTGTGAACAGGTGCACTCAAGCCTGCATGTGTGATAGAGTGGTCAGACTTGGCGAGGAAGATGTTGGTAGAACTGTCATTACAGTGGGTAAACAGGATGAAACCACCTCAGCCTATTGTGACTACTGCATATATTATTGCCTGTTTATCTGTATAAACAAGGTTATCCTGCTTTACTTTAATGTATCTTTCCATTTCACTCTCTGTGATGGAGAGGACAGTTTTACTGGATCCCCTGTCATGCCATCATGCTTCTTAGATCTTTCCCTTTTCCTTTCTCTGCTATGAATTTTCTGTACTAGGCTGAGCTCAGGCTTTAGAGGAGAGCAGATTAGTTTCAAAGCTGCTAATGCCCCAATCTCAGTGCTCACAGCTTGTCTGTTGCTGCTGCTGCTAACACTGCTCCAGAAATGATGAGCTCGCACAGCCTGGCAGAAATCCTGCGGGCATTCTGATTACTCATTGCTGAAGTGTTCCCCAGAGGAAAATGACAGATGTTTAAAAAAAAAAAAGGCTGTGAAGTCACAGATTTTGGCTTGTTACATGAGAGAGGCTCTGTTGAGAGCTTTGAAGAATGCAGATATTCATATATTCCCATAAGAGGGAACGAATTCTGGTACAGAACTAGGTTGTTTTTACTTCTTTGAGTTGTTGGTGCTTCTGGTAGTTGTCAGACTTAATCTGTTGGTTCCAATATCACCAAGTATATTTGAGATATGCTTTGATCAGCAAGCATCTATGATTTCTTGTATCACAGTGACTGTAATTCAGCCAGAAACATAGGTTTATGACATCTGCTTTTCAGGAAAGAAAACTGATAAACTGGAGAGTTTGAACACTGTTAAGTAGTTGTAGTCCTGGAACCCCAGACCTCACTCAGTCTTACTTTGCAAGATGGAAACTGACCGGTAACTTGCTCACCAAATGTAATAGTTATACAGTGAGCAAACAGGCTCCTCCAGCAGAAAAGATGAAAGCAGCAAAGTGTTTGGTATTGAAGCTGGAGAAATAAAAAAATAGAAAAAAAATCAATTGGGAGAAAAATTCATTCCTAAAACAATTTACTAAATACTCCGTGGGATCTTCTGTCACTGGCCATTGCTTATCCAGGATAATGTGCCTGACAAACAGGCAGATAATAGGTCAAACAATAATTAATTCATAAAAGTTGTGCAGCCCTTTTGTTGCACAGGAAGAAAAGCTGCATGGTCACAATAGTCACTTCTGCTATGGAACCTATAGACCAGTAGTGCTGCTATCCTTCAGGGCCATTGTCCATTATCTCCAGCACAACAGCCAGAGCAGTGTTGTCTTTTCTCTGATGCCATTCAGTGTATTAGGAGAAGAGATGGGGGGGGGGACTTTGTAATAGCACTAAATTGTGAAACCATTTCTGTCTTCTGCACTCCAGGTTTCTATGGGGTTTTCTTGCTGCTTAATCTTTAGCACCGTTTTGCTGTTTGTCATAACCTTTTCATTGGGGAAAACGTCAGGTTTCAGCAGCATTCCAGCTTCCCTCTGAGCCATGAAGTCAACTGTAAGAATAAGCAGATGTTAGATGGATAACATTTTTAGAAACTGCTGACTGAATGCTTTCAGTTGGAAAGGAGTGCCAATTTTTTTTTTCTTTGTGGTCTTGGCGATAATTTCTGGGTAGGCAGGGGTGTGTTATACTTTGATTCTGATGTTGCTCTTAGTTACCAGGCTACTCTGAACGATTCTTTGGAGCTCAGTAGTTGCTTAGAGAGCAACTCACCTGTCTCCACATTGATTTGCACATCCCACTTTCCTTTTTTGATGCCTGTGTTGCTTGTGCTACGTGTAACAGAAAAGTTACATTATAGCCTGTGCAGATACCCGTCTCTGAATAGATGGGTCATTGGTTCACAGAGCTTTCTTATATGATGTATTCAGACATGTCTCATTTTCCATACGACAGTATTGCAGGATTGCATGAAGATTCTCCTTGGAATAGAGTACACTTGCTCTTTCAGGATAAGTGTTTTGTTTTGTTCAGTATTTTGTAAGAATTTTGATGATTCCCAGTGTCCTCTTCCTGATGGCCAGCTTTTATATGCACAGACATAAAAAACTGCAGTGTAGATTTGAATTCATGTGAGGAAAAAGGATGAGAGCTCCTGTGCTGCAGCAGTGTGAAACACAAATTTGTGTCTGTTATTATACAACTCCTTTGTGATAACTGTATGCATCTCCTAGGTGGATACTCTGAACTCTTGCTAGCCTAGTGTGCTAGAGAGTATACTAACTAATGTAATAGGGCCACTATGAAACATGCCCATGGAGAGGCACATTCTGCTACTCAGCATACCTTAGGCATTCATAAATCCCATCTTTGCTGCACTCACAGCCAGGAACTCTGGGTTTGTGTGTCTGAGGAAGGACAAACCTTGTGCAGTGCCTCGGAGCCAGGGAGTGCAGTATAAGGTTCTGTGGGCTGAGCAGCTCCCTGGAAAGACCTTGTACCCTGGCTCAGGAGGGGTCTGTCTGTGCTTTGCATGTCAGCCCAACGTGAGGTAGCAGGAATCCATCTGTGCTGGGAGGAGGCACTGCTGTGGCTCACACAGCTTGCACTGGTGTGTGCCTGTATTACCCACAGGGACTCCCGTGCTCACCCTGGCATGTGGCATAATGGGGGAGGAGTTTGTTAATGGACCAAGGTGTGGTTTGTCTATGTGGCCCATTTTGCCCTCTATCCTTCACTGCTCTCTATCTTCCTAGCTGAGGGCATCCTACATGTTCTCAGTTAGCTTCAGTATTTTACAGTAGTAGGTTTGCACAGTTGCATCTCATTTATTGTGGATTGTGTGTATGTGTCTCCAGTAGGGTCCCATGTGTGCAGCGCTTCCCGCTGTGCATTGGGGAACATGAGAATCCCATTAGGCTGGTGTAAGGTTTCCTACCTTCCATTTGCTCAGTGAGCTGCACCAGGCTCAGCTGTCTTGGATGTGTAAAGGTTAATGGTTGCCCTTCTTTCTGCAAGAATTTTATCTGCTCTCTTTTGCTTTCTAACTTGTGTATTTTGCTGTGCATAAGTTTAGGTAAGGTTATTTTGTGGGCTCCCATAAAGACAAAGACGTTAATCTTCTGGTGGATTCTTTCAGAGGATGGTTATTTCAAAATGGTGCTTTATCTGCTGTAAAATAATGTAAGCTGGATTACTTTGTACTATTTCTCTCATAGCCCATTGGACTGTGCTGTGGATTTGTCTGGCTACAGCTAACATTTTGTAATTATTGTTCTTATTTGGATTAGGGTGCTATGCAATACTTAGTTTAAATGGCTCCTACCTGACTTACGTAGTATTTCCTTTGATGTCACAGATTTTGAGGTGGGTTGTATGCACTGAAATCGATTAACTTCCTTCAGTGTATGAAGTGTACTTGTCATAAAGCAGGGTTAGCCATTCTTTGGAGAAAGTTCTAAATATTTAATGAAAGTTCCTGTAAGAATGGGCTTGAACATTGCATTAGATAGCAAAGAAAACAAAAATTAAAGAGAAACTGGATTTCTTAAGATTTTGTAGCAGTAATATGCTGAAGAAGTTAGCTCACTCTAGAATTATGATTGTCTCAACATCACTAATTTTTTAATTCTGCATAAAAGACATTAAGTGAGCAATCCTAGAAATAGAACAGCTGTCTGCAATGCTGGAGCACTTTTCTCTGAGGGACAGTATCGCCTTTGGCTTTGGCTCATGGCATGATTTTTTTGTCCACTACATCAGTTCATCTTGCAGTCACTGTGACCTCTGAATGTTCCCAGTTGTATTCCAGACAATATAGTAGCAGCTGTCACATTAGGTTGGATGTCCTTACTGATAGAGAGTTGAGAGCATGTCTTCTTCTCTCTCATTCTGTTTTGAAGTTTGCTGTTTTTTTAGTTTATTAGTCTGCATTCGTGCATGTTTTCATCAGAATGTGATCCTGTGTTGTCTCAATCTACCATGGGCCCTTTGAACCATTTCATTTTTAAAAAAATACATTAGGATATGTTTTCTTTCAATGTGTTGATGTTCACCCCCAGAATGTATTGGCATAGTGCAAGGAGAAACAGATATAACTCCAGTCCTTTTTTCTCTGCAGCATATTGTTTACTCATTTTTGTATAAATAATAGGTGTTCTGATTTATAATGCAGTGTCTAAACACACACACACACCAGTCATGTGTTAATCCCGCATTACTTCATGTCTGACTGTCAAACACAAACATTTCATGCTTTTCAGATACACAATCAAAAGGAAAGAGATAGCTCTGGAGTATCTGGGCACCAAATGAGTCAAAGCATGTGATTATTTTACAATTTTGTATTTAATCTTGCTCACTGTCAGTTAAAAAAAAAAGTATCTCTACTCCAATGTGTTCTTACCACATAATATTAAAAATCAGAAAGATACCTTTTGTTTGATGATCTCTCATGAGTACACCTACATGTCATCAAAGTGTTTGAGTTTTGTGCTTTTTTTTCCTGAAGAATCAGACTTGGCAACTCAGCTTTTATTTTAAAGCACCTTCTAACTTAGAACACTAATATAACACATCCACAAGAAGAAAGGGTATCAGAATTACATTCTCCCTTTTAAGTCCCTATTTCACTGTTTAATTAGACATATAAAGAAGGCAAAAGAAGGTAGATTCTGGTCTCTATTTCATGTGTACAGGAAGGTTGGATTATTGTAGTAGAAGACCTTTAATAGTCCATACAGCATATTTCCTACCTTCTCTTTAGCTGCAGAAAACATCTCTCACAGACATTAGCAAAACCATGTTTCTATAAGATCTGCTAAAACCACTTCCAACAGAACTGTATTGCCTCAGGCTTAGCTACTTTATCATTAAATAAATGTGTTTGACACGTTCTGTGCAATGATGCTGTTTCATCACTGCCACTCAGCTTTGCATTACCAGCATTTCATTGTGTTACCACATTCAGAAATGACAGGGATCCTTCTTCACTTGTGCCAGGACAAGTGGGCCTGTGATTTATTGCCTCAGGAGTAGCAGCTGTAACAGTTATTAGTAGTGGATTATTTTCTTTATGGTGCTTTTTTGTAAGATCAATTTATAAGTACAAAATGCTTTCTAAATGGCTGCTTTAGTGGCATACTTATTTCATAAATGGGCTGAGCCAAAGGGAAGCACAGAACAATGTAAAGACTCTAAGGGAGCTACAGGAAAGACTGAGGGAAAAGAACTACTTCATGGCAAACTTGGTTTGCATGGTGTTTTATTCAGACAAAGAGGGATTGTAACCCCAGGGACTCTTGTGTAGTTTTTCACAGTGCAGAGACAAGAAACGTTTTCTACTTGGTGGCTAGAGATAAATGGGATACCCTCTGGGGTGCCACTCTGTTTTGGTGGCTTTGGGCTTGGTATGGGATGTGCACCATTACATGGTAGGACAGAAATTAATAACACTCAGCTGTTACATTTTTTTCCATTTAATTTACCATGGCTCCATCATCAGGATCTCTTGGCACACATTTCATTTTACTGTTTCCAGCAGACTTGGAGGCCAAATCGTGCCTGAAGCCTTCTTGACCTGAATGATGATGGCTTCTGTGAAGCAGTGACAGTGTCAGCCTCCTCCCCTTGCCTGGGGGAGCCCTGGCTGTCTCTGCTGTCTTCAGCCTAGGAGCTCTGCTGCTTTTTAAAGTGGTGCTGCAATCTCTCACACTTCCCAGCATCAGCCTGTTTACAGGGTATGATTGGGTGGCTGTGTCGGGCTGTTTGCACATCACGGCTTGCCCTGCATAGGTTAGGATGCAAAGCTGGAGGATGGCAGATTTCCTACATTGTTTTCCCTCCTATTCTTCCTGCAGAAGAAGAACCACAGTCCTTCTCCTTTATATTCAGTGGATATTTAGCCCTAGATATCTAAAGCCTCTCTCTCCCAGTTTTTTTGTTGGTTTTTTTTTGTTAGCCTATAAACAGAAGCAGACACCTTAGGGACTGGTATTTGGCAGTTGCTTTCAAGTGTCTGTATATCTGACCTAGAAAGTAGGGAGTGTTTTTCAGTGCGTGCCAGTTACAAAGTCTGAATGGTCCATATTAATTAGAATCATCTGCAATCCTTTTAGCGTGTGAGCCTGTGGCATCATTAAGGATTTTCATGCTTTCCTTTCTAAAGGATTGATACAGTTCAGTCCTCCAGATCTTTGATTATTTTTCTCATTAGCAAGCATCTCTATGCCATAAATCAAAGGAGAAGGAAAGATTGCCATTCCCAGGGTGCTTCGTAAAATGCCTTGGAAACCTGAGCCCCAGCTGCATCCAGAGAAAATAATATTAATGTATAAAGCCCCACTTAACCATTTAGGTTATCAGCCCAGCTATAGTTAGTTCTCTTTAGTTATTTACAGGCATATCATCATATATTTAGCCAGACAATCAGATGATTTTAGGGACTAAAACACTAATCCTCTTAAAACAAAACAACTTACTTGCTAAGGCCAGCTCAGCTTAAACAGTTCTCATGCACTGAATTTCATCTTGATTTAATTAAATTGTGTAAGATCACCTCCTATGTTAAACTGTTTAACATAATTAAAGTGGTACAGTTTGTGCATATTGATGTTTTCTCCTTCTCTAGCCTATTAAAAAGACCCTTAGGAAATTTTCATTCACAATTTTATGTTTTATCTGGAAAAATAAAAAGATTCTAAGAGTAGCTATTTCGGTAATGCAAGGATTTTTCTTCAAATATGAAAAGTGGGAATTGCTGCCACTGGCAAGATATTGCTGTAATTCTTCTTTTTTTCCCCAAGGAGTTTTGGAACAGTCTAAGTATTCTATATAAAATATTCCATAAGTAGAACCTATAAAAATAAATGTTTTTTTCATTCAGAGATTCTGATTAATTAATATTAGATATACTTACTGTAATAATTCAAATTCAGAAAATAATTTCTGAGTGTGTCTATTAAAAGTCAGATCACTGGGTCATGAGAACTTTTGACATTTTGACAGTTAATGTGAAAAATTTTTGATAACTCTCATACAGTGAGTTCTTGTTTCATGCCTAGTTGTAGCAAAAATCTAATCCCCTTTTGGAATGATTTTGCTTTTTCTACCACAAAATAAATTGTATAAAGGAAGGGAAGCAATAGCTCTTCTTTCAGCTAGTAGTTACTGGATGTTAGTACCAAAGCAAAATTGAAAATTTGCAGAAATCTTTCACCTTCTTCTTCAGCTGAATAATACCAGACATAAAAGTTGTAGGATCCAACATTCATTTTACCTCTTTCAGTCCTCTGAAAGGTTATGGATTGCCTTTCCTAGATTTGACAATTAAATGTGATTTTGTCTTTTATGCAAAAAAAAAAAGCCCCTTGAAGTTTATGAGAAAACTTTGCTCATATGCATATCCATGGAGTCTGGATCAAAGACTCGTAATGTGAGTACTGCAGTTCTTTTCAAGCACTTGCACGAACTGATAGCATATAAAACTTTTCCTGCCAAGTTCTTTCTTTACATTTGGGATCATTTGAGTTCTGTTTTGTTGCACAGACTTACTCTTGGTATAAAAACCAAGACAAAAATAGTGCTTGAAAAAAGAATTTTCAAGGTTTGCTAAGGGAATGAAATAACTGGTGCCTTTCCCCCAAACCTGTTTTTTATTACTGCACTTTCAAAATGACCATTTTGGTATCTGGCACTCAGAGTAAATCTGTGTCAGCTCTAACTATTTGACCTGTCCTCACAGATCCAGCCTGATGCCCACAGTGACCCTTCTGGTAAACCAGCATAAATTTGCAGACTAGGATTTCTGTGGCTATAAAATAAAAAGTGTAAGTATGGCATTGCCAGGAGATGTGGACCTGAATCAAAGGGCAGACTTCAAATATAGCAGATAAGTTCAGCAGATTGGATGAATTAAACTGCTGATTTAATTAATGGAATTCTGTGAAATGGGAATCAGCAGGATGTTGGTCCTCTGTTATGTCCTTATCATCACAGGCTTGCCAGAATTGTTCATCCTGACTTAAAAGTCAAGTGGTTTTTGAAAACTATTAAATCCATTCTACAGAATAGCCTTGATTCAAGAAGAAATTTGAAATACACGTGTGTTTTAAATATTATTTATCCATGATTTTTCATAAATATATCTTTTTTAAAAAGTGTTTTAAATCCAAGCCATTTTAAAGCCCTGAAAAGGGCTGTTATAGTTGCAGTCAGCTAAATGATAGTGCTATGCTCTCAGGGAGGTCAGAGTTGCTCTTTTTATTGGTGAAGACTGGAAGTCAGAGGTGTCAGCCTGCTTGGAAATGTAAATGCAAACCCAAGCAAAACCTTCTGGCTGTGCTCCAGTAGCGGTGCCAAACTCCTTGTTCTCTGCATGTATTAAGGCGTTTTATTTTATGATTAGCATTAGCAGCCCAGCTCTGAACACAAGAAGGCACAGTGAAGTCAGAGCAGGCTTCTGCACCAGTGAGTGTCGTATTGAGAGGCACAAATCCTCCTTAACTGCTGATAGCCATCTTGCTTATAATGTGCTTCAGAAAACAAGTAGCACAAGGAAGGTATTTTCTTTTTGCCAATCCTTTCGAAGTGGAACAGATCCACAAAACAGAGCACAGATGGCAGCAGAATAGTGGCTTAGATGCAAACCATCCATTGAGGCAAGTGGTACTTTTCCATCTCTGACTAGTAGCTTTGGATCTTCTTTTTTTTGTTGTTGTTTTTGATATAGTTTGTTTTAGAGACAAACTTCAAATGTACAAAAAATATCAAAAAGTGAAAATCACAGTGGAGAGAATTCATTATTTAAAATTAATTATTATATATTTAAATAATATTAATTATTTTATAATTAAAATTATAAAAATGTAGAGTGAAAGGAGCTTCTGTGTACACACATATATTAAAACATCTGCAGTGATTTCTCATCAACAGTTTTTTAGTTCAGTTTTTCTATTTAATTAACACCAAGTTAGGAGCTTTGGAGAAACTGACACAACAAACTAGGTAGGACTCTTTAAAGTAGCCAAATAATTATGCAGCCTTAAACTCATTCTGGCAATATTCAGACATTAAAAAAAAAAAGTTGGTCTAGATACAGGATAGATTACACGTTGAAATGGAAAATACTACTGGATTGCAATTTGCTGACAATTTTTGGTATCATATTGAAAAAATGTATTCATATGCATCTTAGCATTTTATTTGGTTGATGATTTTAAAAGAGGTCTCTTATCTCACAATTGTTGCGTCCAGTATTTTTTAAGATTGAGTTGGATGTAATGTTTTTTTTCAGTGTGCCATCAGCATGAAGGTGCACAGTCCTTGGAAATTGTAATCTGGGTTAAAATTTTAATTTTAAGTATAAGGCTCTCCTTACATCAAAATCAGAAACAAGAATTGAGTTCTTCTCTGCAGTTTGGGTTTCTTGGTTAGCTTCTTTTTCCTAATTTACTTCTTTTGCTAGTTGCGTTTGAAGTTAGAAGAAAAGAAAGCATGAAGCAGACTGAAGTATCAGCTGATTGCTTTCTTATCTATTTCTCAGCAGATTCAACTGAAAGTGAATTAACAGTAAAGATAGCAACCACCTAGTATCTGTTCACAGTTAGAGTCTAAGCTGGGTGCTTGGAACTACGACATGGAGCAATCTCCTGCCTTTCTGTTTGTATGGAAAGAGACCATGGTGATGTTTTACTGGTGGTGCCCTTCGTTTATGTGCTTGAAGATTGTATAAATACCTCGTGAAACATCAAGTCCCCCTCCACTTGTGGGGAGAATGAGACCAGTCACTGTCACATAATTTTAGAAATACTGCTCTGGTAAGCAAAGGTGCCTAGAGAATTCCTACAGGATAGGTGAGTCCATATGCTGTGGGTGAGTCCCACTTTCATTTCTGATCTCTTTGCTTCAGTTTAGTAACAGCCTATGCTCTGCTTAGTGGATTGGCCTTTGATCACTGAAAAACCCTGGCACAGCCTAATCTGTGGAGTCATGGCACAGTCTGCCACTGAATTTTAGGGTTAGGAGGGCATTGCTCTTTCCCATATGAAGGGTCATTTTAGGACATTGCTGCTGCTGCAAGGGGAGATGCTTGGTTTGGGGCCTGTCAGGTTTAATGGTGTTTCGTTAGGGACACATATGGATATCTCAGTTCAGCAGATACCTCGGGTCTCACTACACTGTCAGTGCAGTTTTCTCCTGGTCTGGAGAGCACAACAGCTCTTGGTGACAGGAGATGCCAGAATATGGTGTTTACTTTCCTCTGGTTCTGCTTGAAGGTGTGATTTGCTGCAAAGAGGTTTCTGCCCTGCAAGAAGCCCCTGGGAAAGCAGTTTGCTGTTATTCCTGTGAGGAGCCTTTTTTTCAAAAGCATGGATTTTCAGGCCTGGTTGCTCTTGACCTGAGAAAGGGAAGTAGGGGGAAAAAAGAAGCCATGCAGAACACATGTTCTGCAGCATCAGCAACAGATGAGGGAGGATTTGATTTTGGCTGCAGGGAAGCAGAGTCATAACTAAGCTGTCAGTAGGTTGCACATGAGAAGAGTTGGATTGGTGCACTTACCCAGAGCCAAGTTCTGTTGCGATATGACCATGATTACAGATATTAAATATCATTTTATGATGCAAATTACTAAGTATATGTATTGGAACTGATGCCTTGTGTGTTTCATACACTACTGCTAAGGCCAGACCCAAAGTTGCTTTAATCAGCTGAGAAGTTCTCATGGGTTCCAGACAGTTTTGGATATCAGAATCTATGCTTCATGAATGCATTCTGATGTTGGGAATTTTCCAAAAGGTTTCAAGTATTTTATTTTATTTTTAGTTTATTTATTTTAGTCTTTTCCACATATTTAATCTACATAATTGACATTATGCAATCAGAATAAAATCTTCTGGAAGTAAGGTTACACAGAACATTGTAACATATGGCAGTGCCTGTTTTTCCATGGTAATAATAACGCTACAGAAAAGGGAATGCTTCTATTCAAATTCCTCCCACCTTAAATTTTGCAAAAGTTCTCTGTCCTCTTAGAACTGTGCTCTGAACATCTTCCTAATGCTTTGGACTTGAATTCAGAAGAGATAAGTGGTTTTTTACCATCCAATGCCTTGGTAAATAAGTGATATCTGGGACTCTTCCTCTTGTCGGTTTCTTTCTTCAGATTATTAAAAGATGATGTGTCAAAACTAACTGGTACTTCTTCAGCAGGGAGAGCTGTAACAGCACCTGTGTTAATACTGTCCTAAATTTGAGAAAAAATTGATTATTGAGATGCCTCTCTAAAGGAAGGGAGTGAAAGCAGATCAGGTTAAAGAGACATAATAACACTTGTACCTTGTCTTCTTAGTGCAACATCTAACAGCCCTCATTCCCTTTGTTCTGCTTTAGAGCAATCTGTTATTTGGTAATACAGCTTTTTATCCTTCAGTCAGCCAGGGTCAGCTGTTGTGCACTGAACATGTAAAAGGGGGATGGACCATGACACTGGGCTATTGTTCACCACTATGTGGGAGACTGATACAGCAACGGGCTCTGAAACAATGTTGGGTACTCTGATTAAAATAGAGTCAGTTCTGTCTGAGTGAGGGAAGCAGACTGATCTGGCTTAGCCCTGACTGTGCTTTTCAGTGAGCTTCCAGGGGTCCTTGCCATGCCTGTGTTACTCCCTTTACCCATTAGAGGAGACTGCAGGACTGGAATCTGCTAGGGAGCACTACTTTTACCTGCTCGGTCTAATGCTCTTTTCCCCATAAAAATGATCGACTAAAATGTTATCCATCTCTTCTACATAGACCTGTGCCAAAATCCATTGAATCCATTTAGGGGAACCTTGACCAACTTGTGCTTTTTGGAAGGTCAAGAGTGGGAGCACTTCTGCCTGACCACTGACTCCTAGGCCATGCACTTGTCCTCAGGGTTTGTGAAATTACCTCCTCTGCTTCTGTCTCTGGGTGACTTGAAGTGAAGGCATTGCAGTGTTCTTTTTTTGAAGAAGTAAAAAAGAAAAACAAGAGCAACAGCACCTAATCCTTTTCCTCATGAAGAAGTGTCTGAAGGAGGAGCTCATGCACTAGTTGGAAAAAGATTGGCAGGCGCTTTTCTGCTGAGATCCAGTGGCATTTCAAAATCACCACTGAGGAGTATCCATAGGGGAACAAGCATAATTATGATGCATATGACTGAGGAATGTTATTCGTAATATCTGTTCATCACAAACAGATTAGCTTAATTTTCTAGCCAGGATGACAGCACAGGCTATTCAACATCATTTTTGGGTTGCTAATCCTCAAGGAATCTGTTTCTTTCTTTTTTGATGTTATTGCCATGGAAACTGGCTAAATTGCAGGTCCAGATTACATTTCTACTGTTTACTAACTTTCATTTTGATCTGATGACATTCTTCAGGTGCCAGGGAGAGACAAAGAACAAATAAATAGTGTTCCTTGAAACAGAGTCACTCCCTGTGCTCTCCAGCCTCCACTACCTGAGTGTAGTTGCTTGTGTTCTGTCTCTCAGGGCAAGAGACTTGAAATCTGAAGGTTTGCTACCTGCAGCTTCATTTTCTGCAATAGGATTGCACAGCCAAGCTGGAGAGGACAGCTCAGCAGATTGCTTCCTCATCTGTTAGAAAGCAATCCTCATCTGCTTCCACATCACTCCTGTGCAAGTGGTAACACAGTGATGCACAGTGGAGCACAAATCTGGGAAACATTTTGCAGATGCACTATAACTGTTGAAAGCAGATATAAACAGGAGCCAAGGAGAATTGCTATTAAAAGTAGGTGTCAGTGTCCAGAGTGCTGAAGGCTGTATGTCAGAATCCAGCTAATAAATACTTGAGGGAAGAACGTGTCCCTATACGTGTCTGCATGTGATGGCCAAATGATAAGGGCTACTGTTCTCATATTTTTGGGATTTGAGTGCTGTCTTGAGTGTGGGAGATCTCTTAATTTATTTTGTTTTGGCATTTTTATCTGGGTACCAGGTAAAGGTTCCCTCTCTTGTGATCTGGCCTGAATTCTTGGAGGTGGAACATAGAGGCCATACCTCTAGAGACCTGTTTCAAGCTCTTGCTTTAATCAAATTATAATGGTTTTCTTTCTGATGAAATGGCCTTTTATCCCCCTACAAATTCTGTAGGTTTGAAATTGAATGTTGCGGGGAGAAAGGAAATGAGTTATATGTATTTTCTTTGAAGAGTTTGGAAAACCTGTGCATGAATGTGTAAGTAGCCCCTAGGCAGCAGTAAAATTATAAACTGGCTCTTGCAAAGCAAGTCCTAATATATGCTACTGACCTTGGTGACATTACAAGAGTAATCTTTACACAGATAGCATTTTTAATGCAGTATCTATAATGCATTAGTCATTGATGCCTTTGCCTTGCATCAGGCATTCAGATCTTATGTCCATTTTCCACTGTACTTACACTGCAGTCAAGCTGCAAGGGAAAAATCTGTTCTTTGTTGCTGTATTATTTTATCTCTGACTTTTTAAAATACAGTTTCATTTTGGAGAAGCCTTTCTCTGTCAGTATAAAGTCTTCTATCCTGATAAGCATTAGTATGGATCATAAGAAGTTGAGGGAAATATGTTGGAGGAGAAAGCACCTTTGTGTTTCTCATTCTTTTGGTATGCACAGGGTGTTGAGATTGATTCTTTTTCATTCTGAAATGACCAAAGTGCAGCACATGCCCTTATCTCTCTCCAGAGAGTGAGTTAACATTGGTAATAGAATGAGTGAGTTTACTAAGCACAGGAGGTAGAATAATTTCTAACCTAATTCAATAACTTGTTAGTTTATATGAGTGATTCAGTGTCAGAGGTTGCTATTGTTATGGAAAGGCTTGTGTATATTGAGCACAGCTGATTATATGGCTGGTTTTGGCTGAACCTGGCAATATTATGATCTCTATATCCTCAGAATTTGTATTCAGATGAAATTAGGGGAGTTTTTAATTTTGACAGCTATCATTATCCAGCATGTCTTCATGCAGACTTGCTGGCTTAGTGAAGGAGTACTTTGCTTTAGCATCTTCTAGTGAGAGCAATGCATAATCTAGTATTCATGCTACAGGAAAAGGTGCTCAGGAGCCAATCGTGTGTTCCTGATTCTGTCATGGATTCCGGCAGTTTTCTTGCATGTAAGATGTGGCTTCCTGAGTGTGGAAAAATAAGGTAAAATTAAGAGTCAGGGAAGGAGCAGGCATTTTTGAAAACATTGGCCTCAATATGTCAGTTTTTGCATTCCTAAACTGGCAGATTCTGAGTATTTCAAAAGACTCCTTAAAGGCTCTGTGAGTGTTTGCAAGGTGTTTGAGAACTGGTAGCATGGGAAGCTGCACTGCAGTGCAAGGAGCAACATCTTCACTTCAGACAGCACCTCTGGAACATTTGTACATTTGGTGACAGCCTCATCTGACAGCAGTCCATAAGAGATTGTCATAGATCTGATTTTCTCAGATGCCTTATTGCCCTCTTCCCCAGGAATTTTATCTGGAGGAAAAGAAGAATTTATTTGTTTGTCCCAGATGCCCTCAGAGTATGTCAGAGCTGGTATCAGTGTGCCACTTGTTGTCATAGGCACTACATGATGTTCCTGCCCTGAGCAGGGTTGGACAGGATGGATTACTGTTTGTCTCAGGAGTGTGTGAAGGGATAAACTCTTTAGCGGAGTTCATGGCAAGTGTTCAGTCTACCTTATAATAAAAATATAAATAAATTGTGCCTTCAGATTTTACAGATTACTGTGAATCCATCAACCCAAGTTAAAGAGTTGGAAATTTTTCAGGAAAAGGAAAAAAACCCCAACCCCATGTTTCATTATTCAATATGCGAGAGAAAATCCAGCTTTCTTCCTTTGTTTATCAATAATATGTAATTTTAGTAAATTGCCTACTCTGCCTTAGTTTGACATACAAACCTTGTTTGACACGTGGTGGCTGTTGCTTGCCCTTGGAGATTGAATGTACTACATAGAGCATGTAACTAAGGACATGGGGTTTTGTTCATCCTTTCAGTTAATTCTGTGTGTTCTTTTTTTTCCCTCCCCTTCGTGCTGCACGGCTGATTACCACCCTAGGACCTTGCAATGGGACACAGACCCCTCAGTGCTGCAACTCCAGTCTGACTCTGAACTTGGGTATATGTCAGCTCTTTCTGTTATCATTTCTTTGCAAGTATTATGTTGAAAATGCTTCCTCGTTGAGCTGGTTGTATGTGATTTTCATTTGCTTTTTTGACTTAAAAAGAGAATAATTTAAGTTTCCTATTTTTAGTTTCATAAATAAGAAGCTTCAGCAAAGTTGTCTTTGTGGAAAAAAAAAACCCCTGACTATTTAAACAAGCTTATGAAAAGATAAATTGCTATTTCTGTTGCCTGAAACGCAATACAAATAACTATTTCATTTCAGATGAAATGTTATTTTTGTGGCAGATATGTGCATGTATAGTTACATTGATCTTGTTTATACCTGTTGATTCAGACTGTTCTCTCTGAATCATTTGCAAAATAATTTTCTCCCTTCTTTCTGCCCGCTATAGTTATGCAATAGCAATGTCCCCTTTTCCCTTAGGAGCCATGTGTGTGTTTAAAATAGTGCACTTAAGTATGATGATAGTCCAAGAATAATTGCCACCTTACTTGAGTTCAGTCCTATCAAGCTTTTTAAAAATTGTAATAGAGCTAAAATTATTATTTTATAGTTTGGGATGGAACTTCTTTACTCCATAGACATTTTTAAAAATAGCTAATTTAAATAATGTAGAAATGCTTGCCTGCATTTAGGATAATTTAGGACAATCTGTTCCTCTAAACGGATGGGTAGCAGTACCTAAAGTTCTTCAGAGCAGGAGTCACAGGCAAAACCAAATCACTACAATGAAAATTTTGCTCTACCACTGAACTTACAGGGTTGCCTGCTTTGAGTCTCCAGGCAAGTGTCTTTTGCTTTTAATTGTTCTTGTGCTACTTCATTCACCGTTCTGTAAGAAAAACAACACCTTCCCTTTAGCTGCTGATTGACAGTGCTCCCAGATGCAGTTAGGTGTGTTAGGTCTATTCACTGGGAAAGATCAGAAGGAAAATATCCAGAGAGCTTTCTAAACAGAAATATTTCTCCGTATCCAGAACTCTTAGGAATGTTGGTAGTTTTCACATAAGTGTGACTTCAAATAGGTCATGCTTCTACAGCTTTACCTGGGCTGTACCAAAAAGGTAGAGTTTTTTTTCAGCTGCTTTAACCTATGGAAACCTTTTAGAAATCCCAGCTGCTTTTTTACAGAGGTTTGGATTAAACGATGAGGACTCCTAGGAGCAAGGTTTCTCAAACAGCTGTGCAAGGCAAGTTCCTTTATTTGACTCATGAAAAGATAACTCTGTATGTAGCTACAAGACTTCAAAGATTTATGAGCGGTCAGTGCAAAGACAGAAAAGAAGAATGCCAAATATAAAATCCACAGGAAGTCCTTCCCCTTTTGAAAGAAAATGTCATTAAGGCACAGTTCAAGTTTCCTCTGGTGTCCTAAGACTAGAGCAAAAAAAAACCCAAACCAACAAAACCAATATAAAAGAAATCCTGCAGTCAGCAACTAATTTATGTACGTTGCAAAACACTTGTAGATAGATCTTTGTTGTGATACCTATGGACAGAAGAATAAATTTTAATGCATGGATCTTAGTCACTATCCTCCTACTGACATTGGAAGGAAATTCCTCAAAGCTTATATGCACTCTAAGATGAATATTCATGGAATTTATGAGGATTATGAGCACCTCAGATGAAAAATGGGGAGGGGAAAACAATAGACCATTTAGTGTTGCCTTAAAAAGAACTAGAGACTAGAACAATACAGCACATATTTGGTAGAGTCCAGATATTGAACGGATACTCCAGTTATCCCTGAGTACTTGTGACCAAATGCTAGGCCAGCTTTTAGTGACATGAGATGAGTTAGAGAAGGTTTGAGATGGGGAAAAGCAGTCAATAGATCACATTCCTTCAGATGAAGAAGGACCTCCCAGTCTTCACCAGTACTTACAGGATATGGGTGGCACAAGGCATTTTTACAGGCAGCAGCAATTACTGAACTGGAAATGTTTTAGATGAAGAATTCTGTGTGTTGTCTCAGCACAGTGCCATGGGAAATATCTTGTCTCCGGGACACAGAAGAGCTTCAGTCCACCCAGCAAGCAGTTAAATCCAACTCTCCCTTAGGGGGTGTGTTTCCCATCCTCAGGCAGTCCAGGGGATATGGAGTGACCTCATGTGAAGCTGGTTTAGAATTTGGTGGGGTTCTAATTTGGTCCAGATTAGACTCATAATTAATTAAGAATTATACTTAACCAAGACCACTGTCAAGAGACTCTTCCAATGCAAAGGCTTAAGAACCTCAGTTAATGGAAAGAGTAGCTTGAGGCAGCAGGGGACTGGTTACATGGGGAACTCAAACTGACCAAGCAGGCAACAGGGATTGCACATCTGGTGCTGAGGGAGGGAAAAGCACAGGAGAGTTTGCTGGGGTGAGATATTTATTAAAGATTGAATCCACACAGACCGTAGGTTAAAGCATATACAAAATGTAAAACTAATAAAACTTTTGCTAGCTGAAGAAACTTCTCTGTCCCCAGTAATGAGGTAGGAGTCTTTCTGTAGAATTTTTGGACAATTGTAGGTTTTGTTCATGTTGTCAAAGTCGGAGATGGTGGTAAGGAGGGAGGTTGTTAATTTTTCTTCCTTGAAAAGAGGAAAGACTCAGAGCTACAACAACTTTCTGCTCTCGTGGTTTGTTACACAATACAGCTGATTTATACTGATTACCTGCTGAATCTAATTGCAGTCAGCTTAAAAACAACTCAGGCAGTAAAACAGATTTAAAAAAAATATAGCTGATGTAGCGCTAAGCAGCTGAAAAGTTCAGTAGGTGTTACCCAATGATGACACTTTCCTTTTGAGACTCCTATTTCCTTTTAGACATCAGTCTTAATTGAATGCCTAAACCACTGTAAATTAATTAGATCAAAACCCCTATGACTTCTGTTCTTCTGACAATCTGGAAAATGAAGAGGATATGGGTAATTTTCTGTTTTTCTAAACTGTTCTCTTCAATAATGTGAAAAGTTGAGAAACATTGTGTCCAGGAATTTATTTCCCCATAAATGCACAAGCATGCTCACACTTGTTGATTTAGATAACTGGTGTTATTTACTTCATTTGTTTATTATGTTTGCATTGCTTTCTCTGCTGAAAATTGGCATTTTTTTCCAGTAAAACATTTCCAAGTAACCATTTGTATATTCTTCACTCCCTGCAGTCAAATAATATTCAGGAAATAAGCTGATTTTCCCCTTGCCACTGAGTGAACTGTGCACAACTAAAAGTGTTCATGACCATGCTCAGCTGCCTCTCTTCTTTTTCCCTTACCCACTTACAGTTGGTTTGCTTCACTGCTTTGATTTTTTCATATGGTTTATTTGAAGTAAGAGAAGTAGACAAAATGGAAGGCTATACTTGCCATTCTCCAGTTGTGTTTTAGTTCTCCTCCAGCCCTTGCATTAGGACTGATCATAAACCTACATCATTGGCACTATTAAAGACTTCTGTGGAAGGGGGAATCTGCTTCTTTATGGAAATTACCCACCTTGGCAGTTAAAGATTGTTGTTGGTCCCAGCTGAGCATTTGGCAGCCCTAATCCATCATGGTTTAAACCCACTCTACCCTTGCCACAACTGTGTATCCCAGGCTCAGGATGAACTGCTTCGAGTAGGCAGAACCATAGTAATGATGGTATGAAAGAGAATTTTGTTGTGTTAAGAGGGCCATTTCTCTCAACCATTTACAGTCCCTCTCAGCAACATGATCTATAGGTTCAACAACTGTACTTTATTAAGGCAAATGGTTCCCAGGTGAATTTTCTTCACTGGAGTTAGGCACTTCTCATGCATACTGTGTTGTGTTTCATCTTAACAGACACAGAACTATTCTTATCCTGTTCATAACAGCAAACATTTGTTCCTGCTGCTGATTTACATGTGACATGACTAACCTTTTGATGTCGTGTATTCCACCTTAGACGCAGACTGCACAAACTAGGGGTGTCAAAGATTACCCAGGTTGATTTCTTACCCCGGGAGGTGGTATCATACTCCAAGGAGACGCAGACACCTCTGGCCACGCATCAATCTGAAGGTAAGATTCATGTTTTTTTAAAAACATTTTAATAGAAAATTTTTATTTGAGTTAAAGAATGTAATAAAAATAACAGTAAGTCATAACAAGGCAGCTTATAATGTATTTTCTTCAAGCCAGGTATTTTTTATGTGATTAATGGCTGTTTTGATGAGAATAATTATAAAAAACGCTTTGAATACAACTGGAACCAAACTGCTTCTGACTTACAATGGGTTGTATTTAGATAGCAGTTTAATGGGAACATTTTTTAAAATAAATCTTTATGAATATAATTGAAATTGTGCTTTATTCAGTTTTTTTATGCTTTCTCAAGGAAGTTTTTAATTCTGTGCTTTGGAAAGAGGCAATGTTGGAAAGTTGCCCTCAGTTGTTTGGTCAGCGTAATTGTGTCCCCTTGCTGTAGGGGAAGCTTAGGGAGGAGTTGCAGCTTAGCTCCATGCACTGAAAAAGGAGGTTTACATATTTTGGTGTGGACAGTCTTTCTTTCTCTCTGCTGGCAGAGGGGCTGATCTGCCAGTGTTGTACTGCAGAATGCTGATTGCAGGTCAGTGGTTCCATTTGAACTGAATGCAGAACTGTTCATTAGCCTGATGTTGTCTGTCTGGATAGAAGAGGAAAAATTCATACCAGTCTTGACCATAATTTTTGCTGTTAACAATGAAGGATCAAGAAAAGTTCAACAACTGAGTCATTTTCTGCAGAAGATAGTATAGAACTTTACCAGGCTTCATTCAGGGAAGAAAAATACTTAAGCAGGTTCAAAAGGTGGTGGTGGTGGTGGTAAATCTGTCTAAGTTACTGTGAAGGAAAATAGAGTGATAAATGTGGCCAGCTTTTTTGTTTTTTTCCTTTTTTTTTTTTTTTTTTGCAGCTAGATTACCAGGTCTGCCTTAGGAAGGCAGCTGCCTTAGGAACCAGAAATAGAAACTGCTGAGCCAGATGCTCACATTCTACTTTCCTGAAGCATAAGTTTACCCTGGTCATCTGTGGACTGAAATAGTGCCTTCAAACACAGCCAGCCCTATTGCTTGGATGATGCTCCTTGAGCAGCGTGTCTCAAAGGCTTTGCCTGTTCATCTCTGCTTGTCTCTGTGGGCTGCTGAAGCCTTGAGAAAATGGGTTTTGCCCCTGAGTCCTTGTCTTCCTTGCTTAAGAGCAACTGATGCTCAACCCTGGAGCATTATCATGAATTCATTGTTAGATCAGATGGGGAGAGTGTCCTTCCTCTCTGACACGTGGCCTTTATCCAGTGCAAGAACCTGGGAATATGGGGAATTTAGGACATGTCTTTGTGTTTGCCTCCTTCAGACCTGTAACTCCAGCACTCATGAGCTGACCTGCCTTTCTGAACAGGGCAGCCTCGCTTGAGGAAGCATCTTCTTTCAGTAAGATCTTCTTGCTTTTTTCCCAAGGAGCTCTTCAACTTTTACAAAATCCTTTTCTTGCTAGACAAGAGGACAATCTCCTACCCTTCAAGGAAAAAAACTCCAAACAACAGTGTGATGCTGTGGAGCCTGGCAGTCAGGACAATGAGCAGAGAGGCAGTGTGGTTTGAATTGGTCCTCCCAGCAAGGAGGGAGGGAGTGACAGAAAGAAGTCACTTGTTCCTCATTTGTGTGAAAAAAGATAAGTGCAAACATAAAACATAAGTCACTTTAAACTGCCTGGGCCAAAACTGTGATGGAAGAGGTCAAATATGTGGGCTTGGTGACTGGATTTGTTATCTTTCCTATGCTCTGTCCTCACAGCCCAGGAAAAAGCATCAACAATAGTGATTTTGGTCTCCCAGGTCTGGTGGAAATGAATTCTCAGGTTTTCAATCTCCCAAGCCTCTTTATGGATGCTGAGCCCTTCATACTGTCACTCTAAAGAGAGAAATTCCTCAGGAGAGCAGCTTAGAGAAGTCTTTACACTATTTCTATGCATTCATGTGATAAAATATAGCCATTATCTTTTCAAGATAAATTGTTCAGCCATTACTATGGTTATGGGCTCAATTCTTTAGCATCCGAAGCCTTAGAGTTTAACAATAGAAAACAAGAAACTTCTTATTAACTTGGATAAGTCTGACTTCAGCGTTTGGAATTCCCTTTTCACTGCCTGTCTTAAATACTGGAAATGTCAAAATGCAGATTTTTAGGATGAGATTGTCCCATGCTTGCTTCTTATTTGGAAGACAACTAATGAAGGGTGTAGCTGATTAGAAAGATGAGTGTAGAGAGCCCACTCAGAGTTCTTCAGCTTTTTCAAAATATCCTTATCAGGTTTTCTGCATTTGCTTCTCTAGAGAGCAAGAAGGAAACTCTGAGGTACTTTAAACCTACTGCTGTTCTGGAGCTCTTTGGATATACTTTGTGGTAATGGCTTTTGCCCACCAAACCTTATAAAACTGGAAAAGGAAGGGTTCACTCTGGTAAGTCTATGTGGTGCCAGAGAGCCAGATGCTCTGTGCACTGAAGTCTCAGCTTGTCAGCTGCTAATTTTAGAAGAAATAGTGTGGCATTATTCTTCACTGTATGAAAAACAGATTAACTCCTCTTTTCAGAACAGGTAATTTGCTTTATTTCAGAGGAATGTCATGTCATTTCCCCCACCAACTCTATTATTTAGGGAGATGTGTATATGCATCATTCAATCCTTTGATCACAAGTACCTAATTATTTTGCTTTATTTAGGTCACAGTCAGCTTCAGCCTTTTCTTTTCCTCCTTGCAGGATGACTTCAAAAACACACAGATCTTGGCTCTGGAGCCTGAGAAAAAATGTGCTCTTTACTTTCCCCCTTCTCCTGCTATAATTGAACTTGAATTTAGGTATTTGTAGGCATTGAGAGACGTTTTACTTTGCTGCTTTTTCCAATCTGGGGTTGATTAAGACATAGACCATGCCAAATATTTTTTCAGAGGTCTCTGGGGCACTTCCTTCATTGAGCAGAGACTCTCACATCACCTCAGGAGTGGCAGCCCCATGTAGCCTTTGGTGGTTGGACCCTCCAAAGCACTGCAGACCTGCTGTTTGCTAAAGGTGCACCTAGGAGAAAACAGAAGAGCTGTGGCCTGGTCTCTGCCCAGGACGGATCCCTCTCTGCTGTGCAGCAGTGGAAGGAGCTCTGTATGACTGCCTGCAATCCACCTTGCCACCCAGGAAATCACAGTCAGGCTCTGATAGATGCCTGCTTCATCTCCAGCTTGCTGTTGTGCTCTGCAATGGGCTAGGAGGTAAAATCTCAGAGAAGGGAGATACTCCTCTGATCCAGGTCCCCTCAGAAAGCAAGAGCTGCAAGAAAGAGAAAGTCTGTGAGCTTTCCAGCTTTGTAGTCATGTGTCAGGAGTGTTGTTATTCCTCTTCTGTGAAGTAGAAACTTCTTCATCAATAAAATGAGATGTTCTCACATTCTGGCTTGACAGACTGTCACTGCAAATAGATTAGTCAGAAATGTATTCCTGAAAGAAGAAGTCCTGAGTACAAGAGAAGAACTGACTTTCTAGAACAATGGAGGTCATGTGCACTTCATTGGTTTATCATCTTCAACAGATGCTTGTTCCTGTGGGGAAAACAAATGGTATGCCATACTCACCTCCTGAGCAAGGCAACCTCATCCTACGTCACAAATGTAGCCCAGTTCTGGCAAAGAACACAACTGAGACCTGTGATACATCTGTTTGTCTGCCATTTTCAAACACCAAGGGTATTTTGACTATTAGGGAATGAAGAAAAATAAGCTCTCTACTCCATCTGGAAGTAGGCGGGAATGAAGTGGCAAAATTGAGGTGGAGCTCCAGAGGCTGGGTTGAGTTCTGCATGTGTCTGACAGTGTAATTCTCTGAACTAAGTTTCCTGAAAGTTACCCTTTTTAAAGCAGCTGGGGAGGAGAGGGAAATTTTGCTCACCATCAGGCTCACTTAACCAAATGTTAAGTGCCTATTGTGGTGTGAACCAAAACTCTCTGGGTGCCACTAATTGTGTTGACTAGTTCTTCACTGACAAACTTGATAAGAGAGCATTTCCTATAGCCATATTGATTTAGGTTTCTCATTATTGAGTAAAATGCATATGTCTAAAAGAGGGATAAATCGGCATCATTTGATACCTGTCCTGCTCTGAGTTTTGGTAATGGGGTGCAGAGTTTTCTGTGACTGGGACTGACAAGCCCCAGTGTTGTGAAAGCAAGTCAGGCCTCTGGAATTGTATAATTTCCATGATAAAATCCATAGTTAAACTGACTTACAGTTTGATTGTTAAGGTCTGAGATTTCCAGGTTTAATCGGTGTAGAGATCTGTCTCTGCACATGCTTCAGGATACTGTGCAGCAGTACCTCTAGCCCAGCAAACTCTGCCCTGTCCTGCTGTGCCTTGCTGTGCCTGTAGCTCAGCTCTAGCTTTGAGAATGCACACTGTACTTTGGAAAAGCCAGTCCTGGAACTAAGTGAGATCACACTTGAGCTTTCCCATGGCCAATCTGGCTAGAGCTCATGGATCAGAAGCTGGGGTTTAAGTTAAAGAGCTTACTTTGGCTTTTTCCTTCCAGAGAACTGTAAGCTCAGCTCCAATCTGAAAAGGACAAGTCTGGGCCCAAGAACAGCTTTGAACACCTCATTTAATAGGAAATGCAGATACACATTTGTGCATTATCACGCATGCAACATGTGTCAGGATACATGATACCGTGTGGTGGAAAGGCGTTGGACATAACTAGGGTGAAAGCAAAGACTTTCAACAGAAGCAAAAGGAGGTGCTGAAAAGCAACACTAGGATAGAAATCACTATCAAGAAGAGAAGATAACGTAAATATGAATCAGTGTTAAAGCAGAGGTTATATTTTTAAAGAGACAGAGCCTTAAGATTTGTACTAATGGACACTAATTTTGCAATGAGTTTTGGTAATTTTGTAAAATATTAAGCAGTACCATGTATCGCTAGGTGCTCTTAGCTATAAAAATCCAGTTTGCCTTTTCTTCTCAAACTGCAGTCCATCAGAGTTGTGCCATGGATCTCAACAGCTGGCACTCTGATTCAACATGGCTTTGTTTGATTAAATCAACAAAGCTTAATTTGTACTGTTGTACCAGACTGTACAAGATTGGATGAGACTGGAATGGAGCAGTGCATAGATTTGAGGCATTGCATTGTGTAGCAGTCTTTCAATAATTCCTCTTTTCTCCTGTCACAACCGGCATCACCTTTTCTAAATAACAAGGTTTTCAAGGCGGGATTTTTTTTTCTTTTTTTAAATTTAAATTTGACATAAAAATCTTTCAAAGGCATTCAAGCAGCGCTCTCTGGTGGTGACGCGGTGAAGAGCCGAGCCTGAGGAATGCTGGCAGGGAGGGATGCAGGAGGAGAGAGATGCAGGGATGCTGGAGTGACCTGCAGGAAAACATTCGCCTGATCTTTTGTCTGAGGCAAGAATTGTGCTTAACAGAAGGTGCTTGAGTTGTATGACTGAGATGCATGAATGCAAGTGCTGATGAAAGAAGGTGAGAACAAACGAAGGCATTACATAGAAATTGGAAGGGAAAAAATATTATTTAGAAATGTTTAAAAGCCTTAGAAAATCAGTCATAGGTAACCAGGGCAATAACACACTAGTGAAATAAGGTGCAATCCCTTGTTATTGCCAATCCCTTCTTGAAGTATAATTAGTGAAGTATAATTTGTTAAAATACATATATCCCAGAGCAGTCACAACAGGTAGCAAACAGGTGTAATGACTCTGTATTTCATTCCTAGCAAGCTACAGATACTCTGTGTGTGCCTCTGAAGGCTTTCTTCAACACCTGGCTCATGATAATTTTATGTGGTACAGAATTAGAAAAAGCACTTGGCTTTAGAAATTAGTTTCTCTGTTTCTTGTTGTGTAGAAAAATGTATTTGACAGTTGCAAGGATTTCTTCTTGGAGGAAGAACGAGGAGGCCACAGTCTGGTCATGGATACTTTGGTGTTTGAGTGCAGAAGAGGACATCAAATGTCTATTTTCCTAACATATGCTCAAACAGGATTTCTGCAAGACAGTCCCAGTCCATTTCTAAAAGGTGGCCTAACAGTATATTAATCAGCAATCATTGCTCCAGTGTTTGCTCCCATCCTGTTCTCCTTCCAGATTTTCTCTAAAGACTTCTGGAGAAGGGCTTTTCTTATACTCAAGATGATTTTCAGATAGTCTTATGCAGAGAGCCCTTTTAATGCTAAACTGTTTTGAACAAGGAGATCTGACAATTTATTAAGCATCAGTAATTCTCAGGGAATTATCTACTAAGAACTGGTTTAACAGAGAGAAGATTGCCTCTGGCCACACACAGTTGGAGGTCTGAAGAAGGAAAACTCTTTAGAGATCTTAGTCCTTTTCCCTGATAATTTAATTACACAGGGATCAAGTAATGTGAGTCTTTGCAGCTCCTCCACAATCTTAACAAAATTTGGAAAGGTCTCCTGAAAACCAGACACACAGACATAGGAGTTTCCTGTTCCAAAGTGTCCCTGACCTTCTGCAGACTGGTTTCTTTTGCGCTATTTTCTCTGCATTAAATTCAAGCCAAGAAAGTGTATCTAGTAGTTCTTTATGAGGGTGGGGATAGAACAACAGGCTTGTCACAGCTGAACTGTGCCTTCTCTGAACCATTCAGGCAACAAAAGACAAGGAACAAACCAAAGGTTAACTGCCTTCTCGATGAAACAAGGAACCAGTCTTTGTCCTGTGCTGCCTTGGAGGGGGCTGTTGTGCAGTTTTGTTCTGAGCATGGAAACAAGACTGTTTTGGAGCCTTTGCAGCCGTCATGGAGAAGGACCATGCTCTACCACCCCTCCTTGCGCCTTCCAATCCTCATGGGTGATCCTTGCTCTCTGATTTTAAGCAAGGGGATCCAATCCTCCAGTCAAGAGATGGAAAGTTGTTCTCTTCTAGAATAAGCCAAAAAGCATTGTAGTAAGTCTCCTTGTGCAGAAACCACTCTGCTCCTTTAGTTGCAGAGGGAAATAATGTAATTGAACGAGATCCTGGTACATCTGGTGTTGGTTGATGGAAAACAAGAGAGCTGATGTTGAGAGCCCTGACCTCAGACTCCTTTAACTAGCTGCAAGTCATCTCTCAGTGCCTTTGACCCATCTCTGTGTCCTGACATCTGAAACTAGCAGTGATCCATGAATTCAGAGAGAAGCCTTGTAACACCTGTATGCAAATTGAATTCTTTGTTGGCTGGAAATGAAAACCTTCCTCTAAAGTCTTTCTTCTCTGGAAAAGATCCTGGTCATGTTTTACACATGAACAACTGCTGTATTGAGCTGATTTGTTAAGTGTTCCTCTCAAACAACAAAATAGTTCTAAACTTATTTGCAAATAAGACTATTAGTATGTTGCAACTTAGCTTTAACATGAGAGCAAGGAAATTGTCCCACTAATGAACAGCATCATGATTTCCCCAGTCAGCATTCAGTAGAATGACAGTGGCAAATTTTTCTCTATTTCCTGTATTCACATGTTCCTAGTTATCACTTCATGTATAATTTTAGCAGTGTTTAAATATGCTTTGAATTAGCAATGTGTGTATATATTACAATGCTCAAATGAGAAGGTTCAGACCTGAAAATGTAAAAAGGGTGAAATTTGGGTTAACAGTGCTTCCAACAGAACAATGAAGACATGGCTTTTTGTTTTCTTCAGAAACAAAGCACGCTTTTTCCTGCCATTCCTGTAATACCTTCTTTAGACTAATGGGTGATGCCTATTCAGTATATACAAGAAAACTAATACCCAGAACCTTCTTTTATGTGTTTAGTAACCTTTGGCAAATTCTGGCTTTGTAACATGGACCAATCTCCACTAGAATTTAAGACAAGATTAAGAAAAAAGTGCATTGCAGAAGTAGCAGTTATTAATCCTCAGTGCACTAATTAGCACTTAATCTTTCTAATCCTGTAAGTAGATACAAAATCAGGGCTGCAATAGACACAGGCCATAATGTGGAAAGGCCTTCATTAGTGGTGTTAAAAAGATGTACAGAAAACTGCTTGGTTGCTTCACACTTCTCAATTTGATCCTTGGCACTTGGACTCTTAAGAAATGAAAAAGATTCACGTGCCAAAATCCCCTCCTCTGTTTTAACCCACAGTACTAATGTACTGGGTCAAAAATTACGCAGCTGAAAGTTCTCCTGTTCAGCACCTCTCTATCTTCAATTCTATAGCTGAGCCTCAGCCTAAGAAGCTGGCTAATTGTGCCCCTCTACAGTCTCCTTTAATTGGCTCATTTCCATAGGAGAGGCCACCTGCCTTGGATGGAGCAGTGTCAGCTGCTTGCCCTCAGACTGACTGGAGAGGGAGCCAAGTGGCTGGCCTGGCTAGAGAGGAGAATTTGGCACACCCCACATCCCTGCCTGCCTTGAAGATGAATGGGGATGCACCCCAGGCTGGGTCTTTGTTCACCAGGTGTGTCCTCACATTCTGACCTGAGCACCTGGGCAGAGCCCTCCAGTGGAACCCCAGGGCTTCCTTCTCCCTTGCAAGAGCTGCTCCAAGGTCATGTAAAGCCATGCTATATTTAGTGTAATGGCAACTGAGAATCCCTGCTCAAAATCATAGTAGCTGGATCCTTTCCAGACAATCCCTTTGCTCACTCACACACACTAAGAGTTACTCTGAAAAACCGAAGGAAGGATCTGGATGAAGAAACTTTAAATGAAATGGATATGTCAGTAAAGTAAAAGTCTCAACATGAATTCCCACTGGCCACTATTAATAGAAGATGGAATTCTCTTTTGCTACAATACAATAGACTGTCTCCACAAATAATGTCACTTTTCAACCAGACCCTGGCTGTCACTTGCCCATCTATCTTATTTAAAATAAACTTAGCATGTATTCACTCTGAGCCACAATTACTGCAGATGTATGTCCTGGCCATAAACCTCCAAAACAGCATTCTTTCTTCCTGTAAGCTAATACCCTACTTAAAGCACACAGGAAGTGAAAACATAATCATTATTTTTCTGAAATGTGTTGAGTTTGAGCCATGAAGCTTCACACTTATTTTAAGTCTGTAATTGCATGTTGTTGCTGGGGATACTCCTTTTTTTTCCTCACCCCAATTGTCTTGTAAAGTTTGCTGCATCCAAGCTCAGTATGGGTTCAGTTCCTCTGTGATTGGCACAAGCAGATCCCTGCACTTATGAATAGACTCACTGATCTCAGTAGCAGCTGCTGGGTTTTGAGGACTCTCTCAGAATTCACTGCTTGGTTTGGAGCTCATCTTCTTTGAAGGTCTTGCCCTAGCTGCAGAACTGGAGAATTTTTTAAATTTTAGTTCTTAATCATGGTTGTTTCATATTTTCTTTCTTGTTATCTCCGCTCAGATGTTCCCTCTTACTCTCCTAGGCACCAGTTACTCAGCAACAACATGCTCAAAACAGCCTCTCATCTGCTGTGAAACACAGAAGGCACTGAAGGTCTTGCATGTGACTGCATGAAGAAGTCTCTGTGGGCTCATATTGCATCACAGATAACACGCATGTTGAAAACACAGCTTAAACCAGTGTTCCAGGGTGGAGTCTCAAAATTGCTTTGACCTGTTACCGTAACTAAAGGACACTGGGGGATACTTTTTGGTGGGTTGACTTTGGTTGCCCATCCAGCCACTCTCTTACTCCTCCTTACTGAACAGGGCGAGGGAGAAAGACAGAAGAGCTCATGGGTTGATGGGGATCACTTGTCACTAACCATCATGGGCTAAACAAACTCAGCCAGGGGAAATGAATTTGGTTTATTGCTAATTAAAATACATTTGGATGCTGAGAAACAAAGACAAAACCGAGGTACCTTTTAGTTCTCCTTTTTCCCAGGCTCAGCTTCATTTTTTCATTGCCATGTCTTCTATCTCTCCTTCATTGCAAGTGACCGAGAGGGAAGGGTCTGGGGGATGTGATCAGTCCATAGCAGCTCCTCCTGCTTCACTGTGGGTTTTCCCCATGGGCTGTAGTTCTTCAGGACAAACCTGTTCCAGCATGTGCTCTCCGTAAACCACAGTCCTTTCACAAAATATCCACATGCCGCAGTGTGGGTTCCTCTATGGGCTACAGTGTGGGTGTCTGCTCTGCTATGGTCCTTTCCATGGGCTGCAGGAAAATATCTGCTCTGGCCACTGGAGCACCTCCCTTCCTCCTTCTTCTCTCACCTTGATGCTCATAGGGCTGCTTCTCACTCTTATTTTTCCTCATTTCTCTCTTAATCATGTGGCATTTTGCTCTTTCTTGAGCATGTTTTCCCAGAGGTGCCAGCGGCATGGCAGATGCTGAGCAGATGGCTCAGCTGTGTCCTGTGGTGGATGTGGTGTGGAACTGTGTGCCTGACACAGGGCAGCTTCTGATCTCTTTTCGTTGAAGCCACCCCTGCAGACCCTCCCACCACAACCTTGTTGCTCACATCCATATTTAGAAAAACTGGTAGCTAATTAGCCAAAATTCACATATTTCTTGCGTGACACATCTGGGATCAAGTGTGCAAATGATGAGCAAATGCTTTAACCAGTAAAGTGTTGGGTGATCTGGGATGAGCTATTTGTTGGGCGAGGAACCAGAAGCATGACGTTTAGCTGAATGTTCATTATCATCGTGATATAGAACTAATTTGATTCTGGGTATCTAGAGCAGCCATCCTGGTTTCACCTTGGCATCTATGGATCTTAGGCAATGTTTTGAAGTTATTGGCTAATTTGAGTCCCTCTTGTGTTTTCTGGTGATACAAAATCTGGTGATAGATACCTTACCCTGGAGGAGATCCACTGTTAAGGATTCTGAGAAGTGGTAGATGCTTGCCTAGACCAGAGGTAGGAACTTGGTTCTTGTCAGGTCAGCTGTGTCTTTCTGGTGGTGATCCCAGAGTATGGTCCATGATGCCTGTGCCAAGTGGTAGGGGTTGGGTCACCTCAGCTCCCATTTTAAAACCCCACAATCTCTTGGAGCAGTCAGCTGTACCCGTATTGTTCCTTATCAGGATCACAGTGCCCTGTTCTGACTATCCTATCATCCCATCATCTTACACAATGAGACAGAACAGACTCCTCCTGCATGTGTTTTACAGACTTCTTACCTGAGACATGAGACTTACTGGGATTCACATGTGGGGGGGGATAACTGAGGCCGAAAGAGCTGAATGTAGCACAGTCTTGAGAGGGTATATGGACTTAGCCCAGACCGCCCTTCAGGCTCTGCCCAAGGTTCCAGAGCAGTGCAACTAGCTAATTTGGTCCAGATGTGAACTGGGTATGCTGTAACATGCCCACAGTTTGTACTGATTAGGAGCAAGCATCTCTTATAATCTGCCTTTTCCTCTTTGCTAGATTGGGTATTGCAGAAAGCTTGGATTCAGGATTTCCAAATAGGCAGGGTTCCTAAGAATTAGGCACGTTTACATACATTTTAGGGATGTAAGAATTGCTGTTTAAGCAAGGATACAACAAATTTACATCTGGCTCTCATTCGTGCAGCCATAAAAAGATGTCTAGTAAAGAGTGAGCTTCCATTTTCAAGAATGCCTTGGACAGAGTTAAGGTGGAGAGTGCAGGCACAAGTGCACCATGACACTGTGTGCTTGGGAAGCACCTCTCCTGCCATTCCTAGGCTGTAACAGGATGGAAGCAGAGAGTGAACAAGAGATGAATCTGGTCTCTCTTTTCTATTATTGTCTCTCTAGTCTGTGGATGGAACTGTGTTAAAAAGTTGCAGATGTATTTATGTAGTTATTTAAGTATTTACGTATAGGTACAGCTATAGATACAATGTTTACATAATGTATTCCCTATCTCTGTTGTATCTGTAGATTTACAGATCCTTGTAGATGCATACATAAAGCTGACCTCTACAAGATCTCACTGCCTGCCAGTGATACTTTTGGGCTCAGGGCAATGGTGTGAATCTCAGGAGTCTTATCTTTGTTAGTCTGTATGTGGAATTCAGAGCTAGTCACAAACTGAGTTACAATCAATGCAGAGACTTAGATACACCTCTTCATTTCCCCACAGCAGAGACCACTAAAAGCTTAAACATGAACTAAGTGAACTCACAACAGCCTAATTTACTAGGATTTTAGCTGTCACAGAGATATCTGACCTGGCAGCATGACCAGTGCTAGCACCCTTGCTAACTAGCTCTGTTCTTGTTGAGATGCTTCAGCAGTTCAGTGTATTCACATGCATGGACCACCTTGAGTGGTTCAGCCTGTTTGTGTAAACTTTCTATACTCTAAAGAGTGAGACTGAACCTCCCAGAAGGCTGCTTACCCTATCTACTGTTTTTATCATAACACTGTAATAATAATCTTCTATTTGAGTCTTTTTCCATTGCTTACAGGACTTAGCTGATACATTAAAATTATAACCTTCCTTTTTAGGTGATTGAGTTTAGATAATTCCCACCATTTTGTGATAGAATACAGGCAAGTGTGTTATGATGTATTTTGCTGTCTTCCCCTGAAACAGTTTTGGAACTACTGCTATTGCTGTTTCTTTTCTTGAGCTCCTTTATCTCTTATCTATTCCCCTTTGAAGTTGCTTCTTATGCTTCTGTGAAAGAAAAGTGAAAAAGCAGGCATCGTATTTTTCTCTGAAACCTATGTAATTGAGGGCAGCACTTTGCCAGCTGATAAAGGCAATAGGATAGGGAAAAAAACCAGAAAAATTACTTTGTTCTTTTATATCTTCAATTAAGCAGTGTTTTTATACTATTAAGAGGACTTCCTTCTGTAGACTCAATACTACATTTTATGTGCTAACATTTGTTTTGATACATCAGTCTATTTTGTGTATTGTGTAGTTCCTCAAGTGCATATTTCTGTCCCATTTTGCTCAAGGCATGTGCTGTACAGTAAAGCCCATCAAAATCCATGTCCCAAAGAGTGCTGGGCATCAAACAGAAACATATCTAGATCTAGAAATTACAGCACCATGGCTGTGAAATGGACAAAACCATGACTTTGTTTACTGAGGTGTAGGATGGGGAAAGTATGCTTTCATCTGTTCTTTCATAGCTCTCAATCATATCACATAGATTGTGGGACTGTTCATTTGACCCGTGATTTTTCTTGTCTTAGAGTGTCTTGATGAAGTATAAAAAAAGAATACCCAGCCCTTAGGTATTAGCTATGCAGCGAGGATGTTTTCAGATCTAATTACTGAATTAGTTAGTACTAGTTTAGGATTATCCTTAATGAATCTAGATTAGGAAAGGTTAGTAAAAGTACCTTTTCTGTTTCACAGTTCATCAGCTTGAGATAATTTAGTAACAAAGGCTCATGGCAAGCACTTAATTTGGTCCCAGTCCAGGTCCCATTTTAGTCAGTGGGAGTCTTTTCCCTGCTTGCAACATGAGCCTAAATAGCTGACATTGTCACTGACTCATCATGTGAAGCCCTTCAGTACATTGTAGAATCATTTTATTTGTATTTGATTAAATACAAAAGTATTTTGCTAGGCTTTCCAGCTTTGAAAAACAGAGTCATTTACATAAGAGCCAGGCAACCAAATAGCTATCCTCTTTTACCCTGGTTAGGAAGCTTAATCCTGCAAACATTTATGCATGTTCTGTGCTCATCGTTAGACCCATGACATATTTGATTGTCTGATGTCAGGCATGAAGGTGTTTGCAGGAGGGGATCTGGTGCTGTAATGTTCATTTGTTGTATCCTCTTTTGCTGATGGACTGCAAGTTCTGAAGGGGAGAAATGTGTTTGTTTTTCAAACTTACCAGTACAGAACATAGAAAACATGCTGTAAAGAAATATTGATCATTGGTATATCATAGAATTGTTTGGGTTGGAAGGGAACTTTAAACGTCATTTAATCCAACCCCCTCACAATGGGATATCTTCAGCTATATCAGGGTGTTTACAACCCTGTGCAGCCTGAACTTGAATGGTTCCAGGGATGGGGCATCTTCCACCTCTCTGGGCAACCTGCACCGATGTTTTACCACTCTCATTGTGAAAAAACTTTCATATTTTAAAGCCATTGCCCTTTGTTTTGTTGCAAGAATCCCTACAAAAAAAAAATATATATATTACATATATATATGTGTGTGTGTGTGTGTGTGTGTGTGTGTATATGTGCATTTTAAGGGGAAAATGAGCTTCTTTCCTGTATTCCAGGTTGATTCACTTTGGCAACTGCTAAAAATGTGCATTTTATTATTAACACCTTTTATCAATCCAATGAACAATAGAAACAGCAACTCTGCTCCAATATCGGCCACATCTTGCAATAATTTATAAATGTCCCATATTAAAAATAATACAGTTACTCAAACTTTTTCAAAATGTCCCAGGGTAAGCAAATACTTTTGTATTATTATTAGTTTTGACAAACCTGATTGTGTGCTGGCCATTGTTAAAGGGTTCTATCTGCCTCCAAACACAGTGAGAGACAAAGAATTTTTAATGAATTTAATTAAAACTTTATGTGGTTTATGGTGTTCACCTCCAGCTGGTGTGCCATTCTTCTCTGTTGAATGAAGTTTCCTCTAATGCATAATGATGTGTTTTATAAGAGGGATGTTTGAACCCCCTTCCTAGTAGCCCTGAGGTAGTTTCCATGGTATGACACAGTGGTGAAGTATTTAAAAGCAGGTCTCTTACACTTAAGTGAATTATTTATATGGTTAAATGCACAGGCATGGATGCATAGATACGAACCTTAAAATAAATTTAAGAATATTTTTTTCCCCTTGAAACAGTCATTGTGGGTTAGCTTTTATGACCCATGCTGCTGAGCATTTGTCTGTACAAATGGCACGCTGACATGAAAGGGTCTGATTATTTGGCTGCTTCTGTTGGGGGTAGAAAGTTGAATGATGTGTTCTCCTTTGGTTAACACACTGACATCTGCACCAGGCACAAGGTCCTGGTATTGATGGGCACTCCTAGTGCTGCTGTAATAAAAATGAACAATAACATGCAGATAGCCTCGTTAGCAAATGTTTCAGTGCATTTTATGAGACGTGCTGAGACACTGCAACAAGCTGGGTCATTCCCATGGCTGGTTAGAGTTAGTGGGATTGTAGTCTTCTGAATCTCTTGTGTGTTAGGGCTTTCACTCAGGGTCTCTAAAAAGGGCAGTGGCCTGTGTCCTTTTCCTGCAAGCTGTCCATCAGTATTTCTTCTGCCAAGAAGTAAGCTCTCACTGAAAGAGGTAAGATCCTCATTTGTTTTAAGTACTTTCTTTTCAAAATCTTGAGTCTGGGTGTGGCCAGACTGAAATACAGAGCTGTATTTTTGTGGTTGTTTGGATGGTGAGATCTCAGTTGTGCAAGAGTCTTGAACAAGTTCCTCAGGGAAGGAATGAATGAAGCAAGATGTCTTGGACCAGAGGAATAGGACTTAGGAACAACTCACATCTCTACAGGGAGTAGTGTGATCCCTGGAGAAGTGTCTGCAGTGGAGCTACAGACTTCCAGTGGTTTTGCAGAGACTGGAAAACTGAGATGAATGTTGAAAGGCATCTTCATAAATAATGTGTCTTGTTCTAATAGTTGTGGAGAATTGGATAGGAAACTGGTTACAAAATCACCCTGTACCAGCCTGTACCCTTTTAGATCATTGATCAACTCACTGAGGTTGGGAGAGCCTTTTACATGAGCTCATTGGAAGGTGACTGAAAGAAGAGGCTTTCCCGCAGTATCAGTGCATCAGCTGGAAAAACAAATCATCTGTGGCTACCTGGAGATGAGACTGTTCTCTTGGGAGGGGGATATGAGTGTTGAATCCACCTGCGATCCTTTACACAGCTTTCTAAGGTTTAACCAATACTAATAACAGCAATAAATCACCACGTCTGTTTTTCCCTTACTGATGAAGAAACAAAATGATATTGGGGAGGACCAGTCACAAGCTAAGTCAGAAAAAGTCTTTGGAGAAAATGCTGAAAAATATGACATTTGGCACTTGGTGGAATGAAGAGATGAAGACATGAAGGAGCATGAAAAGCTGAAGAATACCTCCTGGAAATAGGCATGAAAAAGAAAGCATGATGAACGGAAAAAAAAAGAAGGTGGATAAAAACTATATTGTAAAGAATGAAGAAATGAAAAGGAATTAAATAAAGAAATAATTGGAAGAAAGCAGAGGAAGTCCTGAAAACCTCAAAGACATACTTGTATTTTCCTCAGAAATTAATGGGATGCTCCTGAAGGTAACAGAAGGAAAGGATATTAGGAGCTGACTGTCCTACATGGGAAAAAATGTGACCACAGACTAATGAGCCATCTTGTTGCAGTGCTCCTGATTCCAGATTCTCTGACTGCAGTCTCCAATGAAGCTTTGCTCGTTAGACCAAATCAAATAAACTTGTTCTGATAAGCTGCAATGTACCCTTCAGGGAAGGTAGAGCTTCTGTCACTTAACACAGGGAGCTCTTGGGCTGAATGTACCAGCAGCTGTCATGTTCTGTCCTTGGGGGTCCGTTGTCAGCTGGTGGATTAGATTCTGTGCAGTGTAAACCAGAACAACTTAACATTTAGTGTGAGCATGAAGGTGGCAGTCTGAGACGTGCCACCCTGTGCATCCTGGTGTGGAAGTTTCTCTGGACATAGGCCCAGACACATGAAGGAATTGCACAGCTCTAACAATGTAATGATTTCATCATACATCATGGGGGAATGCACTTCTGTAGGCAGTGTCAGTCAGTACATCCAAGGCTCTGTAACTCACCTCCTGGTAAGTCAGTGCTGCTCTTTGCCTTTGGTTAATGTTGTCAAGTGGTTAAGCTGTTAGGCATCAGTCTATATTCCTGTGGTCTCCAGCTCTAAAACAACATTATGTTTAACTAATACCCCTTGTCCCTGGTGTTGCTTTTGATAAGCAGTTTTGGGAATAAAGTAAAAGAAACCTGACAAGGACTAAAGCTGGGTTTAGGACAAGGGCTGAGTTTCAGTTGCTTACACCCATGACAAGCTGTTAGTGTTTCACCAGCTTGTGAACACTGACAGTGAACCACTGGGTCCTTTGAAGCAGAAAGGCAGGACCCTAAGAAAGTGTAGGAGTCCAGGTGCTGATTGTAGTGTTATTAAAAAACAGAGAAGGAATCAAGCAGGAAAGAAGCCAAATGACTGTAAACAAAGGTTTTTTTTTTCCCCCAATGGTTTGTAGGTATGTTGCACAAAGTGGCTAATTAACAAAGGACGAAGATGGGCGAGGATCTGATTTGTAGCAGGTTTTAATGGCATGTGAAACTGCCTCAGAAACAGAGGCTTGAAGAATATCTTAGGGTGAAGAAGGGGACTTTTCTCAGTTCAGCTGAAATGCATTGCTGCCTGCCCCAGCCCTTACGCAGAGCAAGGGGTTGGTGGAAAATGGTGCTGCTAAGAACATTTTGAAAGGAAGTCAAGGTAGTCAAGCACACATCCAAGGGTGTGCCATAGGACACTTTTCTTTCAAGGTACACTTCTAGCTGACCTAAGTGGGAAACTTCTGGATTATTTAAGGCCCTTGCTGGATTTTGGAAGCAGGTCTATACAGGTACATTCATAACTGCTGGCAGGACAGTAGTGGAGAACAGAAATAGGAAATCTGTGACACTATTTCGCCTATTTTAGGTAGTTATTGAAGCACAAATTGATTTTGAGCCAGAGTGGTCATTAGGAGGTATTATATATACCTGTCTTTATATAGTAATCATGGAATCATGGAATCGTTAAGGTTGGAAAAGATCTGTGGGATCATCAAGTCTAACCATCAGCCCTGCAGCACTACCATGTTAACCATTAATCTGTGTGTACATAGACTGATGTCATTTTAGGGTGAAATAGGGTAATTCTGATAAAAAATGTGGACAATTAGTAAGATATGCTATAGATTTCCTAATTATTTGGATTGGAAACACTGATTCTGTCAGAATATAAAGAGAATCTTACAAAAATAAAATATAATAGAAACAGACATACAAAAATAATGGACATTTAATGAGTCTGCCCATACTTTTTCTTCTCTCTGGCTTCAGGCCAGATTGTCCGTGTGTGGAACATCCTTGAAATCACAAGCAAATTATACCATATTTTCTTCAGAAGAAACACGAGATTTGGCTCCTCTGTCTCCCTTAAATGCTTCAAAATCCCTGGATCAAAGCCCACAGAATCTCTCCTGAGGAGAAATTCGAATGTGGATAATTATGCAGGAAGCTATGAACACTTTCATGTTTTAGCCTCTTTTACTATTTAAGTAGAAGTTAAAATGAAATAAAAAGATGTATCATGTCTTATCTTGACAGGTTTTTTTCTATGTTTTGGAATCGAATATTCACACTGTTTCCAAAGACATAATGAAAAATTTTATGTAGAGTTAAGTCTTTCCTCCAGTAATCTTTATACTGAAAACTATTCTCTTTGAAAAGCAAAACTTTATTCAAAGCTTGCCAGTATTGTCAAAATGACACACTTTTTCGTGACCTTTGCTAAATCTGCATAAATATTTCTGTCACTTTTGATTATTTCTTTCTGCAGTTTAGAAAGTACTTTAAAAAGTTCTGTGCTATCTCTGTCCATGTGATTAGCAAAACTCATGAACATTTCCTTTCATGACGGCAAACTTTTTTGTCCTATACTTGCCCACCCTGAAAGGGTCTTTAGCTCTGAACCCTTTGACTATCTTGGAGATTTCAGTGAAGAGACAGCAGGAGTTATTTGAGCCAGGAAGCTGTATAGCAGAGGATATCATTCACTTGTGAAGGATATAAATCACTTATCCACGTAGGATATGAGTCAATCAGTGTTTAACTGCTCAACACACTTCTTTGGTCACTTTGCCTTGAATGGCACTTGCCACTTCTTACCTCCTAGAGATGTGTGTTATGTAGGCAGCAATAACAATTCCCTTCTTGGACTCCAGCAGAGAAATATTTGCTGAAGCCAATTACAAAATATCTGTTGGTAAAACTGAGTTCAAGATATTATTTCAACATTCTAAGTCCACTGTATAGGGCTGCTTTACAGCATTGTGCTGGACAATAAATCACATTTACATTAGCTTTAATGGCCTTCTCCTTCCCAGTGCTGTATAAGACAGCTCCAGTGTACCTGAAAGTGAGGCCAGAACAATTGGCATCCATTTGAATGACTTCCCCTGAAGTGATAGCCATTTGAAGCATGATCCCATAGAGGCAAATCAGCAATGAAGCCTGAGATCTCTGCCTGCTGCCCACCCAAGGCCCACCATCCATTCTCAGGCCGGCTTACTTGGGTTCTTCCTGCATTCTGTAACCTGCTCTACGTGTCCCTGCCTTGGCAGGGGAGTTGGACTGGATGATCTCCAGAGGTCCCTTCCAACCCTCAGTACTGTGTCACTGTGATTCTGTGATGAGAAATCCAGCCTAGAATTGATTTGTGTTACGTGGTACTGCACAGGGAATATGGAGATGCACCCATCTCACTGAAGGAAGCTCTGATAAACTGAGCCTGCAACATACAGTAAGAATATCAACAAATGGTTGGTAGCAAATGGTCAGGCTTGGTAGCAAACTTCAGGCTTGCTCTCAGTGCAGCACTGATTCATTGCAGTGTCACTGTTTACAACATGGATTAATGAAAAAATGGCAATTCAGGTAAAATTATTAAAGTGCTGATCTTTCTGCATCCTGAGGCTGGCTCAGGAAAGAATGGTCCTCTTGCCTTGCTGCTGGGATCTTCTGCTTTGTATATGTGCTCCATACCATTACTGGTGGTGTGTTCTGGAGTTGTTATAAATACTCTCATTTTGGGTCAGGATTTAAAAAAAAAAAAAGAAAGTGGTCTCTCTGATTTGTTGTAATGATGGTGTGCTGTTTGCACTGTGTCATTTTCCTTACCCTTGTAGTGGGATAACATGCAATTAGAGACTGATGTCAGCCTGTAAAACTTTGGTGTAAAATTTTGGTCGCACCAAAATACCATACTTCTTAACAAAGCTAGCAGACATGTCCTTTGGCAGCAGCTGCTTGCCATGTGATTTAAAACTTCCTGTCACTATAATTGATGTGTTTTTATTCTTTCCACTTCCTGAAGCCTGATCAGAATTAAAATTGCTGTTGGAATTTCCTGTCAAAGCAACTCATTTATTCGCCGAGCAGTGCACTGACAGTACTTTGATTGGACATTGCCTTCAGCTATTCTCAGGCAGAGAGATTGCTGTGAATTATGCTCCTTGCCCAGGTTTGACTTCCCTGCATGCCACATCTGCAAATATATACAGATTGTCCATCATGTGGTAACCTTGTCCTAATGAAAACTCCACATGTAAAATGTTAGATTTGAATATCAAACTTGGCCACCTGCTGGGGCCCTGGCTTGTGTGTTTATTTAGGAAACTGAGTTCTTCAACTGATTGTCTCACCGTAACTTTCATGTTGCCTACCAAAAAGAGCTCTGCTGTATTTCTACAAAGAGAATTTATGCTCCTTTTCATATTTCCTTTAGAAAAAGCTAAGGTTTGTATGGGTTTTTTCTTTAATTTTCTGCTTCAATATGCTGCTTGCATTCCTTCCCAGAGGTGGCTGTGTTGTGCTGCCATGTGGCAGTTCTCAGATGTTACTGCAGAGTTTGTGCAGGCTTTGTGAACATTGAGGGTGAAAGATTCTGTGTCAATACAAGTTGTCATTATTTGCAGCTTGAATGCAATGAGGTGGTAGCTCTGTCCATTTGGAGAATAAACTGTTAAATGTACTGTTGGATGAATCATTCAGTTGCCCTATTTGTAGCTTCATTTTCCTGTTAGAGCTGCTTAGAGAATTGCAGGTTATTTTGGGAAGCTGAATAATGGGTAAGTATTGGATTGTTCTTCAGTTATAGCTGACACAAAGTCATTGTCACCTCAGAGTAGAATAGATATAATGATACTTACTTAACTGCCTTTGTAAAGTGTTTTGATAACCTAGGTTGAAAGGTACTTACAATCCTGTGAACTATTGCTATTATTATTAGAGGCAATATATTATTTTTAAAGTTCTAGCCTACATTATTTTGAGGGTTACAATGGGAATCTAAATATTCATGTGCAGGCTCTTTCCCTTGACCAAACTGAGTGCCAAGTACTCTTCCAATATTTTAAGGAAACTCCTATGGCTACTTTGGCAGGTAGTTGTGGGATGAGGCTGTAAGTGACTGTCTTTGATCTCTGCTCTCCCTGCAGCTGGTGGGAACAGCTCCCACCAGACCCTGGTTGTGGTATAAGGTACTGTTGTATTTTTATTAAATCTACCTTTTCTCCTACATAAAAACAAATAAACAAAAACAAACAACCAAAAAAACCCAAACCAAGCAAAACGTGGGTTGTTTTTTTTTTTCCAAAATAGTTGTCCTAAGAATATACTTGTCTTATATTCACAATGGTGTTTTTGTGGTCAGGAACTTGGACTTTTTACTTAACACACAGACAGGTAAATGGCATACTCCCTTCAAGCCTCTGCAGTACTTGTACGAATAGAACAGTGTCTCTGGGCTTTCCAGCTGAAGAAAAGGGAATGGGGATGCAGGTGATTTATGGTGATGGCAGAGGACAGTTTAAAGAGAGGTGTGAAAGAGAGTGGGGTACAGAGGAACAGAGGTTCGAGGAGAAAATACTGAATAAGGGGTTTGAAAGAAGACCAAAAAAAAAGATATAAAGTGGGTAAGAGAAGTGTCCAGCCGTGGTAAGCAGGAGAATTGGCAGGACGGTGAATTTTCACTGACCAAGTGATATAGTCAGAAAACTGGAAAAATGGTAATTTAGCGAAGGAAAGCAAAAGTGAAATCCTACTTGGAAAATAAAATTGGCTCTTACTCTGCAGGTCAGGAGGAGGGTATGACTGCTAATGACTCATTTTAGTGCAGAATTTAAGGAAGACTCAAGCTATTCAAAGTTGGTCCTCTAGGCAGGGCTGGCTGGATGAAACCTCTCAGTAAAGGGAGGGATCTACATACATGGATCGTGAGGCATGGCTGCAGGAGCTCTACTGGCCAGTCCTTAACAGCAGAGGTAAAACCAGGACAGCTGATCAAGGCAGAGGGAAACATCAGAGTTTCCTCAGGTCACTTACCCTAAGTAGACCCGAGTTTCTCTTTGGGAAGCTAAAGAGATGAGGCTGCACATTGCAACATGTCCAACAAAAGAGGCTCAAAGAGAGTCTCTGGCTCTGGGCTGGACTCCTGCCTACAGTGCATGGCAAGGGGGGAGCATGGGCAGACTTCTGAAAAGGAAGGGAAAGGACAGTCAAAGTGAGTTCAGTTCTCCTGATGTGGGTTGTGTTTGTTTTTTTTTTTTTCAGGAGAGAGGCCAGGATAAAGAGAGAAGTATAATAAAAAACACAAACAAATACACTCAGTGTGCTGCTTCTTCAGCTGCCACGTCAGCCCAGCTGTAAATGCCCAGTGTAGGAAGAAGCCAAACCAACAGTGCTGAAGGCTCCAGGAAAGACATAATGCTGACACAACAGTATCTGAGTTCCCAACTGATTTCAATCACTAGATAAATATCAGTTTCAACCCTAAATTATATTCTCAAGTAATTGTCCAATGCCCAGTTGGGCTGGATCGGTGCTCCTCTGGAACTTGTTCAGGCCAACTTTAACTGCTTGGGAGTGCGTGGCCAAGAGCAGACTTATGTGCTGGAGCCTGAAATGCCATTAAACAGGCTGTAGTCGAGAGGACAAAATGCCTCATGTGTTTAGTCTAATACACCATGGGACTTGTTTGCTACAGTTACAGTATTAAAGCTGTAATTAGAGCCAGTGAACCGCAGATGTACTGTAGCCATAGGGTTTAAATGGGGTGTTATTGCAGCAGAAACCATCCCCAATAGGTTATAAGTTCAAAGGGTCATTTTTGCCTCTCTGTTTAATCAGATACTCAAGCTTGCAAACTTCTTAGTGATCATCATCAGGTATTGAACATCTCAACCTGTTTTTTAAAGGCCCCTTTGGTTTGGTTTTAGTTTCTTGTTTCTGTTTCAGAAGAAAGATGATAGCTTAGCGCTTGCATGTGACCATGCAGTCAATATTTAGTGCACGGTGCAAACAGAATACCATTTTTATGATGTGCTGGTTAGATAGTAGTATGCCACCCTGCAGCAATATTGGGCTGCAGTTCTCAGTAAACAATGATGTTGATACTTTGTACTTGAGTCGAGACTGAAAATCCCAACAGAAAACGTGGATTCTGGCACAGGAAAGAACAAAAAATAACCTCTTTGAGACAATGCAAGTAGAATACATTTGAAGATTATATTAAAATATGCTCTTATAATATGCTCTTATAATAATTACTGAAACACAGATACAAGGTTTCTGACCTTGTTAGTGATTGCATGCTGGCAATCTTCATGGCACTGGTCTGAACATGAGCACACACACCTTTTGCTAACACATATAGGTGTCAAGTCTCGATTTGAAGTGACTGAAGAAAAATGTCGAAAGTCATATACTTTTTCCTCACTATGCTTGACAGACAAAATTTCATATTGAATGTAAAAGAGATGAGAGCTGAATATTGACTTTCCATTTTAGCAGTGAGCATAACAATTTTTTTTTCTGATTAAGCAGGACTGTAATGGTTACCATGTAGGAAAATATAGGTAATATTAAACTGAAATATGTCTGTCTAGGGATCCATTCATTTCCCCAAAATAGCTAGTTTCTATTTATATATGAATGTCTGTATGTTTATATATATTTAAATGCCCCATTTGCTACACTGGTTTTAGCTTCTTGTTAGCATCACTTCTTGTTAGCATGATGTTCTACAGCACAAGGCAGCTGGAAAAGTGAAACATGTGTTCAAGAATTTATGCAGTGTCTTTCTTTCATTAAGAGAACTAACAATTATAGGTGCATATTATAAGTTAGCAGTGCTAAGCAGTATGTTATAGCCATGTCTGACAGACATGTTGTTTACATTCATATTTTATAGTGGTGAAACTGTAGCTTTTTTATCAACATGACATTTTTCAAATGCAATATTTATACCTCTTCTTCCATACAGAGGAAACTGAGTCGTCTAAAAACATGATATGTTTTAAATCCACTTGTCTCCTTTTCAATTAGAAAATATTTCCAGTTATTTCCCCAGCAAAATACATAAGTCAGCATGTTCTGTGTTCCAGGCCTTCTATTAATTGATGAGGGGGAAATTTCTCACCTCGTACTAACAATAACCCATCTTATTTTAACACAACTCAAACCTCTGTGTGTACGTGCAACCCTCCCTTGTTGCCCTTAGCATTTTCTTAGGGCTGCATGAGCCATCATTTTGCATGTACTGACTCTGCCAATGTCAGAGGGGCTTGTTCACATCCTACCATTTTCTCCAGAGGAATATCCTTCCAGCCTAAACTGCCTGAACTGCAACCTCTGCGGTCCTCAGAGGCAGCTAAAAATACAAAATCTTTTCTTGCATACATATACCCCAGGGAGAAGGTGTGATTATGAGCTCCAATGTCTAATTGCACTTCATGTGAAATGAATATATATGTGGCTTGAAAAGACATCTCGGATGCTATAATAAACAAATAAACAAGTAGTTAATTCATCTGAATATTCTGTCCTTAAAGCTACCTTACATACAATACTATCTATTGTAGTATACAATCAACAGTGCAACGTACAGGAGATATTTGGTAACAAATGCCAGCCTGGATCCAATCAGAGATTCTTCCAGTACAGTATTTTTATTTTCAACAACGTCCAGAATGAGTTATTTCAGAGAAATGTTTCAGCAGCTCAGAGCAGGCAGAGGTAGATAATTCCTCCCTCTTTTCATCACACTCAGAAAATATCTCTCTCAGTAAATTGAGATTGCTTTAAATCCTGAAGCATAAGGTTTCATTTTTGTTCCCATACTCTTCCTTTAAGCATTAACTATTAAAAGCCTGGATATTACTACTGTTTCAGTACATGCCTGTGCTCTCTTAAGACCACAGCCCCAGTAACATCCTGTCATAATGAGCTCCAAGGTCCAATTACACCTGGTTTGAAGAAAGTGTTTCCTCCTTTCAAGTTTGAATTTGCTGCTATTTGGTTCAGACTGTTCTCTTGTTCTTGTATGGTACAGTAGGAATTTCAAGCTACAGCTTAGCAGCTTTGCATTGTAGATACATTGGTACCTGAAACAGCCTTATCATAATCTGGCTCTCCAAATATTGCAAGGTTTTCTCTTATTCACAATTGGATCAAATCCATGTAGATAAAATCAGGAAGAGACAAAACCCACCAGTTGTAAGAATGCTAATGCCCAGCAGGGACTATTCACCAGCCCAGTGGTTATTTAGGAGCACTCTCCTCACATTTCACCATAAGCACCTAGTAAAGACTTCAGTGGATGCTGTGTTTATCACTGTCTGAGCCAGATCCTTCTAAGACCTCCACTGCAGCCTGATCCCTGAACACAGCATCCATCTTAGACAGCTTGCTATGGAATTCCTTGTTTCTCTTGGTTGCTGGAGTTGCTGTGTAGTCAGGGACATCCCTAGAGAGCAGCATAAGAATCTAAGGTGGGATGAGCTGCCTTTAGGAGATGCCTCTTTCACATCGAAATAACTGCATGGAAAGCCCAGACAGCTCGCTTAAACTGGACTGAATTCAGGTAGGAGCAAACCCACTGGTGTCAGCAGGCAGCAGCTGTGGAGAACAGAGTGGGTCATTGGCTCATGAACATTGGCTCATGACACATTGTCTGGCAGGCTCTGCAGCAGGAAACGTGTTTGAAAGATACTTTGGGAAAGAGAACATATCCATGCAGCTGGCTATGTGCTTTGTAATCACTTTCCAGTGGTCAAAGTTGTCTTCCACATTTAGACAGTGCAACTAAAACGAGGCAGACCCCTGATGGCTTCCTATTTCATGCAATTGCAGGTTGTAGCAACATTCCTCTTTTGCTGTGCTTACGTTTCATCAAACTTTCAAAAAATACTAGGTCACGAGATAGAAATAACCCCACACACTTTAGATGTTTATTAGCATGTAATTCAGAGTCTATTTTAGAAGGATATGTTTGTGTCTGTTGATGATGAGCTGATGTGGTCAGAAATCATTACATTTCTTCTCTACATTGGCATGCTTTTTAAAATCCTGAAGAGGAATTTTGTGACTGCATGTATTCCAGAACTTCTGTCAATGATTACACAAAAAATTATTTGAGCACATTCAGTGAAGAAATAGTAAAAAGCACAAACAGTACAGAGTGAACTTAGCTTGTTGTTTTTGTGGGATTAAGGCAGTTTGTTAATTGAAATGGAGAAGGCATGAGCATGCAGACGGGTTGATAGACTGTCACATTATCTTAAAGGAGGAAAGTAAATAAAATGGACTCATTCAATATTATTATTGCATTTAAAAGAAAGGTTGGAAATTAGAGAGCAAGAACTAGCAAAAAAGAAAAAAAAAGGCAACGACTATGGTGGTTGTACAGCTTTGAAGACTGATTTTCTGTGTCATACACTTTTGGTTCTGTGGAGAGTGATATTTTTGTATGTTATTCTCTGCAGTAAACTCCACAATTCTCAGATGTAAAATCTGCATTTCACCTGTTCTGGACTTCTTACTTTACCAGAAAATTACACACTTCTTCTGGATTAGAAAATGACATCATTTTATTAATGAAGTTAATTTTTACCTAGATGTACAAACTGAACACAATTGATCTATATAAAATTATCCCGATTCTCAATAAACCATTTCCTCTATTTTATCCTGGTTTTCTTGTTGTTAGACTCTCAATCATAATTGCACTGACTGTATTTTTATGGAGTTCAGCAGTCAGCTCCTTTGTGTTGCTCATTTAGACCTATGGAATGTACCTTAATTTCAGTAACCGTGAGATAAAATGGGATTTCAGGAAATGCTTGTGTGGTCAAATGGCTTTGACACATGTAGATGACAGTGGGAGAGCTGTTTCTGGCAAGTGGCTCTGCCAACATTCCATACCATCTGACCAGTACATTGGGCCTGATAGCAATGAAATATAATTCTCTCTGATGAGAATATGAATGGTAAAAGGACCCACAAATGTCACTCACACTACTCAATGCTCTACTGAATAATGCATGGCTGCCTAGAATCATGTGGAGCTGGAGATTATAGAGGGAAAAAAGAGAAAGGCAGCACCTTTCCAAGAGGAACCCAGGGTTCTGGATGGCATCCTGCTAGGACTCAGCCAGATTTAGAGACACTTAAACTACATGTAATGGGCACCATAAATGCTACCTTTATAAATTTAGTCTGATTGTAGTGGTCATAAAAAAGGAGAGTCCTTGTGCATCTGACCCTTACTATTATAAATGTCTGCTCTGTTAATTTGTGCTATTGGGATGTGGAGGGCCTTATGCCATGCAGTCCCCTGCAGTGAAGGGCTCCCAGATCCCAGCTCTGAGTAGGTCCCCTTTGCTGGGAAGGACTGCAGGCCTGGGAGAAAGTTGTTTTCTGAGATGAATTGTAGTTGTTTCCAGCCAGAATCTGGCATTATTTTCTGCCATTAAAATAAAAACAGCTGAATTAGTTTCTGGATATGAATTCTTTTGGCGCACTAAAAATCTCAGCTGTCTCAAGCCAACCATTCTTCTGAGGCCATTATGGAGATACAGCAGAGAAGAAGGTACAATAGATTGATGTTGTATCCCCCCCCAGTTAGTTCTTTGGGAGCTGAAGTAATTTAGAGCAGCCCTGAGGCTGCTCTAAGCCATGAAACATGCACCCTGGTTCCAAGGCTTGGGAGGGTGTGAAGGCATAAGGGTGAGTGAAAGGTATAGGAGCATGGCTTAGGACCTGAGCCAAAGTTACTGAAGTCAGGGGAAGTCTTTCTGTTGACTTCAAAAGGTTTTGAATCAAGCCCTTAGGACGAAGGAATGAAAGTCTGACTGGTTGAATTATAATACCAGGAGGATTTATCTTCTCTTACAGGGTTAAATTTCATCCCTCCTTAGCTGTGAGACAGAAAGAAGTGTTTGAAAAGTGCCAGTTGCCCCATTTCTCTGAAAAAAAACCATTTCTCTGTAAACCATCTTACCTATTTTGCTGTGATACTGTTCATGATCAAATATTCTTTTGTATACAGTGAAGCAGTTTCACAAAACAAGTTCTTGTCCAGTTTTGCAGATAAAAGGGCTGGATACTCTATTCATAGGTGTGATTGGTTGAATGTAATCTTTTTTAAAGCTAGAAAAAACCTTGAAATTCTGCTGAGAATTTGATAAAGGGGAGTCAAGCTTGGCACTATTAGAATGAATCAGAGTTTTGTGGACATGGTATTGATTTGTTTTCATATAAACTAAAAATTGCAGCTGCACATAAGAGCCAGTTTGACTTTCAGTGACCCCCAGGGAATTGTTTCTTTCTCTGTAGAATAAAAGGATGGAAGTCTCTAGCAATCATGTTGTCTTTTTTGTAGACTCTGTAAGAGTTTTGTTGTATTTCTTTATCTGCAATCAGAAAAAGGCAAAATTATTAAGTGAATTTATTGGAAACAAATAGGTTATTAATTTAAAAATTGCTAGGTAAATATGAACAAAATTATTTGGGTTTCTGTTACCTTTTTTTTTTCTTCTGTTTTAATTCTTTATCTCCTGTTAGGAAGTTTCTTTGAATAGTGTTCTAAGTAGTCTGTACATATGCAAAGATGTAGTAGGGGAATGAAATGGTGTTCTTTTGAATTACAAAGAAGTTAGTGTAATCTGTTATAAGGAAGCAAAGATATCAGTAGCAGTGATATTCTACAAACACTTGCATAAATTTGAAGTTACATGTTTGCTTCAAACTTTTGCAGTACACTAATGACTACTGGTAGTTGTTTGTGAAATCAATGTTTTTGCTTTAGCTGATTTTTTTTAATAGGCTAGTTTATTTCAACCAGACAGAAGAGTTAGTTCTCTGTATATGATATTGAGGGATGTTTAAGTATGCAAGCTGATTTTTTGACTGTAACATTTTGGAAATGTACTGAGTTCGTATATTTTGAAAGGAATAACACGTTAAACCCATCAGTTACATGAAACTGGATTCTGTGTACTGGGTGCTAACAGCAGAAACCTCACACGACACTGGAGCACCAGTTTAACTGTTTCTTGTGGTCTGACAAACAACTTGGCATGTAGGGCACATGCCTTTGAGACAGACTTTTCAAGAGAGTGAATGGCATCTCTTTGTAATGTACTCCATGCAAAATCAGCGAAATAGCAGTCTTCAGTTTCATCAGTTATAGACTTCCCAGGCAAAATGGTGTATTTGCACAGAGACACAAAACGAAAGAACAGGGGAAGTTTAACCACAAACATCTTGATAAGTATACAGACATCATTCTCCTGAGACTGTGCTGTGCTACAGAGTCAAAGAATCTTGAACGACTGAGCTGGTATGAAAGGCGAAACATAAACCTCTACCATTGTGTTTTCATTGTGAATATTGGAACAGTACTGATTCTCTCAGTCTGTGCCTTTAGACTGTGAAGGTCAGTGTGCTTTGCAGTGGTAGGTTTCATTCTTCTTGCTCTATTAAGATGAAAACTGCAGTGCTGCAGGTCAAGCCATTTGCCTTCAGCAGCATGAACCGGTGGCAGAAGCAGAACTTGCTGTCCATATCCTTTGGTTTTCCTTTTTCCAGCTACACCATATTTTCTCTGATTGTATCAGTGGAACAGTAAAAGATCCTGATTTACAGTAATGTGCAGGGCTTTATCTAGAAAACTGCAAGGAAACAGCCAGTAGAGTGTGCTGCTCTCTCATGATGGAACAGAAGAAAATCTCAGTTTGCTTAAAACCTCTAGAATATATTTTCTTTTTATATATTATTTCTTAATGTGAAATTATTTTTGCCAGTTTAGACTTCCACTCTCTTTGCTATTGCTTTTTCTGGAGTGGCACTCACAAAATCAGCAAATAAAACAAATTTGAGTTGTGTAGAAGACACTGACCACCCCAAACCAGTATAGGAGAGCAGTGGAATCAGATTATCTCATTTTTCTTCCAGCCTGAAGTTCCTATTTTGAGAGTCTCATTCATGAAGGTCCAAAAAGAGTGTTTACATACCCCCTTTTCCAGCTGACCTTACCAGTTATCCCCTGACCCTGTGTTATGATCTCAAAACATCTGTGCAACCTTGATAACTTCAGTGTTTTGAGGGAAGGATAGGGAGGGAGAACTGAGGTTATACAGGATCTTTCATTGCCTTTTGCTTTGGTTATAAAGACTTTACAGTATTTTTTGTGCCAGAGTGTGCATAAGGATATTTAAATATTTATATTTAAATAAGGATATTTAAATATTTATAAGTTATAAATATTTATATTCTAATTAATTGTTTCTGAAAGACCCTGAAAGACTTCTCTGTGCCTGCTATATTATCTTTTGCAATGTTGTCATAAGGGTTTGTTTTTTGTTTGCTTTTTAACAAATAACTTACTAGAAACAGCATTGCTCAATGTGTCCAAACTTTTTCCTACATGGCATTTTCCCACCAACTGGGAATGGAGGTGATGAGCATCCTTTGCAGCTGGTGGGTGCCACTCTTGGCTGGCAGATTAGCTGGCACAAGATTTGTTGTGACAGCATGAAAAATGTCATGCGTTGGCAAATGAACCCATGCCTTCTACCACGCATGCTGCTTTTGGACTGGGAGTTCAAAAGAAGAAAACATGAGTCATGCCTCAGAGTGCATGGGTTTTGCTGCTCACTATAATTTGAATAAGCCTCTATCTTCAATGCAAAGATGAGGAGAAAACATTGTAATAGTCCTTAATCTTTATTTCTGGTAAAAATCAATAAACAGCAAGATTGCCCCTTATCGTCCTAATTTCCACAGCATGCACTTCAAAATCTGACTTGTTTTCAGACTTAATAAGACAGGAACTCTCCAGATTATTATTTTGGCTTTATATCAAAAAATATTATCTGTCATTATAACAAGCCTGTGCCATTAGTACAATCTTAATTATTTAATTAGAATCATGAAGGTGGAAACGTGACTTTTTCTGTATTTATTGGCACAAAAAAAAACACCCCAGTCCATCGGAAGACATTTGATTTTAACATTAATGAGTTGAGATTTCTGGAAATGATGGGAAAAGTGGCCACAGTTTAAAAAATAGACTCAACAGGTAAAACTGTAAATGTGTGTGAGATCAAAAGAGAGCAGTACTCTGATGTAGACAGCTCTTCATGGCTTGTATAAACAAGTGCTCCTGTTGTTACTACCTCAGTTGGAGCTGCAGGCATCAAAATGATCACAGAAAACACCATGGAAAAAGGCAGATTTAGCAAATGCCTGAGATGACTGAGGGAAGATCACAGCTTTCCTAATGACATTTATTTAACTTCTGCAACCATATATTTAGCAGGATAGGAGTGGACTGACTTAAGTCTTAATGAGCCTTTAAGGACCTAAATGCATCAGTGCCAGAGGATGTAGCAAAATCATCGTGAGGGTTTTTACTGCCTAATGCAGGTGCCATTTCTATTAACATGTAGGGGAAATACTTCTTCTGTGGTTTCCTGAAAATACTCTAGCCATGGCTACACACTCAGAAAGTAGACAAGTCAGGCTTTTCCTATATGCTCTGTAGCAGGGAAAGCAATGCAAAGAAAGTGTTCGACTTCTCTGAAGCTGTGCTGGCCACACCTCTGCTGTGTGTGGGCACGTGGGGCTGAGTCACAGAGCACAGCCCTCGTCCCAGCCTGTGCTCCCACTATTCACAGTGTGCACTGTGACATATCTAGGGACGCTGTTACAGGGTTAAGGGAGCTCAGGCTTCACCTCTTCCATGTTCTGGGACATACACAATCACAGGCTGCAGCATGGATGATGCATGGGCATGTGGCTGCACGGGGAATTCTGACATATATGGGAACTCTTGTCCCACAGTTATCCCCTTCCTGCCCTTGGTAAAATTTCATACAGGCACACCATGATCAGCTCCTTGCCAGAGACAGTTTACACATTTGTGTTTTGACCCCAGTCAAAACTGAGTCTTTGCCACAGCGTCTCCTTCAGTTTTCTGGGCTAGCAAACTAGTCCAATTCTTTCTGCAAGTATTCATGCAAAATGTTTTTCTTTGTTTCCCATTCTAAACGTCTTCTCCCACCCCCATGCAAAAAAAACCCAAAACAACCCAAACTAAACAAAAGAAAATGAGCCCCAAACCCATCCAAAAAACCCCAGATATACAAGCAATTTTTACTGTAATCCATGGGAGCTGCACGACTGACATATTGATATGAAGAGAGTATTTCATGCTTCTTTTATTTGGGCTAATGGAAAAAATTACTTTAAAAAGCTTTTGCAGATTGTTGTATGTATGACTGGAGTTTATTACACTAGACAATAGTGCTCAGGAGCTGTGCCTGACATAAAATATTTTGGTTAAGTAAAATTTCATGGTGAAAAAATATACTAGATTCCTAAAAGAAGGTAGAATTTAGTACTATAAGATTTAGCCAGAGAGTTCATCTCAAATGCTGACATTTTGCAGGGAGGAAGAAAATGGAAAGAGAGTGTGCTTTGTGTGGTTGTCCTTCCCCTATGTGCCTTTGTAATATAATTACTAGGTAAAAATCTAACAGCATAAAAAAAATGGCATGCCTGAATTAAGTACAGCCTACTGCATGCATGCATAGGAGTAGAGCCTCCTGTTAGATTCCTTGTGTCCCTGTGCAGCTTGTGAAGTCAAGGTTTTAATTCAGCAGCAGTCTAATACTTAGGGTGCATTTATAGGAAGACTCAGGTTCTGCACTAGCTAGCAGCGTGCTATAGTCATTGCTGTATTTCTTACAGACTTTGTGAGAGCAAATGGCTCCTGTGGTACAAGCTTCCAATAAAACTATATTTTTCCTTGGCACTTCAGCTTTTTCTTTCATATGGCTTGCTCTTGTTCGAAAGAACAGTATATATTTAGTTTGTTGACAGAGCTATGCTTGAGTAACACTGTCTGGGGTGATAGACTTGAGTTCCCAGAGGGTAATCTAAACACCAGCCTCATTATCCCGGATATTGACACAACAGTCACCTATGCCAGAGAGAGGAAATATATCAGATTAAGTGCACAACTGTTACGGCATCATTACGGTAAAACTAAATAATCTGAAGCACTTCAAATTTTAGAGAGAGAAGGGCTGTGGCATTCGTCTTACACAAGAAAAAAGTAGTTGAACAGCGATCACACAGTGAGAGCTCTGATGTCCTAAGGTGGAAGCTGCACTCTCTCCCCAGCAGGCTCCTGCCTTGAGGTGGTCAAGGCACAACACACAAAAGAACGTGTGGTTAAATGCGGGTGGCTTTCGGCACCGATCCAGGCGAGCTCAAACCCTGTGTGTCTGTATGCATAGCAAAACACCTTAACCACTAAGCTCTGTGTGTTCTTGTAAACATCTCTCTTATTTATACACATGATATTTGCACACTCTCAGTGTATAGGTTTTGTCCATGTGAATCCCAGTGTTTGCATGCCTGAGGGCCAGTGCGTAAAAACTGCACCCACAAAATTACCTGTGCCTAAACCAGGCTGTCTCGGGTCTTTGAAAATGTGACTTTTGCTGTTTCAGGGAGGCATTTTTTTTATCCTCAGAAATAAATGCAAAATTATGTGACTGCAGTTTAATCTAGATTTTCTAATAAGAGACCCATGATACATTTTTTGACCCTTAGGAGACTGTAGAATGATAATTTTTGGAGAAGTTTATCAAGCAAGGAATAACTAGAGCTGTGACAACTATCTGAATAGGTTTTTACCTAGGTTTCCCGGCACAGACAATTTACATTTTAACTAGCATGTGGTTACATTTTCTTCCCCAGGTTTAATCACTAAACATTGGAAATCTTAATTTCATCAAATGCAATCAAAGAATTTTGTATAGTAGCAATTAAAAGTGTAAAACTAGCATTCGAGCAATAGCAAATTAAACAGCTGCATTGGAGTATTTTTAGCCGTCATTCCAATCAAAATGCACAAAAGGCTTTTCTTTTTTTGAGGAATATCTGCCGGGTGTAGCTCTGGTTTCCATAATTCAACAACCTCACTAAATATATGCACATACTTTTAAAAATTCAGTTACAGAGAAGCAAGAAACTATATTTTTTCTACCAGGCAAGTCGGGTGAAAAAGTTCAGAGGGCTTGTGCTGACTGAGTTGCTTTTGCAGAAAGGGAGCTTCCAGCTGTAGTTGAAGTGTTTAAATAAGGAAACCAAGAACTACTTTGTTGTTTCTGTTACTTTTACTGTACTTCATGTGTGGCATTGAATTTTCCATATTGTAAATGCCACACATGAAGCCAGAGGACCTTGTTTCTCATCATTCCTAGCTCCTGCCACGTTGTGGCAGTAGGTCTTTTTATTTATTTTACTTTTTTACTTTTTTTTTTTACTGGAATGCCCTAGCTTTTGTGTGTGTCAGCCAACAGAGTCCTACATAATCAACTATATAATTAACCAAGAGGTAGTTCTAAGCTTCAAGTACCAACATGTTCCACATCCCTTCTCTGTTCAGAGACTGAATGAAGAAATTTGGAGGAATTTTAGAAGCCTGTGCAATTCTGAGTTGCTCAGCTATGGGAATTTGCCTGCATTCCTCAAGTCCAGGAGATTTAAGAGACCTCAGTCCTGGTATGCAATGACACTTAGAAATATGGAGAGGGTCACAAGTTCTGTTTCGGTCAGGACCGTAGAGGAGTCTTTTGGCCAAGAATTTGAGTGCAGAATGTAGACAATATTACAAAGGGACAAAGTAGGTCTGTACAAGGCCTGAGCAGAGAAAGCAGTTTTGGATTAAGGATGGAGTAGGAAAGGCAGAATAACTCCATCAGTGTGTGTGCTCGTGGAGAAACAAATACAGCCATGGAGTTTGATGTAACTGTGAGGTGGGGTCCCAGATTCTCTCCAGTCTAAGCAGAAACTTGATCACTCAAGTTATCTTGAAACTGCTGGTGACCAAAAAAATCATGGGAGTCAAAGTATGTGAAATAAACTGACATGGTTTCATATTCAGGTCTTCCCTCAGCTTCATCGTATTTTTTTTTTTTCTGAAAAGGAAGAAAATAAATTAACACCCTAGGCATTCATTGGGACAGAGGTCCTTCTTTATGTAATAAACACTTAGGGAACCTACCTCTTGGGTTTTTTGTGTTGCCAGCCCTGAGCTGAGAGACAGTATTCTCTTCCATCCTTCTAGCTTCTCCATCTTCCTCTGTTTCACTCTTTGCTCCATCTGGCTTCTGGTCATTACTGCTGTTTTACAGATCATCTCCTGTTAATCAAAGCTGTTCTCCCTCCCCCAGTGAGTCAGTTTGTTGTTTATCATGAAATGCATTAGCTTAAAGTTAATGAACTTCCACTAGAGCTCTTTCCTTTTACTTGCTGCCATGAAGCATCAATCAGTATCACAACAATAAGTGCTAGTTCAGTGTGGATGACATCTTTAGAAGTAGGGATGCAGCTGAGGAGGTGAAGGGAAGTGGCTATTTAGAGCTCAAGTCATCAATTAAATTACTCAGTGATAAAGTCACTGTCTTGTTCTTCAGTGATGTTCATGTCATGTTGCTGTGTGGGGAGGTGGTGATGCATCATTACACTCTGGTGCTTTGTGATGTTTTATCAGCGCTGGAGATATTTTGGGATAGTGCCAGTAGTCTGCAAGCTTTGCAGGCATGAGATGCTATAATGAGCAAGAGAAATAATTACTAAATCACCACTCCCCTTACACTGGGAGCCAGGACTGTAGCTCAGCTTTCTTTTAAATATGTTTCCCAGAGTGACAGAGGCGGCTTCCTCGTTGCTACCAAAACCGCATTCTCTGGCTGGCTGGAGAACATGTTTTCATATGTCTTCATGCCTGCCTCAGGAAGTGACATTATGTTTTTCACAGCACTTTTGAAACCTTTCAGACAATCCTATAAATAAAGAAAACTAGTGTTGCTTCTTGTTGTGGGCTACTGCTGCTGAGAGTCCTCCAGACCTTGGTGTTGCTGTCTTAGTCCCTGGTCTCCGCTTAAAGATTTACTCTGACTTGAAAGGAAGGGATGCAATGTCACTGACCATTCCCCTGAGGAGGTTCTGCAGAGGAAGTGTGAATTGGAAAAATATGGACATTCAAAAAGGGGAATAACCATTTGAAGAAGGGAGGGACTCAAGAGTCTCTGAATTACTTCATCAGCTGATTTGCTCCCTAAACTCCCTCTGGCAGGGAAAGTCTAGAAAAGCTCTTAGTCACCTTGATAGAGCTAAATGTCTGTGCACTGTCAGGCAGTCCTCCTGTAGAAATGTACAGTGTGTAGTGTTCACCTAAAATCCCATGATTATACATTTCTCTTGCCCAAGTCTGCTGCTTCTGAGTTTTGTAAACTCAAGCTTCTGGGAACTGTAGCATGCACTAAAAACCATTTTACTGTTACCGATCAGCATGAAAATACCATTGTAAGTATATGGAACACATGATTACAATGGCATTAATTAAAAATACTTATCAGTCTACCCTGTTGCCAGTGCCTGAAGAGCTTTCTAAGGAATTTCACCAGCAGCACTGAAAATTATTTGTCAATGAATGATGAAAATATTGGGTTGTTTATACTTCAAGGATATCCTCTTAATAAGTAACTGCCTCCCTGCTGCCCTTAAATTTTTTCCCCTTTCAGAAAGGTGTTGAAGGTGGAGTTCCACTGTGGAAGTTAGGATACCATGTTTATATTTCAAAAAGCAAGCTGAAGCCCTTAGAGTTTGTATCCAGCTGAGAGAAGCATACATTTAGAAATTACAACATTGGTATTGGCTATCTGGAGCTTTAGGAAGTGGCTGAGAGCTGGCAGTCAATTAAAACTGGGCTGGAGTTCAATATCAGAGTTATGCTGCCTGTTTTTATAGGATGTGTTTGAATCTTGGGCTGTGCTGCAATATGGTTTTGATGTAGAAGTATGTAAAAAGGAAATGTAACCCTTAAGAAGCTGTCTGCATTTTCTGGTACAGACAGGTTGTTCTACATAACTCCAGGACCATATTTGGTCTGGAAAGTCGCACCCCTTGTACTATGGTGCCAATCCTGTTCCCATTTTTTGTGGTGTAAACATGGGGTAAAGCTGATAACTTTGTTCCTATGAGCAAAGATCTGTGATACATACATTTTGAAGTGACTAAGGTATCTCTTTCTGTCTGCAGCACAATGCTGGCTTTGGAGTGTGTGCTGTGCAGTGGCAGAAATAAGAAATAGCGCTTCTCCTTGACAAGTAAAGACATAATCCATGTATTCTGTAAATGCGGATTTCTAGTGATTTGATCCCCAAACTTCCCAGCCTGACTTTGCTACAGCCTTTGACTGTAGCAAATCTCTCTGCCTGGTATTTTTAAGCAGCTGTTTTCTGCAGCTGAATTCACAGTTGCTTTCATATAAGGACCTTGAATTTTTCTTTTTAATTTTTTTCATTATATAACTGTGGCCCCTTTCAGTGGTTTGTGTGCTATGCTTTACTCTCATTGAACAGCACCCTAAAAGTAATTCGCCACATTGGCTCAAAATGAGTGTGGTGTCCAGATCTGTTAGCACTATCACATTCACTGTTCACTGGAATGATATTGCACTTATCAGACAAAGCAGATCAGACTTGTAATCCAGAGACCTCTGGGGGTTTTTTCCTTCTTTTCCTGGTATGGTTTGGGGCTTGTAATAAAAGCGCTTTGGGAGCATTTGCCGCACTGTTGTGTATGCATGAAAAATACCACCTCCCGGCCCCACGAGTTGGAGAACAAGTTTCAAAAAGGAATATTTGCCCTAAGGGTTTTCCCCAAAGACACTGAAACTAATTAAAAGGCTCCCATTAACTTCAAGAAGTTTTGGATCTGATCGCTGGTGTTTTTTGTTTTTGGACCTTAACAGTGGTTTTTGAGCTGTGGTGTGAGACAGCCTTACTCCAGTGGTGCTCCTGTTCCCAGCAACTGATGCCCCTCGGAACAGGCCACAAGCCTGTAAAACAGATCTGCCTCTTTGTAAAACCAATTTCAGATGAAACCATTTAAACTTGCTTTAAAAATAAAGGAAATAATTATTCAGTTTGCTTTAAGGGTTAATTACACTGGCTAGCTAGAGTGTGCAATACAGAAAGGATCCAGGGATCTTCAACCTAGGGGTGAAGTCATGCCCCTTACCAGTAGAGAAAAGAATGGTAATTGCCTGCTGTGAGTATGAACGTATTCTGCTGGCTAGCAAAGAAATGGCATTGACAACTGGCAAACCCACTCTGCTGAGGAAAAAATGTATTTTTGAGGCAGGCACACAGCCAGCATTTTCATTCGGGAAGTCTCATAAGTGGAATCAAAACTCTTGCGGAGGTAACATGAAACTGTGCGTTAGAAGGTTGGTTTTTTTAATCCCACATTTAATTCTGTCAACATTTCATGCTGGAATAAGAAAAATATTCCTTAGGTTGGTTTTAGTCAATCCCCCTCATCTTGGTTTCTCCCCCCACCCCAGTTCCTTTCTCCACCCCTCTCCTCAAGACTTCTTTCAGCAATGCATTTGTTTAGAAAGCAGTGGTCCTTAGGAAAATGGTGATATGGTTTCCCCTGAGACGAGCTGTGTGAGGAGCACCCAGTATTTTGAACCTGGCCCTGACTTGGGAATGTGTCGAAGACAGAGGATTCACAAAGGAAGAATGGTCTGGTGGACGAGTGGCAGCTCTGGGAAGCAGCAGCCCGTCCAGGTCACCTCTGGCACATCTCTGTCTTCTGCAGCCCCTTTGACTCTCACATAGTAATGGCAGTTTTGAGATGAAGTAAGAATTGTAAAACCAGCATGTGATAGAGGAATTCAATTGAGATGAAATGGGAGAGCTGAGACCTTAAAGATGGGGCAAGTCTTACACACCCCATCTGACAGTAGTAGGCACAGAAATTACCTGTTTTACTGAATTTAGGAGGAGAGTCCTAGGGTCATGGCTGTAAATACATTTAGGTCTTACTTAGATCTAAGTAATTGTAATTGATAGTCTGGAAGCCTCAAGGTGGCCGTACTGGGAATTGTTTGAGGTCTTCTGAAAATCTTCTCTACATTGTAGATTTGCACCGAATCTTTTTTACTGTTATTAAGAAATGAGAACTTGTGGAATATTAACCCTCTGCCATTGGGCTTAAGGATTTATAAAGAGCTGAAACTTTGGCTCATAAATCTGTATACAGGCACTTAAACAAATAGCCTGGTTACCCAAAGTGCTGAGCACGCAGCCTTTCCGGTTGATTTTCTAGGGTTTGGCCTAAAAAAGGCTTATAGAGCTGAGCTCCCATTCTTTCCTTTCCTCCCACTCTTTTTAGTGGTTTAAACTCTGTTCCTCTCTATAGGACTTCACTTTGCAGTGATGTCTGCTGCATTTGCTCTATGTCACTTACAGAGAGAATCACTAAAATATGTTGTATGGAGGGTTTTGAAATTGCAGGTATCCTGCAGTTTCCTTAAGATGATGCCCTTTCTATATCAAAAATTTCATTTCATCAAAGTCCTTTGACAAAGGAATTTTTACCTAAGTGTCTGCTACTCTTTGTGTCTATCCTGGCAAACCATGCTTCGATGTTCAGCGTGTAATTGGAGTATGTTTTTGGTGTTTTTCTATTAGGAATTAGACTAAAGTCACCTTTGCTCTGGTGAACAGCTTTCAGGTAGCAATTGTTTCTTGCCATCAGACAGAATTTAATTCATTGAGGATTCAGAAATTCTCAAGACCATTTCTTGGTATAATTCATTTCTCCAGTAATTACTCTTCCTAATAACTTGAACTCTGCAATAAATGTGCCATTGTTTATGATTTAGCTTGGAAAGTCCATTATGTTCAGTCTTCTGATCTTCATTGGTACATGTGGTGTGGTTCTTTATCACAAAGAACTTTAAATTAAGGGAAATAAAATAACTATTTGATGCTGTAAATTTCTAATAGGGCATCTTTCTCCCCTCCCCCCTAACCCCCTCATTTTTAAAAGAATTCATAAATGAGCAAACTTGTTGCCAGAAAATTGGTTTGTTGGGGCTTTTCTATTTGTTACAGAACAAGTAGCATAGCAAAGTATGAATATGCAACAAAAAGTTATATAAGAATAGAAGAACCTTTGGAACAGGAGCTGGAGAAGGCATTAACATGAACTTTAAAAAACTGTTTGGAGGCAGGAAATAAATGCTGGGGATTTTTCTAGAAGTGATTAGCTGTTGCGCTAAAGTTTTCTGTTCTGATAATTTTGTGATGACACTGCCATGGCAAAACAGAAAACAAAATAAAAATTCCTCAAATTCTTAGTAGAGTAAAAAAAATCTCAAGATTTTTCACACCAGGAAGAAAGAAAAAACAGCAAAAAGAGAAGATATTTCAATAGTCTGTCTGGATTTCCTCTATAATAAAGATGAAAGCAATTTTGCAGGGATTTCTACTTAGAATGGATTGAGATGTTTTTGCCCTGCATGGTTTTATAGTACTGCCAAAAAATGTGATTGATAGAGGTAAATACTAAAGATAAAATACATTTGTTGTTAACTCTGGGAAATATTTTTTGTCTTTTTACAAAAGCATGTATAATAACTTTAATGGGATTGAAAAGTGAGGGGCAGACAGACATCCTCTAAGGATTCAGGGATACACTGCACCTGCCTACCATTTTGTTTGGCCTGGGTATAAATAGAGGTCTTTGGACCAGGTTGTCATTAATCTCTCATCTTTCATTATTATTCAGTAATATAATCCACAAAATACTTTAAGTGGTATATTATGACCCTTTGATTTCTAAATTATTTTCCTCGTAGATATTTTTCTCCTTGTGTGTTTATTGCATTCCTGTGCACGTGGAGGAAAGTCAGGGTCTGCTAGCAAGGCCAGAGCAGTTTTCCGAACAGAAAACTGTTCACTCTGATTTTTGAATTGTTAAGTATTTGTGAAGGGAGGCTTTTAAACATCAGAGCAATACTGAGCATGACCAGACATCGCAGGCCTGAGTCCTTCAGAAGCAGGGCTGGCTTTGTGCCTGGATTTGCACTCACTGAAATTATGAGAGAGGTGTGAAATAGAGCTGTGCTTGGGGCGTGTAAAATAGACCTCTGAATGAAAATGAAATGTAGAAGGAGGTTCTAGATGTGTATCATTACTGCAGGCTCTGGAAGAATTACAGGAGTAAAAGAACAGCCTTTTCCAGTCTCCTACTGGTTACAGGTAACTGCAACTGCAGGGAGAGCACCTTGGTCTCAGGCTATCAAAAAGAACTAAACAGAGGCCTCAGCTATAAACACTGTAAGTGTAGTTGTTTGTTTAGAAATGCATTCACTAATAAAATGAATTTATAATTTTATTAGTAAATGCTGGCAATAGGAATGTTCAAGTAAAAAAGCTCATCTGTCCAAAATTTAAACAGCTCATATGTTTGAAGACCCAGTTATTTTAGTTTTCAGTCAGTGTTCACAGAATCAAGTAATGCTTGAGGCAAGAAGGGACCTCAGGAGATCATCTGCTCATCATTTTCCTCTATTACTTTTTTGCACTTGAGCAAATCCATGGAAAAAAATGAGAGATAACTGCAAAATACTGCCCTGGTTTAAACCTGAATGATGTGGAGATTTTAGAGCTGAAAGATTTTCTTATATTTCTAATGTACTTTCAGAAAAAAATAGATGTTGAAATGAAGTCCTTCAAGCTTTGGAGAAATACCTGAACTCTGGGACAGACACCAAAATCAGACTTGAAAAAAAAATTAAAATAATATTAATATGCAATGTTTATCAGAGGCAAAATTGACATCTGTGAATATCAAATGTGCCTGTTTAAGAACAGAGCTGCTGGCAGCATGGGGTCAGTGCCACGCTGGACTTTTCCTCATGTGAACTGTGTGCTCTTTTAAATCTTCTGTTCTGTTGAAAGATCACTCAAAAAAAATCTCACTATTTCCTGATGAGAGTTAGAAATTTCTGTCTAGTGAATTTTAGCATGTACATCACTGGAAACAGTGGTTTTGTTACCGCTTTCCATTCCCCTTTACTCATGACCTTCCCATAATAGTTGATCAAGTATTACTTTGGTGTTACTCCTCCCAAAAGTCAACTAGTACAGCACATGTGGTGACTGAGTATGTTCTTCTCTCAACCTCACCTCTTGTGATTCTACACATCTTCTCCTTACACGTATGGGTGTCTCTTGGAGCTTACCTATCCCCAAATCTCTGTTCCTACCACCCAAAGCACACCTTAACTTAGACACAGCACACCTTAATGTAGAGAAAACTTGCCTCGAAGAAGAAAAAGTTCATTCAAGATCTTGTCCTTTTTTTGAGACAGGCACCCAATGTGTACTAGAAACACCTGTCCCTTAGGCCTGGAGAGACTCAGCTCTTCACTCCATGTCAATGAATCCTGTCCTGAAAATAGACTACAGACCACTGTAATAATTTCTTTCTTTTGCTTGTTTGCTTTTAGTTAATGGGAAAAAACAGAAACTTTCTAAACCAAGTTCAAAGGGAACTTGGTCATCTCTATTTCCCCATCCAGGAGAAAAGGAGTAAAATCTGTTTTGAGTTTAGCTATCAATCTAGTAGTAAATTGAATTAAATAAGAAAATGTTTGAAAGCCGAGTTGTATTTCATTCCAACTGCATTTCTGATTTAAATGGGGTGGTGGGAGGGGAATATGGCTTGAATATTCAGTATTTTATGATCAAGTATCCCTTGTGCTTCCACCACACCTCATCTGGAGACAAAACACAAAGCGTGTTGGGAGCAGCTCGCCGCTGCCACGCTGCAGGGCCCCAGTGCCTGTTGCACAGCACAGCCCAAAGCAGGGCGAGGTGCTGAGCTGCACCAGTGCTATTGGCCCCGTGTGTTTGGCTGTGCATGTGGGAGCCTGCACATGCATGTTCCACCTTGTGCAAACATCACAGGAGCCAGAGCTCATGCTCGGCATATGCTGCACTTCCTTCCAAGGCAAGGGAAGGAAAGGAAGAAAGGGTTTCCCAAATTAAAAAGCATGCAAGTGAAGGAAAATGCCATTTGAAGGATCAGCGGGCAGGAGGGGAATAACGCTAGTTAGAGTTTTCCAAAGGCAGGGAAAGAAAGCAAGTCTGGCCTTTAATTCCGAATTCCATGAGCAGGACCGGGGGAAGCGAACTCTGGCATTTATGTAACATAAGGATTTTGTCCAAGTGTCTGTGTCACTAATTTGTAAAGGATATTCTCTGGTTCTTAGATTGTTAGGCAGGCTCATCAGTGTGACAGATATATAACAGCTGAAATGAGAAAAATTACATGCACAGAAATGGAGGCTGTTAATCACCAACACGTAACACAAGGAAATAGTGTGAGTAAGCATGTTCATTTCCAGCACACCTGGGAAGTCAGGTATTAATGGCAAAGCCCAACACCCTGATGTAGTCTTCAGGCAGTGGTCCTAGTTCAAAACCCAGCAGACCTTACCCACATTCCAGGTGCTAAAGACTTTGATTTGGTCACTCAGACAACCTTTTGTGTAAGGTATCAGACCCAAACACAGCCCTGGTTTCAGTTCTCATCTCTGACACTTGGGGTATTTCTTTCTGTTGTCATGAGGGTTCCCAGTTTGAGCCTCTGCTCAAGGTTGAGTGCCTTGGTGCTCCCTATTGCCTGGCTGTTGGCTTGCAGTCTGGTACACCTGGGAGCCAGTTCTGATCCCCAGGTGGAGAAATTCAGTTGGATGGGAAAATAACAAGACACTGATCTGAGTGTCACCACCACCAGTAGGGTGGGTGTAATTGGTTGAAACCACATGGCACAGGAGATACGAGCAGACATCCAGACATGGCTAAATGGGAAAGTGTCAACACTTCCCAAATTGAGAGTTTTTGAATGAGAAATTATAAACATGCAGGACAGACAAAACTTTTGGCCAAATGCTGAAGCATGATCGACTTGTATCAAGGTCCAGCCATGGACTGTGAGTCCTGCTGCAGCAAACACTGCAGGAAGAAGCTGGAGTGGTAGCAATTCTAATGTGCTGTTGACGAAGTTTAACTTCTTACCGTTCATAAAGAGCTGTGAAGTGCACTATCTGCTAGATTAACCTGCACTGATTTCACATCCATTTATATGGGAAGACATGTATTTTTAACATTAGTTCTGCTGCATGTTTAAATGAGACATGCTTTATAATGTAATTAAGAAACTCTTCGCGCAATTGTCAGCTCACACTTTTCCCACTTCGCTAATGCCTTCAATGCACAAAAGCCATGAAGAAAATCTTTCCGTGACATGATGGCATTACCAGCTCTTTTCAAGTGGGAGGACTGTACTCCTACACAGCAGATTTTCCCTGTGTTGTGGTATTCATGCAGCAACGAGCTGTACTTCTGAAGGGTTTCTTGTTTAAGCTCTTTCATGCTTCTTGCCTTGGAGACTTCTTTTAGATTTGTAGCCAAGAGGAGGTCAGGAAGTGCTCAGTGCTGCAGCTTCTTTTTCTGTATATGTTTCTATGTGGTTCTCCACAGATCCATGGAACACATTCCCTTCAATCTCTCTCCCTTTCAGAGTAGTTTATGTTTCATTATTTGCAGATGGAAAAATGACAACTTGACAAACAGGGGAGGATCTTTTTATTTAAATCATCGTCTTCTTTCAGGATCTCATGAAGTGTAATGGGGTAGTACTGAGAATGCAAAAACCAATTGGATTTCATTTGCCCAGTGCATGAAAAATGAACTTCCGTGCACATTTCCATGCAAGATTATTTTTAGCTGTCATTCTGCCTGTGGAATTTGCCCATGTTCGTAACTTTCTAATTTGGCCAAACTACTGATGCACTTACTCATGACATTACTGCCTTTGATTTTAGGGGGCTGAGTATGGCTTTATAAAGTATGTATTTTCAACTCTTCTGTACTTCTTTCTTCATTGCTAAGCACACAGAATAACAACTAGGGATAGATTCAATCTTGAAAAAGCCACTAGGAATTTTTAGCAGCCTGAACCATCCTGACTAACCCAAGACACACAAGCTCTGTTCCCCAGTTGTGTTTATTCTTTTCCTACCATGATTTACAGCCAAAACACACTAGCTATTCTTGCTCCTCACATCCCAATCACAAAACCAGAAAAGACTTTGTTGAACTGAGCAGCACTGTTAAGCCCTTGTCTGACAGTTTCAGATACATTTAACCATATGCCCAAGGTTAATCAAGTTTCACAGAGATCTGTGAAGTAGGAGCTCTGAAAAGTGGTGGAGTTTGAGGGCAGCATCCTACTTGTTGCTTGTGCCAAGCTGCTTCCCTTGTACTTCTTTCCCTGCTATTACATTTCAGTTCTGTAGAGAAAAGCACGGAGAAAATGAGGCCAGACCCTAAAATCTTTCAGTGGCAAATGGAGTGGTGGGGAAGAATGGGACTTAGGAAAGAGCCTACCTGGAAGTGGAGCAATAAGATCATGGAAGCAGTGATGGGCATCAGCTGGCATTACTTGGCCACCCTCCTCCATCTTCCACCTTTGCTGAGCTGTCCCTGTAAGACAGCAGTGCTTCCACTTCCCTCCCTGTGAGCACAGGGTGTTGCTTTCCCACCCAGGCTGATGTTCCTGAGCCCAAAGCCAGCCTGTTCTGTAGTGCTGTGACTGGAGTAAGCCCTTCTGCTTGGCACTGCAGAGGGGTTGGCAGAGCTGAGCACAGCAGGTGTTCATTGGAGAGGACCTTCTGCCTTTCTGCATCACAGGTCCTTGAGCACAATGAGTGGACTGACCGCTGCATTTCTATTTTGTCACAGTAAGTTTTTTAGTACATCCAGAAGTCTCTTCCAACATCCCAGTTTTCTAGCACAGCAACTGAGCTTGTGTTCATAAAAGGAAGCAATTACTTCTTAGCAGTGTGTACTGTCATGAGTCTGTTCTTAGAACTAGGAACAAACCTTAAACCTTCCCCTGTCCTGTGTAATTGGAATAGGTGTTTTTACAGAACTTGATGTCATGGAATCAAAGCAAAATGCGTTTTTTGCCTGTGATTTGCTCTGAATCGTGGTTGTTACTGCAGTATAAGACAGTTCTGCTGTTATCTTCAACCTTTTCTCCCCAAAAAATCAAGCTATGAAAAAACCTGTCTAGATTTTAGCCACCTGGTTATAGTTAGTTTCTTATTTTAAAATAGCTTTCAAAATAGATCAGACATTACACTGTTAAAAACAATTTTCCCTGTAGGTATTGAATATCAGACAGGGCTTGTAGTAATAACTGATAGGTATCTAGAATAATCTTCAGTATGAACTGAGACTACAAAGATCTGTCAATCACTGTATTTAACTTTAAACACAGATGATTTGAATTCATGTTAGCAGCATGAGGAAGTCAAAAAGATGGAATGGTGCTGTTGGAGAAAAGATGATAGGATTACCTCTGCTGTTAGCCTTTCCTGCTACTTGTTTGAAATTCTAAATCAAGGTGAAGTTTATGAAAAAGGCTACAACCGGGGTTTGTAACTCTTCATTCCTGCTGGGATTTTCCTATTATAAATCTGCTGTCAGAAGTAAGTGCTTTACTTGTGGCTTAATTTTATGCAGGCACAAACACCTTGGTTCAACACATTTTGCCAGAGACAATCTTGACTATCTTAATGCAACAGAGTCCTCATTAACAGGGACCTGTGAAAAAGAAAAATGCACACATGCTCTTTTGTCATTGGTCATTCATGAGCAGCCTGATGAAAACTGAAATACAACATAAATCCCAAGGTGGTGTGGAGCTGGTGTGGAGACATGAGTGTTTGAATCACACAGCTTATGTGAATTATCCATCTTGGAAGAACATTACACTCCACCCTTTGAATGAAGTTTCATTAATGTAGTGGAAAACTCACAATTTCTATTTGTTCTGCTGTGGCTGCTGAATTTAGCACTTCCTCCAGTACCCACCCCCAAAACAAACACCTCAGTTGAGGTGAATTTTCTTATTTTATCCAACCATGTAACCAAGACAATGGTTTCCAAGTCTTGCTTGTGCAATTTTCCTCCATGCAAGAGCCATCAAAACAAATTGGTAGCACTTTGCTGGCTTTATAATTCATCCTGTTCGTATCAAGTTCTGCTTGCAAATGTAGAAAGTCAGGATCAGGCTTCAAAAGCAGTAAATACCTGTTTGCATATTTCCTGTTCGATGTACTGGGCTGTGTTTCAGGTGTGCACCAAGTTTGTTACCACTATCTGTTATCCTGTTCTCAGGAGCCAGTATCTGTTATTTTGTTCTCAGGACATGCATGTGAAATTTGCCTTCAGGCACTCAGAACTGAAAGCAGGACTTGAAGTTTGTCCCACCTAAAAGAAATTATTAACCTGAAGTCTTAAGAGAGGGAATCTCTGATCACAGGAAGAGACATCTTGTCATTCTGGTGATGAAAGACATCCTTATCCCCAACCCAGTGTGTGATTCTATGTTGCTTTAATATCAGATTTTAAAATTGTCACTCAGGTATGACTGCATCCCTTAAGGCAGTGACTGCTTTAAAGTCAGGCCCAGAAGGAATCTCTTCTTCCTGCGGTGCTGTGCAATTTCAAATTTCAAAATATAATTTTGTACCAGCTTGAAAGAAGACTACAATGTGCTGACACTCCACCTTAAGTAAAACTTTGCCTTATTTTCTAGTCTGGTTGCTGAAAACCCCTATGTTTTAACAAAACTAAAATCTTTCTGTTTTACTTTGCTCTACCTCTTATTTTAAAGTAGTCTAAAAGTAAAAAATCCAAGAAGTACTTTTTAATGCAAGGCCCCAAAAATGCCCACTCAGAAGATGTGAAAACAAGCCATTTTAATGCCTCTTCATCTTCATTTCTTTTTTATATTTTCCTACTTCCACAGAGAAATTGGCACCATTTTGCAAAAGACAAAGATCTGATGGAGTTGCACCTTTTTGACAGAATATGACTCCAGCATTGCTGGCTTTTGTGATCTGGCCATAGATGGAAGAGTCAACTGATGGAACATAATGTGCTTTGAATTATCGCAGCAAAACGCTTCGCTCGCGGTGAATTCATTGGCGTGTATGCACGTTGTGTTTCCTCAGATCAGGATGACAACCTCATTGCTGCCTGGTTTGCGGCATCCCAAGTTAACACATGTAAATTCACAGCTGTGAGCTGAGTTACAACGAAAGGACACAGGGGCTGAAGCCAGCAACTTATTTCTTTTGTTTTCCTCAAAAAAAGAAGATACAGAGGTGCCTCTTCAAGTAAAGGATCATGAGGCAGCATAACACAGCTATTTTACCTACTTTCATACAGTTGTTCTGACTTAATGCTTCTGTCTGTAGCTTCCAAGAGCTTTCTGAGGAGAGGGTCTTGGCAGTGTTTTGGGACAAAAGGAAGGTTTTTAATTTACAGGCAGGCATTGTATGGCACTTCAAAGCATCCATTTGCCAAAGAGGGATAGATAGAAAGTAGCCACAGAAATTATTTCCCTGATGAGTCTGAACTGTGAAGTGGGAAAAAAGAAGCATATTCCAGTGAGTGGTTGTGGTGCAGTTTAATCTTCCTGTATACCCCAGCTGCAGGTGCAGTCTGCCTGTTTAGACATCTGAACCTACTGAAACACAAAAAACCATACGTAATCCTCCGAGTTGCAACAGATAAACTGGGTTTTAACCATAGCAATTGTGAACTTGGGTGATGGGGGCAGGATTTTGTATTTTTTTTTCTTTTTTTTAAATTAATGCCTTAAAATCCAGGTTCTCATAAAAACCTAGAAGTTCATCTGACAATCCAAATCAGAGGGCATTTCTGTGTCAAACACGTATCTGCAGGTGGGTAGGGCTCCTGGCGTGCACAAAGCCCCAGATTGCAAGTAGGGGATTTTTGATATCTGCTTTGGGAAGACCAAATGCCAGGGAGGCTGGAGAGGGGCCAGGAGGAAGGAAGAGGCCTTCCCGGGGGCACGGGAGACTTTGAAGTGTGACCCTGAGCAGGAGCGGGGTGGGAAGGGTGGGAGCAGAGGCGAGAGGCAGCCGGGGTGGGCAGAGGATGCAGGAGCTGCAGGCAGGGGGTGAAGGCAGGGGTCAGGGAGGAGGGCATGTGGGCAGGGGGTTCCCAGCCCTGGGGACAGCAGTGCCGAGGGCTGGGTGCTCTCCCAACAGGCTGCAACAAGCAGCTGGGGGAAACCGGCTGTGTTTTATAGCAGCTGGTTTGACATAATGAGGGCTGAGCAGCCTCCAAAGCAGCCCCGAACACACGCCTCAGGGGAAGCAGTGGCTGAAGTATCAGTTTAAGAATCAGGAGACCAGGATTTTATTCTGTCATCTGGAGCTATTTCAGGAGTGACTTTGGGCAAGAAGCTGGTGTGCTTGTGCCCTGGTTTCTATACCACCAAAAGGTGTTGCTTGCCTGGATACGCTGCAGCTGAGTGTTTAGAAGTGGAAGCTTCTCCTCTTCCAGTGGGGTAGAACAAAAACACTAAATTGAAAATGAAATTAAAATATGGCAAGTTCAAAACTGTCAGAGGGAATTCCTTTTTCACATACGCTGATGCAAATCATGGCTAACACCGGTGACTAAGGTGAAGTGGCGTCAGTGGGAAAAAGAATTAAGTGGGGTCTGTTTAGTGCCTATGAAAGTAATAAGCACACACTCATTGAGCCCTGACCCAGCTTTTCTTTTGTAGTTTAAAATTTTTTAATAAAGTATTTTTTGCCTGCCTTTTCCTAAGAAAAATGTTGAAATTAATCTTTGCTCATGTAAAATGCATTTACCATATGACTAATGGTTATTTTTAAAGTGCTGAGAGAAATGTATGCATGTGTGTGTCAAGAAGACAAAGAGAGGGAGTTTTTGTCTATTTGCTGTGGTAATTGTTTATGAATATAGTTGTTTTTTCCAATTATCCTTTCCAGTTTTAATATATTAGCAGTCTTGTCTTCATTTCTGTTGGCTGAGGTTCGTGTGTAAATGTAGAGATTCATGGTCTCCGATATTTCAGTTACAAAAACATATGCTACGTCTTAAGCACTGGGTTATATTCATAAAATGCCACAGAACTGAGATGGGGAGATTTGTGAAAAAGATGGCACTGAAAGTTAAATCTTGCTCATACAAAAAACTATATGGCCATTCAACTGATTTCTGGGCCTTGGACTGAAAATTTATTTCATGTTCAAAAAGAAATTATAAACTCTGAAAGCCAGAACTTATGCTAATACCTGAACGAGAAGTTGATCCCAGAGTCAGGGCTGGAGAATTTTACCTAAGGCATATTAGTATGGTTTCATGAGCAGAGATACAGTATGGAAGTGGAGAATTAATTTCTTCTAAAACAGACAGATTTTGTAATCTTACTTATGCAAAAACACAGTGGAAAATAGGAGAGGTAGACAGTGGAGTCTAAAGTAATTTGCACTTGGAATAAATTAGTCTATGTGTGAAGTCCTAGTCCCCTGTTATGTCAGAAGTAACAATCCCACAGAATTTACTTGGTCTACTTCATACTTAAGGTTTTAAGTACCTAGTGCCCAGCTGAGGCAACCACGATTGACCTCTGTATCAGGCACAGTGTAAGTGCCAGATATTTCATCTGTGTGTGTGTGTGTGTGTTTAATGTGAAAGCAGCTTTTGTTTTACAATTGCTGCTCATGCCATAGCTTGTGGGGACTGGTTTTCATTAACATACTTAAGTTTTTGTGATTTAACACTATTGCATGATCTGAGTGTTTGAAAATGACTTGAGCAGGCCCTATCCAGAAGTCTGCCACGTGTCTCAGTGCCCTTTCCCAGGGCAGAAGTCATTTCACACTGCTGGCATGACATGATTTCCTCCAGCAGCACAGCAGGAACAAATCCTCACAGGTTTCAGAGCCTGTGAAAATCTGCATAGTTTCGCAACCCCTTTTTCATACACAGAAATAAATGGTCTCTATCTTTTTCTTCCTCAAGGTTAATTGCAGTTATACTGGAGCAGGGTATTTTAAATCTATACTATTTGGTTTCGGAGCTGGAGGTCTGTAAATGCTACTATAAGGCTTCTGCTCTTCAAACATTATTTCATGTTGGCATTTTATTTGAAGGCCCAACCATGGCCAAGGAAAGGAAACTTCTCTACTTCTCTTTTTGTGTTACATCTTCCAACTGGAATATTTTCAAGCACAATAGAATTGAACATGAGCTTTGGAGAGGGAAAGAGAGGAGAAAAGGGAGTCAGCTAGAAGAGGTGATGACTCCAGTGGGTTACTTTGCAGTTTAGTTCTCTGGGGACTGAAAAATGCTTTCAACCAGTGTGATGTTGCAACAGTCCAAAAGAGGAGAGAAAAATCCACGTCTGGTCTAGACCAACCAGAAACTAAAAACAAGGGACACTTTGAATTCTTAGACTCTCACCACAACTGAAAACTGTGTTCAGGCCAAGGAACTGGAAAATCAGTTTCTTGGGTTAGAGAAATGCTTCCCTGAAGAATCAGCTTTCCATTTTAATTGGTAAAGAAATTGTTGAATTCTGGAGCAGTGATCCTAATATTTGAACCAGTGCAAAGGTTTGCAGTCAGGACTATGAAGAGCCTAGTGAAATACTACAGTAAACCAAATTTTTCTGTGACATTTTCTCTGCCATTTGCCATTTGGCTCTGTTAGTCTATCATTTGTCACAAAATGGAAAAATAAGATTTGTCTTCATAATGTACCAAAAAGAAGTCTGACTGCACAAGTCAGGAAGAGGCATAGGGACAGGAGCTGAGTGGTGTAACCCTAGATCTAGAGATGGTTATGACAAATCATGTACTGGGGACATGAGAATCCCCTGACCAGGGGTAATTGAATGTGGTAATTGTTAAGGTGAGCTTTGAGAAGAAATGTTGAGTAAAAATTACTTACAGCATGCTTGTTTTAAGAGGGAAGTGTAGTAAATTTCAGGACAAATTTTTAAGTGGCAATAGCACAGGCACGGCCTATGCTGCAGGCAAAATAAATTTTCTGAGCTAAATGACTCCTCTCAGGCTTCAGCTATCCTTGTACAAGCGCAATGAAGGAAATACATATTTCACCCCAAAAACAAACACTTAGCCTGGCTGACTGAGAGGAGGACTCTAGGGATCTGGTTGTAATGGCTGGTAATAACACCTGCCCTTTATGGGATGAAGGGTGAAGTTTTGCAGAGATTCGCATTGCAGAATAAGGGATGAGATCAGAAGGCTCTTCTCAGATATGTCAGAGATATGGGAGATGTACTTAATTTCACAAGAATCAAGAAAATTGGGATTTTCCCCTTAGTCTTGCACTTTTAAAACTGATGTATGTAAAACTAGTCTACTTACTTTGGAAGACATTAGGCTAAATAAATGAATCCCATGGAGAACTGCCCTGCAGTCTTCTGGATTAAAATGATATATGTGTCAAGCGTTATATTATTTTATGCATAAATTTTAGAACAATATTTTCTTTAAAATTACTCAGTCAATATACTTGACTCTGGTAAAAGTAATATGACTCCTACAGCCTGTATTTTACCAATAAGCAAAGCTTCTCTTTTACATAAGAGCATCACAGCATTTTGGTAACAAAACGTGACAAGAGACGATAAAAATGACAAAATCAAGGGGGTTTGAAGATGCTAGGCAGTCTGTTCTTGTAGCACTGTGATTTTGTGCTGCTCTTGCAGAACTGCAGTAAAGTACCATACAGACTGACCATTTTCTTCAGGATTAAAATAGTGTATGTGGAAAATTAAGGAAGAGTCATACACTTCCATTCAAGTTTTATAGCTTTGTAGCCAGAAGATAGTTCCAGAAATTAATTCATCAATTCTGTCCTTCCTTTTTCTAAAGTTCTTTTATCATCTGATGGCCACTGGAAAGCACAGCTTCACTGTGCTAGTTCATAAGGACAAGATGGTATGTTGGGAGTGTTCTGTAACAGGGATTGGGAACTTCACAGGGATGACCTGGAACTTTTTAATGTTCCTCCAATGCACATTTGAGTATTTTTCTGGGTAATGAGCAGTAGTACCTTGCATGCATATGATTCTTGGCTGCAAATATACTTGCAAGCTCCAGCTCACATGAAATTCTCATCTGAAATTTGTTGCCTGTTTCGTGGAGCTTAGGGCAAGTTCTTTTCACCTGTGGGTTTTTTTTCTCAGTATTAAGGTCTGAGTAGTGTTCCCTGCTTTGGCTAAATGAAATACATTTTAGAAGGCAGCTGCCTATTGCCAAGAAGAGCCCTAATGCAAGAATATTTCCATCTGGGATGACTAACATGTGCCCAGTGTACGTCCAGTCTCACATCCCACTCTGCAAACAAGATCCACTGATGAATTAATTCTCTTCTTCCTTCAAAGGGCAGTCAAAAGATGAAAGTGAAAAACTGGACATATTTCAAAAAATGACATTATATGAAAAATAGGTCATTCAGCCAGATTGCAAATCATAGATTTTCAAAAATGTGGAATGTCAGGCAGTCCTACTTGAAAAAATATGTCTTCTCTTGTTTGTTGCATATTTTGCTAGTGATGGAAAGAACGTATTCATAAAGGAAAGACAGTGTTTTAACTCCTACTTAGGATAACGAGTATCAACAGTACCAACAGTATTCAGCTTGTTTGGTCCAGGCTCAGGCCAGTATAAATACAGTGCATTTGTTCAGTTTGTAGTTGTTTCGTAACAGAAGCAGCAAAGTTATTTTGAACTGTTGCAAATATAAAACTGATGCAGTGGTTTCTGGTATTTTATAGTTGCAAATATGGAGTCTGCTTTTTGTGAAGACACTTGATTTTATTGAAAATGTCATATGCATGGCTGATCCTTCTCATGCACTGAAGGAATGTCAATGCTGATATAAAACCCCATAGAATAAGCCACTAGCTTCTCATATATCACTGACTCAGTCAATAAAATATATAATTGTGATGCTAATTAAATTGCGATTTTTAAGCTGTGTCTTTAACAAAGGGATTGTTTGTACCTACCCAGAATTAAAACCAGAGCTATCAGTCTAATTCAGTGTAGCTGTCAATTCTAAAAACAATACACAGAAGCTGCAACTTCTTAGCTTCAGAGGTGCAGGTCCGAGGAGGTGTAAATCCTCCACCCAAGAAGAATGCACAACATGCTGCCTGCTGTTTAATTGGTGCTGCATGTATTAGCTGAGGAGAGACCTATTACTACATAAATCCCCCTAAAAATCAGCTATTTAGTAATCTATTTGAGCAGTACCAGTGCTGACTGCCTAAAACTGGCAGTCCAGAAATGGCAAAACAGTATTCATCTCAAGAATTAAAACCCTAAGCCAATGTCATGTGCAGTCCTCTTAGATGCAATTATTTATTCTAGTATTCTAGTTTGTTTTGAATGTGCCTGGTATGTTTTTATATGCTGTAAAAACAAATACAGTGGTTTAAAGGCCTGGAAAATCCAAGTAGGTATTAAATAGTCCAGCACAGCAGAAATGCAGGGTCTGACTTTCTGAAATCATCTGTACTCTCTTTGAATATCGGATCTAATTTAGCACATCTGGGCATTTCTTCTGCAGTTGCCAGGGAGTTTGCCACGTATTCACAGGCCTTTCCCCTGCACCAATTATTGCAAGGGGTTATGGTGGCCAAGGCAAAGTCCAGGCATAGAGCAGGCTCACTGGAGCTAGTAGTTGGATAACATTTGAAAATTAGTATTTACACCCAGATGAAAAACAAACAAACAAACAAAACAACCAACCAGGTTTGTAGGGAGAGGCCACTTCTATACTGGGAAAAACAGACAAGCTTTTAGACAGACAGGACCACTTCTGGTCTGGAAGAAAAGCAGAAGTGTTCAAGCTAGGGCCAAGATGAAAACAATTGCTCTACTTTTACTTTGTCAAGCACTGTTCAGACTGATTTACCATCTCCTAGAGCCTGGAGAATCATCAAGCTCTGAGTTATGAAGAAAAGGTTTTTGATCCAGTTATCTCTGTCTGTATTAATCCCACATATGGCTCCACCAGCTTCAGTAGACAAACATCATTATCCAAGCATTTAATGATCATTTCCATTGAGAATTTGTTTATTTACAGTAAAAGGAAGCATGGTCTTAGTGGGAAGGACTCTAGGCTGAAACTCTGAAGCCCACTCTGTCTTCCCTAAGCTGCTGGGCTGCTGAGTGATCTGCAGTGAGTGGGTCTATCTGTCAGCTTCTATGTGGTCACGGGGCATACCAGAACTGGCCTCCTTGCAAAGTCCTTTTATATCTACAAAGGAGAAGTGTTGCACAGCAGCTGTACACTTCTTCATTACTAGCTCTTTTTCATGTGGTTCCTTTAATAGACATTTGAGTTCTGATAGTGTTACACCCTGTTCTCTTCTGAACAGGGTGTAACACTGCTGCTGGTGCTGGTAGCATCTCTGTGTTTGCCAAATGTGACTAGAAGTCTCCTACGACTCTGATGTAAGCAGTTAAAAAGTTATTTCTCTAAACTTCCTAATATTAGATACACTCCTAAAAGGAACTACGCAAGTTTCTTCATCTCCCTGGACAATTATTGCAATATGAGTGGACACATGTGGAAATTAATAACTATGTAGATGTTCACAGGTTCTCCAGTAAATGTGCAATAAATGCTATCTTTTTCACATTTAAATAAAACACAGGAAAATGAATTGTGAAGCATTTCCATTATTCCTAATGTATGTGTATGTGCAGTCAAATGTGCAAGTGCATAACCATACTTAACACAAAAGCAAATGTATGTACTGTAAACATGTGTAAGGATGCATACATTGGCACTAAATAATGTGTAATATATATATAAAAATCATGGCAAATAAACATTTAGGCTGCAGAGCCAAGCAACATTGGGTAGTCCAGAATGCAGACTTCTTCAGCATTTTTAATTAGCCCTCTTGAATATGTAATATGATACAATTTTAATTGCATGATAACATATAGGGCTATTTTCCTTAACAGATTCTTACTTCACCCAGTCAATAGAGGGGCAGTTTTTAACCTTTCTGCTTTTTATCTAATTCCATCCAGTGCTCTGGCCTCAGATCTTGTATTAGTGCACGTGATCAAAGAATTAGACTGAACACGGAAAAAAACATTAATCCACTTCCAAGGTTTAGTTTTGCTATTGCTTCCCCAACAGCATTTTAATATGCCACAAATCCTGATGAATATACCTCTGCAAAACATCTGTACAGGGTGAGAATTGAATATTTTTTTTGCAATATTATTGCCATCTTGCAAAAGCACTTAAGCACAGGGGGAGAAAGGACAAAACTGTCAGAATGTCAACTTTCAGTGAAAACTGAAGGAGGAAGCTGTGGGAGCCTTTGCATATCTAGAATTTCCCTACAACTTTCTCCACTCAAAACACGGCCAATTGACTTCAGTTCTCAGCACTTCTGCATTTCAGGCCCAGGTGTCTCTTGCTGAGCACCCAGAAAACTAAGCCAACCACTCAAGAGGGAGGAAATTCCAGAATTATGTCATCATGCCTACACGTGGGGAGGGGAAAGGAGCTAATCGTGCCCAGGCAATCCAAATTCTGGCATTTGCTAACATTTTAGCATTTGGCTCACAGCCCCATCATGCTTTTAGCTGAGTTTCTCTGTGTATGTGTATACATGTCTCTGTAAATAAATAAGGACATCTAAACTGTGATTAATCTCCTAAAAACTCTTGCACTGCTTTCTCAGTAAAACTAATTTATTGATGTTTGTGCCCATGGAAAAAGGCATGGCATGTGTTTTAATGACCTTTACTTACTTCCATTCATCCCTACTCTGCATTAGAAGCAGGAAAGGGCTATGGGCAAGCAAATAATTTGACGCCCAAAATCAGGGTAATCAAGTACTCCTAGAGAACAGGAAAAAATTTGCTTCACTTCAATCTGAAAACCTGCTACCAAATCTCAAGTTCTAAATTTGCTACATCATCCCTATCCGTGACCAAATTGCAAGTGAAGCATTAAAAAGCATTGCAAGAGGCCTTAAAAATCCCAAACATTTCAGTTGAATGTGTTGTTTTTGCTTCCTGCCTGAAAATTTTCTCAAACCCTTCGTCTTCTGAAACTTCCCTGCACAAACTGGCAGGTTAGGAACAGTTTAAAAATGGAAGCAGAAATCCATATGTAAACAGCTGATTCCAAGAATTGCTGCTTTAGGGAATGAAAACTTTTAATGCAAGACTCACAAAACCTTTGTGGGAGCTGGTTTTATTAGTATCTGCCATAATTCTGTCTGTGTGTATATATCTGTACACCATTGTGATCCTGACTGTGTGTGCATGGTACTTGAGGTTAGCAGAGTAGCCACTCCCTGCTGCGCCAGGCACTCACACTTCTGACCTCTTCTTTGAAACTGGGAGTGCCTCTCTCTTCCATGCATCTCCATCCCCACTAGCACCACAGAGCAGTGGCAGAAGGGCCTTTTTTTCACCCCTCCTGTGTGTGTGCAGCAGGAGAGCTCTTCTCGCTGGCTCTGTGCTGTCTATGTTGGATGTTATCTGTCTTTCAGCTGGTGGACAGAGCAATGTATTTACCCTGCCAAACTGAGCTGCCCTGCCTTGCTCTCTAAAAGTTCTTCCTTAGTCCTTCTGTGTACTGTACCTAGGAAAAGTAGGCACTAAAGGGAGGCATTGTGAGAACCCTACCTTTTTTCCACTTCAGGTTTCATGGTCTGACAAATCCCTTGTAAAGGAGTGGTATTCATTAGTAGTGCTTTTAATTCTGGAAATGCCTCCTCATCCATGCTGGATTCCTCCTCCCTTTCCAGCTTGGGAAGCACTTGGTCATCCCTCCTCCCTGGTGGCTGGGGGGAGATGAGCTTTCCCTTTCTCCCCACTGTAGTCACTAGCAGTAAGGAGAGTGATGGCAGATTTTATGCCAAGATTTCCTTGTTTTCCCAATAGGGAAAAGCCTATCTGTCCATTCTGAGACATTTCCTTACAGAAAGTGGCTAAGCCATGATCTCCAGCCAAGATACCAGAGAATCACAGTGTCACAGAATATTCTGAGTTGGAAGGGACCAAAAAGATCATCCAGTCCAACTCCTAAGCTAATGGCCCATATGGCAGCTAGCAACATGTCCCCTCTGGGCTTCTGAGAGAAGTCCTAGGGTAGGCAATGTGGTGGGAATTGTATGGTCCCTATTACGTTATTGAAAACAAAATACAGCTGCATGTTCCTGTTGGTTGAATGCAACCTGTCAGCACCACCATCTCGCAAGAAGCCAGGACTGATTACAGCCAGCCTTCACAGCAGAAGGTGCCAGACACCAACCAGCTGGAGAAGCATGACATGTTTTCCCCATTAACATGGCTGGTTAGAGCAGGAAGTGTGCCTGGACAAACACCATGATACAAGGAACTGTATGGTGACAGCAGGTTGCTCAGAAAGCTCCAGAGGAACTGCTGTGTTTTTCCTGATGGCTGAATGCCCCAGGGCCAGGACAATATCTGCTCCCCCATGACATACAGGGCATCTCAGATCAATACAGGGCACTAGTGATGTTTGCTGCTATGTCAAGCTCCAAAATTACTGCAAAATAATTCCTCCATAGCCCGTGGATTTACTCATCCTAATGGTTAAATACTTTTAGGACCATCTCTATTTTCAGTGTTCATAGTTCATGAAATCTAGAAAGCTGTGTGTTTTTATCCTCTCAAGAATGGGAGTGGGTTGGGTGCCAGCCCTGGGCACAGGGAAAATGGATCATACTGCTGTAGCTGGTGACAAGTAATGAGGGATAGGTAGACTTCAAGCATTTTGGTGCATCACTGTCTTTCCAGCTCTGCTTGTATTATGTTCTGGTCTGGCAGTCAGAACCCTTGCAACTTCAGAGAGACATAAAGAAATGAGTGGTTTGCCCTCCTGAATAAAATGAGAACATGTGAGTGTGGGGAAAGAGGGGGAGGGAGAGGTGCATTTGCATAGGTCAGGGAAGGTCATTAAAACATCTGGCAGTAGTAACTGACATGTGTCAAATTTTAGTGTTCATTAAATTCGTATTAATGCAAGAATGGTTCCTAAGCTCCAAATGCCACTTTTGGTTGCTGTATTCCCTCAGTTGATGGTGATGACTTTTCAGAACTGTGCCATGCTTGTTTTCTTGCTAGTGGCATCTGACCTGAGGTCAGTTTTCTGTTTAACCTATTCCTGTAGGTCAAAAGACAAATTAATCTGGTGAGAATTGAATTGGAAATGAGGTATCTGGATAGCAGGTGTCCCAGCTGTGGAATAGCTGCCAGGCTGAAACATGTTTGTATCTGTCCTCATGCCATCCAAGAAGTCATATCCGAGGTCAGGGAGATACTCAGTTGACATCTGAGATGGGAAGTTATGGGGAACAGAAGTGGCAGGTGCCCTGTGTGAGCAGATTATCTTGCAGTCGGGGGGGAAATGTCTGAGAGTGTCACTCTGAGCATAAATGTAGATGCTCCACATATTGGGCACTTTGCTTTACCTGGGTTTACTAACAGTTTGTAATTGTAAAGAAGTCATACAATTTCCAGGCCCCTTAAAGAGGAGAATCTCACAAATCTTTTTCTTCCTTTTTTTTTTTTTTTTTTTTTTTTCTAGAGGATGAAGATGATGAAGAGATGGTGGAGCCAAAAACACAGGATGACTTAGAAACAGAAAATCAAGACCAGAAGCAGGAAGTGAAAGAAGGTATTTTAAAAAATTGAAATAATTATATTAGATGTTTTAAGGACTGGATCCTGCCAGTAGTTACTCTTATAAGGAGTTTCAACTATTGAGAACACTGAAATTGAAGCAGTCACCAGCTTTATTGATTCAAACCCATATGAGTAGCATAAATACAGAAAATTTTATCCCAGCAACCCAGCTGGTAGGCCTGAGAAGATTATGAAAGGCATGAGGCTTGAACTGTTTAGAAAAAGCTATATGTCCTCATAATTTGAAAACAAAGTAGATGTTTTTGGATCCCAGTACTGGTACTAATTTGTCGTCTGGCTCAAATACCCTTCCTATGTGAGAAATTTAAAGTGGGAATGCCAGGCATTTCAGCAGCTCTGTAAAGTTCTTTGGTCTTCAAAGGTACTTAATTGTCTACTTTCTTGAGAGGAACAAACTTAAACCTAGTGGTAGAGAGGAATCTTCCAGCAGAGAATAATTTTACTTGAAAAATGTTATCTGTCAAAATCAACACATTTTGTGGGAACTGCCTCAAGGAACTTAAAATCTAGACAGATCCAGCCCTTCTGTCCATTACTCTGTAGAGAGGTGTTCTGCATGGTTAAAAGAGACAAAAATTCAGTTTACTACTTGCTTCTGTTGCAGACAAGAGATACTTCCTTAAGTCAGGCATGTCAGCATTGGATGTGGAAAATATGCCTTTCCTTGGACCTGTCCTAGCTTTCAAATTAGAAGAAGGATCTGAAATTTGGGCTTCCCCATCTAGAAATTTACTAGAGTATTGGCTACTCTAGTGTGTCAATGCCTTCAACAGTCAATGTGCACCTGTGTTCAACAGGGAAAAAGAATTGAAATTGCAGCAGCTCCAGGATGGAAGGAAATGGGTTTCTTCTCCACAATTTCTTAATTTTGTATTATCAGGACATTTATTGCTAGTTTTTGAGCAAATTTATTGCTCAAAATTCTGTTTAGCCTCTTGAAAGGTACTTTACTTCTTCAGGTAGGGCCTAAGTAATTTCTTGCTGTGGTGATCATTACCAGGATAATTCAGTGACCTTGGTTTTCCCCAAGATAATCTCACTAGAGGAAAAATAGGGAGTCATTTTAGATGGAAGCACACAAAGTCTTTAACTGGGAATACAGCAGCAGGTGCATATTTCTCATGCAGAGGAGACTGGTATCTTTTCATCAGTATCCCAAAAAAAAGGGTCTGGTACACAGTGCCCACATTTGCTATCTTCACCCACTGAAGGGAGTTGCAGTACCAGCCATAATATTTTGATTATAAATTGATCTTTCTTCCCTCTTAATAGCATCATAAAAATCACCCACGCCACAAATCCTGCAGTGTTCGTTGCTTGTTTAGGTCCTTGTAGAAATGTGGAGAGATAATCTCAGTCCTCCTGCTCCTCATCATTCTGCTTCTTCCACTGGCCCCAGCCACTGATGCCATGGGCAGAGGGAAGCAGCAGGGACAGCAGGAACTGTAGTCAGGCAAGTCTGCAAAGGCAGAACTGAGGACATGAGCAAGAAATGTGGCAACGTGGAAAAACTCCATTTTTCTTTCCAAAACTGGGAGGTAAACTTGCATATGGGCTTTTGCAGTCACTGGACCTAACACAGTATCTCTTCTACTGATGGCAACAGAAAGCCACAAAAACCTCTACCACTGCACCCCAGGCATTAGCACTGTCATGAGTTGCTGAATGTCCCTGTAGTATTCAATTTACAGTTTATCCCACACCCATTTATTCCCACAGAAAAGTGATGCTAATGCTTATACACTGGGAGAAAGCACAAACTTCTGCAAGAAGAGAAGAAGAAAAAAAATCCTGAACTGATTTATTTCACTTTCTTTATGGGCTTTCAAGTTAGCCTTTTATGTACTTTGCTCACCAGCCACCATTGCCAGCATCTTTTATTTCTTTGCTGTGTTTTAGTCAGAGGGCAGTGCTCCCCCTCCCTGCCTAGCAGACCCCCAGGAGCAGGAGATCATCTGGGCTGGTGTAGCACTGGTCTCAGGCACACAGACTGAGGCTGTAAAAGCAAGGCACAGCTTGTTTCAGCAGAACTGGCTTTGTGAGGTGCTAGCATTTTGCTGGGTCCAAGGAAGAAGAAAAAATGCTCAGTGCCTGATAGAAGGTGAAATCGACCTGGAGTATGTGTTGTGGTGGATAAAATAGTGGCATGATGCTGGCAGACATTAAATGCTGTGAGTCAAATGAAGCCATCGTCCCCAAAATGACATGGAATGGAGTACCATTTTTTAGTGTTTGGTGTCATTCTCTCCCTGCTGGCTTTAGCCTTTCTGCCTACAAAATCCCATTTTCCTCTCTGTTGTAATCACCATCCTCATGTTCTGAGCAACATTCAGAGTTTGAAGCCATCGTTTGTGTTTCATGGAAGTGATTAAAACCATGTTACAAGTCAAACAGGAGTTTAGAAGAACATTTCCTGTCGATGCTGCACTCTGTGTGCCTACTCAGAATTAATAGCTTTTCTGCAAATTAGCACATAATGGGTTAAAAGCATGTTTATGTTGGCATTAAGTACTCTGGCTTCTTTTTCTCTGCAAGGCAAGACAATATTTTGCAAACTTTTAAAAGAATCTCTAATAGACATTATAGTGGCGCCATTCACACTGCTATATAGTAGTTAAGGCTGTGTCAGCACTTCCATTATGAATCCTGTTTTTCAGGGATTTATAACCCAGCCGTAAAAATTTGCTCTGGGCTGAAATTTGGTTTCAGCTCAGGGAGCACATTTTTTAACAGATTAAAAAAAATCAGCATGGCCTTTTTTGAGTTATAGGAGTGTTAAGAAAAAATCCATGGGAGAGAGAAGTGCAGGGAGAGAAAGGCAGACCATTTTTTCCTTAATAGAACTCAGAAATAGGTAGGGATAAAAAATAAAGTTTGGATGCAGTCTGTTCAGTCTCCCTCTCTCCAAGCCAATAGGACAAGAGTGCTCTCTTTCTATAGTGGTATTTTAAGAGGAAACGTGATTTTTTTTTTTTTCTGTGTGGTTTATAGGTAGTTCAGTTTAATTCTTCAGACATTTATTGCATGCTTAATTTCCTCATCTTTCCCCTGCACACCCCAGAGTTGCTCTATGGGGTTTGGTGGGATTTTTCAGCAGTCATAGGTGTTTTAGGGTCTGACCCTGGTTCTGACCATGTCTCAACATCACTGTGAAGCCCAGAGTGCACCTGCACTGGGGCAGCCAGTCTGGCATGGCACCTCCTGCAGAACTTCACTGCCATGGTTGTGTGAAGGGCAGAGGAACAGCTTGAGCCTCCCAAAGTGCAGTGGGAGATGAAGACCTGACGCATTGACCTCTTGAAGTGTATGAAGCCTTGGGACCACCTTGTGTTTCTTCTGTAGGGCTGCCTGTCGCCACCCATGTCTTGGGAGCTTGTTCTTCGCATTGTTTTTGGAAGAACTCAGCGTGGGATACCTGACGGTGAACTGGGCTGGGCTCTGCCTGTTCCCAGCATCTCCTGACCACATAAACAGGAGACTAGTCCCAAACTGTGGCATCAAGTGGGATGGGGCTTTCCACCACCAGAGAGCTCTGGAGCTCCACCTAAGGCTCCTCTTAGTGTCTGTAGAAACCACATGAACAATGGGACAGGCTAGGTCTTAAAAGTGGGCCTCAACATGCATTTATCTGAAGCCATGGGCATATCCACAGAAACTTGCATGAAAGGCTGGGGTGAGAAAGGCTGTGATCTGCAGTTCCAAAGACCTGCTGTGCCCTGCTCTTACCCTGGCTCTGTGGATGGGGCTCAGGTGTCCACAGACCTGGCTGGGCTGGGATAGTTTCGCTCTCAACAGTTCAGGCATTAGTATTGGAAAAGCAAGACAGGTTGTGGTGAGGTGTGTCATGGCCAGAAATGCCACGATTTCACTGCCACCAACACCAGAGTGAGCTCAGGTGTGCAGACCCATCCTTACAGCCAGCTCAGGCATGCTCAGGGTGTTGTCCAGCATGGCCCCTGGAGAAGCACAGGCAGTGGGAACAGCCCTGCCTGGCACAGATTCAAACTTAAGGCTCTGCAACTTGCTACTCCAGAATCAAAAAAATCCCTAAATAAAGCTTGAAATCTTCCTTTTTGTGTTCAGTGGTTGTGCCATGAAGGGACTTGCCAGCACAACAAAGATATGACGTATTTCAAACCACGGTATGGCATACAGCAGAGCAGGATAGAGCGTAAACCTGACATGAAAGTGCAAAGCACAAGAAAAACAGGAGGATCACAAGGCATCAGCGGGCAAAGACTGAAAGTTGCTGAGAGCCACTTCACACCTTGCAGTTCTCACCCTGTACCTTTCAGCCATCCTCCGTCGTCAGCACATCTAAAGTTTACATGGATTTAAATAGATGCTGAAAGAAATAATACAGCTCTTAAAGGGGTTTTAATAATCTCCTTCTGTCTCCCATTATATCTCTGGGTTGATAACAAGGCTGCTTCCTGCTTTACTGTTTTTATTAGTTTGCCCTTTCTTTCATTCACTTACTCCTTTGGGTCTTTTGTTTTGGTGTTTTTTTTCTACAATGGACTTAATTTCTCTTGTCAGGTTTTTAGAATTGTTGGATTCCAGGAGAATCTTTTTAATATTTATTTAAATGTGGATGTTTTTAATGTTTTTTTAACTCCCTTGAGAGAAGACTCAAATCCTGGTATTTGAATATTTGTAAATTTGATCCTGCATTGTTATCCCAGCTATTTATGTTGAATTTACTACAGACTTGCTTCTGCTGAATAAGAACAAGTCCATAGCAATTTTATCTTAGTTCCTAAAGATTCCAGAAGATGTTTTAATATATATATATATATTTGTTTCTTTCTGTTTTGTCCAAAGAAATTTATGGACAAAGGACCTGATGTGAAATATGGTATTTCTGAGGATTATGATAAGTCACATGAAATGATAAAATATTCCTGTTTTTTATAAATAAGTCTTGAACAAATTGGTTACTTTTACATAATTTTCGACTAATGTTTCATATTCTAGACCTTCCTGCTCAAGCACAAGTATATAATATCTTTCATTAACGATACACCTCCCAGTTTCTTTCCCTGTGGTGTCCTCTGTGCATATAATGCTCTGTACAGCAATTAAATGTAAATTCCATTTTGTTTTGTACAGTATTATGCAGTAGCATGAATACAGGGCTTCTTTGATACATGTTGTAGCCCCAGAGGCACCTGGAGAGCAGGCTGCTGGTGGATATGGGATTCCATCAACGTCTTGGTGGGTTCATGGACAGACAGGATCTGTCCATGTGGTCCTGTTAGGCAGGACTTGGTGGCAGCACCGTGGTTCCTCCTGCCATGAGCTCTGCAGGGCCACAGATGGGTTCAGCTCCTCCAGGTGGGATCAGAGCACAGGCACAAGAGTTCATTAGGAAGCTACGGTGTCAGAACAAGAGCAAAATGTGGAGCTTCCTGTGCAGGAGCTCTCATTGCACTCCAGGCAATGAGCACGTAACTTTTAGCAGTGGTGAACTACACATCGTACTGGGCTTTGTTCAGCACAGAAGATGAAGGTTAGATGTGGTTGGTTTGGTTTTTATGCCAGGGAGAGCAGATACTTGAAGACAAATGCTGTATTCTTACAGGGAATTTCTGGAGATATTGTCACATCACATAGGTCTCTGTGACAAAACAAAACAAAAAACCACTTTGATCAACTACTTACGTTTCTCAGTTTTCCTTGAAGAGAGCCTGTGTTTCTTGAAAGCTGAGATCAAAGTCACTGTAAGCTCCCAGATCGGAAGAAAAATTGCAGAAAATTACATAGGTACTTTTTATTTTATTTGAGGTAATGGACAGACAGGGAGAAGGAACAAGGAGAAAATGGAAATGGCACTGAAAGATAAATGGCTAGAAAACCTCCATATTTGAAAGAACAAACCTGTCTGTTTGGGTTTTTTTGCTTATACTTCATGTATTTACAGTAGTTATAGCAATGTTTTACACTGGAAAAAGTAATGATGTTAACATTCTTGTAAGAAGAGATTGCCTCAAATAAAACTTCAGAGGCAGCCGAATGAAAGAAGAAAATAAGGCTAAAATATGAAGCTTAATATCGCCAGGGGGCATCTGGTGTGTCAGTCAGATGAATGAGGTAAGCTGATTTATGCCCTAAAAACTTTAGCCAAGGTGTTCCTGATGGTTTAATAGACTGCTGGCCTCCCACAGATCATTGCTAACTTCAAGGGAGATTTTGCTGAGGTAGAACTGCAATCATGTGTGTCTCCACTGCTTGTGAGCACTTCACAGCTCCCAAGCTCTTTATTTTTTGCCTTTTCCCTTTCTATTGATTTTGGGTTGTATTTTCTTTGCAGTTACAGTCAGCAAATGCAGAGTAATAAATTTATATTTCCAAGCTGTAGAGAGGATTTGGTTTAGCAAATAATTTTTACCATTTGGAGCAGTTTAAGACGAGTTTTCCAGTTGCCTTTGCAGTTATTTTCCCCCTCTTTATGCCATTTTGTTGCATTGTCATGCTTGTTGTCTTTGATTCTCGGAAAGCAATGCTTTAGTGGTGACGATGGGATATTGCCTCATTACAGGCTTCCTTGCCAGATGGGTTTCCTCAGTGCCAATTACTGTTCAGCAGTGGATGCTGCAATAGGTCAAGCTGTACTTTTTGCTAGTCATTCTTTTTCTTTCACATGCTTTGCTTCTGTGTAAAGCACTTGGGGGGCAAATTGTGCTCCTGCTTTGGTTATTGTAGCTCTGCTACTCAGGGGACCGTGTGAAGGGATGCAGATATTCTCTGGATGTGTGGAGCACCACAGGGACCACTAACCTGCTGGTAGGAGACCTAGGGCCAAGGCCCAAGGAGATCATCAAAGGTGAAAGTTTGTAACTTCTGTAACTGCTTAGCTGCAAATTGGAAGGCCAAATTGCTCCACCAGCTTTTGATTTTCTCCTACCCTCTCTGTTTAGCTCAGGCGTAATGCAGAGATTTTGTCTTTCAGAGCTAATGCTTTGACCACTTGAGGCAAATTTGAGGCAAAGAGTGGTGACAGCATCCTCTCCCAACCACAGGAACTCTGAAAGCAGGGGGAGCTGACTACTGCAGGAGCGATGACCATGTCCCTCCTCCTGCCTTCACTGTGCCCTTCCATCCATTCCTGGGGGCTGGTGATGGCATCATGCCCCATTCAATTGGGCATTGGAGCTCATTAATCCAATATAAAACACAGGAAAATCAGATGGAGAGCAAGGGCCACGTCTCCCTGATCACTGAAAGAAGCTTTGTGGCATGGCACAGAAACTAGAAAATCATTTTGTGCTGTAGCTTGAAACTGTGTCACTCATTGTTTGATTAAATATTGAGATATGTGTGACAGGGCTGGGAGTTAAACTTTGCTGTAGGGTGGGTGTTCTCTGAACTGCTGATTTCCCTTTTTTGGCTGCTGGTGTTTTAACCCACTATGGCCTAGGGAGACTGCAAGGTCATTTTCACAGGTAAATACCTGAAATCTGTAGTGTAAAGCCAAATGCAGGAGACCTTTGATTGCCTGTTGAACACTTATGTCGGAGTCTATGTAGTTTTGCAATAAATCTGTTTGCAATAAATATATTGTTTGTGTTCCTAATTATAAATTTGGAACAAAAATCTCTCTCAACAGAGCTTTTCATGCTGGGAGTTTAGACTGGTTGCAAGGTTGATTTAGGGTAACTGTAAAGATATTAATGCCATTTCTTTAAATACAATTAATTCTGAAATATAACCAAAATGATTATTCAAAAGTACATGTAGGCAAATACATAATCAGTATAGAACATTGCCACAATATCAATATGGCCCTGATAGTGTAATTGAGAGCAGAATTTTGTACTGTAGTAACAGCAGCATCCCAAGTTCCATTCCCCCTGATGCTCATATTTGAGTTACAATTTACCCACAGGACATTAAACTGATGGAGATGTTACATTGCTTCATCCTTTAAAGATACTATTTTTCAAATGCAGGGGCAAACTGGAAATACTGGAAGTAAAACTTTAGCATCTCTGTGGACATGCAAAGAAGCAACTTCATCTTGCTATTCTTATTGCTGCCCAAAACTGCCCTTACCCCTCCCAGGGCAGCTTTGCCCATGGCTCAGTGACACTTGTTCCTCTGGGTCTTAGGATTCCTATGAAAGGAATAATTCTGCCTTTGGCTGGTTGCTTTCAATTTTGCTGCTTCAGAGAATATCTTTGGTTATTCACTTCACTACTTCGCAAAAGCTCTGAGGCAAAGACAGAATTTATCATGACACCAAGTAGAAATTGGAAGAATTGAAGGAAGAGATTATGTGAGGCCTTTTAATATAAAGAACTGTAGTATAAGTTAAGAAGATTATTTTATCTTCAGCTCCTCTGACAGGTCCTCTGTTACATAAGTGTTCTGCTTTTTCCAGTTAGGTATTGCCTAAATGTCAGTCACGGCCATTTCCTGAAATAGGAACACTGCGTTTATTTAATTTGGGGGTTTAAGTATTTTCCCTTTCAGAATAATAAATACATAAGATATAGGATCTCCTCTATGTAAAGACTACATTCTGTTAATATCCAGGAGTATGTTTAGACATATTAAGAACTTCTTAGTCATGATTTTAAGAGTAAAGTTTTGATTTTTCTCCTGACATTACTACAGCAAGCTTTCATGTCAAAAGAAACTCACTGAAGATGTTGATTCATTGGGAAAGGGGTGAAATGTCATACTCCTAACTACATCTTTTCATTTTCCAAGCTCCTCCTAGAGAACTGACAGAAGAAGAAAAGCAACAAGTTCTCCATTCAGAAGAATTCCTGATTTTTTTTGACCGGACAATACGTGTAATTGAGCGAGCTCTGGCTGAAGACTCAGACATCTTCTTTGACTATAGTGGCAGAGACGTAGAAGAGAAAGATGGGTCAGTTTGGAGGTTTTTTTACTTTTTTTTAAATAAGTTTTATAAAGATAATTCCAATATCAGGAAGCTATAACTTCAAACAAAATTTAACATTTTTATAGTTAAGAGAGGCTCTACATCTTTTTGTGAAGGCCGGGGTCACTTTGTCATCTGAAATTACATTGTAAAGAAGCTTTGTGCTTTATTGATCTGGGCCATTTAATTTGATGTATTCTTCAAATTAAATTTGATTTGATTTTTTGTTTCATTTTTGGGATGAAATTTAAAATTCTGAAAAAATAACTGAAAGAGGTAAAAGTGTATGTACACATGTACATGTAAATGTGTACATTCCAGCGGTGTACTTATGGTATTTTCACAAATTCAAACTAATGTTGTTTATATTCTACTACTGCCTCAGGTCTGTAATGGATCCTACTATACTATCCATTGTGTGGATGAAAATGATGATCTCCCAAAGCATTTGCAATCTAAACAGCTAAGACGAGAAGTGACAAGTTTTGTTTTCAGCAATTGATATGGGAGCAAAGCAGTAAAACTTGTTAGTTGGGGAGGAAATATTTAGGTTGCAACAGCTATGTATCTGTTGAAGCCTCATGGCAAATCAGTAGCTGTATTGCACTGAAGTTACTGGAGGTTAACCCAGAGCAGCATCCCTATGGACCAGCTGAGTGCATCAGTGTGGCAGTGTTGGACCAGCACTGAGCTTCAGCCTGTCCCGTGTCACACAGTTTCTGCTGTCTCCAGCTCTGGAAGGAGGTGCTGTATCTTTCAGATTTCATAAGTCAGAAGTAAAAGGGGTTTGGTTATAACTTGGAGGTGAAGGTTCAGAAAAGGGAGAGCTGAGTGCCAGGGCCAGGTTCATCCTGAGAGACAAAGAGGACAGAGGTGGCCCAGGGTGACTCAGAAGAGTCAGGCAGGCCATGAGAAATTAAAAAATGTAGTTTTGTGAAACAGATCTAAAATTTGTTCCTTGTTGCATAATTTTCAGCCAGAGAGTCAGTGAGAGCAATTAAATCAAGGTGGCAGACTTCCCCAGGCTGAGCAGAGATCTGAGAAGTAGCCAAAACCATTTGCATTGCTTTTCACAGCATCTGAACCCTGGTACCTGAAAATGTGTCACTTTGTTTGAATTCACACAGAGATGTTCAGGCAGGAGCCAACCTTTCCTTTAACCGGCAATTTTATGATGAGCACTGGTCAAAGCATCGGGTTGTCACCTGCATGGATTGGTCTCTTCAGGTAAGACATGAAGTTGGCAGATGTGTTTCCATGTCACTTCCACTTCTCCCTATAAAACTTATGGGCAGCATCTGTTTGCTCTTCTCTGTGCAGAGCAGGATGTTATTTTTGAGACAGCAGAAGGGCCCTGTGTGAGTGAACGCACGTTTCTCTGTAAAAGAAGAGTAGTGGACAATAATGAAGATGTCATTTTTTCTGCTTGTGTTACTTGGTCTTCAAAGTCAGGATGTTGTGTTAAAACCCTAGGTTAACAAACCTGCCAGGATGAAGTCTTTACTTTTCCTCCCCCTTTCACTACTTCAGCCAAAAATGGAAATCTTTTAGGACAAAAAGTTTAAAATTAAGCCAACTAAAATTAATTTATTAAATGTGCATAACAATAAATAGTAGTATATAAAAATAAAAAATAATGCAGAGAAATAAAATTAACTTTTCTAATATACTAAAACAAAAATGTTAAAGCATCTGAACAATTTGAAAAGACAGAAAAGAAGTCTTTCAAATAATACTGGGTCCTCCCTTCAAGTGATGAAAGAGGAGGCTACTCTGGGTGATGCTAAAGCAGCATGCCTGGAATGTACTCAGTTTCTCTGCACTGCAAAGCATTGTCATTGCAAAATAAAACTGATGACAGACCTGCTAAAGCTCTCCAAAACCAAAAGAATCACATCAGCAAAGTACAGAAACAAGTTTAGTTAGTTACTCTGTTGGAGAGCCGGGATTAGCAGACATCATCACAGGTTCTGTTGAATGACTTTGGTTCCGGTTTTACTCCAGCCACCCTTGTCCTATTCCATTGTTGTTAGCCTGTTCCTAGGTTCCAGCCTGGAGAAAAGCATCTGGTTTCCCTGGGGAGAGAACCAAGGAGAGTCTGCTCCTAAATCCACAATACAGCTATAACAAAACTGCTCCAAGAGGACATTGAGTTCAAAAATGTGAGCACAAGCCAGTCTGCCTACTTGGCCCCAAACCCAGCCTCAGGCATGCCACGAGGTCTCCAGAGACCTGGTGGAGCCTGGTGTGAGTAGCAAAGGTGCTCTAGATGTAGCTCAGCCCAGTGTTAAGAACAAGCTTTGCCTAATCATAGAAGGAGCAGCTCTTTCTGCACCACATTAGATATTCAGATGAACAGAGCGAGTGTTCAAGGTCAAGTACATAAATGGTGTGTGCATGCTGGAGAGAGGCAGCGGATGAGGAGCACAGGGACTTCCAATCCATGCTTCTCTCTTTCCCCTTGAAATTGCAACAGAGCTACTTCCATCCCTCTGGGCACTTCTCAGGCAAGGTGGCAGCTGACTGCAGAGGATGTGGAGCCCGCAGAGAGGGGAAGAGTCAGAGGTCCCAGTGAGCATGGCTAGCAGGCTGAGGAGATCTGGGTGGTGCACAACAGCCAGCTGCAGAGAGGCTTCTTGTAATAGCCAGCTTGCACCCCATGTGTGAAATGAAGGATTTATACCTTTGCTTTCATACAAAATATCAGCCTAGCAACAGGTATGCGCTATTGTGATGTGGGTGGCCTTTAAGCACATATGGATTTCCACAGAAATCAAATATAAGCCTGAGGAAACACTTATCTTAGGTTGTTCACTTGTTCAGGGGCTGGAAATTACATGGAATTCTTATCTGATATTTTCCTAACAGGCAGCTCTTACTGTATTCCCAGGGCAGCAAGAAAAAAAGCCGCCTCAGAAGAGCACTGCCAAATGTAATTGTTCAGCCCCTGGGGCTTGAAGGCATGTTCTGCTTCCCACCTCTTTGTTCCAGGGTGGCCCCTCCTGCCTTCCTCTTTGTTAACTCCTCATGCTCAGCTCCCTGGCACCCCAGCAGGGGCTCCTCTGTGTGGGGGGGCTTCTGCATGCTGCCCTAAAGTAGCCTGGAAGTGTGGAGTTGCCTTGTCTCTTTCCTGCTTTGAGTTGTATCCATGACAGAGCTGGAGCTGGAGCCAGACAGAGGTATTTCACCTAACCACTAGCTGTGCTGCTCACACATGCTCCAGGACATGACAGTGTCCACTGTGCCAAAGAATAACTTGAATAATTATGGGAACTGCAGAACACATTGCTCAATTTTCTGCGATAAAACTGCTGCTGTGAAACAGCCTGGAGGCAAATAGAAGCTTAATCAAACAAAGGACATTGATGCATTGATTAGACAAGTTATTCTGTTCCCAATCAGATGTAAAATATGGTCTCAAACATGTGGGATCATTCATACTGTTCACGTTAACCCTCTAGCCCCTTGATTCTTTCACAGAGCAACGGGAAAATGGCTTTAGGTACTTAAGGATCTTAGGGAAAGGCCCAAGAGTAAACACAAAGAATGATAGCACCTTACTCTTACCATGGGAGCTAACATGGATAGCCTAAAGCCAAAAAACCATGGTCTCAGGGATAGCAATGTGTCTTTCTTGACTCTCAGGCAGCAACCTTGAATGAGGTTTCACACAGCACCATTTCCATGTTGTTTTCAGTGTCAGGACATCTGGACACCTCGTGAGGACTGAAACTGTGTAAATGGAAGCAGATTGAGTAGAACATTGGAGTGGACAGAGAGGATTTAGGATGCTGCACTTAGCTCTGTGTTTTTAAGAGTCAAAAAGCCTCATAATGGTGTTACCCAGCCAGGTATGACCCCAGCATCTGTGTAAACTTCAAACTGTGTTTGCAGTCCAATACACAAACTGATTGCAAAACCTACCAGTAGACCAGCAAGATTTGAGTCAGTGTTTGTTTATGGCCAGACGTGCTGCTAGCCATGCTCACTAAACTTCACAGGAGCGTGAACCAGCCCCAAAGTGCTTCAAAATTGGTACTTTGGACCTGGTCACACACCCTAGCTGGTTGTAGTCATGCTGGCAGGAGGGCTTGTTGCTTCTGCCTGCCCAGGTGTCTGCCCCTTCATGGCTGCAGGCTCAGCCACTCGTGTGAATGGTACCCAACCTGTTCAGCCAAAACGTGATGCCCTGTCAAGAGCCTGCTGCACACTCTGTTTACTTGGACATGGGCCAGTGTGGGATGAAAAGGTTCAAAGGAGAAGCTGAGCTCGCTGTTCAGAAGTGGTTGTAAGCTCTGTAGGAGGAGTAAGAGAGGAGAGGGGTGAGATGGATTAGAGAAGCTGAGGGCAGGGCTGGTACAATCATGTCCAGAGGGGTGGAATCTCAGGTGTGGGATTAATCCACCCTCAGGTCTCCCTCTGGTCTTGTCGGGGAGAAGACATGGTTGGTCTACTGAATCCTCTAAGTCCTATGCAAGTGAGTTGAGTGCTAAATCATCCTTGCTGTGCAAGCAGCCAGGTTCTGCAGGAATGCAGGTACAACCTAGTCAAAGCTTCCTTAAAATCGGAAAGGGGAGGCTGTGGTCGCCATGTATCATTGCTGATTCCTCCATACATGGGTCCAGGCTCATTTGGAATGATGGGCTTGAATGGAAAAATCATCAGCTCTGGGATATGTTATCCATGGAAGTGTACAGAAAGTGGGAGGTGACTGCTGGTGGCAGAAGTTACAGCTGTGTGCGTTATTTCTTCCAAATAGTTTTTGAGAGCAGAGAGGTTCAAACCCCAATAATAATGATATAAAGGGTGGTGGTTTCAGGAGTTTTTTTATTGCTAAAATGCTTTTGGACCAATTCACAGCTCCCAAATAGCAGTTTCTTTTCCTGCTTCCTTTGCATCTTCCAGCTGCACTGTTCTCTTGTGAAGTGGTGGATGGCTTGGCAGGAATTTACCTGGGGAAGATTAAAAGTGACAGTAATACAGTGCAGATACTGAGAAATTTTGAGGGAAAGGATTTCTAGTTTACAAGAGTAGAAGTCTTGCAGAACTTGAGCTGCTGACTCATTGGTCTTCAGAAGCCACTTGCTTTTCTCTGGACACACTATAATCTCCACTGCCTTATACCTCTAAATAGTCAAATATTTAGAGGGAATGACAGAGGTTACCAGAGGTGTCTAGTGTCAAACGTGAGAGTGGACAACTGGGAGTTATTATGTAGACAGAAAGTAATTGATGTTTTGCGGATAAATCATTAGGGTGTTTTAAAATGATGCAAGGTCATCAAGGCAGTGTGAAATTCTGATTTTTCATTTATGATTTTATATTTAGATAGATATGTATATATAAACAAAGCAAATACATATGAGCGTTGCATACCTACTTCTATACAACAGTGGATAATGAGTATACAAGAAAGTGTGGATCTGATTTTAGAGTGCTCATTACATCAATCTTACTGAGTCAGTGGAATTCAAGGTCACCCTGTGCTTTACAAGATGACCTCAGCATCTTGCAAAATTGAGCTTCTGTGAAGAAAATGTTTTGTTTGCCATTTGAATCATCAAGAAGAGCTTTCAAGTTGATTCCGTGCATAAGTGAATAAGAGTGCATAATGAAATAAGAAAGAATAGTTTTCAGGAATATGGGGAAAAAAAAGTGAATTTCAGAATAAAAGCAAGTCAACTCTATGGTCACAGTCTTTTATTATCAAAATCAATTAAGACAGCAGTTTGTCCCTGATGGTTAAGCAAATATGTTAAAATTATTCTAGCTTTCAAATTTTTCCTCTTCCTTCCTTTTCATTGCCTTTATAAATATTTTGCTAGTTGTCTTTTCTTAAGAATTGTCTGCAAAAAATAGCATTGCTTTTGTGATATTTGAGAACAACTGATAGAGAGCAAGTATTTAAGGATGTCAGGGATGAGTAAAATGTAAACCCAAAAGGAAGCAGAATAATATGATTGAACTAGTATGTATTATAATTAAATCCAGACATTGCACATTTAGTGTAGATTATTTCTGTCTCATATGATTTTATGCTGATTTTTCATCATCCATGTTATTTCATTTGCATTTTCTTTTCCTTTCTAGTACCCGGAATTGATGGTTGCATCTTATAACAATAATGAAGATGCTCCACATGAGCCTGATGGGGTAGCCTTGGTGTGGAACATGAAGTTCAAGAAAACCACACCAGAATATGTGTTCCATTGTCAGGTAAGACTGAGGAAGCCATTGATTTTATGCTAGACTAAACAATTTGCTACGTGGTACATCTCCCCACTGTTTATATGAAAAGGTTAAGATTAAAAATCAGTATTTTTAGTAAAAGTACAAGTGACAGTCCAGTGTTTTTAGAAGGCAACCAGCCTTCTCAAACAAAAGCCTGTCAGGGCTGCATGTCATTCTTTGTCTATTTAAAACAGTCCCTAGGAGATTTAGTTCATAAATCCCTCGCACTTATGAAGTAACTGTGGTGTACCACTTCCTCATGCAGGCAGTAACACATGCTTTCCCACCCACGTTAACTTCCTCGCATCCTCTGCACTCAAGCTGCCTACCCGTGCCTTGGTTCTGCTCAATATCATGTTTTGCCTTTAAAATTAGGTAGTAAACTTTGCATTTTTGGACACGTGTCTGACTTCCAGGTTGATCAAAATGGTCTTGATTTCAAGAACTACTCCACCAATTCCTGTTTGACTGTCCTTTATGTCAGCAAAATAGTGCTTCACTTTACTCAGTGCTACTTTACAATTATGCTGGTTTAGGAGTTTTTGGAAAATTTGAAAATAGCTGAGAGTTTTATTTCTGTATGTCTGTTTGCTCCTCGCTTGCCACTGTTTTTGTGTGTGAAATGGCACAGCCTCATATTGACAGAAATGTTCAGCTCACTGGCTCTATCTCAATCCAACTGTCCTAACTGTGGAACAGGACTTGGGCCAGATTTCAAACCTCTTCATTAATATCCCTCTGTGGTAATTAAATACAGGACAGTGGTATTCAAAAAGCCATATGGAAAAGTTTCAGCAAGTAAAACTCAACAATCAGAGATTAGTAAAATGCAGATAATTCTGTGGTAAAAATTGCTTCTCTTGGAAGGATATGTATTACCTGGCTAATTGTGTAAGCTAAGTGTCATTTTACATTGAGGACCAAACATCTTTTTGAACTACGTTTATGTTTGGACTTGGGTACATTATCAGATGTAACATAGTGGGAGGGAGTTGCTGGAATTGAAGTTGCTGCTTCAACCCGATTAAGTAACCTTTAATTCTGGGCATATTTTTCTAATTTGCTATACTGAAAAACAACTTCACAAGGAGTTTAGGCCTGCAAATATGCTGTACAGATTTATGTACATATATATGTGTGTGTGTGTGTGTGTGTGTGTGTGTGTGTATTACCTTTGAAATGAGGACTTTTATTTTCCTGGATATCATATTCGGCAGCCAATGTGTTCTTTCAGCCTGCTTAAGGTCGGTCTCAGCTTAGATCCCATGTTCAGATTCTTCTATGATATTCATGCAGCTAAATGTTTTGAATAAAATTTTCAAGAGAAGAGGTGGCTGTTTTAGGAAGGATAATCCTTAAACTAGATTGATTTTGTGAGATAATGACCAGATTCGGGGTAGCCCTCCTGAGTACCCAGAGGAAGATTGACTAAAGACAATAACAATTTGTTCCATTAATTTAAAGATATGCTTAAATAGGAGAAGTATGACTTACTGCATCGAAAACAATGAGACAGGCTACACTCTCCATTAGAAAAACACACAGAGGACAAAGTGGTGGCCAGGGATTTGGCATGGTTGAGCTTCTGTCTAATCCTCTCATTGTTGGATGTGCTCCCTTTTAGAACTGGAACCTTAAAACCTGTGAATTGGTAGACACATATAGCACTGTGTATGCTCATGTATCCTGGATTCACCCTCTTTCAGCTGAAGGACATCAGTTCTGCCCATGGGAAATATTTAAATTCTTTTCAAACTGACCATAGATAATTTGCATCATAAGTCCATTATGAGTTGGATCTGTCTTTGAACCACCATTATAGGGCTTTTGATGTGGAGTATCTTCTGAATACCTTCAGATCAGATGGAGATATCAACATGTGATTAAATGGGGAAGCAAAAAGTATGCAACTTGGTCTCTTGAACACAGGTTTTGTTCTAACTGACTCAGATGGAAAATAAGGAAAAAGTAGTACCTTAGCTCATAGTCTGGATTTCAGTTCTATAGATCATCATGTTATTCTGTTAGTGGAAACAGACTGTATCATTAGTCAGCCCCATATCATTTATATTACCATTTTGCTAGAGAAACAATCCCTAATTCAGTCCTGATTCAGTTATTCTCTAGACCTTCTGAGAGAGATGCCCAATTTTTGCTTCACAAAATACATGACCTTGCAACAGTCCAGCCCAACAGCAAGAGATGAACACACACCTTAATGTTATAGCTGGGTTGGCCAGATATGACAAATGTAGTACTTTGAGTGTATTTCCCCAATAGGCCTGTTTTCCTTCCCAAAGACTTTCCACGAAAAGTGGTCTCAATAAATCCTACAAGATGCTGATGAATATACCTTTTGCCTTTCAATTTTTGGGGCTCAGAGAGCAAGACACAAGGAAGTAGAAACTCATTTCAGGTGTGACTGTCAATAAGCTTTTGCAAGCCACTTCGGAGAAGCCAAATCAATGAATAGGTTTATGAAGGCATTTCTGAGATACCTAGAAGTTTCACCTCAGGAGTCCTGGTAACATCAGTAGAGACAGATCTGAGAAGCATTTATCCACAGCTGAAGAGCTGGCTGGAGTGCCGCAGGGAGAACTTCAGATACCATTTGTGCACATTTGGTAAATTCTTAAAGGTAGAACCCTTAATGTTTTCCTGTCTTTCCTGATTTATTATCCAGATTTAAGTGAGATGAATACCGTGGAATTTCTTCATTTTCTTCACCTCTTTCTGAGACTGTTCCTAATCTTACATAGGAGAATGTGAAATGCTGAAAGTTGCCAGAACCAAGGGGTTTCAACTAAAGTTGTCTATCAGCCATGACAGACCACGACATAAAAATTTACTGGCAAGGATGTTTTTGCCTAACTCCAATCAGCAAAATATTTGATTTCAAATGTGAGGGGTGGTGTATTCTATAAATATGATTTTTACCCAATTGAAAGTGATATTAAGTTGTTGGCTCATTAGTGGAATTTAAGTAGTAGTAAATTTCATGGCTCTACAATGTGTTGTGCTACAAATACTGGGTTCAATTTTAGCTAATATTCATTAAAGAAAAAATGACAATCAGCCAAGTGGATATGCCTACTCATTAATTCATGTGTACTGCCATGTGCTCTATCAAATGATTTCTAAAATAGTCCTGATGGCTTCTACTCTCACCTCCTACGGCATCTTTTTTTCCTTCTATGTGTTTTATTTTTGCCCTTCTTTGGGTTTTTATATTGCAGCTTAATGTGCTGACAGTGTTTTATCTGTGACTAGCAGATTTTTTCCTCTGTAGCTCATCATACATGTCTTTACCACAAGGTTAGAAATAGGAAAACAGGGAAGAATGAGTGATTGGGCAATTTGTTCATTTGTTTCCCCATGCAAGCAAAAATTGTTGTCTCAGAAGCAAATGGGAGGGTGATATAATTTGCCAGAGGACTGAATGCTCAATGCTTTCCTTAGGTAGTGAGAAATAAATTGAGCATGCAGTTAATACTGCAGAGTGCAGACTGGGAATTTCTTTGTTGGAAGAGTCAAGGATGTCCTCTTTCCCCATGCTGGAGCATCACATACTATTGGTGTAATCCAGAGCATTCCAAAGGCAAGACACATGCCTTTCAGAAGAACTTTATGAAACCCTGCAGATGAGTCATCCCTAGTGGAGTTGGTTTGGGAGTGCTCAGATATGGAATGAGTTCCAGCAACAACATGGAAATCACATTGACTCTCCCTTGATTTAGCTGGGAGAATTTTAAACGGTGGTTCACAGTGGTTCTCTCAGCTGCTGCTGGTCTGTGTTGAGGTCGGGGTGACAAAAACAAAAATAGTATCTCACAGTTATTGATGATCTGAATCAGTATGTGCTCAATGCTGTATTGATTTCTGCAATTCACAGGGATGGCCTTATATGTGAACATTCCTATACCATTGATTGATAGAGTAGCACCAAGCATATTTCTCAATATTTCTGTCTTTTTCAGGAAGTGATTTTATGTTCTTAATGTGTTTTTTCCCCGAAACATACAAATAGAAATCTACATTGCCCATTAATTATAAGGATTATTTGTACTATGCATCATCTCTGCCCATAATGTTGTTTCTGTTTCACGATGGTCTTATCTAAGCTTTCTAAGCCAGAGTGACCTGAAGTATCTGAAACTTTGCACCAACATATCTGGTCAAGTGAGGCAAATGAGAGCTCAGTGTTTGCAGTAGATGGGATAGTAGATAAAAGTCTGAGCTTTATAGCCCTTCTTTCAGCAGGGCCTGTTAACGTGTACAGCACTGCTCTTTATCAGCTCTCATAGTTTTTGGGTTATAAATGATCTGCAGAGACAGAAGTCACAAGGAAAAGAAATAGTAAGTGTATCTAAGGGATTTGAGGGTATTACAAACCATTTCTTTTCTTCTGGAACTAAAGAGGTTATTAAATTTGGTTGATGTATCTGGATCTCAGCCTCAAACATCTATCATTTCAGGAGAGGAGGGGTGGAGGAAGACAGTTAAAGATATTAGTTTCATGCAAAGAAACCAAATTAAATGTTACTCTCTGATTTGGAGGACTCTGCATTGTAATTGGAAAGTAAAGAATTTTGCTTCACTCCACCCAATCTAATGATAACAGAAACAAAAAAATTACTGCATTGACTGTTTTTTGATTTATTATGGATTATTTCCTGATCTACTAATTTCCTCCTTGTCAGCTATATCTTTTCCAAATGTCTCAAAAGGGCAGTGAGAAGTACAGATCTGACACTTAGAAGCAACTACAGTCAGTGCATTTTTAAAGAAGGAGAACACATCTGAAGTAGCTTTTATTTGATGAAGCAGTAACCTTTTAAGCGTTCTTTCATGGAGTCAGATGGACTTTTAGCATAATCACAAAAATATTTCAGCAGTATATCACTTTCAATTGCTGCAGCCAGTTCTGTCCTTTTCCTAAAATGCCATGCAGTCAGATTTACTTGGTTAGTTCCATCTTTTTACTAAACTGTCAGTTTTTTTTGTGGGAAAGGGGATTTGTGTTTTCTATTTTAATTTCAAGAAAAGCTGTCCATGCTTGGAAAATATTGGTGGATTGGGTACAGAAATCAGCTACTCAGCTGAACCACAAAATGTTTCATTCTCCCCTAGCTTTTTTGTAGTGGCTTCCATACACTGCCATTAAGTTATGTGTTTGACCACTCTTCATTGCTTATCCTGGTGTGGTCTTTCCCTTTTCAACTAAATGGATGGAGTCATAAATGCATATCTTAGAATTAGATGCATTGAGGTAAGTGAAAGGCTATATTTAGTGGCTGATATTGGCCAGAGCTGCCTTATTTTTTTTCCTGATTTGGTTCCTTTGTTGTTGTCTGCTCTTTCAAAATCAACATAAATTCCTTCATATGTGCTTTTTGCTCAGCAGCCTGCCTTCTAAAGGTGCTGAGCGCCCAAATCCACAAGACTTGTGTGTGGAACAGGCTGAGGTAAAAGCACGAATGACTAATATACTCCTTTTCCTCTTGTCCTTGAGTTTCCTTCTCTTTGGAAGCCAGACTAGAGCTCAGTCCCTCCAGAGCTTCTAAAGAAAAGAAATAGTACAGGAAGTTTAGGAAAGTCCAGAGAGTATTGTTGGAATACTTTAAAAATGAAGAAAATTTTCTCTTATAATGGTGCTTTTCCACAAAAACTTCCCGACCTTGTTAGCACTAAGTTTCAAGCAAGGATTCAGCTTTATAGAGACATAAAAGAAATGAAAGACCCTGAACTCCCTCTAAGCTTCAAAGAATTTCCTAAGTAAAATTAATCCAAAGAACCAGCATGTCCAATTCCAGAGCTGACTTACCAAATTCCTCAGTTTCTAGTGAGAGAGGGTACCTATGGTCAGTCTTTAAAGGGCTGTAAATGTCAAGAAGATCTGTGGTTCTGAGCTGACTGCAAATTTTCCCAAAAGACTCACAAATCCCTTCTTTGGAAGAGAAAATTTTTTCCAACCTGAATTTCCCCATGACCCTGTGATCCTAAACATGAATCAGATTCTACCTTTTTCATAGTAGCTCAGAGGTAAATGGACCGCTGAATGTCTTCCTGTGAAGATACTGAGACAGCTGTCATAGTGAGAATACATCAGCACCCAGGGTGTACCGAAATGTGTGACACATACCAAGGAGGGCTTCTTCAGAGGGCTTCTTCAGGGCTGTTTTGTTTCATTTCAGTTTTGTTTCCTGCTGTGCATCGGTAGGATGGTCTTTGTGGAGCTGTGTAAAGCTCTGCTGTGCCTTTTCTCTGGGACACTCTGTTGCTCTTACATTTGTGCCTACGTGGTTATCTGCACACTGTAATAATTAATGCAGATGCATAGTTGTGCCATTTTGAATTACAGTTTAGGGAAGTTCTAATTCTAAATATATGATTGGGGGAGGAGAAGAGTTTCAGCTACAGCTTGTGATAGAAGGATATACTCATTCTGTTCCTATTTAAAAACTTTTGTCCTCTGCCTCATTCTGTTTGGAATGTGGAAATACAGAGCACAGTTTGTGCCATGAAGATTTCAACAAGCAAGAGCCCATGTCCTGTCTTTTAGGCTTTTGTTTTAGATTCTTCCCTCCATTCTCAGCTGATACCAGCTGTGGTTTTTTGCTCCTCCCATTGGAGGTCACATACTTCTGGCATTTGATGATTAAAAATAACTATCACTTGGCCTAAGATTAGTGCCCCAATACTTGTGGAGAGATTGTGCATGAATGAGTAGAAGTTACACTCACACATCTGAAGGCTAAGTGAAGTATTTGGAAAATGGTTTTTGGTGTCTTAGATGAGAGGAGGGACCTGCATGCAGCAGATTTGTAGAGGGGGACAAACAGGACCACATGCACAAATGACAGTCTCTCCTGTCTAAGGCATTGGGGGGGGAGAACAGAAAAGGCATTGAAAATGTGAAAATGTATATTCTGGCTTGGGTGCCACAATGTCTAATCCAGTCCTGAGATCACCAGTCTTGCTTTACTGCTGAAATGCCACAGCTCTTAGTGTGGAATCTACTAGCATCTGCCATGTTTTCCACACAACCCTTCACCTTTCAGTCCTAAAATCTCTTAAAACTGACTTATTTCCATAAAACTCAAATCTCTGTATTTTTCATAACAAGAGTGGGAGAAGGAAACCTTCCAGGCAAGGTCAGAGAGTAAATGAGCATCATTATTTAGACTAAAGGGATGTCACAAAGTAGCATACCTTCCCGTGGGTTTTAACTGCATATTTCCAAGTCCTCAGCAAAGCTGAGTTTTCCATGATGACTTGGATCTCTTGCTGTCTTGTACAGAACCCTGAAGAGCAACACACCCATCAAAGCCAATTTGTATAACAAAATAATTTTATGCCATGTCAGTCTGTGAAATGACTGATAATACAAAAGGTGGGTGCACTTCCCCTATTAGCAATTAGCATTCTGAATTCTCTGAGGACTCTGTTTATGCATACAAAGTCTGCTAGCCAAAGAATGCCCCTTTGCTTAGAGCAATGCTTAACACAGATCATCTTCCTCATTTGAAACTGAGATTTCAATTATGAATGAAATAATTAGGAAGTGACAACTTTGCTTTTCTTGGATAGAAAATGTCAGGGGATTCCCACATCTAAGTCTTTTTTTGGAGGGGGTAGATGCCATATATTTAAATGATATGCTGTCACTATTAGAAATAGCTTTTTGCAAATGTGAAAATAGAGATTTGTAATGAACCTGTACTTAAAGATGCTATTTCTCTTCCGAAAGTTCCGTTGTCTTCCTTTCAGACCAAATATAAAGAATATGTTGGCTACTTGATACAGTGAGCATCCAGTTTTGTTTTTTTTTAAGTTTCTTTATTTCACTGATAACTTGCATTATACCTTTCTGAATTACTGGCAACTAATGTGTAATTTGGAGAAAGCCTAACCTTTGAATTTGCCAAGTTAGACGTGCAATATTTTTAAGCTTTAGCCAGCTAAGGAGAAAAAAAAAAGAGCTCAGTCAAAAACTATATTTCATAAGAGAAAATTATAGTGATATTGATGGTTTGCCAAAACCTCAAGCAGTGACAAAATCCACAGTGTCCTGAAAGAGATGCCTTTGCAAAACCATTCCTTTGCAGATGGCTTAGATTATTGATACTTACAAACACATGACATTATTCCTTCGACTCAGAATTTTGAAAATCTCGCTTGATAAAAAAATGCAGATTTGTCACACTATCCCAAAATTGCAGAGAAAAAAAGTCACCAAATCCTGCAATTGTTCCTGGGGTTTATTTATAGTTTAGAAGTTGTTGATTTGGTTACATTTCAACATAATCTAGTGTAAAAAGGAAGGAAAGGAAAAATTAACCTCATTTTTTTTTGTAGATATGAACTTTTTTTTTTTTTGTATATTTGAAACTCTCAGGGCTAAAAGGGTTTTCAGTGAACAAGAAATGCAGGATCAGATGTGAAATCAATAAGTCACTGAGATCCTTCCATATTGAATTTTTATCCGTAAAGGATGTAAAATACCATGCAATTCCCTAGCTGCACTGCAAATGATGGATAAACAGCCAAAGGCATGACTTTTCTGTTTGGGTTATGTAACTGTTCTCAGTGCAAACTACTTGCAATGAAGACTACATTTGGTCCAAATTCAAGAAAATTATTTCACCTCATGATTTTTGTCTCTGTGGGAGCACTAAGTGAGGAGTGAAGCCTTTTTTCTGTGTTACCTGGCACAAAATAGAAAAACAGTTACTCTTCTAAATTGCTGTAAAAGGCCTCAGAAACCAAGGAATCCATCATTACTGCCCAGGATACAACTGTCCATTGCATTAAGTCTAAAATCAACAGTTTTCCGCCCTCTGCCCCTCTGCTGGATGACTGACAAGTACTTCCCTAGAAAGAACTTTTGTATATGGACAACGTTGATTTAATGATGACTAACACTCCTGCCTTCCCACAAAGGGAAAGCAGAAGCACGTGCTGTGTGGCTGAGATACTGATATTATCCTTGGGAGATGTTTCCCATGGGGCAAAGAGAAAGAAAAGCTAAAGTACATTTATTTTAGCATAAGATGACAAGCGAATGTCCTACATGCAAGAAGCAATATGCTTTTAAAAATTTGTTGGAGAGATCAGAGCGTTTTCATTATCTCTACAACAAAATGTGCCAGAGTGCGTTAGGACCTGTGTTTAATTCATGTTGATTGCTCTTATAACACTGTTTAGTATTTTTGTAGCTAAGAAAAATATCAATCCCAGTTCAGTTTCATATTGTTAATATACTAAATCACCAGTCATTTCATGGAGAGAAAAACATGCTTAACATTTGCTCTCTCATGTTTGCATTGGTAAATTAATAGAATAAGCCAAATTTGGACTGGAGTTGTGCAAAACTGCTGACATGAGTTTTCTGGGGTAAATCCATTCTTCATGGCAGGATAAAGGTGCATTATAAAATGTCCCATCACTGGTGCAAGTGAATAACCCAGGGATGCTCGTTTTTGAGCAAGATGTGATCCTCTGATACACCAGGAGTCAGCAACTGTAAGATGGCATAACTGTGCTGATTTAGTGTTACTAAGGCTTTCACCATGAGACTGGAAAACACTTATTTCAATCCTTCCTCCTTTACAAGACTACTTATGGAAAAAAACTGTAGAAACCAAGCAGCATAGCCTAGCAGGTGACGAAAGCAGGATGTGAAATTTCAGAAAGCTAAGGTTTGTTTGGAGGAAGGGGAGTTAAAAATTGTCTGTGATGTGTTTCATTTATTCCTCTGTGATCTTAGCTGCTTCCTAATGCTCTGTGGGTGCAGAGTCAGGCTACTGATAATAGAATCTCTACAGTAATTTACTGTAGGAGACGTGAACAGTGTGAAAGTAACTCATGTTTCCACCCTCATTCTTAAATGCAGACTTGCCCGTGCTATCTTGTGTTTCCACTAGATAGCTGTTTATTTGTGCCTCTCAGTCTCTCAATCTGCACATCTATGCACAATGTTTAATTAACTTTTAATTATTTTCAATTATTTCCAAATACATGGTGACACTACTTATTAAAGGTACATCAGTGAAAGTGGTGGATTTGGGCAAATATAAAAGCCTATTAGTCTTCAGATGACTGATATCATCTACCTGAACTTGTGCAAAGCTTTTCACACTGTCCTGCACAACACCCTTGCCTCTGAACTGGAGAGACTTGGATGGATTTGATGGATGGAACACTCAGTGGATAAGGAATTGGCTGGACGGTTGCACTCAAAGAATTATGGTCAATGGCTCAATGTGCAAGTGGTGACCAGTGATGAGTGGTGTCCCCGGGTGTCAGGATTGGGGAAGGGATGCCATCCAGAGGGACCTTCACTGGCTTGAGAGGTGGGTCTGTGCAAGTCTCATGAAGTTCAACAATGCCAAGTGCAAGGTCCTGCACCTGGGTAGAGGCAATAACCACAAATACAGGCTGGACTGAGAAGGGATTGAGAGCAGCTCTGAGGGGAAGGACTTGTTCATTGATGAGAAGCTCAACACAAGCTAGCAATGGGGTCTCCATTTATGGAGACAGTCAAAATCCAGCCACACACAGTCACCCACAGTCTGCTCTAGCTGGCCCTGTTCTGACCAAGGGCTTGGACTAGACAATCTTTAGATATGCCTCCGAACACTGGCAATTCAGTGAGTCTGTCTCTGACACTTCATACTCCTTTTCCCTTCCCTGTCTCTTACATTGATGGGAAGTTGAGATTGAGTTGAGATTGTCTCTATGTCTACAGAGTCTTCCCACACCAGCTGAACATAAGGGTATCCTTCTTTCCTCAAAGAATGGAGGTCATTTGCTTCAGAAGACCTGAATTTAAAAATTGCTTTTTTAGGAAAGCACTTACCAATTTGCTTGGCTGTGAGCAGGCTTTTGAGTAATTAAAATAATGGAGAACTTAGAAGAATTAATTGCAATTAAGTTCATGGAATTCTGAGAATAGATGGATTTAAGTAACTTCTTTCCTCCTCTGGGGCTTTTGAGATGCTTCTTGGTTCAATATGTTTGATCTTCTGACTGGGCCTCAGTTCTCACAGCCTTTGCATTTCTTGTGGGGGTTTGGACTCAGTGCTACACTTGAAATTTATCTACAACTCTCTTACAAGCAGCTGTGACTACTACACCCGACTTCACAGGATGAGCTGTAGATAATTGTTCTTGCAGCATCTGTACTGTTTTCTAATTCATCTGTGGCTTCACATAGTTTGGTTGATCAAATGCATTGGTTTGAGGAACTGCTGCCATGGAAACCACAAAACCACCACCACAAAATGAGAATGACTTGTGTTTCTATTCCTGTTCTCCAGATCTAGAATTTGCTATCTCTGTGGGCTCTCTAAAGTCTGACTCTAAAGTATTTCCAGAACTTGCCATCAAGTGATTATCTGTTGTGCTTTCACTCTGAGGAGAGGAGTCCAGGACACCAAAATCCCAGCCTGACTCATACCTCAATCTCTGAGCGATCTCTTCTACTTCTGCATAGTGTTAGGTGGGAACACCTTTGTACAGGGACTCTTAAGCCTCGCTCTTGAGGCCTGGTCTTGGTTCCAGAGGGAAGGAGATTCTGCCTGGAGACATGTGCAGCAATAAGAAGTTTAAGTCTTTAGACAAATGGCTGGGACACTTTATGGGCATGAGGCTGACTGCCAAGACTACAGCTATATTCTATATCAGATAATATCAGAGAAATAATACGCAGAAGTAATTCAGGGAAGAGTGACCAAAATTCCTGGATTTGTCCCTCACAGCCCGATTCCCCAGGCAATTGCTAGATAGAAGTGGCTTCACCTTCAGAGATGCTTTAGGAGTTGGCTAACTGCAACACTTACTTTGGTTTGCATTATGTTTTCGGTATGTGCTTCTCCAGATCTGATTTCATTTGCAGTGCTTAAAATAAGATGCTTATCTGGCATTTCTGACCACTGCACCTTATTTGCTCAATTCTAGAGGCCTTCATAAGGCTGAGATGCTTTCCTAAGGATTTTGTTACTGATGCCTTTTTCCTGGTGTTCGGAAAATGAAGCTAGACACAGTTAGAGGGTTGGTCGTTACCTTGGTATTTTAATCAGGATCCTGTTTGGTGCATCCACTTCACCCAGGTGACAGCATCACAATGCACACCCCCCATCAATCACGTACACCAGTTATAGACTTTACACATTAGCATATCTAACAAGGGAACCCAATAATGGGGCTGGGGTGGGCTAACCTCTAGTTTACAGAATCTGTCCTCCTAGGAGACCTTGGGTTCCTGAGATAGTAGGATGTTTGGTCTCCCTGGCTCTGCTGTTCTGGGGTGTTCAGTCTCAGGGCCTGCAGAACACTTACAAAACACTAAGCACTAGACTAAGTGAAGGATTACAAGTATGGATGCTAATGCTTGTGGATACACAGAACCGTGTAAAAGGTATATAAAAGAAAAGGAAAAATCATTCCAGCATCATTACAGACCCATCATAACAAAGTAGTCTCTGTGCCACAAAAGTTGCAGCTTTAGTTAGCAGTGGTGGCAGGCCAGCGGCTTTGGTCCAGAAGCCTTTGGCTAATGCTGAGCTGAAACCAGTGATCCCTGCTGCATGCAAGCTGCTTTCCAGACTGCCATGCTCAAGCTGACACTTCCCATCTGCTCCAAATTGTGGCCAGCATGTGGAAGGAGGGGATGGCAGAAGGTCTCTGCACTCCACCCACAGACACATGCCCTCAGGCTCCAGGTCTGAAAGGGTGGTGTAGACCCATCATTTCAAGCTTGTCAAAATTTTAATCAAAACAATTAAGAGTGCTCATGAATAACTGTAGAGTATCATGACCTAAATAAAACAGACAGACCAAGAAAGTGCTTGCTTCTCCAACATGCAGGCACACGGACTTTAAATGTTTGACCCTGAGATCTGATAAGCAGCCAGGTCCTAATCACAGAAAACAAACATATTTTGGTACTTAGCATCTAAGTAGTTGGGTGGAATGAAAACTTGATTTTGATGTGCTGTTGTTATGAAATTACTCCTTATTTCTCCAGGCTTTAATCATCTCATCGTCAGTCTAACAAAGACAGTATGATGCTCAGCAAAGACTGTATTCTCAGGCTTGCAAATATGTGCAGTAATTCAGAGTTACTGAATCAATTGCTTGTTGCAGTCATGGATAAAGGCACGCAGGATCTGCCTGTATTAAATTGGAGGAGTATCAGGATTTTCTGCATTTGCAGTACAGCAAGCAGTTTTGCTGCTTTTCCGAGTCACCATGACACTGCTGAATTCATAATAACAGCAAATGCACTTTGCAGAAGGGCTGAAGGGTAGATTACCTTTTGCAAAGGCAGCTTGTGGACTTTCTTCCTGATTATTTTTCTCTTGTTGTTACATGGGCTGAACCTGCAGTTACAGGGATGAAAGCAGAAAGCTCCAGCTTTCTGCTCTATTTAAAATGAAGTCATAAGGCTGGGTATTGCCTTTTTGCAGACTTGGGCAGAGTGCTCTGATTCTACTGCAATACTCAGATGTCAGCATTGAGGTTAGATGTCAGAGTTACCTACCCTGTAAACTCAGCTAAGAAAGGCTGCATTTCCTGACATACTCTTTTCCTTCTTTTTAAGGACTTAGTACTTTTTCAATAAAAATAAATTTAATTTGTGGCTACATTTCAGCTCCATTGGTTTGATGGTATAAGTGGAGCAATACTAGCTTTGGATTTAGAGCAGTCGTGTGGCTGAGTCTCTCTGTGCAGCTTTCATGTGGTCTGGTGAGACATTCTTAGAATCCCCAAACATTTTTGAAGATCCTAAACTGGAGACATTCACAATTCTTCCCTCCCTTTCTACCATTAATCCTTCATGTTTTAACAAGCACTGAAGTTAATACAGCCTACACTCTTTCCTGTCACACTGGGCCCCCCTCCCTCCTTTCTTTCTCTTGAATAAAGCAATCTGTTCTTTCCCGTCCATACTTTTGTAAATCAAAGGGGTAGATGTCGACACACACCATAACCAAGCATAAACTTCCTTTTTTTAATTAAACAGAATTCTGACATTTGGTTTGAAGAAGTGTTTGTTTGGTTTTATTTATTTTTTTAATATGTGAAGGATGTCAACTGCTTTTATTTTATTTTTAGTAGAGACGAATTTTATATGGTACCGCAAATAATCTCTAGCACAAAATCTTTCAGATGTTATTTCACAGTTTAATAGGAAGACAGATGGAGGGGAACTCTACAGAAGTCTTGGAATCTAAAACTTTCAGAATTAAGAGATAACCTCTTTGGTAAAGGTTTTTGTACACATAAATCATGTTTAACTTCCTTTCCAAATTTAATTTCAAAACCAGCTGTAGTTCTGTTGCTATTCTCTCTGCTGTTTTCTTATTACTACTAATTATACTTAGACAGTTATATGAAACACAGAAATATCCAAATTCACAATAGCAGATACTAAAAATAAACAGAACTCTTGGAAGGAACACAGGTTCTATTTCAATGTACAGTACTAGGTATGCTCGGTACTTTGCCTGAGCAAAGTCACCCTAAAGTTGCCCTTTTCAAGTTAATTCACACCTTTTGTGGTGCAAAAAGGATGCTAAAGGGCCCTAAACCAGAGAAATACTGTTCAGATCTGATACTGCTACTTTTCATGATTATTCTCAGTCTATGATCAGTCAGGAAAGAAAGGGCTTAATTTAGTAATTCAGTTGCTGTTTTATTTCTAGATGGTAGTCTTAATCCACTTTTTCAGTTGAAGTATATAATCCCTATGATGTATGGGGCCAGATATATGTGTGTATAGCAATGCAGGAATGGAATGGTCTCCTGACTGCCTGGCCAGAAGAATGCTGGACAGCAATCAGAGGGATCATGAGTGCTTAGACTTTTTAAATGCTGCTCTTGATGAGCAGGAATGAGAACAAAAGGTTATGAGTGAGTTGCATATGTATTTCTGGCCTTGCTCTTTATTTATTTATTCCTCAGGAGGGCAGACATAAGTAATCATGTTCAGACCCATGTTCTTGAGTTCCTACAGATGAAGGACTATGAGTCTGGCACCTTTTCATGGTTTTAGCTAAGGAGATGTACCACAGCTTTGTCCCTCTGCTCTCAGTCCCTCAAGCATGGAAAAGGATCTGCCACTTCTGCAAGAAAGCCACCTGTGTCACGGGGGGCATCAGGCACAGCATCACCAGCCGGGCAAAGGAGGGCATTGTCCTGCTCTGCTCTGCTCTGGGGTGGCCTCACTTCAAGTGCTGGGGGCAACTTTGGGTGCCACAATATAAAAAGACATTAAACTATTAGAGAGTGTCCAAAGTAGGGCCACAAGTATGGTGAAGGGTCTGGAAGAGAAACCATATGAGGAGTGGCTGAGGTCACTTAGTCTGTTCAGCCTGGAGAAGAGGAGACTGAGGGGAGACCTCACTGCAGTTACAGCTTCCTCATGAGGGAACAAGGTGGGCAGGAACTGATGTTTTCACTCTTGTGACCAGTGACAGGGCTAAAGGAAATGGCACGAAGCTGAGTCAGGAGGGATTTGTGCTGGATATCAGGAGAAAGTTTTTCACTCAGTGGGTGGCTGAGCACTGGAACAAGCTTCCCTAGGAAAGTGTTACAGCACCAAGCCTGACAGAGTTCAAGAAGCATTTGGACATGGTGATTCTTAATGGGTCCTGTGCAGGGCCGGGAGTTGGACCTGATGATCCTGATGGGTCCCTTCCAACTCAGCATATGCTGTGATTCTATGATCTCAGCTGCAGTTGATTTCATTGCCCGCAGTTGTCTGTGTCAGAGTGACCCACAGCAGCACGCCACTAATGGGAGTGCTTTTTCACATGCATGTACTCAGCTAGAAAATCCACCCAGGAGCTTCCTGAGAGCCAGCTGCAATTTAACCTGGTACTCTGGAGCCTAGAAATGCCTGTGAACTCCTCGGATTGCTTCTTCCCACTGACAAAGTATTGTTTTGAGCTACATCTGGTGTCAGGCGTAGGCATATGGCACCAGTATGGCAGTGCTGGCTCCGGGGGGTGGTTTCCTGCACAAGAGGCCTGGCTGAAGGCAGTAGTCATTGCTTATTGAGAGTTATTATTATTTAGCACCCAGGTCTTTGTGAACTTGTTGGGCTGGTGGCTGGGCAGAGTGCCATGTGAGCGTATGGACATGAGCAGAGACAGCCGAGTCTCCAGGGCCTTGCACACATCAGATGTGGGTACTGAGGTCAGGCTTCTCAGTAAGGGGAAGCTAAATGACTGTCTGTCCCAAGCACGTGTACCTGTGGTTGACGGGATATGCCATCATTAATCCAAATCTGGGCTGTATTAAGCTTCTAAAATAAAAAACAGCTTTGCCTGCCACTTGAAGAGGGCTGGGGGCCTGTTTGGATCAGTGCATTAGTAGGGACGGAGAGAGGGGGGAAGGAGCAGGGAGGCAGAAGCAGCTCCACAGGGCTCCTCCCCAAGGGCTGAGGTACCTGACCCCCCCCACCAAGGCAGGGGGCAAAGGGTGCTACTGTCCTGCCCCTGACTGCAGACCTCTCCAAGGGCTGGGCAACACTTCTGTTTGTCAGGCCCAGCCCTCTCTGTGCTGGAACAAGAGCACAGACATCTCATGTTTTGTTTCTTAATTATGTTTTCAGCACTGTTCTTGCAGTAGCTGGGAGCTGAAGCTTTAGCATTGGAGAAGTAGGATAGCTTGTTTGCCTGGAAAAATCCACAGGTTTAGCAGCCTGAGATCTCTCTTATGCTTGGGCAGTGCTCCCACGTGGAACTAACTCAGTTTTGCCCCTCTGGCCCTTGGAGATCTGCTTGTCACTGAAGAAAGGCAGAGCATGCACAGGGGATGAGGCAGCAGCACTAGTAGTGTGGCCACACTAGGAGTAGAACGTCTGGGTGGAAGATCACAAAGCCAGAAGCACCAGAAATACTTTAGTAAGGGCACTGAGAAAGCTAAGGAGAGAGAGAAAAAGCAAAATCCAGTAGGCTGTATTTGCATAGAGGGAGAAAACACCTGAGCATTAAACCAAAGTAAATACTGAAATGATTCACTGCACAGTGCAATTCAGAGAAATGCAGATGACCAGACACTGAGATTTTGCCTGTCTCTTGTGGGTCCCAAGAGTTGCTCAGACAGATGCTCTGTGGCACCCATGAAAAGATAATACTGGGAATCTCCTAGTCTTAAACGTAGTTTTTCTACTGTGAAAATTAAAGTCCCTGTGGAACTGCCTTCTGGCATGATTCCTCTTACATTTACTTACAGACTGTTGCCGTATACTGTGAACCTAGCTGCTTCTGACCTCTGCAACAGGTAACTAAGCATCTACAGCATAAAATATTCCTAATTGAAAAATTGGGAATAGCTTTACCATTGCTATTGGAAAGTGCCGTGAGATTTCCCTATAAGGGTGTGGTAAAAGTGCAACCAAGGATATGTTGTTATTTTAAAAACCTGACCATGTGCTGGTTCCTCCCCTTTGAAGTCAGTGGCAAAGCTGTTTTAGAGGAGCAAGACTTCTCGAACAGGCAAACAAGAGGCAGCCTGGGGGCAGAAGAGGCTTACAGGGAATGGTTTCTGCTGCTGTCCTTGAGCACAGAGCTGTTCAGACAGACTGGAGACCTGTCAGCCACTCTCTCCCATTAAGACTAAGAAATGAATGCTTTTCAAGTTGTTAAATGAATGGGCTTGATCTTACAGCCCTTACTCATCTGAGTACTGCCATTAATTTTAAGAAAATAATCACTATATTAAGTGCTATGGAATGGAGTCCTTAAATTGTTAAATTCTAATATTTGACAGAATTTTTTTATTGGATAGAAAAGTAATGCTGACATAATTAAAAGGATGTGAACATTTCACCTTTTGAAGACTGCAAGCTACTTGGGAGCAAGATGTAAAACTAGAAGCAATGCAGAGAGCTCAAACCCATGTCATATCTGTAGGTTATTTTTGAACTTTATGAAAAACACACTTTAGCAGTTTATATCCTGACCATTCAACTGTATTCTGGCATTCTAAATGCAAAAACATGCTAACCATGAAAGCAGAACATTTAAAAATACACTGTCCACTTGGCTTCTTTGCCCTGCTTCAGAGTCTCCCAAGTTTGTTTGGGACAAACATGGGAACTTTGTTGTGGAATAACTGTTTGAATTGGGGTTTCTTAAAATACATGTGGAGCCTTGTAGCTGCTGTGGGATGTACACAGTGGTGGAGCTGTACTATTTTAAAATCATCTGGCTATTTCACTTCATAGTGAATATCTGTAAGAATATCTGTCAGCTTAGTTATAAGGAATGAGAGGGTTTGATTAAAACAACTCACGAAGCCATTAAACAAAGAGATAAAATGTAGAACATGTGCTGTAGGGTCGTTTTAATTATAGTGTCGGGGAGATCTGTACAAACTGGATGGCAGCTGCAGTGTAGATGATTTTTAAACCCCTCTTAATAGTACCTACATCCTGTTCCTAAGGGGTGGGATTTCTTTTCTGTAAAGCCAGGTCCTTTGGAAACGGTGTTTGGAAGCCACCTCTCATTGCTATGACTGACCATAATGGAAGTGCTGTGCTCAAGCACTTAGATATGGACTAAAATAGGTACACTAATCATCTAGTCACTAGGTGCTAGACTATATAACATCAGAGAAGTGGATGCAGAAGCATTAGCCAAGAGGGGAAGGTGTAAAGATGTAAAGTGAATGGCCATGAGAATCCAGAGAGAGTGTGGAAGAAAAAAAGTAATAGCAGCTTTTTTCATTGTCTTTATAACCTTATTATGTAAAAAAAAAATCCTAAATATAAGTACTAAATATACTACTGTAAGCTATAAATGTGTCTATTAGGTTCATTTATGATATAATCTGGATTTAAACAATTGGTATCAGGCAGCAACATGAATTTAATAAAAACTGCTTAAACTTCCCATTTTGCGTTATCCTTATTAACCAAGTTATAAGCATCAAGAGTTAGCATGATTAATTCTAGCCTGATCAGAAGGGTTTTCAACTCTCTTATGAGTTCAAATCAGTCTCTAGCCACTAGAAATCAGCATGAGGAGCAGTAGGAAAAGGAGGCAACACATCTGCCCACGTCAAAGTTTTTACAACTCCATCCACTTCTGCCAGAGACAGGGCCATTACCTAGGTAGGCACTGGGTGTAGTTCAGCTTGGCAGCTTCAGTGTTCTTAATTCAACAAAGTTTACTTAAATGTCTGCCATGCTTTTTATGCAATTGAAATATTGTAATTTAGTTAACCCTTTGTCATTGAGTAAAGTGTATTCCCAAATAGGAACACCAACACTTCAAAATATCCAGCCATTAAAATATAATAAATTATTTGCGTAAAACAAAGACATAACATCCAGGACCAATTATATAAAAATGGGAATATTTTAAGAAGAGCATGGAAAACTTGAAGGAGTTACTGCTTCTTGCTCTTGACTGTAGTTATTGATTCTGTGGACTGTTCCATTGAGGACTTAAGCTGTTGTATATTATTTTAAAGACACTGAAAAGTGGTAGCTGGGATAGGTTCCCTTTGTTCTTAGAAGACCTCAGTAGCAGAGAAATCTGTCATTGATCCAGCAGTGAGACATGGCTTGCCAGCTGATGATCTCAAGACAGCACACCTTGAGATGAACTTTGGAGGGTCTTTCACAGATTTGCCTCAAACTGCCTGAGTTAAAAGTTAGGAGAAACAGGGGAAGAGCACTCTCTGATGGGATATGATGGGCCAGGATGCCATTCTCTGTTCTGTTGGCATCTAGTTAGTTGAAGTTCTCGCTTACAGACATGAAATCAAGCACTTTACCATCACTGTCACGGAGAGGTTATCTCAGGTTTTTAGCATCATGCTTAGGCTCATCCTATATTTTCCCTGGGACCAATAGAACAGCACATTTTAGGGTCAAAGTTAGCTCTTTGCATGTGTCCTGTTTGCTTTAGTAGAATTACTGGAGTGCAGGGAGTATGAATAGAGTTCATACAGTGATTCCTGGAATAGAGTTCATACAGTGATTCCTAAAATACAAAATGCTAATTACAGTATGCTCCCACAGGGAGAGATTTGAAGATGGCTGACCATGTAACCCCTATCTTCTCTACCTCTTTTACTCCAGTCCTCTGTGATGTCGGTGTGTTTTGCCCGCTTTCACCCAAACCTGGTCGTTGGTGGAACATACTCTGGCCAAATTGTCTTGTGGGATAACCGCAGTCACAGGCGCACTCCAGTTCAGAGAACTCCCTTATCTGCTGCTGCTCACACGGTAAGGAGAAAAGTCACCCCCTCTGTTCCTTAGAGGACATGGTCAGCAGGGATGTGGTGCTTAGGGCCATAGTTTAATGGTGGACTTAGCAATGCTGGGCTAACCATGGACAGGATGACCTTAGAGGTATTTTCCAACCTAAACAATTCTATGATTCTATGAAAGAGAGCTGCCTAGTTGTATCTACAGTGCTGGTTGCCACATAGATGAAAACATAAGTGTGGCCCTTGAAGGGAAAAAAGTAGATATGAGACATAAACAACCACCTCTTGGAAGTGCTTAATCATCACTCTTTGTACAATCAAGTCAGGGCATTATTCTCCTTTCCAAGGAAGAAGGCAGGATTGAGTACAACACTTGAGAGAGGCACCTCTGTGCCAGCACAGTGGCACTTCTGTTCTCATCCCCACTGTCTATAAAGAGAGCCAGACCACTATGGAGACTGTCAGTCCAACATGGCAGGCAGTTTAAGTCATTATTGTTATCCTGGTGTACAAAAATTTCTCCTTTGAATCAGATTAGGCACCTATGAGGGTCTCATAGTGGATTCTTATAAGTAGACTCCTCTGATAGGAGACTGTTACATTGCAAAGTACTCATATTGTACTGAAGGAAGAGACAAGCTTGGGTTGCCTGCTAAAGTGTCCTCACTCTGCTATGGCACTGACACCCAGCCCATCCCGCACAAATGCCTTGTGCATTCTTGAGCTCTCCTCCTCCAGAGTCTGGGCACAGGCAGACTCTTCAGGAGAGATGGAAGGTGGAGTAGCTCATCCTGGGAGTGGGCTTAGGGCAATTCCTGAGTGGAAAGTGGAAAGGAGGAGAAAAATGTAGACGTATGATATAAGAATGCAGAAACAGATTTTCGGTAACATAAAGAACTGAACTCCACAAAGCACTCTGAGAGATAAGCTAATAATCTTGTTCTAGCAGAATGAAGGATCAGACAAAGTGATAAAACTTTTGCTGCTCCAGCTTTTACAATTCTGTGATTCTACTGTTTGGAATTTGCAGATCAAGGTTCAGCTTTCAGTTGACTGTGACAACATAATCCATGGAGTTAAAATACAGATCCAAAGCCATGCCATGTGAACTAGTGCTAAAGATTCAGTATGGGGCCAGCATTATGATTGCAAGTCTCTTGTAGTAAAAATTACAGGTGTGCACAGCCATGCTTAGTGGGCCAGACAATACAAATATTGTTCCCTAAATTTCCACTATCATGAATGTTGATGTAATTATCTAATGATCTGTGCCATGGGTTGCAACTTCAACATTGCTTTTCATTTCCCTAATGTTTTTGCACATTTTGTCGCCAGTAATGTTGTTCAATCTGCATGCAAAGAAACAGTCTCTCCTGGAAGTGCAATTTAGAGATGTAGCAGACCAGAAAACTAGTGGCAAGAAGCTGACTGTCACTGAAAATTGAACAACTGGGACTCAAATTCTAGTGGAAAAGCAAAGATTAATGGGAAGTAATTTGTTTACACTCAAAAATCATTTAAGGCAAAATTGTACCTCCTGGAATTAAATATTAAAGCAGTTTTATTATTACAGCAGAACAATAGGTAATGTTTTGCTTCTGAAAAATATAAATAAATTACTTTCAGCTGTGGATGGGCACTTTATGTGCTGTCATGGATTGGCATAAATAAGTGTTTACAGAGTCTAACATGAGGAAGCACGATGTTTTAAGGAGTGCTCAGATTTTACAATAAGAGTTGCTTACTTTATATTCCTACTTAGGAATTACTTACATAAACTGTAAACGAGTCTTGGTTGCAAAAGGCTGGCTTGAATCCTTGCTGCCAAGGAAAAAAAAGATTAAATTAAGACAACGCTACTTTAGCGATGTTACTTTTTGTACTGCTAGATACGTGAGCTGAATAGTCATTTTTTAATCTGAACTCAGGCTGTATGTGAAAAAAGGATTCTTCTCTTTTCTTTCTCTTGCTTTGTTTATTTGAGACAGATAGATCATGTTGTTTTCCCTGACTTAAACCTTCCTGAAATTTAGTATCACTGATTACTGCCTGGATTCACCAGGAAAGAGAATTCTACCCACAGCTTACTCACTAATTTCCTTTCACACCCACCACACATCTGCACTTGGGACAACAGGAAATTTTAATTAAGACAAAACCTTTTTGCATGATGATTTCATTTCCAAGATAAATAAAAGCAAGCTGGCAGCAACCCTTTGAAAGGAAGGAGCCTGTTTAGACTTTCTGTTATATAGAGTTGGTTGTCTTTTTCATCCGCTTTCCTTACATCTTTTCATTTCTGCCATGAATTTTATTGTGCATGAAATTGATGGCTGGTAGTCCTGATTAAAGCCAGGCCTGACACACTGAGGTGCTGCTGGAAAGAGATGGCTCACTCTTTCCCCCCCCAGTAAATATTCTAGATATTCCACTGTTTGCTGTAGCTTCCTCCCACCCACTCTGTCTGTTTGGGCTACTAGAGGTCAAAAGCCTGAGAAAAAAAATAGTCTATGCTTATTTCACCCACCAGTATGCAGTAATCGTGTTTAGCACTGGGGCCATTAGCTTACACTAAGCAGCAAGAAGGTCCATGGAAGGAGGGTAATAGAGTGAGACACATGAGAGACCTGTTGGGGTCCATTTGATGGTCTGGGAGTAGCCAGGTGCCTGACAATGTTGAGAGACAGAAAAAAATCAGCATCAAATGGACCTCATGACTTACTGGTGTGTACAGGTTGTCTCCAAGCACAAGGTACTACTTCAGCAGCAACTGCTTCATCCTTCTCAGTGTGGGCACAAACATTGTTTATACAGGTGCTGCACCTTTTGCTCTTGGAGGGGGGACATTTACTGGGCCCACTCAGGTGTCAAAACTGAGAGTGAGCCAGAGCTCTGAGGATTTCTGCCATTCCCCACTGACTGGGTAGGTGACCTGCAGCTGCATCTTGAAGTAGTCTGACATAAGTGGCAGTTCTGCCATTCCTTTCAGCAGGACCAAATGCTACATTCCTAACACACATTGAGTTAGCTCCTTAGGGATCTCTTGTAAGTTGGTCCTAATTTTCTTTAATTAACCAAAGAATTAAAGAAAAATGTTTTTTTTTTTTTTCTTTCTGGAAATGCAGATCTTCTATTTATTGGTAAATGCTGCAGAGAAATTAATTTTTTCTTTACTTGACTTTAGCAGTATCACTTGTACTGGTTAAAGGAAATGAAATCTTATTATTCAGTCTGACTGACTTTTCGTGCTGGAGATTGCTGAACTTGACCCATCCCTCATATGTCACCATCAGATATCAGGTGACACTTTAGGCTCAAAATGTTACCAGATTCCTAGGAAAAGGAATAGGCCAAGTTTCATTATGCATACTAACTGGAATTCAGCCTCCATGGAATGACTGCACTATGGTGAACCAGGTGTAACAACCTAAATTTAGTCACTCCCCACTTATCATGACAGATTTTAAAAGGTGTATTGGCCAATGCTGAAGAACATTGATGGGCTTGTTCATGTTCTTCAACTGGAGTATGTTTGCAAATATTTAGCAGGCAAGCCAAATTCTGACAGAGTTCAAGTTTTATGCAGCTGTTTTCTTGAGTAAAGTTTTCATTTTGATTCCGTTTGGACAGTTTTCCTCTTTCTGATGGTTATTTTCAGTGTCAAAAGCCATCAGCAGAATGATACATGTCCCTGTGGGTGAAATCTCATCCACATAATTCGGTATTTTGACAGCATTACTCAGCTGGGCTGTTTTATTATGAGGAAAACGAAACTTTGAAAACATTTCCACCTCCATAACATACTTCTTAAAATTTAAATGAAAAAGAAACTCAAAAACCCAACCCAAACAACTCCTATCTGGCAAAAGCTGAGTCTTATATTTTCCAGGCACTGTGTGACTACTTAATCATTCTTTAAAATAACATATGAGACATTAGAAATTTGTTTGTGAAAATGTAAGAATGGCTCTCTGACTTCCAGTGTTATGTGTTTCCAGCATCCTGTGTATTGTGTGAATGTAGTTGGGACACAGAATGCACACAATCTTATTACTGTCTCTACGGATGGCAAAATGTGCTCCTGGAGCCTGGACATGCTCTCAACTCCACAGGTGGGTTTGTTTTCACCTACACAGGGGGGGAAAAGTGTCTTTGGTAGAGCAGGATACCCGTTGAATGGAATATAGCTCCTAAAAGCCAAAATCTCGCATCCTATACAAACTAAAACCAATGGATGCACTTGAAAGAGTGCAGCTTGCTTCCAGCAGTCTCTGCTAAGAGCCAAACCCCATTTCCTTCACCACAAATCATGTAATTATTGTAATACGTTAATACATAGGTCAGTTTCAAGTGAAAATGAAATAGTCCATTTTAAAGCGTGGTAATTACAGAAGTCGCCTGTGGTATAAATTGCACTTATTCTACAGCATTGTTTAACAAATATGGACTGGATTGCACTGCTGCTGAACACACCCTAGGCACTGCAGGTTTCCAAGGCACACAGTCAGACACTCAGAAACTTACATTGCTGGCAGCCTTCAGTAGCCAAAGGAACAAACAATGGAAATCAAAAGTTTTAGAACTGATTCTCCCCCTCTGGAATGTTTGCTACTATTGTCTTTTTTCCCCCTCCTCTCCTTCGTATCAGAAATGAAAGGAACCACAGGAAAATTGCCCAAACCGCTAGTGATTATAATAATGGAAACTAAACAAAGAATTCGATGCTGAAAAAGATGTACAGAAAGCATCTTTTAAGTGTTATCTTCTGAAGTAGTACATTTTCTATCCCAACACATCACTCATTTCTATACACAATTTCTCAGAAAAAAATTTAATATAATTTTTACTAAGCATCATGGGATCTGATCTTGTTTCAAAATGCTGCATAGAAACTCCCGATAATGATTCCATTAATCATGCACTAATGTGCAATTACTATTGAATTATTTGCTTTTCAGTGTTGATACAAGACATGGGGCTCCTCTATCCTAACCTCAGCCTCCTAAAAGTTGATGTGTCAAGTCTAAGTTAGAAATTTGAGTTTTCGAGGAGAGGCTGGTACTTCTGGAGGATGACTCATCCCATCCAAGTGTGAAAAGCCATTTCAGATACCCACCCTGGGACTCGGAACTGTCCTTCCACCCTGTCTTAGGGTGGAAGAGGATTCTGAAGTCATCATATCTAGTCCCCTACTAGAAGTGAGGCCAACTTCAAAGTTCGACCACGTTGCTCATGTACGGCAATAGAGTGGGGCTGGTAGGTGTGCCCTGGGACTGTAAGAAACCAATACTCTGCTGCAGTAGAAATGGAGGCATCTAAAATGGCCCAGGCATCGATGTTCAGGCACCCAAATCCCTTCCACAGTTTCTCACCTATACATCAAGAAGATAAATCCCACCCCTGCATGCTCACTTACTGGAATACTAAAGTCTGAAGCACAGATCTGTGAAGATCTGAGTTCCAGTACCTCATCATTCAAATGGAATTTCCCTGCTCCAAAACTGGCTCTCAGCAAGGATGGGAACACACCCCACATAACACTGAAGTTTGGCACGTGGCTCATGGTGATCTAGAAAAGAAAGGCACAGGACTTGGCGTCAAGCTGTATGCCACAGCTTTAAATTGGGAGGAGTAAAGTGTTGCTGATGTGTGTCAGTGTGAAACTTTCCAAAGACACAGATCCAGGGCACTTGTGTACAGCCATGGTGTGGGCCATGGGAGCAGAGAGTCCACCACAGTGTATGGCCATGTCTCTGCAGAGACACTAAATGATGATCTCACCCCAGAAGATTTTTAACAAAAATATATGGTCTCTCTCCTATATTAACATAATGTCTCTGGCTCTCTCGCTCGCTCTTTCACTCACATATGTACAGAAATATGGGGTGGTCTCCCAGTGCATTTTCCATGTCTTGTTTTGCCTTTATAAAAGAACCAAATTTATTTCAAAGAAAAGTATAAACCAAGCAGAATTATTTCTCTGTGGATTTGCATCACTCTTCTCTCGCAGGGATACCCACTTTCTTTACAGCAAAAAAGCCCTTTTGAGAAAAACCCTACAGGCTTTGGCCCTAGAAGAACAGCAGCATGGACTTTTTAAACATAGAGAACATACCCACTTAAATAGCTAAAAATGAAATGGTGATATCATTCAGGCCCTTTGAGGATTCTTGGGTTACACTATTTAGGCTGAAAAACCAAAAAGTTGTGCAAAATGTGCTCGAAGTGTACACATCTTGCAACAGCCACAAACTTCCACAGTGCTTGTATTTGCAATTGCAAAAATGGGCATGCTGATTTACTTTAAAATATAGCTACCAAAGGAAAACAGAAAACATTCCTGCTGATTTGTAGCTTGATGGTGAAGTCTAGAAGGAGTGTTTATGGTTACCTCAGAAAATCCCTGAAAAGCAATGCTTAGAATGGTGGTAGTGACAGGACCCCAAGTTTTAAATTTTGTTCTGCAAAGGGACAAATGACACAGTGCAATAAATGCCTCACATGCACACGATGTTATGTGTGCTTCCTGACAATTGATTTCCTGAATGTAAATAGAAGGGTATTGCATGATTTATTAAAGCCTGAGGCTGGCAAATGTAACCATTAAGGTATTACCTTTAGTTTCTGCACCATTAAATTCTCACCTGTCATCTCTGGCTGATTTAAGATGATTCAGAAAAGACCAGTGCCTTCCTGTCAGTCTCAAATGTGTGACAGACAGCACTGGGGATGGCAAGAGCATCCTGATGTGTGACATTGCATCTTCTTGCAACATCTTATGTTGAAATCAAAGTCCTGTGACTGGGTCAAATGATTTCATCTTCTCCTCCTGCTGCCCCATGTAATACTTAGAAATTAGTGATAAAAAAAAACCACAACCTAGTCTAACAAAAGGAGGATCATAGCATAACAACAAAAACCTGTTTTGGCAGGAGAGCATGGAGCTGGTATTCAATAAGTCCAAACCAGTGGCGGTCACAGGAATGGCTTTCCCAACTGGAGACGTCAATAACTTTGTCGTTGGCAGTGAAGAGGGAACAGTCTACACAGCCTGTCGTCATGGAAGGTGAAGTTCAACTTTTTGTACTTATAAAACATTGTGTGCCTGTGCTGATGAGAGATAGCCAGGTGTGTGTGGAGAGAGTTCAATGTTTTGTTCTCTTGAATCAACAAGGTTTGTACTGCTCCTGTGACCAGCACAGGAGCTGGCCAACTTTGAGCATCTGTGCTACTGCCTGTTATACTGGGACAGTTATCCCAGGCTCCCTGTGTAGTTGGTGGGGAGCAATGATTACTCTTTGGTTGATTTCCTTTACCTTTTTCAGTCATGTGCCTGAAGAGAAGATGGCTGCACCCTTAGAAATGCCTCTTTGTCACAGATGAGATGAGATGAAGGTTTACACAACTGTATACAGGTTTACACACCTAGCTGAGATGTAGGTGTCTGTGTCTGCACAGATCGAATGAGGCCCTAGGTGACACTTCTGTTCCAGGGTAATCAGGCCTAAACCAATATCAGATGGTAATCTGCTTTATTTTTTTACCATTCTCAGCTCCATCCTCAGTCTCCACAGGGATTAAATCAGAGAAAAGCCACCATAGGTCCAGTTCCTTTAGTAACACAGGTGCAGCCACAGTGTGCCATGTGGGTTCTAGAGAATCCTGTGCTCTCTCACACAGGTGATCATGCATAACATCACCCAGGCTGTAGTTCTGCAAGCTAGAGATACTGCAAGTTCCTTGTTTTGTACCCTGAAAACCTGCAGGATGCTAGAGTGCTCTGTTAGCTTCCAGTAGTAGTTTTATCACTGGGAAACTTGAAAGGTTTTTGCTAAGGACAAAGTTTTTCCACTGACAGACTTAGAGCTCGTCCCCACCAGTAGTTTGCAATATTCTCTGAATTCATATTTTATCATATTCTGAATTTATGCTGACCAAAAAGACATTGACACAGTGGTTTAAGATTGTACACATCCCCAGTGCTTTATAAATACTGTTTTACATATGTTTTGTTCAATGCTTTTTATTTTAAAATATGTTTATTTTAGCCTGACCATTGACAGTGTTGCGAAGTTGGGTCTATTTAGGCATATAAAACTGATAGGCTGTGTGGCAGCTCATGGTTTGAATGAGTCTTAGGCTGCTAAGATGAATGAAGCATGCCCAAGGGCATTTCTCACTTCTGAAGGTTCAAACTTCCCTGGTTTGTTCCTCACAAGAGGAGGAAGGTGCCAGATCCTCTTTTTAGCCCACCTTTTTAGAAACCTTCTACTGACCAATGACAAAAGCTGTTCTGCTGCTGCCTGTCTTTCTGGAGCTTTTTGCTATCATCCCTGGTTTATTTCCAGAGGCTCCTGTGTCCTTCACCCCAGCACAGTGAAGAGCCATATGTTATTCTGGAAAAAGATGTGTCAAAGCGCAGCAGATGCCCAGGATGCTCTAAGTGCTCCAGAACTCCCCTTACCCTAATGACTGTGTGGCTGATAGTTGGGATAAAATAAGAGGTGTCCTTTGTAGGCAGCACTGCAGGACTCCGCCCATGCTCCAGCACATGCTGCAAGGTCTGGCCTAAGTGAGGCCACACTGCCCACTCAGGAGAGGTGAGGGGACACTGCAGCAGCTGGATGAGGAATGTGTAGAGTTCCTCTGGCACAGCTCCATATTTCCTTTCAGTACACTATACTCACACTGGCACAGGGCTGACAGGCTCATCAGAGCTGGGGCTATTTTTAATGTATATTCTTCCCCTCACAATTTTGCTATAATCTAGCTAAAAGGGTAATTTCATTATTCCCCTTTCTGTGTACACTGTGAGACAGCACTGACAACTGATCATTTGCTTCCAGGAAGAAGAAAACTCTGCACATTCTCTCTTACACAGTATTGTACTTTTCCTTCCTAATAGCTATTCTAGCCTCTGGCTGATGAAATGCACATCTCCCCTTGTTCAAAGTAATGGCTATATGATACATGAGCACAGGATCAGTTCCTTCACTTTTTGTGAAAAAGCATTTGCTTCCAACTGACTTGATTGACTGCTATGAGAAGTTATCTTAGATATTTAAGAGAAAAAGAATTGCCCATGAAAAGTCATTAACATATCTGCATTTTTATTTTAATGGTTATTCCATGTGATAATGGCTTACTCAGAGGCATAATCTATAGTATAATTACAATTCAGAATTATTATGTAATTATACATAAATGTTATTTCAAGCCACCGGAATAGACAGTGTATGTAGAAATGAGTAAGGTAAGTCCTCAGAAGTAAGAGAAATTCTCTCTGTGCTCAATTCTGAGCATTAATTTTGCCCCGTGGAGTAAACCTCTGCAGGCAAACGCTTTAGCAAGAGGAGAGAGATTTACAGGTTAAATAGAACTTTAAAAGGAATCAGGAACCGAACAGTGAAGAAAAATTAGGTTAAATCACCAGGTGGTAAATCACTCTTTGCATGGAAATCTTTCTTCTTCCTGCAGTAAAGCTGGCATTGGTGAAATTTTTGAAGGCCACCAAGGACCTGTCACAGGAATCAACTGTCACATGGCAGTGGGTCCAATAGACTTTTCCCATCTCTTTGTCACATCTTCATTTGACTGGACAGTGAAATTGTGGACCACAAAGGTAAGAAATCCAAGATGGGCTGGGGCAAGTATGCTACTTGTGAAAATGCTGTTGTCAGAAATATTTTAACATAGTCTACCAAGTCCTAAGGACCAATTAATTGAAAGGCTGTGGTTAGAATGGGCATAATGATAAAACTGTAAGTAAAATATACAGCTAGTGTAACTCTCAATCATATTTGCCCTGGAGCATAACTTGCGCTTTAGCGGGCTTTCATTTCAGTATTAACCCTAGTGCTGAGCAGTTTCACGAGGCAAGGAGATGAGGATGTCTTGTACTCCCAGCCATCAAACAATCCATTCAGCACTCCCTGTGCAGGCTAAATTGCAAGGCTAATACTATGCACCGTGGTGGTGCAGCAGCAGGAACACTTTCCTCTGATGAGGCAACAGGGGAAGTGCACGTACAACTTAGTGCAATCAATATCACTTGTGGAATTCACTGCTGGAGGAGGCTGTGATAGCCAAAAGGTATAAAATACCCCAATGACATTAGACACTGGGAGCAGGGAGGAAGTACATGCTGGAACTTGCATTCATGACCACCAGGGAGCTGTTGCTGACTATGCTGTGGCCGTCTGCCTGTGACCTCTTTCAGAGAGAGCAGAAGAACATCAGAAATGTCACAGTCCTGTGAAACTTTGAAACCCCAACGCTCCATGGGACAGACTAAACAGACCTGCCTGGTTTGTTGTACAGGCTTAGTAAAAGAGAACAATGAGAGGAAAAATCCTAATAACATAAGTCATCTAAACTTATTTTTTATACACCAGAATAGACAACTGCCTTCTAAATGTCAGGTTCTTGTCTTAACCAAGTTGGTCTTATGCCTGCATTTGGTTCACATCTTGAGCTGCACCCGACAGAGTTCCAGTACTTGAACCTGACACCAATCAGGAAGTATCTCAGCATGTCTTCCTCCAAGACATCAGGGCTTGGAGATGCTAGAACAGATGCACAGCAAATGTAAATATGAAAGTGATCAGAAGGGCTCATGTGACAGCCTTGTGCTGGAAGAAGAAGAACAGTTACCTAAATGATTACTTGAATCAACTTCCATAGTAGCTTCCCAATGCATTTGTTAATGGCCTGATCTAGTGTGCATGCTAATTAACAGGTATCTTTTCCTAATCAGCAGTGACCACATCTGATGGTTTTGTCTTGAGCATTACACTTCAGGAAACTCGAGAAAGGTGCACGATTTACCTAATTCACATGTAACTATTTACAGCGCTAGATCCAGCCTTAACCAATGCAGAAGTGGTCCAGAGGAGTGGACATGGGCAGGCTGGAATGGGTCTGTGATGGCTCCTGGAGGTTCCATCCTTGTTTTCTGGGGCTGGTTCCCCTCGTTAGAAAGGGCTGCAGGATAGCCAAGGGATGGACAGCTTAGATGTTGGCTGACTGAGGCCAGATAGGCCATTTGGTGTGTGAGACAAGGGGGTCCTGGGCAGTGGTGACTGGGGGCAAGGGAATACTGGGTGTTGAAGCAGAAGCTGAGTAAGGGAAGAAGAATTTGTGGGGAGTGCAGGGAAGATGAAAGGCAAGTATTGAATTCCAGTCACACCTGTACAGAAAAGTCTTGGATGAGTATTTAACCATCAGCTTGAGGCTGAATATGGCAATAAGGGTCTCGTTCATCTGCAGCTTAAATGAAATTGTATTAAGGGATAATAAAGCCTGATTTTTATTTTAAACTCTTGGGATTTTACAAGTTAGTAGTAACACTAACACAGCACATTTTTGGCACTATTACTAACTGCAGATAGTAATACACAGTTATCCTTGTGGAATATTTCAGTGCCAGAATGGTTGGGTCTGATTTTGTTCAAGACAATCAGTTTTCAAAGAACCAAACCATTTAAATTTCTGATAACTATCAAGCTGTGGCTCATCTGGCAAGAGGGGCTTCCTGAGAAAGCTGTTTGACCGAGCTGGGCGAGCTGTGACGTGCATGTGACACACCACAGCACCGCTCAGAGCTGGAAGCTGCTTTGCTGTTTTGGATCACTCACTTTCTTCTGGAGCAGGTTTGAGCAGCAGCAGCAGCCCCAGGCTGCTGCCCTGACAGCTACTGCCCTGTGAAAACATCCTCTGAGAAACTAGACAAGTTCTTGAATTCTGATGAATGTTTTCTTTTTCTCCCCATTCAACTGCATCAGAAGTTTATTTCCATATTGTCTGAATAATTTTCTTGGCTGGAGCTATTACATATTTAAGGCTCTCTTTGTTCAGTTCTCACAGTCAAGGCTCAGTCAATCAGTGGGCTCTAAAAAAAAAATAGTAGATTGATATGAAGTATTGAGTGCTTCTCCTGGCTAACGAGATTTTAGTCAGAATTGGTTTATTCCTTTAGTTTCATATTTGTAAATTTTATCTCCCTATCAGCGTCCAAAGCTGTATTGCTTTCCTGCTTCTACCAGTGTTGTCTTATTAATCCTGTGCACATTATCCTCTTTGGTCATGAAATTCAATTCCTTTCTGTTTCACAGGTTCAGAGTCAATGTCCAATTGTAAAGTGAACCATAAAAGCTTTGTGTTTATATTGTCTATTGATGTTGTGTAGCATCCTGGGGTGCTTACAAGAAAGGCACTTTCATAGCAGGCATTTGACTGATGGATTGAAAGCACCATCTCCTTTAAAAACTCTCGCTTGACATTTTATAATGTTTTTGTGGTTAACACATTTTCTAGCTAAAGGCAGTTCAACCAGGTGACTGGGAATAAGATTTTCACTAGAGGATGAATGAGTGTTTTGTAGATAACACTAATACAAGGTTCACATTATCATCCACTGCATAAGCCAAAAATTAGATCCCTGTGTGAATAGCAAGCAACCCAGAAGCAACAGGAAAAGAAATAGAATTTGCAAAGATAACTTGATAACCACAGCATTACCTGGTTCCTGATGAAGTTAATAGGGCTTTCAACTTGAATTCATGCTACACCATGTGAGCAAGTCTTGGATGCAGAGCTGTCGAAGGGAAGTCCCGATGTGAAGTGTCTGTGGAGCTCTGCCCTTAATTAGGCAGCGTTGGTACGATGCTTTGAAGAGGTAAAGCGCTAAGTGGAAATCCTAAGTGTTGTTAATTAATTAAACACTAATCCTCATGAATGAATAGCATGAGGTTAAATAATGAAATGTAAGTATTGTTATTATTACCACAATTGCTGTTTGGAGAGCAAATTTTTTGATATTGTGTCAAGAGACGGGAGCTGTCTTGGAATTGTTAAAGCATAGCAAAACATAAGCTACTTTCACCTAAAGCCTATAAGATGGCTTGTTTGCTGCTAAGGGAGTTAATAAGGGTCCGGACAGAGAGCTGGATTTTGTCAGCTTTTTCATCCTTCACATACCTTTTTTAGCTCTTATCCCTCCACTGAAGGGGGGGTGCTGCTGACTAGTTTTCTCCTCTTGTACGCCTAAGTCATGCTCAGATGGGCAGGGATTGGAATAACTGTAACAACACTGCTGTATCCCCATGGTGGTTAATGCCATAATCAGGAGGCTCAGAGGTGAGCAGATTGGTGGTAGGGCCACCACATAACCATTAGCAGGGTCTAAAGGAGCCAGAGGTCATGTGTGCCCTCAGTGACAGACTACCCATTGTGTGTCTGTGCTCAGCTTTGCTTTACTTGCATGGGCATCAATAGTGCCTTCCTCATCCCTCTCCTTTGTCTTTTTTCTCTTGCGCTCTTCACATGCTGCTCTTCTCTTTTGGTATGCTGTACTGCTCCAGCCTGCAGTCTGTTGTGCTTTTTTCAAAAACCACATTTTAAACAGCAAACACTCCCATTTCTATGCTACGTGCCTTTATGTACATTTCGGTACCTTGAATATCTTATGCTGATGTGCTTGTTGACAGCCTGGGTACAACTCAGTCCTCCTGGCCCTTGGAGTTAATTATTTTTACCTGTCATACCTTCCTATCAGCATGTAACTTCAGACTCCACAGATTTTCATTTGGCCTAGAGTTGAACACCATCTCCTCCAAGGTTCAGCTGAAGCCTACCTCTAGAAAAATGCAAAGAAGCATATGGATGTTCTGTCCTTCCCCAGAAGCCTTGCTGATAGGTCCTAATCAGATCCACTTAATAGACAAAATCTACTGTGATGGAAAATGGTGTTGCAGAATGAACCAGGGCGCTACTTGATGGTCACCTTTAGACCCTTTCTGCTCATATGATCATGTAAGGCATTTTATATGACTCTTACTTCATATGAAGTTAGATCCTCCTGGATCTTTTTGTAGAGCTTTCACACTTTGTTTTCTTATGCAGTCACTGGAATGAAGTAATTGTTCTGCACATTTTAGACATCTCTTGGAGAGACCACCATTACTGCCCACCACTGACTATGCTGGAGCCCAAGTCTGGCAGATAATCAGTTGCTGTAGCTTTTGGTGGCTTTCTTGCATCTGGACAGCCTCAGGCCATATCTATACTGGCAGACGTGTCAGCACTTTTGAGCTCCTGAGTCTGTCTTCTTATTCTGGCTTCTCCCAAACCACTACCAGGAAGAAATCAGCCTCTTTATCCCACACCACAAACACATATACATATGAACTTTGGTTTGCTGCCAGGATCCTGTGGAATCCTTCACTACTCCTCCCTCTGGCTGATTTTGGTGGGGCTCAAATGTCTATCTCAGGGGACAGTTTCACTCCTCTTTTTAGATACCTGACTAGAATGGTCTCCCTCACTGCTGCATTACCACACAAAGCTCCTTCTTTTCTCTTTGATAAAAAACAATTAAAATTATTAATTTGATTGATCACTGTCCAAATGTTAATTTTATCTCTTATAGGGAGTGACAAAGGGTGATAAAATAGCATGCTGGGATTTCATGGAAATGGTCTCTCTGTGGTATGAGTTCAGAATTTTGAGTTTGATCCAAGAACAAGGCAATGAATGAATTTTCTTCAGAGCTCACTTTCTGTCAAAAGGCCAAGCTGACTTGGGGAAGAGGGTGGAGTTGCCTGTTCAGACAGGATTTTTTTAGGTTTTGCCCTTTACCTCTGGAGCCAGAGGTCTGGCTCTCATCCAGCTGTATAAAGAAAGAAAGAAAGAAAGAAAAAAGGTATTTTCTAGGTAATTTTAAAGAGCAAAACCAAAGTGAAGTCAGGTGGCTTGAAATCAGTCCCGAGTTCTTCACTTGAAATACTTCTCACAATTTTGGTTTTCTGTGTAGCCATATTTGATAAGTGTTAGGAAAATATTCATCAGCTGGCCAACATGTTTAATTTACTCACATGAAACATGGTGCTTCTTTGTGATACATTTTGTGAAGAATGACATACACACAAATAAAACAGTCATCTAAAATACCGAGTTCTAAAAAGCTCAGTGGGCTAAACTGTATTTCAGAAAACCCTGATATAAATCCAGCTGTAGCAGCAAAAGCTCTATTTGCACATGGAAAGCAGAATTGGATTTCAGGAGCTTATATAATCTGTGCAAAACAAAGTCATCATTCCTTTTTTCCCTGAAATCAAAATGCAAACCTCCCACTGACAGTTCTGTTGCAGAATTACACTGGAGGATCAAGCTTGCATGCAATAGTGAAACATTTCAGGACAATTATCAGTATAAAAAGCCCAGGACTTCTTCCCTAATGGAAATTTTCTCCCACCTGCTTCAGGCAGCCGTCCTTTCTTTGCCATGTGAGAGACTTTTGTTATCAGTAAAAAAAAAAAAAAAAGGAACTGTGTTCAAAGTCCTACAAGATGAAGTTGTCTTCAATAATAATTAGCCTCACAATCATTGCTTGCTGACCCATGAAAGCTCTGCAGGCATCCTGGTGGCAGCAGCTACAAATACTAATCTTGACTGTTTAGCAGACAGTGCTGTACCATCAGGCTGTGTCAGCCATCCTGCAATGCTCCTCGTGCTCCTCTTTCCTGGCAGCTGAACTGCAGCAGCAGGGTCACCTGAGAGCCTGGCAATTCGCTGAGTACACACGCAAAGCTGGGCCAGGTACCCTGCCATGAAGCAGCATTTTCCATTAAAAAGAAAAATTGAATTTTCAGGGGCCTCATACTGAACGTTCCTGTCAGAATCACAGGGGTGGGAAACAACCAGACCGCAGCTACATTATCCCGCTCCTCTCCTGGCCTTGCAATTTGAGCTAAACTACCTCTCTTTAACAACTTGAGGCCCAAAGCAGGGAGAGCAGTCCCACTGACCCTAGAAGAGCTACGTGCAGGGCCTGAGTGCCTGCTGCTGCCTCTCCTGCATGACAGGAAAGCACCAGCACACTGATCCAGCTTCTCCCAAACCATCCCCCTCATTCTCCAGCTCTGCTTCCTTGTGCCTTCTATGTGGGATATAAACAGGGAGTGACAACTGGAGGTAGAAGACCAAATCTGCCCTTCAGTGTTTCACTCTGTGTTTCCTCTCACCAGCACTTGTCATTCTGCCATCAACATGCTTTGCTTATATTTCTTAGCAAGACCCTCAGGAGCTTCTCTGAAAAATAATCCAGGAATACAGAAATATAAAGGCAGGAGTATGAACTACAGAAATTATGAATCAGTGTGCTAGGCAAGGACAGTAAGACTTCCTGCAGTGTTTTGAGCCTCTTAAAAGAAATTGTGCCATTTTTAGAAGTAGGTAGAAATTCTAAAAGAAAACAGTAGTATTCTAAATAAGTCTCCTGACACAAATGCACGGTTATTAGTTTAGGAAGAAGTGTTATCCTACTTAGAGCATGTTTTAAATAAAAGGTGGAAAACTTGATTACCATTTAGCAATGAAGTCAGCAGTGTTAGGAAATACAGAACAAATGGCAGATACCTGTATAGGCTTTTCCGGTGTTGCTGTCTGCACTTGCCTAAAGCTTGATGTGGATGAATGAAGCAGAGAATATTAAACCTCACACAGTGGAAACCCATAGGCACAACTCTTGTAAGGGTGGAGAAAGAGGGGCTCCAGATTAGGAGCGAAACTGGACGATTTAAAATGCAGAAACAATACACCAGACTGGCCAGAAGAAATTGGGGACAAAAGTGAGCTGGGGAACACTGTAAGCCAGTCTGCATTACATGCATTCTGATCTTTTTAAAATTCATCCATTGCAAGCAGATACTTTAAATCATTTAAATTTACAGCAGACATCAAGTAATGCACATTTATATCAAACTCACTGAAAATAGTTCCTCAGCTAATATGCAGTGGTGACAAGGAATGCCATGCTTTCTGCTTTTTTTCTTTAGAAAAGAAAAAGGTCTTTTTCCATTGGGTAAGTGGAAAGGCAGAGTAGAAGAGAACTTTTGAAGTAGAGCACACAGCCAGAATGTGTTGCACCTCTGCTGAGTACGTAAAGAGTTAAGAAGGATTAACCAAATAAGCAGTTTACCTGTCAGTAAAACTAGCTTCCAGGCTATCTCCACAGATTTCAAAAGCTCTGCTGTTTGAATTTCTGATGCTCTTAAAAGACAAGTGCTGTCTGACTTTCCAAGTTCTTTTATTTTTTTCTTCATGCCATAGTATTAGACATTAAGATCAGTTCTCATTAAAACCGCCTGTGCCAATCATCAAACCTTTTTTCCTTTGCTTCCTTCTTTTATACTCACTTGTAGCGTTTTGACTTTGAAGGAAACCACAAAAATGTAATCACCAGGTTATCTCCAGACTTGGTCTGCTCTCATAGCCCCTTTCCTTTTGGTCTTACCCTTGTCCCCTCCTCCATCCATAATAATTCCCACATGTTTATGCAAAAATATTGGACTTTCTTTTATTATTGATAATTAAGAAAGGCAACAGTTTCAGCATCTCTGCAAGAACAATAATTTCTAAAAGTGAACAGTTTTCTGCCTTTTCTGTCTGCAACTTTCAGGATGCCAAAAACCAGTCAGTGTAACAATTGGTAACAGCACTCAAAAAAAGGGTTGTGAAGAGTGTAGGGATCACTTCCACTCTCATTTCTTTCCCCCTGGTGCTACTGAGTCTAAAACTTAAGCCTGTTATCTTGCCAATCAAGTCAGTTTAGACTTGATTCAGTGACTTAGTAATTATCCAACAGTGAGGTGACACAACATACAGATGGGTCATAGCCCAGTGAAATGTTCTTTGAGTCCCAGAGGCTCATCTGCAATCCAACACTGAAACTTGACTGCCAGAAGGAATTGTAAGGCAGGTAAAGGAGTTTCTCCCAATAAACTCAGTTCAGGGTACCTCAGTTAGCCAGTGATATTGGGTGGCTAAAGCTGAAAGTTTCCCTTTTGCTTTCCCATTGCCATCCTTGAAGGTCTGGCTAGTCCTGGAAAAGCTGGAGCAGGCTACAAATTGTGACTTGTGTAGTACTGGGGTCTCTGGGATAATGATTCCCTGTGGAGAATGCAAACAGGCTTTGCTGAGCCATCAGGGAGGTACCTGTAACTAATGCCTGTGATTTATGACATCTAGTAACAATTCCTGGGAATGCTGTAACTTTTAAAAACGAGCATGAACTGAATTAAATCAAGTCTCACAAGTATATTATCAAAGTAGGAGCTATTGCATAATCCTAGATCATTGTAACTATCAGAAAACAGATTTGGGAGAAACACAGTAGTCCAGAACTGGCAAAACTCCTGTGGAGATCAGTCTGTCTGAATGAAAATCAGGGAATCTTTGACTCCATACAAATGGAAATAGAACATGAAGGCTCGCAAGACCAGTAGAGCCTTCTACAGAGCAAAGGACTTAAGTCCTCACCACAAGAAGTATGGACAAGTATAGCTAATAGCTAATAGCTGGTGTCCCAAGAATGGCACCATTTAAGGAGAAAAGGTCAAGACCAGAGAAAAGCCAATTTGAAGAGTATTTGCCTCAGTATTCCCAGCAGCTTTTAGTTCCTGCTATACTGTCTGCATGTTTTGAGCTGGCCTGGTTAAGTGGAACTGTCAGAAGGGAAACAACGTGCAAATTCAGCAAAGTATTAAGAGGTCTCTTTCAAGAAGGAGAAGACTGAGCCTATAAAACATTGAACAAGCTCAGATCCTCTCCTGAGCAGGAGTTCCACGAGCTGTGCCATGTCACAATTTCTTTCACATCATCTAGTCAGTGTGACACCACAGCACTCACTTTAAAGAAAGAAGATTGTACCCTCCCTATGTGTTCTCTCTGCTGAGATGTCTTTCTTTGACACAATTTTGCAGCTTGTGGTTTTGGGTTCTTTTTTTAATCAATAAAGACTAGTTATGCAATACTTGGTGCCACAGGGGCCAAGTTTATAGAATCATAGAATGGTTTAGGTTGAAGGGCCTTTAAAGATCATCTCCTTTTCCCTGGTTTGTTCAAGGGCCAGACAGAGGAACAGACACTCTGCTCAGGACCACTCTGGCTCTGCTCTTTCCAAGTGCTGAAAGCCTGAGCTTGAGCCTAAACAAACAACATCAGCTTGTTCAGAAAGTTTCTGTGCCAAGGACTAATGAATCTGTCATACTTGCTGCACACCTAGAAAAATCAAATCAGCTTGAATCAACTTGCAGGACTGCACAACACTCATGGCTGTTGTTTATAAGGTGTGAGCCAGAACTATGGTGTTTGGCTTATTGTCTTCAGAATAGAGGACAATCGAGTGGAAAGAAAGAAGTGGAGACAGCAGAGTGTGTGGTGTCACCACACATCTGTACTGCTGAAGGTACAGTCTAGGAAAGTACCTTTAAGTGGAGCTGACACCCACAGAAATTGTGGCAACGTGTAAAAAATTCTTGTTTCATGAAATGGGCAAAGCCAATAGTTTTTTCCATGGCTTTTCAGAAGTCAGATGCTAGTTAAAACCTGTGGATATGTATACATTCCTTTATATGGATAATTAGCTACTTTATGTGTGGCGCGTCCTGGATTAAAGAAAATTCTTCTATGCAAATAAGTGGAATAGACTGGTCAAATTTATATGTTAAAAAAAAAAAAACCTTTTTTATATAAATGTGTAGAATTTATTTAGGTGAGTTTCTTATTTCATACACAAGTCTTAGGTCCTAGACAGCCCATGGGTACCTAAAATGTTCACTCTTCATTGTCCTATTAAACAGTGCTTCTATACAAACACTGAGGATAAATGATTGACTTTGAAAATATGCTGAAATAAATAAGAAAAAAATATCTTCTTTTTCAGTAACAAGTAGATTTGGCCCAAGTTTTTCTGAAGATACTGCTTTAAACTATTTCTTCTGTTCTATTGAATAACAGAGTGGGTTGATATTTAAGAATGAAAGCTCATCAAGTTTAAATTTCAGTTGTTTTATAATAATAGCCATATGTTAGTTATGGATTGTGTAGGTCTGAAGTTTTGGTAATTTAAAACTGCTTTAAAGTGACCTTTACATGGTTCCACATTTCAACATTTTCTCAAAGCAGTCGGTATCAGTCCTTACTCATAAATCGTTGCATTACGAGATCTGCAGGCCTGGGCCCGTAGCTAACAGGCTCACAGTGTCCTGTGAACATTTACTCACACACTTAAACTCAGAAATGGAGTCTTCACAATGAAATCAGCATAACTGCTCTCAGACCAGGACGAAATCTCAACTTTTAACAAAGTTGTTAGTATTGAAGACAGGACGTGGAGCAAGATGGACCTTATGCAGTTGTTGTGTTCTTCTCTAGTTAAACAGTGCAAGAAGACAAGAGAGTACAGGAAATACTTTTTCTTTTTTCACTGGCAGCTAGTCAGGCTGGGAGGACAGTGATATTGGGGGCAGTATGAAGGTGGAGCTCGGCTCCACTACCACTGCCTAATTTCTGCCATATGATTTCTCCCTGATTTCCCAACCACACTGCAGCTCATCTTGCCTTTTGGTTGGGCTACTCACAATCCTGCAATTTCTTATTTCTTTGCAGTGTTCCATGCCCCATTCTTCTCCTTTAATGTGTGTGCCATTCCTTGCATGTCTGAGATCTTTTTCAAAAGCTGTATTATTCCTGTTGTCTGCACTTTCCCTCTGACTTTCTATCTGACTGAATATTTCCACTGTTATGGTGAAGGCATTTCATTTTTGGTATTTGAGGCTTTTCACCTCAAATCCCAGCACCTTGAAAGTGTTTTAATTTTGATAAGATGGAAATAGAGGCATATCAGCTAAAGCTATTTGCCAGAGACTACACAACATGTGTACAGCAAGATACAGTACTAGCACTATTCCTGACCCTTCCTTCTAATGCCTTGGACTTTAGGCATGAAGTGGAAAATAAAGTAACAGAAATAAAAAAAAAAAAAAGAAAAAAACATTTTAAAAGTGCCACACTCAAGATCAAAACAAGTTTTGATATGCTGACAAAAAGGAAATGCTGATTGAAATCTGCCCTGGATTGATTGATATCTTAATAGGCTCTTAACTTCTGTGGAATTTTGTTACTTCTCCCATGACATTAAATGTTAAAATGCAGCACTTTTCCCATGAATAAGAAAAACACCATCCACCTAGCAGCTGACCATATTTCTTTTTCTTCTAGTATACTACTATCTTCAGGTATGAAAATATTTTTGTAATTTTCTCCTTTTGTTTTGCAAAACACCAGCGTGGGAAAAGATATCAAAATGTTGTATAAATTCAAAGTAAAAAGGTCAAGCTCTAATTTCATTTCATTGTTACGCAAAATGTTTGCTAGTCTTAAGAAATGGACGAAAACCTTTAGGCTGGTTACAAAAATTTGAGACCCGATCCTGTAATCAAAGCATCTTTCATTAATCCAAGCAGAGGAAAACCCAGCCTCTGGAATAAATCCCTATGAATTTTCAGTATGTTTTCAATAGACGAAGTCATGTAATTAAATCTCTGAATACTTTCAGTAATTTTTTGTGATACCTGTGATGGCCAGAAATATTTCAGAGTTGCTTACAAGGCAGTGCTGCCACAGGAGCACACCACATCAATACTCAGAGACACAGCAGCATAGAGATGGACACACACCTGTCCCGTGAGCTGACCCTGCACTGCTTCCAGCCCCAACACCCATCCAAGCACCATGGGATGCAAGAAGACCAAAACCTGTCTGTAAATAGATGTCAAACCGACTGCTTTATCGCTCCACACGAGAGGAAAGCTGTATAACATTTGCAATTAGTCACTCCACTTTTTGGAAAAACGATGCATGGCTATGCATTGAGGCACTGCGGACAATTTTCCTTTGTAAGATGCAGGAGGGTGCATTCCAGAGGGATCTGACCGAGATGTTCTAGGGGTGCGACTCGTGCAATGCCCGCTCCGTGGGGCTGCGTTTCCCGGGGCCGGGGGACCGCCGGGGAGGCGGCGGGGAACGGCAGGAGCAGGGAGGCACGGAGGGAGACCCTCGGAGAAGTCCCATTGTTTAGATTTCTGTCACAAGCCACGAGAACACTTAATTTCTTTCATCTCTGGAGTTTTCATTATCATTCAAATTTCATTTTCCATTAATTGATCGGGGATTAGCCAAGCCATTATGCAAAAAAAAAAAAAAAGAAAAAGAAAAAAGAAAAAAATTAAAGACAAGCCAGATGCGATGAATAATTCATGAGGGACAATTACACTTTATTCCTGGTGCACGTCCTAACTTCCCTCCGACTCCCCGCCTGCCGCAGATGACAGCCTTCCCTCCCTCCTTCCCTCCTTCCCTCCCTCCGGAGCGCGCCGGGCGGGTGCGCTGCCGCCGCCCGCCGCT
>JAHLSL010000022.1:23461559-23593309 GCA_025920805.1 Petroica traversi
CCTGCCGTCCCTCCTTCCCTCCCTCCGCCTCCCTCGCTCCCTCCCCTGCGGCGGGGCTGCTGCGCTCGGTACCTGTCAGGGGCGGCAGGGCCGCTCCGGCACCCCCGGCAGAACGCCAGCGCAATTAAATGCCGCGGTGCCGGCTCGGGGAGGAGGCTCCTTCCCCCTCTGTTATTTTAAGGCGCACTTCTAAACCGCGCCCGTTCTGCAGGTTTTTTTATCCCCCCCACCCCGTTCCTGGCGCACGGCGCTCCCAGCGCCGGGTTTGCGATGCCGACCCTCAGCCAGGGGTCACACCTTGCACTGCCGGCCAGCGGCACCGGGCTCCTGTTGGACTGCGAGACTTCTCTCCCTCTGTACTTATTATCCTCTGCGCCAAATTCTCGGGGGATTGTAACTTGGAAGCCCCGTGCCAGTGCCTCCAGCATGTCAGAAACCAAGCGTGTGCCCCTGCATCTCCCCTCGCATCCTGCCTTTGAGTTGCTTGGTACCCTGGTTCAGTCTTTTAAAGCACGGGGCATCTCTTTCACGTGTTATGTGGGCCTTTACACCCTCATTTTTTTTTATTATTATTAATATTTTTTAACTATGCTGTGGAACTTAAAGGGACAAATGCAAATAACAAGTTTTCACCACTGTTAGGTTAATAGTGGGAACCACTGGAAAGGAAAGGTCTCACCTTTGAATTTCACTGGTGAGAAACGATTAATCAGAGCACTTTCAGCAAAGATTGAGACTGATAAACATTGTGACTTTAAAAAAGTATCTTTCTAAATTTTTCAAATCCCATTTTTTTTCCTCCTATTATTTCAAAATTTTAAAAAACACCAGAGGCTTAATTGATACTTTTTTCTGGATTTGAGTTTCACCCAGAAATTATTTTCAAAAAAAACTGTCATCGCCTGAGGTCAATCGTGGATGGCTAATAATCAGTTTTCAGCACGAAAATGGAAGTATTTTTTCACACACAAAATCTTGCATGTTTTTACTTAATGCAATGTAAAATTAAGACCAAACAGACTGTAAGAAAATAAAAGGACACACGTTAGCTGACAAGTTCCTTTTTATGTCCAAAAAAGAGAAGATGGAAGAGCAAGCGGCAGTATTTTTCTCCATGCACCCTATTTTTTAATTTTTATTTTTTTCTAAGATTGGTTGGATCATTAATATACCTTTCACGTAAACATGCTATGCATTTCAGTCAGAGTAAAATACGGGCACAGTTTATGGCTTCCAGTGAGTGGTGCTTGCCATAAATAAGCATGGACAGGTAAGAGGAACCAGCACCGGGCACTGCACTGTCAAGGGGAGCAGTGAGGCCTTTTGAAGTGCTCTGAGCAGGAAGCAGTGCAGCCTTTTTAATTAGAGCACATACAGCTGGAGGATATACAGGAGGAGTCTCCCAAGAATTTATTTTGGGAAGGGAGGGACATATCCTTCAGGTGTTCTCATTAATGCAGGCTTAAACACAGAGCATAAAACCCAGCATTTTGAGAAGAAAAAAAAAAAAAAACCAAAACCTTTCCCACCAAGTACCAGGGCTGAAATTGAAATCAACTGATGTTTTGCCATTTTACTCAAGGAGACCATAATTTCTTTCCAAAAAATTAGTGTGGACTGCTTGATCCCATTCCCATCAATAATAAGGCTGTACGTAGCGAACCGCTGCGTGTTTTCAGTGTGTTTACATATAAATATATAGGAACATCAGAAAAAAGAATTAATTTCAAGCTTCATCCTGCTTTTATTCTGCATGCAAGGCCACCCCCTGATTTCACAAATTATTTCCGTTCCAAGAGGTCAAAATCAGCTCTCATGAGAGGATCAGACTGGAATAATTTCCATGGTACCCGAGCTTTGTGTTTTTATGAGAATCAAATTTGGGCCTCTGGACACAGAAATATCATTTGGTTTCCTTTCTGATCACTGATGAAACAAATAAAAAAAAATCTGTATAAATGAAAAACGGACAGATTCTGAATAGATGCGAAGTTTTGTTGTGCAGGAGAAGCAGCAAAAATATCTCTGAAAGAGAGAATTGCAAGGGGTTCTTCTAAGCACCGTAACTGAAAGTGATTGTTGTTTGCTTTTACCCTCTATCTGGTAGGTCGTAATTAGCTAATAATTTTCCAGATTTCTGTAATTGATTATGCCGTTTATGTCTGCACAGCTATTTGCGAAGAAAAATTCCATGTCAGCACTTCTGCCTTTGTAATAAGAGATCTTGAAACACCTATTTTTTAGATCATTATTACTTTTAGTTGTCAGATATGTGATGTCAAAGTATTTGTGAAGACAGTAGAAAATGACAGGTCTATTACTGTGTTTAACTGCTAGCTATTGATAAAAATCTCTGTGTAAGAACTAGATGTGATTGTTATTAATGAGTCCTGGCTTTGTTTAATTTGGGGGGAAAGCCGCATTAATATTTAGGTATTATTTTGAAAGTCAATTAAGCAAACACCTGGGTTTAGTTACAATATACTACCTGCAAATTATTAAATTGCAACAGAGTTTCCACTCTGTGTTACTCTCGGTACTTACTGACAACATTTTTCCCGAGAGCTGGATGCTTTCTGTTCAAAATACCTTGGATCATTGGACTGTATCAAGGATTTAATCAGTGTAATAATTATTTTCAAAATCTCATTGCAAAGTTGGAAGGCTATTGGTCTATTTTATGCTTATTTCTGCATATCAGAAATTATTTTTGTAATAGCAAGGAAAAACATTACATTTTATTTTATATCAGATAAAGGCATATAAAAAGGAGTTGAAAAAAATCATTACCCACTCCATCATTCTTTTGCAAACTGAATATTACTTTTATGGATCAGTGTAGTAAAGTTTGTAAAGAGCTTCAGGATAGCAAATGCTGATTTCTTACCTATGAGTCGGTAGCATTTATTTTTTGATAAAGGTCGGAGAAGATTTCTTGGTGCTTGATGAGTCTTATTTATGTAATAACTGATCCGAAACTGACTTACAAAGTCACTTATTTCTTCTGTGTTATATCCCATTCAGATGATTCTTGGGTTTTTTACAGGCTGTACCTTAGCTTTTAAAATGTGAGGATGGTGTCTGTATCTAGAAACAGGTAACAGATGTATTTGCAAGCAGTTTTTGACACTAGGCAATAAAATAATAATAAAAAGCTGTATTCTTATCATGCAGGTTTTTCTGACTGCATCTTTCTTAATCTGTTAAAATTTCATTTCAAAATTGTTTAAAATCTGACAAGCACCAACTTCAGAGAATTTATAAAGTATTTCAAATGTGATTTTAAAAAACATAATGCTACCATTATAAATAAACTCCTACCTTGAAATCTAAAATAAGCATGTGTAATTTAAACTATCACTACTGAGAGCAGACAAATCTATTTTAAGATCCTATGGTTTGACTATATTTCTCTCCATATCACTGGAAAAAACGTTTTTTCTTTGGATTTTAAAGGACTGTTTCACTTTTGCTTTTTATTTTGTTAGATATCTTTGTGGATTAGTAATAAGATTTTTCAAAGCCATTGGGTTTTGAAAAAAGCATGGGTTGTGTCTAAAGCATTCGTGCTGTTCATTTTTATGTGGAACACTGAAAGAATGCTGTATTAACAACAACAAAAAATAAACCCCCAAAACCAAAAACCTAAACCAAACCCCAGCTCTAGAGTTAAGTATTACAGTCTCCTAAAAGGTTTTGTGAAAATTCAATGCCTTAAATATACACTGCATATTTGTACATGAAACACATATCTGTGATCTGCAGTTTTCTGAGAAACATAGCTGGTTAGTGGCTTAGTCCTCTAAAATGTGGCATTTAACTGATTGAAAAACTCTTTTCCAAATGTTATTAAATTAACTTTGGCTGGATTCTTTTTTTTTTTTTTTTTTTTTCAGAAATCCATGATCACAGCAGTAAAACTTGCTTGTTTTCTACTGTGATTTTTATCATCAGGATCAATGACTCCATGTCAGCTTAAGGCCATTGACTCTTGCTTAGGTAACAGACTTGGAACAAGGAGTTGGTGCATGCCAGCTTTTTTGGGTAATACTGCCTTGGACAGGACCTAGGCCTTGCACAATGGGGAGATGAGTCCAGCAGTTATTTGCATTTGAATGACTTCCTAAAGAGGGGGGAGGATGGTATCTGCTTTCTGATTGGTATCCAGCATTATTTCTACATCATTCATCATTCTGCAAACAAAATCTTCCTGCATGTGGGGCTCAGGAGACTACCATGAAGCCTTTGCTGAGGTGATGCTTTAGCTGTGGAGGTGCCAGTGGGTTTGGCAGCCTGGTGTCAGGGTTGGTGAGGGAAGCAGGAGCCTCCAGGGGGAGAGGCAAGGGAAGCAGCCCTGCTTCCCAGTCCTGGTCCAGCTGCTGGCGTGGCAGTGCACACACCATGGCTGTAACTAGAGTCTCAGCAAGGCTGCAAAGGCTCAGCTCCTGCTGTCACTCATCTGGTGTGACACAGTGAAGGCATTAGGGCTGAGGAGGAGACTGGCAAGGGAGCTGTACAATGTTCATTTTAAAATTACTTTTCTCCAGGATCTTTAGACTTGTCTTACAACAACAATGTAAAGCTACAGTCACAGAACCGGGATGAAATCAGCAAAATACTGGTTTTGTTGGTCTTGCCAGTTTGTCAGTGTTTGGACCAGGCTTTAATGTGACCTTCAAGCTGCTTTCTTCCTGCTTCTGCTGCACTGTGCTGCCAGTGAGGACAGAAGGAGCACCCGTCACTCCTCCCAGGGTAGCCTGGACTCTGGTTCTTGTGCGACTACTTCTTTTTACCCAGACTGCTCTCCATTCTGTGCCCGTTTATAGCTCCTGGGACACTCCCTTGTAATCTCAATGTGACCAAAACCTTTTCCCACCAGACGGATCTGGTGGAGGAGTTTTTTTTTGCAGTTACCTTATCCCGTTTGCCTTGACCTAAAAAGCATTGAAACTGAAAAGCCTTGTTTGGAAGACTGTTATGCCAGGCTACAGGCTCCGTGCTCAGGCAGGTTCTCTCCTATTAAAGGTAGCTGGGTGGAGCATTAGTAGGCTTGCAGGTTACTGTCATTTGTCATATGAGGTGACCTAAATCAACTGAGTGATCCACCTATCTGGAACAAACACCCACACGGTTCCTTCCTCCTGCGGCATCTTTTGGTGCCCTCATTCCAGCAGAGATTACAAATACTTCTCTTAAGATCATGTTCATTGCTTTATTCATCCTACACATTAACGAGAACCTTTATGTATTCTTGTGGATCAGCTGTTAAGTTGGTTGACTTGGGGCAGGGAGGGGGTTTAGGAATTAGACAGCATCCAGGTGTATTTAAAGCAGAAGTAATGTCCTGGGGATGTAAAAGAGAATTGTGGGAATATATTGTAGGAGTTCCAAAATGTCTGCTCAGCTGTTCTCATGTCTGCCATGTCCTCACTCTAAAGTGATTAGCTCAGGACTTTTCTGATAGAGTACCTAAGTTTCAACCTCTGCATCTAGCCACAGAGGTGAGTATGGATTCAAAGGATGTGTCAGCAGGAATACAGATGTGTGTCTGCTGACCATCGAGTTATCTGGACTTGAGTCAGAAGCTAGGGCAGGACTGAAGCCAAATCCTACTCTCAGTTCTTGGTCACATTAGTGACTTCTGATAAAAAAGCAGATGCGATTTTGCATGTTTCCAGAGCTAAGAGGAAAAAAAATGGTTTCATTTACAGCCCTTTACTGTTCATTCCAAGCAATTCCTTACTCCTCTCTCTGAACCCTTTTGGATTTTTTACTTCTCCCCAATGAGAGTCGTTTGTTTATTCCAGCAATGCCAAGGGACTTTCACTCATCTGGGGCATTCAAAACTGACCCCTGGGTTTGTAGGCAGTGTGATTTTATTGTCCTTCCTGTTGCTGCTGTTTCAACAGGTTCCCACAGCCAGTGTCACCATAGAAGGAGCGTCTGCCCTGAACCGTGTCCGCTGGGCCCAGGCTGGGAAGGAGGTGGCAGTTGGTGATTCAGAAGGCCGCATATGGGTCTATGATGTTGGAGAGGTATCTTCTTTTGTAATTCTTCTGTGATTTGTTTTGTTGGGTATTTTGTTTTGTTTGTTTTGTTTTATTTTTAAGCTCAACTCCTGGAGACTGCCATGTCCAAGTTTAAGGAAGAAATCTGTCTTATTCTTTCAGTGGAGTCCTCATTGAATTTGAGTTGCCAACGGTGTGTTAGTCATAAAGCTACCTTGCAAAAGAGTTGACTTGTTGAGTCTCATGAGAGAAGTCTCTTTTGAAAATTTCCAGTGTTTTTCAAACTCTTTTTTAAAATAATGATCCTGTGGGTACAGTTGGAAAAAGCTAAGAGAACATAAAGAAAAACTGAGGTTCAAAAAGAGGCAGCGCTGTTCTAAAGTTGGTCCTAAAGGGTTCACCTTTTATACTCCAATATCTGTTATTTTATGATTGGCTTTTTGCTGTAATTTTTTGTCAGTGTGACATGTACAGAATGCATCTTTTGATACTGCTTCATATGTCTGAATATGTGCAAAAGTTCTAACAGGAGGAAATGAGAGGTGTCATTTTGAAGGATGGTAGGTGCATGCGTGATAATAATAATATAGCAGGATGCATATTGTGTCTCTAAGGCTGCTATCAATTCACCCTGCTACATCTTGTAACAAGCATCTAAACTGCAGTGTGTTTGGCAGTGATGAATCCAACTCTTTGTTGATGAGTGCATTACAATCCCTTGGAACAGTTAAGGGTGAATCTCTGAGCAATCAGCATTTATGTAGAGAATTTGTTTTCCATCATTATCTGTGATAGGATACTGAGATACCCATCTCTACACAGTAGGGAAACATTATAGAATGCATACAGAATTATCTGTAACTCTCATAAAGTGATTTTATGGCCCATAGCAAAATTGCTTCTGCATGACTCATATTTTTTGGATTTCATTCACTAGTGCAGGAGTTGCCTTTCCTCACAAATGTTTGCTGAAACTTCTTGCCATATTGTTAGCATAATCTCTAAATTGTCTAAGGTTACTGTGCTCAGATTTCCACCGTGACACTGGCAGGTCAGCTGTTTTTATTTATTTTTCATTTTTGCATGACTGTTCTGTCTTTTAAGTGATATGACAGGCTGTGGAAATGGTCTTTGATGACAGCACAGTCTGATCTTGTCTGGGAGTCTAGACGGGCTGTAGAAATGTCTCTTTTTGCATATCATACACCAAATCATTCATAGGACTATTTTCTCCTGCAAGCTCACCCAGAAGAAAAGAGAGTTCTATGCAGACGTAGCAATGTTGAAGTTTTTGACCTTTCCTCTGTATAATATGACGTCATCTTGCAAAATGAGTCATAGTGATACACTCAAATAAAAAAGAAAGACAGGCATCTATTACTTGAAAAAGAAAACAGAAGCATTCAACAGTATTGGTTTGTGTGAGTCCAGTTCAGTGTTACATAAAGGGATTCAGGGATGTTGTGTGCCCTGCCCATGCAGAGCCTCAGTGTCTCCAGCTCAGCTCCATATGCGCTTAAGTAAACCAATGGATGTTCATTCACATGGCTGCTGACAGACGGACATTGCCAACCCTCCTCTTCTGTAATGAATGAAGGAGTTCATTCATTTGTTGCCTGGTTCAGTCCAGCAGTATCAGTCTCTACATTAATTTCTGCGTGAAATTTAGAGGAGGTCATCTGGGCTGCAGCACTGCTGGGACTGCTGTGTTGTTAGTGCCTTGTTCTGATTTTAAAAAGAAGGATGCTCGTATATTCTCTAGTTCAACTGTTCTCATTATAAAGCCTCAAGTGAGATGCAGAAATAATTTGCAGATCAAGAGCATGGTGATGCCTTTTTCCTGGTGTTAGGAAAATGAAGCTAGACACAGTTAGAGGGTTGGGGGCTGTTACCTCGGTATTTTAATCAGGATCTTGTTTGATGCATCCACTTCACCCAGGTGACAGCGTGGCAATGCACACCCCCCGTCAATCACGTACACAAAACTTTACACATTATCATATCTAACAAGGGAGCCCAATAATGGGGCTGGGGTGGGCTCACCTCTAGTTTACAGAATCTGTCCTACTAGGAGACCTTGGTTTCCTGAGATAGTAGGATATTTGGTCTCCCAGGGCCTGCAGAACACTTACAGAACACTAAGCACTGGACTAAGTGAAGGGTTACAAGTATGGATGCTAATACTTGTGGATACACAGAACTGTGTAAAAGGTATATAAAAGAAAAGGAAAAATCTTTCCAGCATCACTGGAACCAAGGGCATTGGGACCAAGCCTCTTTGGTCATTAACCCTGTGGGCCAGTCTGTAAAGAGCTCTCTGATGAGAGATTCTGTCCTTGGCTGTCCTCGGCTGTGACACACGGGGGGCACACAGTGCACGTACGCTTTTGGAAGTGCCTGGTACAGAAATATGGCAGCCTTTAAGGACTGGGCTTTACTTCACTGTGCAGACACTGGCCAGCTTTTTGGCTCAGCTGGGGTCCTCCTTTGACTGTCCTTTTTGTAGGGGTTTGTTTCTGGGATGTGGTGGGCCCACAGCCTGACAGTTTAAAAGGAAAAGTTCTTCTCCTGCCAGCCATCCTTAGCCACATCCCTCACTGCCCAGTTTTGGGCAGGTAGCAGTGCTTATCACCACTTACATTGTGCAGAGGGAGATAGATCAGTAGAGAAGTATTTATTTATTTATTTGTTTTGTTTTCTTTGGGCTGATTTTCTTCATGAAATTACTCACATGGGAGTAGATGAGTGAGCATGTAGCTGGGGTCGAGGGGCTGGGCGCTGGACTGTGCAGCACCTAGCAGCAGCTAACTCTCATATTTGACCCAGCATATTGCCAATTCTGACACTAGGCTGGGATAGTTGCCCTTTCAGCAACAGCACTCTCCTCATCTCCTGCAACATCAGCTTCTGGAAAGACCTCATCACTAGAAGAACTCACCTCTGCCTGGCTGATAACTCAGTAGCATCCACTTGTTTGAAGGTGCATCTCCCTGATTTGGGAAGATGGGTGTGAGTACTTGCATTAGAGAGTCAGCAGGCCACTTTACAAAGACCCTAAATACACTCACCAAAACCATTAATGCTCTACTTATACTGCATCCTTTTAAAAACCTTTGTTTTCTGTGACTGTTCCAAATGTCACATTGGATCAGCTGTAAACTTATAAAGCACTGGCTCCATCAGAAGAAAAAAATAGTATATTTTTATTTTAATACAGCATGGTGTTTTTGAATTTCACCTTACTAGGCAAACATTTTTTCTTACCTGTTTCTTAGACAGCATTGACTCTGTGAATTTTGATCCAAGCAGAACACATCAAGCCATCAACCATTAAGGAAAAAATTAATTGGCAGGAATTTCTACTTTGATAGATTCATCACTTAAGGAACTATCCTAGAGAGCAGTAAAGTTTACTGCTGCTATTAACCCATGTGGTATAAAAAGAAAACATATGACCTAAGTGAAAAACATAAGACATAACCTTACATCCTTTGTGAAGGTAAGGAGTGTGGCATCGGGGCTGTTTTCGCTTGTGTAAGAATTTAACATTTGGCCCATGTTGATATTTTATCCAGTCATGGTCTTTATGACACAAGAAATGCCAGACACATGAAGAACATGGCAGGGTCCATGACCAGGGAGTTAAAATAATGGTGACACTTTCAGTTAGGCTATATAGTGTTATCTCCTTTGACTATGTATTTTTAGTTGTTTGATTTTGGCATCACATCTGAAAATAACTGAACACATTTATTTTCACAGTGAGGGGTCTATTTTCTCCTCTATGCGTGTGCTTTATGCCCATTAGCATTAATGGGAGTTACACACACACTTCCAGTGGAGAGGAGACTTAAACAGTCCATATAGATGTGCTCTTGTGGATCAGTAAGCACTGCTTTAAAGAATGTGAATTATAAAATGAAATAAAAGCACAAACACACAAAAATCTGATTTTTTCAGTGTGATGGGATCTTAAACCTATATAAATTAAATAGTACATATAACCAATCGTAAATACACTTTAGTAAGATCTAAATACTCAAACTTTCTAGTGTAGTAGTTGTGATATTATTACTGTGATAGTTGGCATATTGGTATAGATAGTTGGTATATTTTAGCTTCTGTGGCCTTATGCCTTATTTACTGGGCAGCAGGTTCTCTGTGTGGTAGAAGTTGATTTTAACAGAACACGGACCACTGCCTATAGATTTATTCACATGTTCAGATGATTGATAGTTAGACCTAACTGCATGTCTGTTTTGCAGATATATTTTCTAGAAAGCTTGCTCCCATTGTGCACGCTTCAGTGATGTTACACAGTGCCTGCTGTCATAAATATTCTCTAACAACCATGTTTGTTGCTTACCTGGCTTATTGCAAATGCTCTTTGCACTTTTGGATGTAAAAGAAGCAGCTTCTCATCTACCTTCTATTATTTATTTTTTCTTTCCCCATTTATCTCTTCCAGGTCATTTTCTGCTTGCACTGTGAGTATAGATAGAAACTGTGAGTCAATGACTTATTACTTGACTCTAATGAAATACAAAGAAAGTTTGCAGCATAGGATCAGGAAGTTGAAACTGTAATCACAAGGAACATAATCCACTACACTATTTTGTTAAAATGGTTGCAGGACAAACTGGACAGTTCTAGTCTTGCTTTTAGAAGGCAACTGGTATAACAGGTGGACTGGAGAGAAGTAAGAAAACATCTTTCTCAAGACCATCCAGGAATACTGGCTCTGCCAACAAAGCAGTTACCTGGGATTCTTTGTACAGTTTTGGTCCTTGTTTCCTTGCAGTGAAATCAGAATCATATGGATGTTTTATGTGACTTTGTTAGGTTTCAGAATTAATACTGCCTTAAGCCTTTTTAGGACTGCTGTGTTAGGTTGTTTGTGAACTTCCCCATTTGCTCCATGATAGGTGTTAATCCTATATCTCATTTTTAAGTACATGACCAGCAAGGGAGGAGCTGGTAACTGCCCTGAAGTATGTGGATGAAGTGGTACAGTAAAGATATCCTGCTGGTGCCTATAAAATGATTTCCTTTTATTTCAGCAGCCTTTAACAGCTGTTCTGAGATTCTTAGGGTTCTAGACAGAAACAAACATATATTTGTGTCCAGCTCTCACATTTCAGCAAGACTATTGAGTCACTTGTTTTTCTGTCTAGATTGGAGAAGCATCTGAACTTGGTACTCCGGTCTCGTGACCGCCATGTTTCACTGTAGGTTTCATATGGAAAACAAACATCCAGCATCTCTTTCATGCAGTTAAAAACTGTTGTAGCCCAGAGAGAGAAATATGAAGCTAGGTTTTGTGTCACGTAGTTATCCAGGTAGATTTTCCAGTAGGTTTCCTTTTGCCATCATAAAGCTTTTGTAGAACATATACTGAGTTAGGAAATGGTTTTGCCACAAAAGCAGAGTTGAGACTTGCCATAAAACATTTTATTTTAAAATCTTTGATGAGTTACAAGTATTCTTGGAACACAGATAAATGGCTGACACACATATCATGAAGGCAGATTTGAGAAATAATAAGGGGTTGTGCTTACAACCAAGTTTTATTCAAAAACATTTGAAGATTAAATAAAACAAAGTAGTTACAACAACATGCACAATCCAGGCATAAAGGATGATTAAATTTCACCATTGATCTTTCTGCTAGGGAGGTTGGAGCCCTGGCCTCAGAGAATTTTAAAAACATGTTTGAACAAAGCAGAATCTCTTAAGAATTGTTGGAAAATGTAAAGAACTAAAGTTTTGATTTTCTTCCTTTTTTTCCCCCAGTTTTATAAGTTGAAAGACTTAAAACTGGAAGCATTTCAAGATAACAAAAAGAAATACCAGGAACTTCAGCTTTTTACTTGAGTAATATCTGAAATATTGAGCAAAACAAGCTCCTCATCCTTCATCGTTTGAATTTTGACTGATATAGTCAGTATTCACAAAGGGATTTTTGAAGTAGGTTAAATATGAACTCCCTAATGAAAAAAACGCACTAGTTTGAAATCAGTCAATTTAATTACTGTGTTTTATGAAGGCCATTACCCATTGCTGATTACTAGGGTGATAAAATCTTTAAGCTTTGGTAGCCTCTGTAGGGGGTGAGCTGATCTAAGTAGAGCAAAGTCCAGTCATTATCACCCTAAATACTTGTGTTTCTCATTACAATATTCATTACTTTAGGTTACTGTGAACGCTTTGAGGTCTTTATGTAAGCACTGGTTTATTCCTCTGTAGAAAAACAATGTTATGTTGATAAGTTGAAGCTAAGTATTTATATGCTTCCACAGTTTAAAATGAGGATTAGCTACATCCATACAAAGAAATGCATACATTTATACCTCTGAGTATAAATTTCCCTATACACACATATTGATGGCTGTTTGCTTGTCATTGAGATTGTATTAGTCTGATAAGAAATGGAAAAGGATATGAGTTACCTTGTTATTTCAGTCTGTTTGGATACTTAAAGAAGCTGGTATGGAGGCTTATGTTCCTAATAACAGTCTTTATTAGGGAAGTACTTTTCAAGAGGGAAAACTGAGCCGTGATCTAATTAATCTGAGTTACCTAAGGCTGGTTGCTGAGGATTGGAGCTCTTTATCTCCAGTGCCAGCCTGGCCCTTGTGCTTCCCTTTCTCTGCCACCTCTTGCATATCATGTGGCACGATTGGCTCTCTGCCCTTCTCAGTGTCCCTCATCGTGGGCTTCAGGCTTAAAAAGCAGCTTCATAAAATGGATGTTTAAAAAAATCAAAACTTTGCAAATGCTCTTTGCACTTTTGGTTGTAAAAGAAACAGCCTCTCATCCACCTTCTATTATTTCTTTTACCTTATTTTTCCCATTTATCTCTTCCAGGTCATATTGTGCTTGCACTGTGAATGCAAAATCCCTTACTCTTATGTTTAAAAAAGTATTTCATTTTATAGAAGGACTCTTGAAGTATGTCAGAGGGGGATGTGGATCTGGGTTACGGGGAGAAGAGAGTAGCCTGTAGAAAGGGACATAAGAACTTGGTGTGATTAAGCCAGGGAAGTGTGAGCCTGGTGGCTGTATAGATGTTTCATGTTCCTGCAGAGTGCTTGGGGCCAGAGGAGGAGAGCTGGTGGAGCTAAGGACAGGCTGCCACCAGCACATGTGGCTGCAAGCTGGCCGTGTATTCATTTCAGTCAAAAATTAAAAGAATATTTTTAACTATCAGAAGGCTGAAGTCCCAGACCGTGTAGAGATGGTGGGACAAACTTCCTCTCAAAGTGGAGCCTGTCAACAGGATTTTGTGATGTGCATGATGCAGAAGTGGGTCACACCTGGTCTACAGGGTCACTCTCCTGCCCATGCCAAGATATTTGCTTGTTCTTGGCAACAACTGTTTCTTCTGCTTCTCTCTTAGAGAAGTGGACATAAAATTCTACTTCCGTTTTACTATCTGAATGTTACTTGTTAAAATTAAAGGAGGAAGTGTCAGATTTTTAATGAAAGTACCTTTTTCTCATTTGTTGATTAGACAGTGACATTAAATGGATATTAGTGAAAACAGACTGAAAGGGTGGGAGTTTAAATGATCATCTGGTTGATTCTTCATTCTTAGCTTCCACTTGCTTATGATGAAATACTTCAGCAGCTCTCCAGAGACAGCTTACTAGCTCCTCAGAGAATTTCACAGGGTAAAAAGACATGAGTTTCCAAAATGATACAAATATCTTTTAGAGTAATTATTCAACTCCTCATCATATGAAATAAAAACCTTAAGAAACCCAGTCAACCAACCAACAAAACTCTGGCCCTATCCTTTTTATTCTTTTGCACACTACTTTTAAAGCTGACTTATGTTTCCTTTTCCTTTGCAAAGGCCCAGATCCTCCTCCTGCAGAGAGGATCAGAGGGAACAAGCCACATGTGACAGGAGTTAATCGTGTAGCTTAATGCTCTATTGGAAGGCACTCAGATAACAAAGTGATGAGAGCGGCAGAAGAGAATCTGTAAGAGATCATTCCCTTTCTGCACAGTACAGCCTGCAGGAGGGGGAGAAGGGAGAGCTGTGTGTGACGTTCTTCCTGCTGGTATTTTCCTGCTGAGCTGGGAAGCCTGTAAAGGGCAAGAGAAAAAGAGCAAAGGGAAGCCCAGATGGGACATACCAGTCTGTCCACATGGGCACTACCGGGGGCTTCACTACTAGCTCCTCAGTTACTGCTTCTCCTGAAAACTTGTCAAGAGGGTTAGGGGAAAAGATAATCTGGATCCAGGCTTTCTATGGTGGTTGTAGCTGAGACAGGGGACTCAGCTTTAGCTGGTCTGCCCTCGTCCTAACCCTGTACCGTGGAACACTGTGGGGGAGCACAGCTGTGGCCAACGCACATTTATAGTGTCGCAGAGTATGTATTTTAAATATCTAGTAGTCTATTGGGTGACATTTTCTCTGAAAATTTTTACCCCCTTTCTGATGTAAAAATAAATGTTACTGAAAAATGTCCATAGCTTTAAGTAACAAAGAGTATGGAAGAGGAAAATTGCCAAATATGAAATTTAGTTTAAGCTCAGTTTGTGTGCAGCAATTTGCAAATTTCATAAAAATTCATGACTTACCATTGTGGTGTTAACATACTTCTGAAACAAGAGCTGCTTTGAATAATTAATTTTTTTCAGGGGGCTTCTGTGGTTTCAACCTGTCGCATCCAGTAGCAGTTTTCATTTTGAGAATCCTTAACTGTGTTTGCAGTCTTTATGGTTTGCAAAATGGTCTGTATTTTGAACATGAAAAAATACTTAATTCATTACTTGGAAAAAAATAGTTAAAATATCAGCTGAGGATAACTCTAGGCTCTAAGACATTTTATTTTGCAGCTAAAATTCTATATTTTGTATTTAAATGTGAAATCTATACTCCAGTGCCTAAAGTGATAGAAGAATCTTCGTCTGAAATGTAAAAAAAAAAAAAAAAAAAAAGGAAACCAACAAAATCAAATCCGTTGCTATTTTTTGATGGATGAGCTCTTGCAGATAACGGGATGTGTACAAAATCTCAGAGAAGGCAGCAATTGTCCTGCTGGTTAAAATCTTGGGACGGTTTTGAAGCTGCTATGGTGAGAGTCCATTTGCCAAATGAGAGCCAGAAAGCTGTGGCAGAGTCTTTTACAGTTCCTGTTCTGCTAAGTTTCCTGGCATGAATCATGGCATGGACCTGGACAGCTTGGTTTGGATGGGAAGCAAACTGAGCTGATTATGATTGATTTCTTCCCTGAGGCAACAGTCCTCACATGGCTGAACTTCCAGGGAGGCTCCTTTGCCACTGCAGCTTCCCCTCAAGCTGAAGCTCCGATGTTTCCAGTGAGAATGATGTGCCCGTTCTTCCAATTAACGTACTTGTCAGTTAAAAATAAAAATTAAAAAAAGTAGGTATTGGAAAGAACAGTGCAAAGGCTCCTTACCTTCTAGTTTAGTTCATTTGGTATTCTAAGGCTTTCTTATGCAATGATGACAACTGATAACAGAATTTGGTAGAGGAGGAATCCTGATCCCTTAGCTCCAAATGTTAGATGTCCTGAAACGCACCTTAAAAATCCCAGGACTTTTCAATGACTTTGAGAAATGAGAATTGGAGCAGGACTGAGATCCCCATGGGAGGTGAATGGCAGGCAGTGTTCCTCACAGTTTTTCTCAATCCACCTGTAAATTGATGGCATTACAGAAGAAGTGGAATGGCAGGAATTACAAGAATTTTATTGCTAAGGGCACCACCTCTGTTGAAGCAGAATTGTGAGCTTTCCTCAAGCATGGCAGATGCTCTTTTTGCTCTTTCTGCTGATTAACTGGTTTAAATCTTTTGTTTCCAAGGTCTTACAGGCCAATGCTCTCTGCCATTGAAAGCATCCCTTGGAGGAAATGCATAGGAGAGGCTTCTACCGATTTGACTGGTGAAGCACTTCAGTGGGCTTAAGAACAAGCTTATCATTAACTGTAGTATTTTAAAAATAAGAGGTGATTTAAAGAAATAAAAGTTACTGAAATTTCAATTTGCAGTCAACTCTTTCAGGATGATTGATAATTACTGAATGTTTTATCCTCTGTAGTCAGTATCAAGTGCATTATGATGCGTTAATTGAGGGAGGCATAATTTGTTTGATAGCTTGGACATCATTCCTTCTAATTAATTCAGGAGAGCCTGAGCCAACTCTGGTATTAGAGGTGGAACTGTAGCATTGTCTACAATTAAAGATACTTCCCACTTCCTTGTTTTCTATATGCCCTATCAAGTTGTAATCCTTCAGGCTGAAGTTTTCCATAATTGGTGTTTGCTTCTAGCACAGGTTTTGTTGTTTCTTACTTTTCCTTTATTCTTCCTTTTTTTTTTTTTTTGAAGATTAAAGACGGTACCATAACGCAAAATTAATAACAGGCTCAAACTGAGGGAGTTCGTCTTAACTCTGACATTTTCTATCTTTGAAGTGTTACAGTCTGCAGTCTTAATGTTCTGTTAACATGCATTTATGTGTCACGTATGTATAATTTACAGGCTATGTTTTATTTTGTTCTCCTGTTAGACTGGCATCGAGATGACTGATGCAGACAAAGAGCACTAAGTTTAGAAAAGAATTAATGGGCATTCAAATGCTTCAGTTCCTATGTAGGCCCTTTGTACAGCATATCTTTGCACATTACATATAAATTATTAAAATAACACCATTGTTAGCTTGGTATTCAAAACATAATTTGGCATCAACTGTGTAACAATTCAGAAGTTACTGTTCTGCTTAGAAGAAAAAAGTCAGAGTTTGCTAAAAATTTAGTTTTTGTTTAAGTTGGGGGTTTTTGATATAGGCTAATATATTTTAATTTTTTTTACTAAGGCAGCACTAGTTAAATCAGACCCTGCTGGCAAATTGCAAAGAAATAAATCACAACAGACATTAATCTAGATGAGGGCTAAGTAATTAACTTCATAGAAGGGTGGTGTATATTGTGTCTGTGACACTAGACTGACTGCTGTGCACAGAATAAATGCAGTATTTAAGTTGCCTATGGTATTCCACCCCTTCAATTAAGTAAACAAATATATATAGAGCTACTCTGGAGTGTATCCTTTGTGGTCTAAACACTGTATCTTATTAAAATCATCTGCATGCAGTATGTGGGGTTTGAGTTCCTGCCAGTGGTTTCATCCATTGTTAATAGCGATGCTCGGCTCTCCCAAGAGTTAAATACAGTGGTACTTCAGTTATGTGGAAAGGGTGCTCTTGGTTACTTTGGTGGCCTTTTCGTTGCATATTACCTCCCACTTTGTTTCCATCCATGTGTGTGGCATAGGGTGTTGCCTGAAAAAATATAGGCTTTTTCAGGAAATAAAATATCCATATAGGTTGAGAAAAATATCAAAGGCAGCCTGTAATTGATTCTGGGGGGCAAGATCAGGGCCAGAATAGGTGTGTTCCTGTCTGCTCTATGTGTGTATCAAGATATTTAATATTTACATTTGCATATCTGTTTTCACCTCAGCAACAGTGACAAAACATCTGTCAGGAACTCCAGAAGATAGGATCAGTTCTTGAAGTGAAACTATAATTGTTCATTATTGTTTGTATCGCAGTCCTCATTCTGTGAGGGATGTCTTTTACCCAGAAAATGAGAACAAGGGATTGTTCTACTTTTTAGAAATCACCAAGTTCAAGTGGTTATAGTTTATCATCACGAAGCACATTTTTACCTACAATGTCATTACTGCATTCAGATGTTAATCCGTTGCTCGAAGTATTTGCAGCAGATTTCTTTTCAACACTTAGAGATACGGACAATATAGGTTGACAGAAATTTTGCTCAGAGAAAATACAGCTAAAACTACATTTGCCTGAAGCCATGTTTATTTGATGATGCTGTTAAATTGAATTGAAAGAATATTAAAATGGTGATAAGCCACATACACAAATAACTTAGTGTGAAGTCTGACATTTTAGTCTCTAGTTCACCAGACTTGCTGTTGTCCACAAACCCAGATTAATGTGAATATTTTCTAAGTTTTAATTAGCTATCTCTTCAAAGAGTGTTTAACTTGGCCTTCTAAAAAATTAAAATAGCAACAGGCTATTTTAGAACATGAATTTTTATATAGTTTTTATTTTCCCTGCCAGATGTGAGATTTTATGGTATATACAGCTGTGTGGAAGCAGAGACAAGTAAACAGAATTGTCTAAAATAAGATCACCCTTTGCCTCCAAACAGCAACAAACACAAATGCAACTTACAAAAGATGCATGTTAATCAGAAAGTGTCTGACCTTCTGGAACACAGTGATTAGCTATAGAGAGCCATCAGTTTAGATCAGAACAACCTTTTCCTTAACACAGAAATAAGAAGGCATTGTGCTTGTACAAAATGTTTGAATGGGTCACAGATTTTTGAGCTGGGAACTGCTGTCACCCTTGGAGGGTATCTGGGACCACCGTGCCGGCTCGTGGGCAATCCCGTAATTGGAAACAGCGCGTGGCACCGGGCGTGGGCTGGCTGTGACCACAGGCTCTGGCAGATCTTCCAGCCTTGCTGTAGCTGCTCCTTGTCAGATTCTCCATTTACACCTGTGGCCATGGGGCACGTGGGTCAGAGAGTTACAGCCGGGTTGGGTGGAAAACTTTGCCCCTTCACAACAACCTCTCAGTCTCTGTCGATGCTGAGGAGGTTCTTCCCATGGCTATTTTTGCTTTGAGGCTTCTGAACTCTAGGTGGACCCCCCCCTTCCCCCAAAAAAAAATGTGACTATTAAACTGGTGTCTGGGATCACACAATTATTTCACCAGCGATCAGTGCTACAGGTTATTAACTAGTGTCTCAGTGACAGGTAAATAAGCCCATGAGGAACAGTCATTAAAAGGAAATGGAACAGGTTCAACTGTGCTCCCTTTGAGCTTATAGGACACTGGTTCCTCCCAAGTGGAGGTGTCTGCTGCTGCTGAAATTGCATTTTGATTCCTTCACAGGAGAGTCCACTGCCCTCAATGGAGAGCTGTGATTGACAGGAGCTTGCAGGGATGAAGGCAGGAAGAGTTTGTCCATTCCCATCCCAAAGATTTAGAGGCTTCAGGGTAGGCAAGGAGCCAGAAATATAGTGAAATAACCTCAATGAATAATTCATTGGCTGGAAAGTGTTTTTTAGGGAAACTAAAGCTATGCAGGGATTTGGACGAATTCAGCTGAAACACTCTCAGCCATAAAAAAGATAGATGAGAGAGAAATATTCAAAACATACAAAAGTCTTGATATATGTTTTAATATCTTGTTTCAGCCATCTGGATAGATTTCTTTAAAAGGCATATTCAAAGATTTGGGGTTTTGTCTCAAAATCTTTCTCTCCTTCCTCCTCTTTCCCTTTCCCTCTTTCCCTTTCCCTAACTTAAAAGAGCAAATGTACTAGAAGGTTAAATTATCTGAAAATGGTGTTGATTTGTGTCTTCAGGCACTGGTTTTTTGTTTCTTTCCTGCTTGCTGGGGGAGCATTAATTTACTCAGAGGACAGCATCCAGAGTTGTCTGATCAGAGCATCTCCTTTTCCTGAGTTCTGTCATAGTTTTCAGAGTAGTAGTGCTCAGTGAAGTTCCCTACAGAGTTTCTGGGAAAATACAGGAAATACAGCTTTGTTTGGCAAATCTCTGGTGTATGGATTGGAAGGTCTGCACACAGAGGAAGTCTCTGGCTCCATGAGAAGGTGGGGGAGGCTGGTTTTGGTGAAGTTCAGATTCCTGGTGCTGCCTGTGCTCCCCAGAGAGCCTCAGGAGCAGAGTGCTGTCACACTCCTACCAGATGCACATAAATCATCTCCCTGGTCAGTCCTAGCAGGGAGCAGGGCACATTTGAGGGCAGGAAAGCTGACAGGTAAGTGACATGCTTGGCTAGAATGATCTCCCAAGATACAGAAGCTTCAGAAGGTTCAAGGGCTCTGTGGTAGCACTAAGATACAGTTTGGTTGTGTACTGCATAAATCATGTAGAATGGTGACACATCAGCAAGGCAAGGATGGGTGCTTTTCAGGAAGATCCTGGTGGCCACTTTTCTTAGATAATACTGGTTTTCCTCATTAGAATTACCATCCGATGCAACCTAAATGGAACATGATGTTCTGTGATGTTAGAGCAGTGTGAGTAATTCAGTCAATTAATTAGGTGTGGGTAGCATTTGCTTTCCATTGTAAAGGGATTAGAGGAAAACACTTAATAGCTTTTATGTTCTTGTTCTGCTCCATACCTTAGCTTCAGTTCATTCAAATAACCTTCTGACCCAAATAAGTTATTATATTATTATGCTTTGGTGAACATTTCTACCCTGAATCAACATCATGACATGGAAGTCAACACATGCTGCTTTGCAGTAACCAGAAGTGGACAGAAAAATTGCCACATGAGTGAGGAACACTCAGAAAGCTCTAAACCTCTGCCTTTCCTCTATGGAGTGTCTCCTCATATTTTCCACCTCTGCCCTGGTATTTGCAGAAAAAAAACATGTACAGAAGAGCTGAGAGGGAGATTCCACAGATAGATCCAGGTCTCCAGCACTTGAGGGTGTCAATGCACCCAGATGAAGGAACTCAAATGGAAAATGACTGGAAGGGGAGCATTAATCCAGAGAAGAATTTGAATTGGAGTTTGTGGATACTTTTGCTATTATTTGTGGTCTTTTTCCTGTATAACTATTGTGGTTTAGCACTGTGGCCTTTGCAGAAAGGTTTGGAGAATAAAAGAGAATTTTCCCTTTCACTTCATTATTGTCAAGGTTTCCCTCTGCATCTCTGAGGAATTTATACTAGAGAGGTTTATTCTACTAACAGTCTACTAGGAGGATTGGCCCCTCATTGAAAACATGATGCAGTGCATGAGATTAAATAAGATAAAATAAGATGAAGTTGTAAGGAATTGGGTTGCCTGTGGGCACTGAATGTTTCTTCCTGTGCTAAAGGTATTGAGCCACTTGGGTCACTAATTGCTTTGTAAACTGAATCACTAGAAAAGGCCCAGACCTTGCTAACACTGTCAGCTAAGAATAATGCATGTAATGCATACATTCCTGGGGAGACACTTCAAGTTTGAGATGCCAAGTTGTTTTAATAGCCTGGACTTTATTTGTCTGTGGCCATGCTGTATAGTAAAGGCAATTAAATTATCTCAATGTCATAAATATATTTAATTTTTTTCTTTCAAATGACATATTTTCTTTTTCAGCCACTTAATACAATGTAATGCTGGTAAAGACTTTACAAGATAAGGAAAAATTATGCTTTATTAAATTCAGAAAGTCCTTTGCCCAGGATATTGCTCCACTTTAAAGATTTTTCTACTTGAAATCAGTTAGACTCATTTCATTCAGGAGTTTGACAAACGGTAGTGCTGTACACATCAGAAGAAATGAAATCTTTTAGGAGATGCAGTAATAACAGGGAACTGGTTGCACAGCTGGTTCCATCTCTGACAGAAGGATCTCTGCACTGCCCCTTACTTCTATACAGAAGCCAGTATAGGTGTGTGGCTGTGGACAAACGTGCGCTACAGGTACTTGTGTGCTGGTGCACTGACCTCTCTTCTAGTGTTACAGTTCCTTCTGCTGAAGGATTTTGAAAGAACAGAGTGGTCTTTCAAATGCAGGCCATCCCAGCTCCACCTCTGTGCATGTGAGTGTGAGAGACAGCTCTCTGAAATTGTTTACTCTTGCAACTCTGGTCTCCATTCCTGGGAGAAGTAAAGGAGAAAAATGCCAAAAGTGGGAGACAAAGAAGGGAAAACCCAGAGACTGCAGCAATGCCTATATTAAGTGGGCTGAGATGGCTTTTTCACAGGTTGCATTTGTCAGTCCATGGCCTCAGCTAAGGCTAACTTACTATACAACAGACAAAAACACAAACTTGCACACCAAGCCTTCATAATGTAACTCAGTCACTGATGTATGTACAAGTATAATACTTGGGAAGCTTTAAAAAACACACTGTGATCCCTCGCGCGGGCGGCCGTCCGCAAAGACTGGAGGTAGAGGCAAAGCTAGATACAAAATAATTGAAAAAACCTAATAATCACCAGTGAAATACAAAGATGTTTAGATCTTGTATTGCATATTCCTGTCCATACAATTAACACTTGCAGCAGTGTATGTGGAGCTTTCACATGCAGTTAATCTTGGGCTTATACAGACGCTCTTTCCCCAACTGAGTCATGTAACAGATGCTCTTCTCAGTCTCCACTTCCACTGTGTATCTGGTTGAGCTGTAAGGAGAAGAGAGTAATTTGTCTGTTTTCCAGTACAATGTACCCTATGTCTCACAGGCACCTGTGCTCTACTGGTGCCAGTGGACATAGTTGGCTGACCATCTGCTTGGCACTTCTTGGGGTGAATCAAAAGATTTAAGGCAGTTCAGATTGAACACTGGGCAGTACAGACTGGATTAGCTGTGGTCATATGCATTCTTCAGTCCAAGGACAACCATTTGCTATGGTGGACAGCAGTTTATTATATCCCCTGTAGTTTCCAAACAGTTGCATTCTTCAGTACCAAACACTGTGTAATGTCTTGAAACAGTTTTCCTTCATATTACATGCAGGGCATGATCACAACGCTTCAGGAGGGCAGTAAAAACTTGCATGGATCATGTGGATGCTTGTTGCTGTTTTCTGGAATTTGGCTTAATGAAAACAAAGTTGAGAAAAGTGCTTGTTTTGTTTTGGTGTTTTGTTATATTTTTTTTCTTTTTAATTATCTCAATCCCAGCTTGCATTATCTTCCAGAAATTGCAGTATTGGATCCAGCTGGAAATGACTGCAGTATTATTTTGCCATAGCACTAAAGCGTTCTGTCTGGAAGTTCAGCTATTTAGATTACATGTCCCTCTTGAAGCCTGATGTTCAAGAGCTCTTCATTAGAAACATCAATGGTATTAAATGGAAATGGATCTTGAATGATGATATAAAAAAATCAGACTAGTAATGCAGTATCCAGTTGGTATAACATTTCCATTGTAATGCATTTCCTGTGACTGTGAATTCCTCAACAAAAAGAAGGGTAACTAAAATAACACAATGTATTTATTTTACTATTTAGAGCTTTAATGAACTTTGGCGAAATGGTTTCAACAGGGTATTGGAAAAGCTCTGTTACCTTGTGGACATTGACCTGGGTCCTGGAAACAATTACACTTGGGCACAGCCTTGCTGACTCCTGTATTTGAAATGAAACATACATGTGTGTACATGCAGAGATCAAGGCCTTGCTCTAGTTTGGAAAATCTGAAATATTTTAACCAAGGGGTAGATTTTGCAGCAACACTACCAGAATCAAGCAGATAAAGCCTTTTGCTCTGCCGCTGACTGAAGGCTCCTCCTGGCTGGTACTGTGTAGGAGAGTGCCAGGTGTGCCATGTGAGCTTGAACTCACTTACCAGGTACCAGCCCCCAGCCCGTGGCCGTGCTGATTGCGGTGGGAGCTCTCCTCAAAGGAGGTGCCTCAGTTTTGGGACAGAGAAAGAACCCATCCCACAGCACCAGTGCCCTAATGAACTCCCCTGTGGTTTGCCCTGCAGCTGGCAGTGCCGCACAACGACGAGTGGACGCGCTTTGCCCGGACCCTGGTGGAGATCCGCGCCAACCGAGCCGACAGCGAGGAGGAGGGCGCCGTGGAGCTCTCGGCGTAGAGAGGAGCAGCGCCCGCCAGAACAGCAGCTTCTCCTGCTGAGAACGCCAGTGTTCAGTGTCAGAGTCAGTCTTGCTGTGGCTTTTGATGCCAGTGTACATGCCAGTATTGCTCAAAGCATTCCATATTAATCACACTGCTTTACACAAGGCTGAAAATATCCAGAACATTTTCATACTTTATATTTCTGTCTGAAAAGTAAGAAAGAAAAGACAAATCAACCCTTTATGGGTTTAGTTGTTGCCTTTTAACTACTTAGTAGCTGTATTTAATAGCTAGGAACCCCTGGTTAAACTTGTGCTCACATTGCCCTTCTGGCATAGTCCTATTAAATCCATATGAAGCCAGATATGATTATGTGCAGATGTGGTGTGCTTCACTGTATGGGACTGGGCCAAAGACTTTAGATGTGGTGTATCACATGGTGACTTACATTATGAATGGATGTACTATACGAAAGTTGCTGCTCCTTATTTATTGCGGTGTGCTGCATGGAACATATTTATTTGAAAGCATTAAAATAAACGATCCTAAAGCATGTGCATAATGAGAGAACTGCATTGTCTGTGTGCTGCTGTAGAGGTTACATTAAAGTCCACATAACAATTACAGTACATCAGTTGTGCTTAAGATGTAAGATCTATAAAGGTTGGCTTGAGTGGATGGAATGAGTTCCCTTTCCTTTTTTTTTTTAAGATGCCTATTATTTCTAGGCACTTTAACTATATTTCAGATACAGTTGGTCACTGATACTTGTCATGCAAGTTAACACTAACAGTCTGACAAAGGGTTGTGATTCCCAAGTATGACACCAGTATTGCCAATAAAATGTATCAGGCCTGTTCTGTTGCAGTGTGGTTGATCTTTCCTTGCCAGCAAGGCTCAGCCTGTTCAGTACCAGTCACTGGTGAGGCCCTGGGCAAATGTGACTGCCCTGCCTCACAGAACACTCATGCAGCTGCTCTGTAAATAGACATCATAGCCATTGGGACTGGCCAGTAATGGACCTGCGTGCATCAGACCCTGCTACCACTTTTACATGGGTAAGCACTAATGCATGTCAGCTTCTGGGCTAATTTTTGTTTTCCCTCCATCCCTGGCATGCTTACCTGCACACACAGAGCAGCAGCGTGGTGCCATATGTGCTGAAAGAAAAGGAATAGGAGAGAGAAGGCTTCCTCAGGCTGCCTTGAGAGACAGGTTGGGACAGGGGACAAAGGAATGGGCTCCTTTATGACAATCTCCTATGGCTCGAGCAAAGAAACAGAGTGCAGACTGGTCTTATTGAGTGCTGGGCCCAGAGGCTGCTCAATACATCCATGTCACACAGAGCTGAGCCAGAGGACAGCTCTGACATCTGGGTTTAGCAGTGGTTCACACTCGGGGGCATGGAGGTGAACCATTTTAGCAAGAAACACCACAAGTCTGACAAGAAAGATCTTGTGCATTAAGTTTCTCGTCTTGTTGCCGCATCTCGTTTTTGAGCAGTCATGTTGAGGAATGAAGACATCTTCTAATCATGTTTGGGGCTGTGGTCTAATCCAGAACCACTGGGACATCTCCACAGCTAAAGCCAGAGTAGGCTAAGAAAATGAATCCTTTGGAAAAACTGTTTCCCTTATCTTGGTGGCTACAAGCAACTCCCAGTGAGTGTGCATGGGCTACTTTCACCTTCACAGTGGAACCTGATACTACCTCCCAGTGCCCATGGAAGTGTCCTGCCACTGGGCTGTGGGGAGTGTCTTCTACCAGAAGGCCTAGATGCAGCAGAGATACATCAGTCATTTTCTGGCGGCTCCCTGAGACTGAAGCCATGTGTTAGAGAACTTTGTGTTCCTGCTGCTCCCCTGGGTGCTTTGGGAGATGTCCTGAAGAACCAGTGTAACACTTGCAGCACTTCTGTAGCTAAAAAGTGAAAGCTAACAAACAAGCAGGTGAGATGGATGTAAAAAAGCAGTTTAGATACCATCTCTGCATTTTTTTTCCCCAGTTTTGCCCTGTTTTCAAAAACCCTAAGTCTTGTCTATGTACCTGGGTAAGGCAGAGGTGATACAGAGTGGAAGAGGAGGCACACTTGGTTCTCAGTGGGTCACCAGACCAGGACCACGTGCACAGGTGCATACACTGCAAAGCAGTGCCATCATGGGAGGCAGAGATGGGAACTCACTACCCTTCCACCCTCTGAAGCAGCTGCACATCACAAAGTGTGGGGACCCCACCTGAGAGTGCCCGTGGTGAAATGGGAAGGGCATTCAGCCACTGTTGTCTCCCATTCATCATAATCAGACCAGTGGTAACAACTGGCAGATCTGCTTCTACATTTTCCATATTACTGTTCAGCTTTTGGAACCTAAGGGTCATGTCAAAGTTCTCCATACTTTATAGCATTAATAGCTTTTGAAATGGTTTTAAGAGCAGCCTCAGAAGACTTTTTGCATTAGCTAAAAGGTGAAGCAGGATTCTTCATCTTTATTTATGACATGTACTTTGTTCAAGAGACCCTGTGGTAACAGAGAAAGAAATTGGTGGCCAAGGCATACTGAAAGAACACGTGCACAGCACTGGCCAACCTGCAATTTGACCAGGACACACAAAACTGAGCATGGGGCTGGAATGCCAGCTCTATCATGTAAATAACAGCACTTGGGCCAAGTGGATCTTTGAAAGGTGGACATGAAATGGGCTACCTCTGGAGTCTGAGAGCAACACAAACATTCCCATGGAAAAGCTGTAAGAGCATGTCTTGGTTGCTGAGTTTAGACTCAGAAGAATTGCCTGTAGTTTATTACTTCAAAGAGAAAAGGCAGGTGGGACAAATGGTGCTGGGTTGCAATGATTCAAGAGCTGCAGCATTTTCCACAGGGTACTCAGCAAGTGCTCCATAATAAATTTTCCAAGATGGAAGCTGTTTCCTCCTGGGTCTCAAAACCAATGCCCCGAACATTTGCTACTTCTGCAAACATCAGAGCCCCTACCACGCCCTGGAATATCATCACCTACACTACAAATGACAGCCTGCCTCTCTAGGGCTATGGAAACAACTAGGAATAGGTTCTTTCACACAAGACAGATGGAAAAAAAACTTATGAAGAGTTTGAGCAACTTTAGATAAATAGCATGCACAGCAGAAGACTGGAAACCCCTCTTGGAGCAAAACAGCATCCCACATGGAGTGGGATGGTCTCCACTGAGCAGTGACAAAAGGGACACTCTCCTGTCACCAGGGCAGCACCAGTCCTGCGGCAGGACTCAGTGCCTCAGGGTGCTATAGAGTCGCCACCTGTCCTTGGGAAGCTTACAGGACTGGTTCTCCTTCAAAGTCATAAGCAAAGACACTTCTGAAGTAACACCACCATGTCTAGTACAGTGTGTCTGCACAGCCTGGGGTGTGAGGAAGGCCAGGCAATGTAACTACAGCAGCTGGAATGAATCTTGCAAGATATAGTACTGCTTCCTGGTGTGGTGAGGAACAGTGCAAGGAGCAGTTAAAATCGTTACTACACTTCAAATGTCATCTCTCTGAAGGGCAACAGACACTTTGGTGACATCCCCACGTTCAGCACTAGGAGAGGCTGCCCAGTCTCACAGCCTGAGTTATCCACTGCCCACTGTGCAGAAAGCAGAACCACCATATGGCATGTGGCATTAAAGAAACCACTTCATCCCAGGCTGTTTGTGTGTTATTTGCTGTGTTTGAAGGTCTCTAGAGACACTTAAAATACAAACGTCTTGAGATTTGTATATCCCCAACCATTAAATAACTTACGAATGATCACTATCTCTGGAAATCGCCTTCTAGCTTATGCAAAAAAGGCAAATATTTGAACAAAAAACAGAGTCTGGGTTTCACAGCAGTGTTTAAACAGCAAAGCTGGAGGATTCCTGATTGTCCTTGTGTCACTGAGAGGATCTCAGCAGCAGGCAGCATGACATGTATGTGCACATAGGCTACGACAGAGTCATTCCAAGCAGGCTGTCCCCTCCTAAGATGATGCAGAGCAGCTTGTCAGGTTTTGTATTTTTAGCAGGTTTAGAAAAACCTGCCCAATTTATTTTTGAAGCCTGTGGTATGTTTGCTCACAAAAGCATCCCTGCAAACTGTCAATATTAAGTCAGCTTAAACCCAACCCATTCGCTGGGGACCAGACAGAAAAGCATCTCTTGGCTTCTGCTGGACCAAGAAACACAAACAAGGGGTAACTGCTCCAGGACACCCCTGCCCCACTCTCAGTCTGACAGGTAACATCACCAGTATTTGGCCATTTCTTTTTTCTAGAAGTGCTCTCACAGGGAGTGAGCTGGAGAGCAGGAAGCAAGTGAGGTTACTTTTTATCCATTTGCATAACTCACCCAGAAACCAAGAGAGGACAAACATTGTCCTCGGGGCGTTTTGTTTGCAAGGCAATCTGACAATTCCTTGGCCTTTCAGAGCAGGAATGCATCCTTTTGTGTCTGGAGGAAGCTGACTGTGGGCACAGATCTTTCCCCAAGATCTCTGGGCAGAGCTGCAGCACGCTTTGGAATGTTTTGAACTGTGCGTTAACAAAGCAGCCACTGCCTCTTAACACTTCTGCCCCTGCCTCCACTGTCTACTGACCCTGAAGACATGGGCAGAAGGAGAGAACAATCCTCCTGGAAAGTTAATGGAAAGACCACCATGGATGGGGTGTCAGTCCAGCCCTGCTCAGAGATGAAGGCTGTGACCTTCTGAGATGGATCTGCCACATGAGTGCCGTGCCTGAGCTTTGTTCCTGGGATGGGAGCCTTGCCCTTCATCCCCAAAATAAAGAACAAGTCATAAATATACTGCCAGGTCTGGGAATGAGGGGGTACCAGGAGGCAGAGAAATTTGTTTTGTGGAACACAAGCAACAAATGGTCTTCATCACATGAGCCAAGAAGTTGTGCAAGCCCTACAATAACCCAGCTCCAATTCCTCTTCCGTTCCTGGCAGTGCAGAGGGACGTGCTCTGGTGGGTGCAGCCTGGGTGTCCCTTTCCAGACTGAGCCAGGAGGAAGCAGCTGCCGACCAAACCCATCCTGTGGCCAGGCACTTCCTCTCTTGGATCAGGGAGAAGGTGCAGCTCTGCACTCAGAAATCTTCCCTGAGCTCTTCCCTGAGCTCCTGACTTTCCACAGACACTCCTGACATGGTATGTCAGGCGAATCTGAGGGTTGAATTATAAAACCAGCTCCTAAACAGCCTAAAATCTCCTGTGAGAGGCACTGGCAACTCTCAGTGAGAATGTTTTACTTCTATGAAAAGCCTGAACCAACAATCCCGATGGGTTAATTTTGAAGTAATGCAAGGGACAGCTTTTTCCCGTTTCTGAAATGAAGGGGCTGTCGTTTGGGGAGACTTGGATACACAGGGCTGGGAGGAAGCAGCTACTGGCTGTCAGAGCCCAGTGCAGTTTCTGTACACTGGTTTAGCCAGACTCCAAAATGCAGCTGCAGGTAAATGTCATCTGCTCCCCTCTCCTTCATGCACACAAAGTGCTGCTACTCTTGCCCTGAGCTCCATTTCCCTAGTAACTTCAAAACAGAAATTAGTCCAAGAGAATAATTTTCATGATGACCCAAATACAAATGCAAAACCAGAGTGATTTCCATTTCAGTACTTCCACAAATTACAGCACAGTGTGATATTGCACAGCAAACTCATTCTTCTTCAGAGATGCTGCATCTGTGCAATCCCTCAGTTTAGAGCCAAGGTTGAAAGCACCCACCACTCACCCCACCCGCTCCAAGGAGACAAGCAAGGCCAAATTCCTCATCTGAAGAGATATCATAGAAGACACCAAATGGATCTTCAAGCAACTAGGGGATCAGTTTGTTCATAACCATTAACCTCCTCCCAAAAGTAAAGATCAAAATATCCAAGCTTCAATCCCGGCTTTTGACTGAGGAAAAGTTTCATTTTTCCTGAGTGCCATCTCCACCAAGAGATGTCTTTTCTACGCAGGGGAACTGTAGTAATTTGTTCTCAAGCTGCAGGTGTGTTTTTATAGCCAAGAAGTGCAGATAATAGCTTCATCTTAACCTGACTTTATCAGTGAAGTTGAACAAGACATTTGATGTACTGCGCTGTTTCTGTAACAGAATACCATGTGTGCATCTGTTTGAAAGGTTTATTTCTATCTTCATAAATACAGAATTTTCTAAACACTGTGCAAGGCACCAAAAATTAAGTAAAATCTTTTATTTTAGATTATTTTAATCTCTTTTGACTCAATGAAGTAAATAAGAATCTGAAACCACCTATTTGCCAATTACAAGCCAGCAGTTAAGGCAGGTACCATTGATACAGTGCATGAATTTTCTATTGCAGTTATTTAAACAAGCAGCGTTTTACTATAGAAGTGCATATACAAACTGAATTCCAAACACCAGCAACCCAAGATAGGCACCTAGTTATGAAATTTCCTTGTATGTGTAGTAGAATGCCAAAAGTTCTGCCATAAAGTGCAAAGACTATGGACAATAACACTTTCTTTTGAGCATTTTGATACCAGTAACATAATACAACGGCTAAACATTTATAAATGTGGTTTCCATTACAAAAACATGTTCCACATAAAAGCTCCATAATCCAATCCAGAAACAGAACTTGTGCGTGTACAGATTTAAGAAGTTGAAGCTGTACTGGCATACTTAGGTACCGGGTATATATTTGCTGACCTCTAGAGACACGCACCAAGCTTAAAACCAATTTACACACACAGCCCAAATCATTCTGCTTTGAGCACCGTGATATCCACTGAGTTTTCCATTTGAGTGACGATGTGTGACATCTGCCCTGGTAATCTGCCACTGAGCATTGCCTGTAAAATGATCTGGTTCACAGCTCTCACCCAGCCCTCCCCAATAAACAGAACCTAAAATTAGTGTCTTCCCAACACAAGCACATGTCAGATGTGGACAAATACATTCATGGTCCCAAACTTAAAACAACTGGTAAGAATTTCACAGTGATCTGGTTACGGAAGCACAAAGACAAATGATTCCATTTAAGATGAAAATTACCTTAAAACTCAAATGAAGCTAATCTTTTATATGATGAGAAGCTAAAGGAACAAAGTATTAACCAATTAGAAAAGTGGCTCTTTCCCAACTAATAACAAAAACCCTACAGCAATAAACTTAGGGTCCTACTGCTGCAGCAGCCTTTGAGGTAGGTGGCGATGGCTTAAACCGAGGTAGGTAAAGTCCAAACTTGTTTTCAATCCCTGCAAAAGTGGCAACTGCCAATTTGTAACCACCAACATGGTCAGGGTTAGGAGCAGGGAGCGTGATCCTAGATTTAGGAACTGTCTCTGATCCAGCTGGTTTTCTGCAAAATCATAAAAATAATAAATTAACATTTCATAGAGTAAAATCAGTATGCACAAAAATCTCCTCCATTAAGTAAATTTAATGAGACATCTGAGTGTACTTCCCTGTAAGTAGCTACATTAAATACTTAAATACTGTAAGGAGAAATACCCTGTTTTAAAACCTTCCAGAACAGTTGGAGCCGTCATGTTGATTGAGTATGGTCAACCAGATAAAATTTGCAGTGCATTTATCAAAACTAGTGCGAGGTAACAGGGGTTCATAAGTCTTTGCTACAGCTCATAACCAATGCAGGAACATAGCAGAATTTAAGTAATTTTTGTGGTGGCTTTCAAATTGCTGTCCCCAAAGATCTGTAAAGAGTCTGCAGCTGCTCTGGGATCAAGTTAAGCAGCTGTATGCACATCCACCTGCATTGTCAACAAAGGCAGGAGGCACAGCTGAAGCTCCAATAAATTGGTTTTGAACTTGACAACTGTGTACTTTCTTGGATGCCAAATGCCCTGTTTAATCAGGGACACAGCTCCTCCACCAAATAATGAGGACTAATGCAGAGTGTATCCTGACCTGAGAGGCATCACGTTTTCCCTGCAGTTACATCCCCAGCCCATTATTTAGCCTCCCACTGTCTCTGTTTACACTAACATAGGTCCCCTGCTTGAAACTGTGATATAAAATCTGGTAATATCTTGCTATGAAAGAGATACAGGAATATCATACCAACCTCCACCAGTACAGTTTGGTTTAAATAATATTTACAAAGCCTTTACAACATGTAAATCCCCTGGCTCTGATATTCTGAGAAGAACCAAGACCCAAGAGAACCACGAGTAGCTTCAGGATCCCTGGTATATTCAGACCCCACATACTTACACTCCTCCAAAGTCCACATAAAACCATCTCTGCAGCAGCTCATAAGTCACCAGAGTTACACCAAACTGAGGAGAAGATCGAAATACACGAGCTTGAAGGAAAAGGAGAGAGTTTTAAGTGACAAGTGCCTCAATTAGAAATCACTTTGGCAAACAAGGCTCTTTTACACACCTCCTGCTCCTTTCCAGAGAGCCTTTGGACCTTCTTCCCGCAGGATCTTGGCAAAGCAGTCCACAACGCCACTGTAGGTGGTCTGTCCTGCTCGGGCTGCCACCTGTAGCCTTGTTTTGATCACATCTGCAGGGGTGACCAGAGAGGCTGCAGGCATACCTGCACAACAAAAAGGCATCAGGTGAGTACCACTGGCTTGGCATGAGTGCTACACACCTCGTTTATCCAGATGTAAGCAGGTCTTTCCTCCTTACATCCAGAGAATCCAGCTACATTTGATTTAAGCAGAAACTGGGAAGTAGAACAAGTAACAAGCAGCAAAAGGTGGCTGTTGTGGACATGGCTGAACCCAGAGAACTTCTCCCAGAGGAACAACCATATCACATGGCTTCCTGCCAAGTTGGGAGGCGCAGATTGGAGTTTCCAGTGCTAATCACAAACTTGCATGGTTAATAAGTACAAAGCTTTTGGAGGGAAGGATGATATTTCCCTTTCCTTTTATTCCTCTCTGTGGTTCCTGGCATCCTGGTGTACTGTGCTAGAACAGGCTGTATGCACACACAAACACAGACACACAAACACCCTCATGCAGCAATGTCATCGAAAACCAGATAATGCCGTGCATGCTCAGCGTTGCTTGAGAGCTGAGGCTTACAAAAAGGGTCATTCTTCTCATTAGGAATGGCAGACTGCTCAGCTGCAAAGCCACAGCTGACATCCTCAGCAGAATATGTGGAGGAAGATTTAAATTTACCCTGGCAGATAATCAACTGAAACTGAAAAATACCAAATTACCAATGGGTGGTATTTCTAAAATCATTCCAAACTTGAGGCATGTTTAGAATTGGGGGGAAAAAAAGCCCAAAAAAAGGGCAAAGAAAAGCACCAAGACTGTACTCAGAAGACACTGTCTCTTATGGTTTTATTACTTTTCCATTCTGCATCTGTTCCAAACCAACTTGGTCAGATGTAGATGCATAAATCTCCTTTCCTTTTTTTTTTTCCATCTTAATAATTCTGTAACAACTTTTGTCCAAACCAGCATGGTCTAACCTCAAGCTCCAGAGCACCCTTCCTGCAGACTGCTCCAAGAGATCAAATCATGTGCTTATCACCAAAAGAAGATTTCCTCCACCTCTCCTTTTCCCTCCAAAATAACTCGCAAACATACACACCATGGGCTGCCTGGCAGGCAAGCATCAGAACTTGGTCAAGGCTTCTGAACTCCAGAAACCGTGAAATTCCTCTTTGCTTAGCCTTACCCACACCAGGGTATTGCTTGAGTCTTCAATTTAAAGCCAGACTTTTGTCCTTCAAAAACCAACCACTGTTTTGAAGAAAACTAAAGAACTGACTTAGAAACAATTCTGCTTACTACACATTCACTCCCATCTCCTTATCACTCACTCCATATTATTGAAAATATTTTGCACTTGAGATACTTAAAATCTTTTCTTAGGAACTATGCGTACAGGACAATAGCGTTTACAGACAAATCGAAGTTACAGATTGCTGCCAAGAGAAGCTTACAATCAGAATGTGACAAATAGCCCAGCAGGAGCTGACAAGAATAAAGAGAAGCTAGGGGAGGAGAAGTAAGTTCATGGAGGCAATAAGCAGATGGAGCAAATTAAGGCAAGATCCTGCAGATGATATCAGAATCATCCCAGAATATGCTACAGCAGAACAGGTTGAGCCATCTGGTGAACACTGAAAACCAGAAGCATTTCATGCTTGATGCCATGCGTGTTGCCTGTGACCCCAACCACAATGGAAGGAAGACAATGTAAGCAGTACAAGCAACCCCTGCTGGCAAAGGACACAGGTGCACATCTGAGCGTGGCTTGCTTGAACATCCCAGCACCATGGGCTGTGTGTGGGAAGGGGGAGTTCCCACGTGCAGCCAGAGCTCATGCACACATCTGAAGTCCAATGACCAGGTGAGATTCCTGGCCAGAGAAGAGACATAAGCCCAGAGACCAGAGCTAGCTTTACAGAGGTGGTGGGTGCTTTGTTCTGTCTTTCCCTTGACTTTCTTTTGGCAAAACAGTGGACACATGCACCCCCATCATGCTTTACATGTACCCAATAAAATAAATTTCTTGTTTTCGTAAACAATATGATGAGTGTTGTATCTCTAACACAATAATTTACTCATGAGAGTTAACCTAGGATGGGATTCACAGGAAGCACTGGATAAAATTCACATTATAGCTAGATTGGTGAGCCATATCAGCAACAATAAAGACTGCTTCTGTGCCTGAACTTCAAAGGGACGGTTATCTCAGTCTGCAATCACCTGACAATGGCTAGAAAGAGAAAAATAGGAAAATCTAAGAAATTACTTGGCTTAAAAATGCCAGCTTATGTTTCAAGTCCGTAAATATGATCTAAAGTTCAAAAATTGTTTTGTTCCATTAAAATGGGTGAGAAATAAGCTGGCTGTAAAAGCTCTTGTTGGAGAGTTTGGAGCCTGGCTTTGGAATGGGGTGGGGGAGGGCAGAGGCGAGGGGGCTTTGAGCAGCAGTCATTGCTAGTGCCAGCTCAATTCCTTTGGACTATGAGCTACTGAATAGAGATCAATACACTTCAACACGACAAACCAACTGATCTTTGCTGTTATCTAAGACCAGGTTCTGGCTATAAAAGCTCCTCAAGAGATGCAGCCCTGTGTGTAATTTTGACCAAGAAGTTTTCTCAGGGAGTAGAAAGCTTAAAATCAAATGAGAACACATTGCAAAAGCACCTTTCTGTACAGGATTCATGCCATTCTATAACTTTTCTCACCTGGCAGGTCACAGCAGTCTGCCAGGGGCCATGCTGGAGGAAGAACTTGGCTGCAGCTTGGAGAGGCCAAGCAGCCCCAAAAAAGCATGGTGGAAATACCTGATTTGAGGGCTGATTTGGGCCCTCCTGCTTGCTACATACTCCCCCAAGGTCTTGCTGCACAAATTTGCAAGCCTATTTGTTTCCTAGGGGGGGAAACCATGGACACTGCAAGAGCAGAACTCTCAAGCTGCCCTCTCCAGCAGGCAGCTACCAAGTCCCCTTGGGTGTAGAAGCCGAGTGCTGTGGAGGGAGCAGCCATGCAGCAGACACAAGGGCAAGCTGAGGCTTACAAAGCCTGTCTCTGTCTTCTCCCTTAGGCTCTGGCACACTCAAGCTGTCTGTGTGTGTCAAAGTCATCTGTGAGAAGTTAAGCGTGTTTGGGCTCTTCTGTCTGCTAGGCAGCAGACTAAAACAACCAAGTGCTCAGGATCACACTCTCATATCTGTCATATCTGGGTATGCCAGGAATTAGCAACCTGTGGCACTGCAGCAATGTTTCCAAGATCTTCTTGTTTAATAGAAAAAAAAAATGATAAAGGTAAAATATTCAGAAGCCAAGTAACTTCAGTGGGATACTGATGGTAGCAAATACTGTCATCATTTTGTCACCTGTTACATCATTGTATTTGCAGAGCTGTACTTCTAGTGTGGCTTCTGGACTATATTTACCAAAATTCAAGATTCATTTGATCATAAAGAATTTTATGAATGCCATGGTTTTGTTTATAAATAATGTCAAAAAACATTACATGCCAGTGAGATACAGCCAAACTCAGCACAGTAACTTCGCAAGGAATGATGATACATGATAAAAAAATCAGCAAAAACTTCCTTTTCCCTGTGTTGTTTCTGCATAAAGTTGCAAAAAACAAAATTGTTGCATATAGTCCTTTTGAGCATTTTTGATTATTGTTGTCACTGCCATAACTATTGTGCTGCCAGAGCAGTATAAAGCCATGAAAAAAGAAATCTGGGCACTTACCAGCTATTGATCCAGCCAAGAGCAGATTTCCAGGGCTAACCCTCCCATCTTCATTTGTAAATGAAGCTTTCAAATGAGCGTAACAGGGGAAGTAAATGGCAGAGAAGGGGATGTCACGCAAAAAACATGCCTTAGCACCCTGTTTGAAAAAGAGAGCAAGTTTTGAGAATGAGCAAATTTACCATGATGATGAACCATGAATATCAGAGAACAGAGCAACATTGTATTTTTTCATTTTGCTGCAAAGGGCTTATAGAAAAAGCCAATTTCGTCCTCAAAATTTTGAGAGATCCGTGTATTTTACCCTGCTGAGGATTGTCTGTGTGTTGTTTCTTGGTTCAGTAATTTCTGTCATTGTATGTATCTTGTCACTTGTTCTCCCTCACTCTGAGGTACTGTAGTTATGTGCTGGTAATGGAAGAAAATACCCTGTGTTTGACTAAACTCTGAAAACACCTTTGGAGAACTTTAAGTAAGTGACCCTGAAGCCATGAACCAGTAGTGGTAATTTAAGATGTGTTTGAGCCACAGGACAGGTCTGTCACCTCTCACTCCCACTTGAATACTCCAGTGCTCAGTCCATACATCTATACAGGCACTATAATTGATAATGCAACATATATTGAGGGAGTAGGGCCGTAACAGCAAGTCTTTTGCAGAAGAGTAACAGCCTGATTTACTTGTGAATTTTAAAGTATAAGTTATCTGGGATACAATTTGTTTCAGTAACTTTCATCTCTTACTGTTAAATTTGCCTTGCTATCCATTTGTGGAAGTAGCACAATCACCCAGTGAAGCTACCAGCAATACACCTGGTTTCAAGTCTAAGAAGGTGGCAAATAGGAAAGGAAATTTTTGGGGTAGTAGCAAGCAATCAAATGTTTTTCAAGCAAGGAGGGAAAAAGACCACTAGGGAAGATCAACCAAAATAAAATATCAAATAGTATCCACAATCCAGCAGCAAAATGGATTTGCAGTCTGCCTTTCCTCAGTATGGAGATCCAGAGGACACCAGAGCCTGCCAAGATTAAGACCAGGAGGAAAGCACAAACTAGAGCTGGCTTGGGAAAATGGGTAAAATCTTTCAAGCTTGAGAAAGAAATGGCTCACGGATGAGCCTAAGCTTCTTCTCTTTGAAGCAAGGGTGGAGACCTGGTGAAACTGCTTGAGGTTCATCCACAAACCCTCGGGGGGTGCCCTTGTTACTGTACTTCTCTTGTTCACAGGTCTAGCAGCACATGGCTCAGCGCCAGACATTTCACAGGGGACATGTTCATATCCACATAATTTAATTAAATCTAATGATATGCCTGGACACATCTGTAAGCTTAGCTTGTACTATAATACCAGTTAAAATATAGCACTTATTCAAGTTGGATGCTGGTTATCAAAAACAAAAGAGCTGCAAGGTGTCAAAAACCCGTAAAGTATGTCTTTCCACAAGGCAAGGCAGAGGAAGGCAGCAGGATGTGTGATGAGATAATCAGGTCCTGCAAGCTGCTTCTTAGGAGACTCTAAAAAATGCAGTTTGCAGTCAGAGAATGCCTCTGAGAAAATACAGATTTATCTAAAAAAGCCATTAGATCTTGTTGTCAGACTTTCTGTGCATCACAGACTCAGCTACTGAACACAGGGAGCACATAAGGCTCTGCTCCAGCCCCCAGTGCTTCCCACCACACTTTCTCAGCTTATTTCTCCATGTTTTCAGACTGAGTACTGACCACTTCCCCTGACACTCCCTTTGGAGGTTAATGACGCCTGCTGTTCAGACCCTCTGGCTTTTCATTCAGTTGGATTTGTCTGATTTATACTGCTGGTTCTTGTTATGCCTTTCTAGAGATACTAAGGAAAATGCATAAAGGAACTCAAAAAGCATTGGTGTTGGTGCTGCTCTGCCCATGTGCTCTACCTTGAGAACACAGAGAAGGTGAACCTTTTGTATTCAACAGAGACAAGGATTCTGGATTCTCATGTGCAACAGAAGCCTGTTTAACAATTTACCTTTAATCTTCACATATACAAGACTAGGGTTTTATCAACTTCTGCATGAAAAACCCCAACATTTTAAGGATCAAACATCTGCACTGTATTTACTTCATAGAAAAATTGTGAAACTCACAACTGAAACATTCACAGACTGACACGGTTTCTTCAAAGATTTATTTTTAGAGCATGCTTTTCCTCAGAGCAAATCTCCTCACTGCCTTTGCCCTCAGGGCACATTACTTTTATTTTCTTTGCAATGTTGTCATTAAACACTGCACACATTTTTTTCCTCTGCTTTTTTTGCATACCCTGAAATATCCTGATATAGTTAAAATAACTTACAGAAATCAATAAAGTCCAAATGCAAGCAACTCTTAGTTCAACCTGAGCTGCTAATATTCTTCCCCCTTCGTTAAAAGGCTCTTTTTCATGGGGCAGAAGTGGCATATTGTTAATATCACTAATAATACACATTCAGGTATGCAGAGAGAGAGGGATGTCCATCAACTTAGTTGGCTCAGTGTAAACAAAACCTGGATCAAAACTTGGATCCACTTTAATAATAACCAAGCTTGGCTCTGGTCCAGCATTGCAAAAGTCTAAAGTTTCCCCCCATCACCCCGTTTAAAGTCTGGGAAAGCATGTTTAAAAGCAGGCCCCATTTAACTTCAAGTTAATCATCCGCAACCAGCCTAGGCCAATTAGGAAGGCTTAGGGAGATTGGCCACAGTATCTTGAAAAGCAAAAGAAACATTTATTTTACCTCTCGCACCTTTTTGATGTGGACAACGTGCTGAAAGCCAAGGGGAGTTTTAATCAATCCCCAGAAAGCAGTAAGGAACATCCGCCCGAGTTTATTCTGGCAGCCAAGGTGCAGACCTGCCAGGCATGAAATTGTTGGGAGATCCTACACACCAGGACATGTGCCTTCCTCGCACAACAGCCAGTTGGCTCCCATCTTCAATCTCTTTAATAACCTTAAAGCTCTTAATCTTGGATAGTATCTCACTGAATAAACCAACGGAGGAAAAAAAACCCTGATTGTCAAAGATTCGGATAAATAAGCCCAAGTCAGTGCTGGGGCAGGTTCTTTAGCATGCTAATTCCTGCTTATACCAGCTCTACCTGCAAATAAGGCTCTAAACAAACTATTTCTACTACAAGGGGAGGGTAATTATACTGACAAAGGCACCTCTGTGTCGGGTTGGGCAGAAGGAGCCGGCAGGTCTGGGAGACGCAGGCTTAGCCCAGTCTCCTGCAGTGAATGCACATTGTCTGGTGCAGGGGGAAAAATGCCAGACTGGGGGGACCTCGAAGCATTCAAGACAACAGTGGTGCACCTTGTCTGCGAGAGTTATTTAATGCTTCTGGCACCTGTACTTACAGCCACCCCCTCTTTTTCTCTTTTACAGGTTTAGAATTTATTTGGCATGTATAATTGTTATTTTGATCCTATAGCTACAAACAATAGGCAGCATGTCATTTCTTGATCATTTTGCATTCTTCTTGGGTTTTACTACACACTTAACCCTTTGGAATCAGAGGCCTAACAGCACCTAACAGGTTCTGTAACAGTCAGTCACATATTACTGGTATTTGCTTTCAAGGGCTGCATTTTTTTTTTCCACTGTAAAATGACATTGCCTTAAAAGCTACTACAGATTTTTATTCACACATATTTATACCAACCAAAATTTGAAACTGATTTAGAACATCAAGTTAGAGGAATAAGATGTCGATTTCAAATGCTCTACCTGCAATTTCAATTCAGTGTGCAGGAAAGAAGTATAGTTGTTTTAGTTGGAAGGGGTTTTTTTTGTTAATTTCAAAGGAAATTTCTGAAAAGCAGGTTCTCACATATGAGAACAGTCACAAACAGGCATGGTGAATGCAAAATATAACTCAAAACTTTCACTACAGTGTTTCATATGTTTATCATCCTGCTGTAAACCCTCAGCTGCATGACATAAAATAGCTCACTGTTATCAAAGGAACTAGGTGAGAGCTTGGTACACATCCTGTCACCTGAGATTACACTTTCCAGGTCAACACACCAGAAGCTTATTTATGAAGCATTTGGGGGGAAGGGAGAGGAGGGATAAAAAGAGACTTTTGGAAGCTTTTCTGACTAGTTTTGGAAATGAAATGTCTGTTGGCAGTATCAGCCAAAGCACAAATCTGAACTAAATACCTTGTAGTAATTATAAAAATAAACATTACCACAACCAACATAGCCTTTCCTTGAAGAATCATTTACCACTCTATTATTTACTGTCTTTCTGGGATACAGAATAATTTTGTTGTGCAAAATTATGGAGTTGTACTGCCTGTTATGCTGTAAAGCACCACTCAGAATGATTACATATAACAGAAGTAATATTTTATTAAACATTTTATGGCAGATATTATATGGATATGAGTTTGTGTGATGTACAAAATAAGCAGGTATACTTACAGTGTTTATTTACATAAATACTTTGAAGATGTCTTTGAAAACCAATAGAATATAAATTCAACTGACTTTAACGGGACTTTATTCATATTAAGGCATAAGACAGGCAGAAGACAGAAAACATATTATCTAATCTTGGCTGATCACTTCAATATTCAGCAGCATCTAGGAATTAAATAAAATCTAATATGTGCCTCCCCAAAACAGCAGCTGGATTTTAAGAAGTACAATGTTTTAAAATACTTATTTATACAAGCAGTTCAGAATTTTACACAAAGACAGAAAAAAACACTTGCTTTCTAGCTTTAAAGAACTACAGAGGTTGAACCCAGCAGTCAGCTTAACGAGCTGTATGTACGAAATGTTTTTATTGCGGGAATTAACATGCATTTTATTTCTGAGCTGCATATCATTACAGAATGGTTAATATCTGACCACCTGGTGAAGGAGCAGGGAGTCTAAGAGGAAGTGCTGACTGAAAATTGTTGCACTTTTTATAATTCCAGACCCACTGCTCTTTAGTTCTTTGGTGAGGAAGAGAAGGGGATATCAGTTATCTGACCTGGACCTCTACGTGCTGTGATAGAGATTTTCTCCCAAATAAAAACCTTTAGAGCTACAAAGGTCTACCAAGGACAGTCTCCTCAAAGAACTAGGAGGGTTTTTTTCTCTGTGTAGAAGGAACAACCAAGTCAGAAGACCAGCATGGATGAACTCATGATTGGGTACAAATGCAGAAAATAAAAGAGAAGCAGAGGTGGGAATGGGTTACCCAGGATATACAGAACCACTGCTTGGGTGTGCTGCAATTGAGACAGAAAAGCCCAGGATCAGCTAGAGATCAATCCAGTAAGGGATGTGAAGGGATGTGTAAGAAGGGCTTCTGTGAACACATCAGCAGCAAAAGGACAACTAAATAAATTGTGAGGCTGTTGCACAATGGGGGCAGGAAACCTAGTGACAAAGTACATGGAAAAAGCAGAGAAATTACTTTTGTCTTGCTTTTTACTAGAAAAATCTGTCCCCAGGCCTTTCAGCTCCACAAGCTTACCAGGAAAATCTGCATTACCTGCAGACAGGGCACTTGGAGCCATCTGCACATACACAAGAACAGACACCTCCAGTGGTGCTGAGACAGGTGGCTGATGACGTTTTAAGGTTGTTATTACCTTCAAAAGGTCAAGTCAGACAAGGGCGTTCTGGTAGCTAGATCAGACAAACATCACAACCATCTTGAGGAGTAAGCAGGAAGATCTGCAAAACTAAGATGTCTGTGCACACCTCTGGTCCTGGGAGGCTTACGGAGCAAATGTTCCTGGAAGCCATTTCCAAGCATATGAAGGACAAAAGAGAGATTGGGAACAACCAATATAGACTTACCAAATCACAGCTAACCAAGCAGTTTGCCAGACCTGTGGATAAGGACAGCAATACGTGTTGTACACCTTGACTAAAAGCCTGGCTTTTGAGAGTGTCTGTCATCATATCCCATAGCTAAACCACTGGAACATGAGCTGCATTCCCAGCAGATGATGCTGAACTGGGGAAATAGTGTGCTATAGTGAGGGGCCGCTGTTCTGAGACCCCTTCATAGATGGAGATACAGGCTGACAAGAATATAATGAAGTTCGAATCAACAAATGCGAGGTCCTGCAGCTGGACTGGAACTGACCTATGCAGCAGCACAGGCTGAAAGCATCTTTGGAGAAGTCTGGAGGATACTGTGCCCAAGCTGGGTATGGGTCAGCAATGCCCCTTTGCAGTGAAGTCAGACAGCCACACCACGGGCTACAGTAGCAAGAGTGCAAGGGAAGTGATTATTGCCCTCCATTCAGCACTGCTGAGACCACATGGCAGCCCTGTGTCCAATTCTGGTCTCTCCCATACAGGAAAGATGTTTTCACGCTGGAGTGAGTCCAGTGAGGGGCCATCAAGCCAGTTGTGCAGTCCATGGCATATAAAGAGAGAAACTGTGTGCTCAACTCTGAGAAGAGCAGGCTAGGGAGAGACCTTAACGCTCACTTAAAGGAGAGTGCAGGGAAAGAAAACTACTCTTGGAAGTGCACAGTGGACAGAGGCAATGGACAGAAGCTTGAACATGGCCAATTCAATCAGGCATAAGAAAATGGGTGTGGGATTTTTTGTTTTCTTTGTTTGCTTTAAACCATGAAGGTGGTCAAATACCTGGTCAGGTTGCCCAGGTGACCTCCTGGACCAGCTCTGAACAAAAATTATTCTAACATCAATTCTGCAAGTAGAGAGAGCACAGAGCAGAGATCTCAGCACAGTACTACTGTGAATTGTTTCTGCTGGTAGCACAGCAAAGTGCCACATTAACATGCCAATGAATGACCCAAAAGAATATTACTCTCACTTATACAGAGGGTGACCAAAACTATGCAAACCAGCTTCTCAGTGAGCCCCAAAGGACATTCATTTGGACTAGAATGCTGGGATAATTAATGATCATAATCAATACAAGATTCACTCAGCTGGATGCAAAAAGGGTTTACATAGCATTTCCTTTGTTAATTTGTTGACACGAGACATAAGATTTATCTGTCTGTGCCTTGGTTTTCTCTGTTAATGCAAGACAGGAACACTGAAATTACCAATATAAGAGGTGTGTGGGCATTTTATATTAAAATCCACAGGAAGTGCTTCATAGGTAGAAAATAATAAAAAAAATAATTCAAATAACAAGCAGTATATCTTGTTAAGACATGCAGGAATTTGCCTCATGAAGCTAAGACCAATTCTTCACATCTTCTGGCTGCACTTATAATGAATACATTCTTCTTTGCTGACTACCATATGGGACTCTTACAGATTTTCACCTGCATTTCAGCATAACTCATGGGAACTAAGCAGAGTATGCCAGATGGATCTGTAGTGGTAAGAACAGCTTTCAGGGATGACTTTTCTCTGAACTAGGAAAGGAGAATTTTCACTGCAATCCTTTCAATGTGGTAAATAAAACTTAAAACCAAAAAAGGCATTCATTTATTTAAAATTAAAATTCCTGAAATTAAAAGTCTAAAACTTTGCTTTCAACATTTGCAGAAGAAAGTCAATCAGTTAGTTTAAGTCATGGCTAAGACTGACAGGTGTTTAAACAGCTGGAATACTTACATAAAGACCCATTAAGCCTACAAAGAAACTCCAAGATTCCCAAATCAAACTATTTTCTAGAACAACTATCTATTCTTATTCTTCCTCAGCAGTATCTATGGAGTCATACCTAGATCTACTAAAGTAAGTACATTAAGGGCTTGAGATACAAGTTTTGTTTCTTGAGACACAAAAGGCAAAGCTAAAGCAAAGACTTCAGACACAAGTGAAAGAACTGTTAGAGTGAACAACATGAGAAGAACTGAGATAGTCATAACTTCCTTATTCCTGTTTTATAGTTTACAGCTAATTTGACTTGATAAGAGTATGAACATTCCAAACATACCAAGATATTTCAGTTCTCATTAGCAGAAGATTCATTATTATTTAATGTCCACTTGGTCATTATACTTACTAAATTAATTTAGAAGCACCACCAGAGAAGGCAGGATCTACCAAATTTAGGCTCATCTGAAATTAATTTAAGACCACTGATATCTCTGGGTAGCATTTACTGGGGCTGATGACTGATGCAATGAGTTATTAATGCCTGCCTGGCCTCACAAACACTGCCAGCTCCAGCACAAGCTTTCAGGAGAGGGCTGCTTTTGCCTCTCACACTGCAGTTCCACAAGCACCTCAAGGCAGTTTGAAACTATTCTGAGACAGACTGGCTCCCCATGCCACAGCCATTCCTCCCTTCCACTGGGTACAACTATCCTGAGAAGCTACAGAGTGAGCTGGTCTGGGTTCAAAACAAACTAAGCCCTAAGGAGGTGGAGGCTTTAATGACTTTCTTATTCCAGATCATTATGTGGGTGCACCAGCTCTCTCACTGGCACACAGGAAAAGGGCAGACAGGATTGCCATTTTCTTTTGGCTGCAGTGCCAAATGTTTGGTAGAGAACAGCACAAACCTGCCCAATTACAAACCTAGCTGTGACTAAGGATGCCCTTGGACACAAGTCTTGTGAAGCGGTCTGTGCTCAGTGGGTGCCTGTGACTGCCAGGCTAAATTCTCCAGTTTTGTCAAATCACTCAAGCTTTTGTAGGCAATGAATCCTACATACAAAAAAACTATTAACACAAGAAGTGGGATGGAGGAGTTGAGAGAGACAGAAACAGAGACAACAGCCGAGTAAAACCAAACCCAAACCCTTCTGTGGCTTTTTTTTTTGTGCAGGTAAATGGACTCAAAAAATGAAGTAATGAACCTGTGTGTCTTGTGATTAAATAATTGTCTGTTCCAATGCAACACAGTGCTGTAACTAGATCCTGTTCATGTGCAGTCCTGACTAATATCCACCAGCACTTACTCTAGTGGATAGAAATAATTAATAATACAACCCAAGACATTAATGCCATCAAAAACAGAAAAATGTAGCAAATTCTGCTCAACCACCAAGAGCAGACATTCAGGGAGAAAAAAAATTAAAAATTGCTACTTTAGTAAACTAGCTCATCACTGTTTCCCATTTTGTGTTTTCTTTTTGCTAGTCCAAGTAAAAGTCAGTAGCTGACCTCCATTCCTGCACACCCACAGGGAAGCAGACTCTTTACAAAATCCCTGTTTTCAGTTGTAAATGTTAATCTGATCAACACCTTAATGCCATTTACTAGGAGTTTGCACAATAGCCTCACCTTCAGTAAAACACCTAAAAAATTAGCAAGTCAATTTAAAGGGAAAAACAACTCCCAATTAAATCCTATTCAGACCTGCAACTTCTCTCCAGGCCAAAACATACAGACACGTTCTTGGGCAGGCTTCCTCTTTGTAATGTTAACAGAACAATTAAAAAAGACTGGATGCTTTAAAAAGCAGATGGAATTTAAATACTGTGGAGAAGGGGGATAGGGCTCATTTGGTGTCTTTTGAAGTATCTTCAATTTATGGCTGCACTGCTGTAAATAAGAAGCAGAGGAATACTGCCTGCTTCACTGGAAATCCTGGGGCAAATTGGAAGTAAAAGCTTGCTCCTGAGCTGTAGGCTGCAGAGTCTGAAGAAACACCCCACAGGACTCCACAGTATATGGTACTCATTACAGCTTTTGTTTCAATATTTGACTGTACTGGCCATCTCAAAGTACTTCAAGACCTTTCATATTCCCCCATATCTAGTGTCCCACATCTAAAAGTACAAGATATCATAAAAGTATGTTAATCCTTCAAATTATTTGTAGCATATATCCTCTTAGATTCAACATTCAGAAGATGTTTTTATTCCTGGTGCCTTCATTCAACCTAATTTTACTTCTATGTATTTAAGCACCTATGTGAAGACAGTATTATAGCAAGCAGAACTGTAGCATACACTCACAAAGGCAGCTTTTCGTGGTATTAATTAGGGAAATATTCTTCCAAAGAAGCTAAGGGAAGCTTGCTTTAGGAGTTTATTTTTATGTTGGGCTCCCACTGTCTGTATTTCTTCACTATTATTGTGCTGCAATTAATTCCCATCACCAAATGAACGATGACATCTGGGAAAGTTGCTGAATCAAACACAGAAGACCAAAAGCAAAGTTCCAAAAGTGTAAGCTCTATATCATGTAGCAGATGAAAATAAGCTTATTTTTACAGCATGCAGAATATCAGGAATCACAAACAAATACTCAATGAACCTTAAACCTGCTGAAGTGAGAAATCTCTGTAAGATTTTCAAAAACTCCATGCTGAAAAAGATGAGACAATTTCTTACCTTAATCAAAAATGAAAAATGAGATACAATATCACATAATAATTTTTCTTTTAAAAAGTAAAATTGTGTCCACCTATGAAAGCTTGTGAGAACAATGCCATTATGATGATTTGAAACATTTATAGTAGGCTTATTTTGAACATTTTTTAAAAACATACCTTGTAGAGACCAAAGAAACCTAAGTCCCTTAATACACTGAGGGCACTAACTCGTGGACCAGTAGTAATTTCTCCAGCCACCTGCAATCGAATCTTGACAATTTCCAGTGGATTGGTAAAGATTACTTGAGAACCTCCAGCCTGAAATTAAAAGCAGAAATCAATATATTAACCTGCTACATTATTTGCAGTGTGCATCCTGTTACATCCAAGATAAGGCATTTTCAGTCCTGATGCAGTCGGTTAAGCTCTTAGCAGGTAAGAGTTTTAGTATTAGTGCACCTCCCAAGGTAAAACCTACTCCCCCACGAGATGAGTGTCAGGAAAACAAGAGAGGAAGCAGGCTGGCCACTGCAGGACACTGCAGTACATCAGACAGACACTAGCTCAATTCTTTTTGCAAGAACACATTCACCAATACAAAGTTATGCAATACTGACAAACCAAGAACACTCTAACATAAGTCATGAAATAAAAGGAAAAATTAGCAACTAGTAAAGCAGCTGTGATATGCAGTATATAGAAAGTGAAAACATGCTGTTGAAGAGCAGAAATCTGGCAGAAACTTTTTTCAATTTTGACATGAGTTCATATAACAAAGAACACATGGATTCCAAGAAACAGAATTGCAAGTCTATTGTGGTTTTTTAAAAAACCCTCTGAACTACCAGTTTCAGTGCCATTAAATGCTGTTTAATTCAAGAGTCTGAGCTTTACATAATTATTTATGTACCAGGTATTAAAGAAAATAAGGGCTACAGACTGAAGGATTCTATTAATCAAGACCCCTAAATGTTTCCAGTGTGTCAGTCTCCATTTGTTGGGAAGACACCACTCTATCAATTCTGAAAGTCTGATTGAAAACACAACAGTGGTGAGTATTTTGGATACCCTCTGGTTCTCGTAAAGTTCATCTCATTCATCATATGTAACTTAGGGCACAACCTTTCTGCTACTCTGAGCTAAAAAATCTGCAACCAGAAAAAAAGGTAATGTGAAGGTTACCTAAGTGTATTAAAAAAAAATATTCACTTAAACTCCTTCTGGCTGAAATTCAACAGAATGTCATTCTAACTTCTGTGAGGTACGTAATTCTGTGGCCTGACAGCTGTGCTCTTCTCAAGGGTCTGATGTCACACGAACTACTCAAAGGGCAACCCTTGCCCTCCCTACAACAAAAAAACTATTTTGTTTTAGAAGGTAATGACTAAAATGAAAAAAATGACTAAAATGAAAAATTTTAAAGTACCATGTAGTGATATCTAGTATATAAACACCATGTGCACATATTTTTGAAGTTATCCCAGTGTTAAAAGAATTAATTGTAGCTCAGATTAACTATCATTCAAAATAAAAAATACGCGCAGTAATATGGTTCAAATAATGTGCTGAAGAAATGGCAAATCACAGGAACAACTATTCTTGTCTACCACTGAGAGTGAGCATACACAATGTGGTTACAAATTAAAGTCTTTACATAACCCCCAAAATATCCCAAGTGTTTCCTATTTTGACCAGGAAAAGCATACTCTTGTGTAGCTCAACTGGTTTTGACTTTCAAATTGGCATAATTTAATTTAACTGCTTTTACCAAACCAGAATCCTGGTAGATATAAAACTGCTATTCTTGTTGCCATCAAAAATTAGACTGATAAATTATTTGGTACATATGCTGATTTAAGTTTTGCACTTAAACTGAAATATGTTAAATAAGTAAGCATTCAAAACAAAAAGTTCTTTTATTTACATGCCTACTCATCTTGAAAAATCTCAAATTTAAAAAAATCTTGGAGAGGTTCTTCGATGAATTACATATTCCTATATAATAAAAATTTTGGTGTAGGTATTACAATTACTAGGCATTCCCACATGCCCACATACACATTTTCTTCTTAAAAATGATAAAATCTGAATTGCTGGTGATAATGTTCATTTGCAAGTTCATTACACCACAGCCATTCTCTAAAACACATTACTTAAAAACTCATGTCAATTGATCTATTAGCACAATTAAACTACTTTCCCTCAGTATGATATTCCTGTAGTTCATTGTACCATGACTCCATGAGAAATGTTCCTTTAATTTTCACTCCAGGAAAACCATATTAAATTTTAAAAGATTACAACAAAATTAAGTATTAGTATTATTATTACTATTAATGCACCAAAACATGGGACAATTTAAAAATCTATAAAAATGTTTATAAGTAAATGCCATATTTAAAGACGGGAAGTAGAAACATATCTCTGATTTTAAAGGAGAATAAAGGCAAATAATTTCTATATAATATAATTTCAATACAAACAGATGGGAAGTACTTCAGGTGCTAGCACATACAAATGCTTATGTTTGCTTGTCCAGCCTGGCTGTGTTGACACTTTCAGCATTAAACATTTGCTGCTCTGGCTAAATAACATAGGACTTCTCTGCTTCAGCTTGCTATTTAAAAACACAGGTTATATACCCACTGTATACCATCAAGCTCACTACATTCAAATTTTTAAAAACAGAAACCTGCATGCACCAGACAGTACTAAAAGGACCACCAATTTTGCTGCCCACACAGCAGGTTTGAAGAGAGACACTGGTCATTTCCAGTGAAGTGTTTCCAAACTGTCCAGATACCAGCCCAGAACTCCCTGAACAACCCTTGTCCTGCTCTGAATCTGATCCGAGATATACTCCAAAAATCAAGCGGTGAATAACGGAGAGCAATGAGCCACACAGTACCTGACAGAGGTCTCAGCAGGAGGGTTTCTACCACCTGCCTGCCTTGTGATGCAGGCAAAGGCTGGTTTGTCAGCCTGTGCACAGGCAGTTCCAGTGGTAACAAGCACAGTCGCCTGGTGGAGAGCTTTGATCATTCTGTTATTTGAGCATCTGTGCTGGTAACTGCAGCTCCTTGCTCTCAAAATGAGGGGGAAGCAAACCGGAGATGGCTACTGAACTCTCTAATGAAATGATTTCTTGCTTATCTAGTACTGGTAACTCCTATTGTGTTATTCATCATCACAGTAATTCAAGCGTCTCATAAATATTAATTTATTTCCTCCCAGTGCTTCTGTGAGGAAAATACAATGAATCTGGTCTTACAAGAAGGGGTTTTGAGGCAGACAGGTTTAATTATATGGCCAATGTGTGCACTCCCCCCTGCTAAAACATTCACAACTTGTAAGAGTCTCCAGATACCCTGATCTCCAAATCAGTAGCTTGAATCACAATAGCATGGCTTCTGTCTTCTTTCTAAATTTTTGCATAGTGAATGCAATGAAAGAAATCTCATCAATCTGTTTTTTGGGGGTTTTTTTACAGTCTTTTCAAGGTACTGGTATAAACTGGAATGGAAAAAAAGCCAGACAAAACATCCTCAGCCCATCTTATCACCCTGTTCATTCATTTTGTTTGGCCAAAAGTTGCAGAATACTGCCTTCTGGTTTGCTAGCTTTCACAGTTTAAAATGTATTTAATTATAAAATTTTGAAATAAGCTCCCTAAAGGGAAGAATTTGAAAATATGTAACTTTTTTTGTCCAGAATAAACACCATTTAAGCTCAGGTTGCTCAAGCTGACTGATTTCTCCACTAAATGTCAAAAAAATCAAATTCATCAACTGTTTAATACAGACAGTTCCCAGTAACACCAATTTTTCTGTACTGAAGTTACAAACTTGAATACCCTCAACTCTGAATTTCTTATCATATCTTCCAATCATTTTTTAAACAAATGATCTGACTGTAGAAGTAAATCTATTACTTTTCAGTTATTATCATGTGATTAAAGTAAAAACTACAATTTTGAGTTATTTATAGGTGTAGATACCCAGAGGTACTGCATAGATAATTATCTCTAAGGGCCCACAAAGGGCTGATATTATTCTAAAAGAATTTAGCGTTTGACCTAATCACAAGCACTTATGGTCTTGTTTGATTTAGAGCAAGAAAATAAAAGGGAAATATCACTCTCACCCAAGAACAATTCATACATGCATAACTAGAAATCTGCATGCCTTTTAATGTACTTTAACAACGTCAGCTAGCTATGCAATCATACACATGTGAATTTTTAAAAATAAGCTGTTTTTTCCCATTTTTGCAGTTCTTCAACTCGCAATTGGTATGATATCACACAACACCTCTCGATGGCAGTAGAGTCTTGTACAGTATTACAGCACTGTCTATCAAGTCTCCTGCTACTTTCCTACTTTACTGAACAGAAGAAAGAAGTAGAAATAGTTGAGGATTGGTTGATTTTTTTTGTACATGGAGAAATAAAGCCCACTCTGCAATTAAAAAATATTAGTTTAGTATCAATCACTTAACAGTACTTCTGTTTAAGAAGCCAAAACGTTTTCTATTTCTTCATGTGTTCAAATCACTCTGCAATAAACTTACTTGAAAATAAGCAGATTTTCACCTCCCTCATTACACTGAGAGAAGAAAATCCTGCTCATTTTAATATAACTGCTTTTTGTGCCCTTATGAGATTAACCAAGATATGAACACACCAGACACACTCTCCTTGGGCTTTCACATCTCCGTTTGAAAGCTTTGGTTGATGTTCTGAGAGAATACAGCTTGCAATTAAAGAAGGAAATTCTGTTTTCTATTCCAGAAGAAAGTACTAGATTCTTTTCCTTTAGTGTTCCTGACCATCAAATGCTCTTGTTCCTTTAATTAACCTTACTACCCTTTCCTGCTCTCAGTAACAGCTTTTAGGGTCAGCCTAGATCTTTATTCTGCATTCCATCCAATTTATCACATTTTATGGTTTCATGGATGAAGAAAGGATTACTACTGCTATTAGAGTGTTAATGTTTTTCAACAATATCACCCAGGGATAGCAATTATAGCAATTAATGGCAATCATAAAAATACATAAGTAACATATTTTACGATTATCAAAAATCAACCTCTGCAAAAGAAATTGTCTACAATGTCTTGGGTACTTGTTTAATCTACAAAAGATTTAGTAAACTGTTTATCACATTCAGTCCTACTGCATATCATAGTCTGTCCCAAGTTCTAACTCCTTGTCAGTTGCCAGATGCAGCTTCTTTTCCTGTGCATCTCCTAGCATCCATTAATCCTAATTAAAGTCAAGGTTCCTAAAGTACAGACACAAAATAAAGATTGCTCTTTGTCATTAAAAAAAATTAAATAAAAAATGTACCAAGGATTTCAAGAATGGAAGAATTACCATCTTCATTGTATAATAAAGGGCAACTAAGGCACGGAACTGTTCAATGATTTACCACAAAATCATATACCAGCTCTTCAACAGAAGAAGGCTTAGAAGCCAGATTTAGAGAGTGCCACTGCAGTGCTTCAAACTACCTCTAAAAGTCTTGGTGTTTGTATGGCAATAGGTTCCAAGAGTATTAGATAAATTATGTCAAACTGCTGCAGAGGGGATTTCACTATGGACTCCCCTGTTACCAGAAAAACTCTCAAGTAACAGACAGCAGTCCAAAGTGTCTGTTTTACTTACAGATCTGAAAATGACTGTTTTCTGTTACAGATCTTAATTTCACAGTACTGTAGGTCAAAAGCAAAGCATATTGGGTTCTCAGAAGCTTGCTTCTCTGTTACCTCTTCTTTCCATAAAGCCAAGCCTCAAAAATCTAGACAAGCCATCTCATGCTATTTTGTGTTCTCTCATCTGTGGTCCTATCTACACAGCATTCTGATAATGCTCTTTAGCAATGGGAGTTCATATAGTAAATACCTTTTCTTCAGATCACAAGATTTCCTGAGCCCTCAATCATCTGCTTTTCACTACCCTGATCAGCCTATCACAGAAACAGCTTTCATGCTGCTCAGGCAGAATTCTGTTTTTCTCTAGCTAATCTTTCTTGTCTTCTGAGGACAGCCTTCCCTTGGTCTGGCTAAGATTTTACTTTGTGCAGCTCAAACAGCAAACGCTGCTAGAATCACAGGCTTGTTAATGTACATAAAACGTACATAAAATGTATAGCAAGCTCTGTCAAATCCTCACATAAAAGTGCTCATAAATAGAATTGCAATTAGTCTGAACAGAAGTACATTCCTGTTACTGCATTGGATTTCCAAGACTCAGATACAAGTTGTGAGGACTGTCCTACAACAGAATATTAATGACCTGCCTGAACAGAAACAAACAGGAGTACGGTTTGTTTGTAAGTACTGACCAAGTCTGCAGTGGGAAAAAAACTTAAATTGTGGATTTGATATTTTCCACGTTACAGGTAATTCACTTCTCTGAAGCCTAGCCAAAAAATCAAAGTGGAGCCTACTTGATTGGCATTATAAAAGCAATTAACTTACAGACCTGTCAAATCTGTTAACGTTTGGCTCTGTCTGCTTTACTTGTCTATTTTGACTAGTTGTAGAATCATTTAATGATTTACAGACCTTTCAAGTCCTAAGGCATGGTAGCTGTATTAAAACTGTGACCCATTATTTCTTGGTCACATAATAAATTACTGTGACATCATAAATATCTTCCTTTTTCTCACAGAAAGCTAGATTTTAATTCCTGATTTGAGTCTGAGCCTCTGTTTTTGGATTTGGGGTTTTTTTTAACCTTCACTAGTAAACACTGTAACATTTTACTGCCAGTAAAAGAAGAAGTAATAGGAGAAATGGATATGTAATAAAATATAATTGTCAAAACAAATACATGTTTTAAAGTGCAGTGTGTATTCATATAAAGCTTTGCAGTTATTATTTCTAATATAACAGCAGAAAAATGTAAGATTCAAAATGAATGAATATTAAGTAAATTTGTTTGGAAAGAAATGGACTTTTTAAGCATTCAGAATTCTTTGGTTCTGGAATCAGAAAACTATCAGGCATCCCTCCTTGTTTTACAGTTTGAAAAATTTTCTCTCTCTCTCTTTTTTTTCAGGAGGGAAGGAAATGAAAAGAAAGAGGAAAGGGAAAGCAAAATGGGAAAATATCTCTAATTCATTATGGAAAAATTTATGGGAAAAAAAATAGAGTTAAAATTAAATTAACTAATCCAAAAGGAAAATTCAAAACAACGTGAAATCATGTTCTGCAAAATTCATTACTGATTTGGGGAATGACCCGTTTAAGTAGGTATGACTGGGTGAAAATTTCAGCAAACTGTTATTTTAAAAATATCCAAACCTGCAAGGAAATACGGGGTGAGGTCAAAGAGAAGCAGGAACTTTACACCAGTAACTTTCCCACCCTTTGGTACAGCCTCTTGGAAGGGCTATCACGTTACTGTATGTTGCCTTCCCAAACTTCATCATAAGGCTTAAATCTAAATTTGGATGAAAATTCATCAGAGACAATTAAAACAGAGCAGTGTTGAAATACAATGAGTTTGCAAATGTGAAGTAAAATTTAAGTCCACATCTAGCTGGGTTTTTTTAACCAAAAATTTACCATTAGTTTAAATTATTTTCAGCACGCTGAAAATAACTAAAATTACAGCGGTTCAGAGAACAAAACTACACTTTAAAAATACCTAATTAATTATACTATATTCAGTTACATTATATTCATTACGTTAGACAGAATTTAAATCTAATTAATTGATTGAACAATTTTATGCACAAAGAAAATAGCTTTACATTTAATCACGGGAAAAAAGAAAGTATTAGGAGTTTCTGAACTCTTTCTTAAAGCAGATGTTAAAGTTGGGCATACACAAGCAGGTAGAACTCCCCTTGAAAGTAATGGATCCCCAACCACAGGGAGAAGACCTCTGAGAATAAATCTGCTAAGTGTTCAAGAGACATATGCCATATGCTATTAAAGGTCACAAGAGCAACTGTCAAGATGACCATCTTTATTTAACTATCTCAATAAACTAGACCAAAACTTTTCTGTGTGACAGCAGTTGTTTGCTTTTTTTCCCCCAAATATACATGCAGGTATTTTTTTCCCCCTGGCACACATAATGCACAGTTTAATTTTACCCTAGCTCGGCTTCCCTTGCCAAATGTAGTAGAATGTTATCTTATTTAGGTTTCAGAATAATGAAAGCAAGAATGATGCCTTCAGTCTCCTTTAGTCCGCAACTTCCAAATGTCTGAATTTTGCAAGTAAGAGATCTAAATGTGGGAATTGCACACACAACTCTGTCTCCACTGCAATGCCACAGAAAAAAAAACGTAGCTCAGATGTGGACTTCTCTTTATTACTCTCTGAAACACAAAATAAATGTTTTAAGTAGTTTAATAAAACTGTTTGCACTGGATCTGTTATTTGGCACAATTCACCTGGAATTTCACATCACATTCCTTCATAAAAATTAATTCTGGGCAGGATTTCGCACTCCATCTTAACTGCATCTAATTTTTATGTTCCATAGCAGAGTTGAGGCTGCCCAAGTAGGTCCAATACATTTTAATTTTATTATGATTCCTATAAAGTCTCTTGAAAAATGCCTAAAATTGCCTTGACAATTTAAACAAAAGCAGATCTGTATGGGATCTGTAATTGTACTATGCTACATGATTTAAGCTGGCTAATAGTGAGCACACACTGAGCAGCTGGGAAGAAAAAGACTGTGTGCTCAGAAGGAGAAGGGAGAGCAGAACGAAAGGTTAATAAAGCAAAACGTAGTTCTCTTTTCTTGCTGAAAATTAAGCCTCCTACTTACCAATATCATGGTATTAATATATGCAGACAAGACAACATACATTATACAGCTATTTCTTTTTAGTCATGCTATAATCCTTCTTCTGTTTTTCTTAGTATTCTTTTCTGTTTTATATCACTCTTTATTTTGCATACTTGCATCTCCTTCTCAGTTACACAAACGTACATTTTTTATTAAATGTGGAATTGCTTTATTTAAGGTACTAAGCCAAATGACTGTCTCACTGAAAACGTCAGAATTAAAGGTAATGTATCAAAACCCCAAATATAGTATTTATGAAACTTCAACAAAAAGAGTTTTCAATGTGCAAATATAACACAAAAAAATAAGACCAATATATAATGCTATATAAAAAAAAAATCAGGTTACTTTCAACAGATGCGCTTAAGTGAATTAACTTTTAAAAAAGCAAGCAGCTAAACTCGGTTATGACTTAAAATTATTTTTTATTTAAAATGTAAAATCAAGTAAAAGACCATGAATTAAAGCTTTCAGAAATTTCAAGATTATTGCCACTGTAAAAAAATATTTCAAGTTGTACTTACAGCTTACATATCCCTTTATTAAAGAACTCTGAAGGTATGTTATAACATTAGCAGAAAGCAAACCTAGCATATCTGTGCCCATTTTAATTCAGTAAGGTTAAGTCAGCTTCGTGGTTTAGCTGCTCAGCAGATCTTAGCTCTACAGAATCATTACACCGTGCCTTGAAACTGAGGCTTTTTGCTAGCCTAATAATGATAAGGGCTATATAGGATTTGCATGAGTGATGAGAGCCCAAAATGCACAGCAGAGATCAGAGTTCATGGGGGGTGTCAGGCATTGTGCAAACCTGAAAGCTACATGCATTTTTATGGGTAACAAACACTATAGTCATTAGGAAAATTTCTTACAAACAAAGGAGATGGAAATCTTGAGTTAGTAATTTACATAACAGCTTTCCTTGAGTATATAGGTTATACTTTTAATTATGTTCTTGGGGGTCTCAAAACCAAAAAATCTCAACCAACCCTATCGCTTTCATCTTCACGTAATAAAAAGCTATGAAACAGGCTGTTAACTGAATTAAGTGCCACAAGGTCATGAAATAAAAGATCTATTTTCTTCTTTCTTTCTTCTTTTTTTTTTTTTTAGGAGAGAAAACAGTTTACAAAACAGAAAAAGACTTGTTCAATGAAACAATCAGCTTTAGTTACAAGTGCAAAAGTCAGCCATGTGTACTAATTCACAGTAATTATGATGCAAAGTGAACTCCTTGGAGACTTAAAAGTCAACGCCTGGCAATGGTTGGGCAAACAGCAGAATGGAGCTACTCAGGTGATACTGACCCCTTCAAGGCCCTTTGTGTTCCTGAACAACCCAAACTATCCAAGTATCCACTTGTCCTCCTTTCTTAGGTATTATTACTATACCGTATTCACAGGGCTGCTATTTAAAACATTACAAACTAGCATGCATCCCAGCACTCAGCTCTTGCATAAGCAATGAATGCACTCCAAGGAAACAGAAGCACCGAAGAAGAAAAATGTAAATCTGTGTTTGTAACACAATCCCAGCTGAGAATCAGATGTGGAAAGTGGAAAGGTGATAGGGCAGGTGTCTCAGAAAATTCATCTTAGTTGGCTTCCCCCTTTTAGACTTTAACACATCATGCCCCCCTGTCTTCTTGCCTCCCACATAAGCGATTATTACATTGTGAAATGAGGTAAAAATCCAAGACTGACAATTTTCAAGCATTCAGCACTGTCCGTGCTGCTTCCACAGTGAAATCACAGGTTTCACGATGGCTTAAATGGGGACAAAAAGTTAGGCCAATGCAATGCTGAAAGCTAGAGGAAAAAGCCTGTCTTTGGCATCTCATATTTAACACATATATTTACACCATGAGAGAAAAATTCACCCCAAAAAAACCTAGGCACTGCTGGTAATGAGAGTCTCTGTTGCTAGTCTGAATTGGGTTTAAAATTACAAAAGAACCCAAAGACCACCTGCAGGAGAGACAAGTTGCAACCTATCTACCTGGCACCAAACTATGCCCTTAAGTGGAACACTACAGTTAAAAGAAAACTTGGGGCATTCTGCCACTGCACGTCTACTGCTACACCTTTATGTAGCATCTCACTGTTAATATAAATTTAGGACAAGCCAACATTTACAGCACATTTAAAATACATCTCAAACCACCTATCTCTTAAAGCAGATCCTTAGTTTACAATGAACTGCTGGCAAAAAGCTTGCTGCAGCATTCTCATGAATGACAGGTCTCTGTAAAGAGTGCTTTTTGTACTGCATTAAAAAATTCACAGCAGTCTGTAAAATAAAAACTCTAGATCAAATGACATTTTAAATGAAAATTTTGCTGAATTCTCTCTGGTGGCTATGTTCATGAGACTTTTTATTAGTGTAAGGGGCAAATACTTTTTACTCTGCAAGCACTTTATTGCATTTTCCCTTCATTTACAGCATGCTTTTTATTTAGGGCTTTAGAGACCCACATTCTTCTCTCCCTCCCCTTCTTTTTTTCTTCCCTGAATGCTCCTAAAGTTACAGAACAAGGGGATCCTACCTGGCAGTCTACAACAGGTCAGTGATCAAACAGAAGGAGCAGCGAGACAACAGCCAAATCGTGCCCCATCTCCTGAGAATTACAGAAAGCCAGGGCTTCTCAGCCTGCAATGCAACCGAGCCACTGCACCCTGAGGCTCAGATAATCGTAGTTCACTTTCTGCAAGCACATACAGCACAAATCTCTGCACCTACTGAGGTTAAGACGCAAGCATTTTTTTTAAAGTTGCTGCTCACTGTAGTTTTCGACACAGGTAGAAGCTGCTTGAAAACGTGACCTCATCTGTCTTATGACAGCAGAAACAAAGATAGTTTAAAAATACACCAACATTGTTCTGCCCCAGTGATCAAAGCTGTTTTAAATAAACAGTGCTCTTTATCTGTAAAACGCACTGGTCTTTGAAGAACTATTCGTTTTACCTAAAGTATTTACATTTGCTTGAACAAATCAATACACCAGATACAGCAAGCTGTAATATGAACAGACAGAACTAGACCAAGTAGTGAAGTATTACCATTTACCCAGTAATATGCCAGTTGTTCATTAAGATACTACTTTGTGCAAGGAAAACACTCTTAAAATCTTAGTGGGTTTTAAATACAGCCTACATTCAGGAATGCATTATGCACTGAGTTAACATTACACAGCCTACGTCTGCTATGAACTCAAAGAAGCATGAGCAGTCTTTGCCATTTCAAAAAGCCAGTATCACTGCAAAAAGTGAAAATTAGTGGGTGCAATAACACATCAGGAAAGAAGTGACGTGGTAGAGTGGGTGCCACAAAGTAGTAACTAATTATTAACTTCTGGAAAGGTTAGCATGAATCCTCTTTAGCCCATAAGCTACAGCCAACACGAATAAAGACACATTCTTTATTAAGGAGACAAACTCTAAGCTGTGAGAATTACAGAGTGCAGTTAAAAGGCACGATGCACAGAAACATTTACCCTTTCATCAAGAACGGCTGGCCTATCTAGGAAAGAACTGAGATGCTCTAGCAGAGTCTGCTCTTGAACCGGATCTGTGGTAAACAGAAGCCTTAGTCCACAGTTAATCTTATAAACTGCACCTTCATGAATGTCATATGAAGGAAATTAAAGATACTTACACAGCCACCAGCAAGAATTTCTGCAGCCAGTGGGACAGATCCATCTTTAGTCCTAAACTTATCTCTCACAAAATCATTAACCTTAAAAGACAAACATTTATGAAAGCTGTTAAATTAAAAGGTCAGAGAAAACACTCATCAGCTGCAAATTCTGTGCAAATGAAAATGCAAATACATCCACTAAGCTACCAAACTACAAGATATGAAAGAAATCAAAATCTTAGATTTTATATTAAATATTCTAAAGCAATGCTTTTCTTTCTAACAAAAATTTGTAGCATAATTCAAATACTTATTACAAAAAAAATAACATCACTAATTAAGTAATTTCAAAAATCAGAAATTTATATAATACTTTAATATTTTAGAAATGCTTACTATATTTAAAAATTTAAATAAAATGTCAAATTAATACCAGAATATTCAGTACTAAGCTTTAACACAATGGCAATTCAATCAGTAGCATTAAGTGCCTTTTTTTTTTTTTTTAATGCATACTATTAGTTTTGGTGAACACTACCTTATCAGTGATAAACAATATATTATGACTGGGTTATAATAAGAAATTCTTAACTGCCTTACAAACAGTCAATAAATAACAAAATTACAGAAGTAAAACGTTTAGAAAAAAATCGCTCAAACAAGTTCCTTTCTTACCAACTACAAGCTCATATTATCTATCTCTGGTTGCACTAGAATCATACATACAGAAATCATGTGAAAATACAAAAACAAAAGCCCTCCATAAGTAACTATTCTGATTTGCTATGAAGTGAAACCAAAGGCCTATGCTACTTACAAACAAGCAGATGAGCTGAACAAGTTGAATCAGCTTGTTAAATGTTGGATTGAACCCAAAACCCAGTTTTCAGTAAGATTCTTAAAATGTACATATGCACCTCTGGATGAGACTTGTAAGCCACTTGTACTGTTCACAAGTCAGATATTAACAGTTGCTAATTGTAATTTGATGCATTTTACAACGTGGAGAAATGTGAAAAAAATCCATTTACAAACTTACAGTAAGTTTTATGGCCTTCTCTGGTGCTACTCCTAATAGCTGTGGTAACAGACCTGTAACACAGAAATAGAGAATTCAAGGCATTGAGTAACTTGGTATTAAATAAACAAATCAACAAATATATGTAGAGACCAGCACCTAGAAACAGGCGATTTTTACAGCAATTTTGTGTTATTATATATAATGAGAGTACTTAAACAGTCAATTTGAGAACAAACTTTGTGCTACCACTTCAAGTGCTACCACAGTCTATATGTATTTTGGGGTTTTTTTCTTTTTAATTCATACTAGATCATTTTATGCCTAAACACTAATACAGATTTACCAAACATGTTTCAGTACTGTCCTAAACTAACTTCTATTTTCTGCATCTTCACACAAAAATCAAGACTTTCTAATTAATTTTGTGAGATACACAAGACACCCACTTCGAAAGTCAAAACCTCAGTTCCTTTTTCTAGGAAATACAACGGCATTAGATGGCAGGACCAAAGGGGATAGGAATCAAAATAATGCAAAACATTCAAACATGTATGACTGCATTCTTGAGCTCTTTGCCCAGCTAAATCATCAGTTCTTGAAACAAAGGAAGTTATGTTGCTTTCTTCCCAGGTATGGAACTTCCTATTTTATTTTGTTAGAAGCAATGTGCTACAGACCTGGAAGTGTGAATTTCTGGCTGTCAGCTTCACTTGTTTGAAGTGAATGGTCGATATTTTGTAAACATACGAATGACACAGCCTAAAAATAGGCAAAGCTTACCAACAAAGCCTGAAGCTAGAACGGTGTTGCAAGCATTCATCAGCATAATGAAATTAGGACACCATTCAAAAATGTGAGAAAATCACCCCAGCTAGAGCTCCTGATGCAGAGCTCTCTGTTTTGGTGGCTCAGGCAGCCCCTTTGGGTACTTTCTACAAAGCCTGACATTTTCACCTCTCCATGGTTTTATTTTGTTGAAAAAAAAAAAAAAACAATTAAGTTTCCACCTCTAAAAGTTAACCTGCTGCAAAGCATTTTCCCAAAGAGCTAAATGCCTGAATAACATAGAGAAAAACGCATATGCTCTGATTAAGTACATTCTTCCATCCTGCTACCATCCATCAGTTTTACTGGTTCCTACAGATGCTCTTTATAAGGAATTGACATTGAAGAAAAGCACCATTTAGTTTGTGGTAGCAGGAGACCCAACCATATTTATATACTGATGTCTTTACACAGCTGATGTACATATACATGCAACATTTACCCAAGATATCTATGCTGCATTATGATCATATGACTGAATATTAAAGTAGAAAATACAGTAGCACAAGGTTAATATACAATTGCTCCTCAAAGTCAAAAGAGATTTTGCACAGTAAGTTAAAGTTCAGAATCTGAGTTCCTTAAACAGCTTTACTTGCACCAGTGACTTGAAACCAGACCTCAATGAAAAACCATTAAGCCACTCAGAATTATGTAAAAAATTTACATTATCTGCAGCACTATGAGGAAAACACAATAATACTGAATGAACAGGATTTTTCTCATTACAAAATTATCTTTGCAATTGCTATAATATTTACATCTTGCTAGAGGACATGTGTAACTTTACATAACATTACAGCAAATAAATTTATATCTTCTGAGATTAAAAAAGAAGTTCCATATACTTTAAAAGCACTCTACCTAATCTTAAGTCAAATCCAGTAAAATTACTGCAGGTCTGATATAGCAGATTCCAAACATAAAGGTCATTAATTTTAATATCACATATACACATATCATTAGACCCAAGCTTTGAAGTCATATTTTTATCATATAAAGCACAGAAAAAGACATTCTACAATATCAAGATCTGAAAATTATAAAAGTAGTCCAGTTGGTGATCCACAAAAACCTCTAATCTTAGAAACAACATCAGCAGGACAAATCAAATTCGTTTTCACTGAACTGATCTGAAGATGGCCTTTTAAACATTTTTCAGTTCCCAAAACTTTACATTTGTAAAAGCACTTGTAAAGTCGTAAGAAAAAGAGGTTTATCTTGGCACAAGTTATTTTTTTCCATCTGGTTCATTCCTTTTGTACTCAAATCAGAATGGGACTGTTGCGACTCAAAGTTTTCCACAAAACTTCAAGGTAGAGAAGAGAAAGATTAAATAGAATAGGTAGCAGTTAAAAAAACCCCCAACGCCAGAAAAACCCAACTGTACAACCAAAATCCAGAGTATTTTTCTCTTTTCCTGCCTGTATCTAACACATGATTTCATAGTATAAAAATGCTTTGTAAGTTTAATTACAGATAATGCTGTATACGCATACTGCAAGATAGCAGACAGCATTCTATAAAAGGTAGAATGAATTTTAAGATGAAATACCAGCTAGGCCTACTGTCTTCAGCATCTTAGGAAGGCAGAGGGACCCTTCATTTGATCTCATACCTATGCAATAAAGCAATCTTTAAGTGGTACCTGTGTATTCTATATGCTATGACCATCAAAATTAAATTTTATTTTCTTTATTGTTTTGATGGGAGCCCTGAAACAGCATCGAAAAAATTCTAAACATGATAAAGATGCTAAGTTGTGAAAGAAAGAAAATACATCAAAGGCCCCATATGAAAATGTCATGTTTCTGTTGGGGTTATCCTGGCATGGTGGGAATTTGTCAGTGTTACTATGCATTAGCACATCAGCAATATGACATACACACAGATGGAGAACAGGCTTAGAAACGTCTGACAGTGCCTTAAAAATGAATGCATTTTATAACATCAGAGCATAATATCTTGCACATAGTCAGCCTGCTAGTATAGTACACATTATTCAATGCATTTTTTATATCCAAGGCTTTTTAGCAGCAATTACAATGTACCACTTTGTATCTGACACACTGTCATAGTGGGACTCTCAGGGAAGGTGAAGGTGTGTGCAAGAGAGAGCACTCAAAGCTGCATTCCGTTTGCAACACCCTGCAAGTTATTTTCTGAAAGCAATCTAAATACTTTGTGAATATACACACAACAGCTCGTCCAGCCCGGCTGTACTGATAACATTAAAAAAAAAAAAATATCTTGCTTGGCCAAAGTAATATTTTAGATGTCTAACAGGGAAGCTTCAGTTTCACATTGTGTAACAGACGTGATTTTCCCATCATTTTAGAAAAAAACAGTGACTGAAGGTTTTGTTGCTCGATCTAGATAAAATATTTGAAACCATTAGGGCATCTTATAGGATGGCAGTAATGGAATAGTGCCAAATTTTTCCATTACAGGATTCACACAATAAACTGGACAATAAATCACCAGCTGCCATTCAAATACAGCTCCCTCAGACTGGAAATGCGGTATTTCCTGAAAATGCTGTGCTTTGACAGAACTTGGGATACAAGTAGGCTTGTAGTTCTAGCCTACATAAATGGTATTCCACTGCATAATTTGGAAGGAAAGCTTCTGCCACAGTCTTTTTGCATCATTAGCCTGGGAGTCCAACAGTAGTAATGAAGATGGATGATGAACAAATCATTAAAATCTAAATTAGATGGCATTTGGAATCACTGCAGGGCTAGAAGCACCATCAACAGAAATAAAACTAACAAACAAGCTCCTGAAAAGTTAATGATCACAGATGACAGTGTCTCCAACAGCATTTCCTGTCTTTTCCATCCTTTAGGCAAAGTGACATTAACAGCACAGCAATCAAACATTTTCCTTAACTACATTTTATCTCTGTTATGCACACTTCCCATGAAACTTCTATCAAGTATTGGTGAAATAATCTCTACTGGATGCCCTGCTTAAGTCTGTGAGGCATTCTGTGAATCATCAGGTGGACTTCTGATTAAAATTCTATTATGACATGTAGGTGACCTCATCAGCTGGAAGAAATCTTGACAAATCACAGCTTTCAGAATTTCCTTAAATTTGCATATATAAAAATACCTCAGAGTTTCTAAATATGCATTTGAGGTATAAACATAGACACAACAGTAAATTACAGGTATATGAGATGAGCATTCTTTTCAGCCATGCTGAGAGACAGATGAAAAATTTATCTCATATATAAAGTCTTTAAAAAAATGCTAACAACACAGTATTCATATAATGCATATTATAAAGACTCTACAGAGGCTTATATGATGCTTGTTTTTGTTTTTAATCCAAGTGTCTTCTCAGTGGAAACATTGATTATATTTAGAAGCAAACTGACATCAAACCAAATTTAGTGCTCTCTACATATCCACAAGATGGTGTAATTTATCCTTATCTGAGATGGTGGTTTCAAACATGGTTTCCAAGTTTGGAAAAAAAACAGTGGTACAAAACAGAAAAATCAGTTCATTTTGTTAGATGGAAATATGAGCCATGTATTAAAAATATCATCTGAAATGGCTGAGTTCAGCGTGGTGCTTATAATTTCTGCATGCTTTCTTGAAGTGCATCATGACAAAGAGACCACTGCTCTAAATGTTTCTAATATAATTTTTTCAAAGCCAAGGAGAAGTCTACCAATGTCTGCTCCCTCCTTCAATGGGGACAAAACCGCCCACATTGACTTAATCCCGAATAAATCAGTTGAAGAAAGTATTGCAGTGACTGATGAGTAGCAAAAAGTAATGTACTCTGTAGTGTGTCCTACCTAGTGTAGGATTCAAGACTAGAGATGATTCTTGCTAAATGTTTACTGCATTACATTGGGTAATTACACTAATCTATAAAATGCTCCTTTCAAATTTTCTTGTCCTCTCAAGCTTAACCAGAAACTTCCTTCTGCATTCAGCTGCTAAACTTTCTTCAACATCTCCTTAGAAAGTAAGCAATGGTCCAAATTTACAGAACTGCATAGAGGGAGCTCCAGATTTTTAAGCAGTTTTCTCTATTTGTTTCTTCAAAAAGAGCTAAATCAGGGTACTCTTTAAGGAGAGAATTTGTAGAAATGCAGGCCTCAATTTGCCTCTAAAATGATGGTGTTCTACTATATAATCCAGAAATTAGATTATTGGCCTGATCTTAGAAGTTCAGCTCCACCAAACTGCCTGAGATTTCACTATTCAGTATTCCTTTGAAAACTGGAGAGTAGTAAAGACGATGTGCAATGGAAGGACAAGCTATACTGATGAAGTTTCCTAAGGTTCCCTAAACCTAGGAATGAAAAAAACCACTCCAAATTCAGGACAAGCAAATGGAGTTAAGAGCATGCATTCTGAGCTTTTTATCTGTTTTTTTTTTTTCCCAGATGAAAAAAATCACTTCAGAATTTCAATAAGACAGAAGGAGGCAATAGTGGAATTCTGCATATTTGTTCTTTCAGGATGCTGGAAGAAGCAGACAAAAATTTGCAAGGAATACATTTGGTTCTTTAGGTAATAACTGTGACTTTTGAAAGATCTTGATTGCTATAAATCCTTAAAAAATAGAGATCATGTCAATACTCTTTATTAAATTATTATGTCTACTCCAACAGTTGCCTCAAACTCAGTCAGTAATAACAGAGCCTTCCCATCTCCAATTGTGCTGAAATAATTACAGAGTCTGTATTTTGCAGAGGAGCTATTTAGCCAACCTCCAGTAACTCAGGTCATATGTTATAATGTGCACACCTATCACACCACCTAGTTTTAATGTTGTTTCCCACATTGTTTTATGAACTGTTACTTCTTTTTAAGGTACACATAGCTTTGCCAGTTCATAAGAATATGCTACCAAAATCCTCTATTCTTCATTCCTTACTCAACTTTTAACAATTAATTTCTTTCATTATAATATTCTTATTTTCAGAAATGAAAAAAGTTTCTAAGCAAGCCTGCTAAAAATGACAGAAGTAATGCAAGTTTCAAATCCTCCCCTATGAATATGGCAGAGGGGGAAAAAATATCTCAATAATTGTGACACCAGAAATATAATTTACTTTAACTCTGTGACAGAGAAGAACTGGAATCTCATGTCAAGGCTCCTGATTATTCATCACTCCTCCTGGGTTAACTGAACTAACACCACTGATGCCACAACTGGGACAAGGATAGAACAAACAAAAGGTCACCAAGTGCAGACACTTATCCAAGATATCCAAAGTGAGGATGATTTACAACCTGAACAGAATCAATAGATTTTGGAGCTTTCTCCATTGACTACAAAGGCAGTTTGGAACAGGTAACTTTGTAATTTGGGTGTATTGGATACATATATAAAGCTGAGTGGGCTGAAACCCAGCCAATCACTCTGGCTGACTCCACAGTGACAATCTAAGAAAAGATAACTATAAAGATGACTATTTCCAATGATTACCGAAGCAAATGCAACTGGTTCATAGAGACCTTTTTGTCTCAAAAGAAACACAACAAAAAGTACTCCAAAGAACAAAACCCTGCAGATGATCTAACTTCTTACCAAACAGAACAAAACACTTGGCACAACGGACTGCAGAGGAAATGATAACTTTACTAACAATATATTTTTGCTGTAGGAAATTGTTAATGTTGCCCTATTGCAGATGAGGAGGGAAAGGACACAGAGGTCCTACAGAAATGTTCTCATTACAGTGAAGTTTTAATAATGAAGAAGTTTTCAAATCCTTCCCTTGTAAAAGAGAAGAAGCAAAACTGAAGTCTGAACTAAAAACACTTAAAAATCCAGTCACACAAAACTCTTAATAGTATCTTATAATTAGTATATAACACCTTTTAAACTTACCTCGATAAAGCCCAAAGAAACCTTCATAACGTAGCACTTTCTTGAAGCAATCAAAGCTGTTTTTATACATAAGTTCTCCCACAAAAGAGCCTGTAGAACGCTGGTTTTGCATGCGAGTTTTTACTAAATCAATTGGGTAGACTGCAGTGGCTCCAACAGCTGCAAATAAAATTCAAAAGATAAGAAAACACGATTTTGTATTTGCACTGTTTGACTGCAACTGTCATCTTTCACATTTACATCTAACATATCACTTATATCTTTTTTCTTCATGATATATTCTGGATACATTAAACTACCTCCCACAGTTTTAACCAAATGGACTTTCCAGTCCTACCTCATTATTAATTTGATTTTCCTGAAATTTGTTTGGGGACAAATCAGACAGCTACACCACCTGGAAACTCTAATGGCTCATAAATTCCAAAATTCTTGTAGACCAGATGATCCTTTCCCCTTCAATCTTACAGTCATCACATCCCTTAGACACAGCTCCAAGGGAAAGTCTGAGAAGCCTTCCACAATTAAATGGGAGGCTGAAGGGGAAGAAGGGCAAAAGAAGAAAAAACCCGAACAGTGAAGATGAATATTCTTTTTCTCAGCCATGACTAACCTCCAGCAACTGAACCAAGGGCAAACCTGTACGCTGATTCTGCAATCTGGATGAGAACAGGTCGAGACACATCGCCTGAAGCTTTCTGTCAAGGCAGGATTTAAAACAAAAGGAAAGACAAGAAAAATAATCAGAGCACCTCATTTCCCAAGAGAACATTTCATGATCAGACAAATACAAGTATATGGATACCTGGAAAAAAATCCACAATACACTGGAGATTTTGTTTTCAATTATTATTTCTTTTCCACTGATTTCTAAGTGTCATATAAGGCAGCCTCTTCAAATTGGAATAGCAAAGAAAAAACACTGATACTACAACAAAATTATGCAACTCTAAAATCAATGGTCTAAATGTGGTCTAAATGAGGGCTTACATATTGCCTTTTAAGTCATTAATTTTCTACAGCTAAAAGCAACTCCCGTTTGGAATTTCTTTCTACTGTCGCCAAAACCTGGTGCACTTATTACTTCCCAGGCTACCAAAGCAAGCATGCAAGCATGGTTCACATATATTACCTAAAGTAAAATAAGGTTTCATAAAGCACCACCACAATTTCATTTTGCTCACAGTCTATGGGTGCCTGATTCAACCCAATGAAAAATAAATTTCTGAAGTGCTCCAGATTTAAAATTGCTATCTAATGGAAGGAAATAATAAAGGAAACTAAAGTTCGCAGGGGCACGAAGTCTTCCATACTTACTATCACTTTTTGCTATATGTTCTTTTTAGGATACCACAGGTAAAGGAACAAAATAAAAATATGGATACACTTTCCTGTATTTATGTTTTAGTTAATTCCAAAATAGGTGGAGTTGACCAGAAAATAAATTGAAGATAACAATGTCTCAGCATCAAGCAGCTGACATTAGAAAAAAATTGGAGTGAAAAAAAGAAAAAGTAGGACACATACACAGAAGAAATGGTTAGATTCAGGCAGGTTCACATGTCCTCACCTTTTAGAACAACGTAAATCATGGTAGCAGAGACAGTGGCCCCAAAGCAAAAACTGGAGAAGCTGTTACTTTCATCACGCATTTTTGGCTACCTTTTACTGCCACCTATTGTAACCTATGTTACTTGATAGTCAGCTCAATGCAAATGCTTTTAACTCCTTTAGGAGTCTTCTAGGAATAGATGGTGAGATTTTGGGAGCCAACTCCTTTGAATTCATCCCTGCATCATCACCATTTAGTCACTGCTCAAACAAACAGAAAACCACCACCCCAGATACTGTCTCAGAGTGGTGGTGGGGGTGTTCACATGTAGGGTAGGCAAGAGAAGAAAAAAGAGAAGCAAAAGAGACGCATGTGTACACACACACACAGAGGCCTGGCAGTCCTAAAAATGTAGCCTGGATCAACTCATTGTGGTCAAACTGGCGTCTCTGCACAGACCCAGAGCAGGAAAAAAGAAAACCAACAAAAAACCCTTAGTCTCACAAGATACAAAGTTAAGACTGCCTTAAAATAGAGACAGAAGGAACCAGAAGGGTTAGTTTTAAATCTATCTATATAGAAATGTGTGTCAATGAAAATAGAAAAGATTATAAAATAATATGAAAACTAAAATATCAACAGGTTCGACATTTAAAGAATGCTCCTATTTCTTTTTGCCTCAAAACAAAAAAAAAAAGTCCATTTGTAGTTATACCATTGAAAGTAAATATCCTTTAGGTTTTGGACCTGCAGAGAATATTAATCCTTTCACTGAAACCGTGATGTTAGTCTATACATGAGCTCTTCTATTTTGACATCCAGCAGAGCATAAAGCACAGCAGAGAACACTGTGAAGCCAGGAACATACATTTGTGTTCAGAACAAGGGCTGCCATTTCATGCTGACTTTTACCATCCATATTTGAAGTAGGAAGTCTCTTTTCCTCATTAAGAACATAGAGCAATGGAATCACAAAACATAAACACCTTCATTAGGCATTAGGCATCTAATATTTACTGAATGGCTGGATGACACTCCTATACATTTTCTCTTTCCAAAGTAAATTACATTCGATCTGTCAAAATGCAGCCCAAGAAGAAGGACACAAAGCGGAGATGGAGAGAACACAACACAGGTAAAAAAATAAATTCTAACAAGATGTTACTTCTCCCAGTTATTACAGAACACAAGAGAAAAGCAACTTAGATGATAACAACAGGAAGAGGTTGGTGGTCTATTTGCCTGGCACTGGAAACAAATAATAGCATCGTGCTGGCTTCTGTTCTTACCTGTCTCTGAGCCTCAGCCAGGTTGTAGGGCAATGTCCCTTCCTCCAGAGGAGCGATTCTTTCAATATCTGCTAACGTCATGCGCCTGAGGAAATTAATTCACATTAGTGTTTGCTTAGTGGTTGGTTTTCAGATGACTAAAAGTTACCTGCTCGTGGCCACTACACTACACTCTCCTGTTCCCCAACACCGCCTCCCACTCCTTCCAAGAAGCAGAGAAGAGGAAAGGAAAGAGGGGAGGACAGATAATTCTCCACTTACCCCCGTGGCTCATAAAGATCTGCTAACTGAAACAAGATGTCAACTTCCATGGGTGTAACCTGACCAAATTTCTGGGCTGCCAGAACAAACTCCTCTGCAACAAAATAAAAATACAGAAAAGAAAACGCAATTAAACCAGAAGAAATAATACAGAGCACCCCAAAGCTGCACTGCATTTTAGTATAAAGCAGAAGACACTGGTTGGGGGGGGTGAAAGGGGAGTTAGTTACCCAACACAGAAATGTTCCTGTCCCTACATAAATGTGTGCTTTAAATGGTCTGTCCTTCATGCAATAAGTACAACTCTTTGGTCTTAAAACTTAGTGCTACCAGCAGGATTTAGGATATTTGACATACGGTATCAATCAGCTGCAGGTCAGAGGGAAAAATATAAAATAAAAAGCAAACAAAGAAAAACCCTCAAAACAGGAGTCAAGAGATGTGGAACTTTTCATGCATAGTCCCAGTAGGCCACATTAATGAAACTCTGGTGTTGCACAGGGAATTCTCTATAAAAGTGGTTAGATATAGCAGATAATATCTTGTTCCAAGCTTGTAGATCAGCTTACTGTGCCGCCAATACAAGTTTATGGAATTCTTCAACTACCATTGAAGGTCACTTTAATAGGCTGCCAATTTGGCAGGAGTCCTAGGAAGTTTTTTAAACTTTTAAATATCTTTACATACTTTCCTCACCCTGCCCCCACCACCAGTTTACTAGGACCTTGTCCTGAGTGAAACAAAATGAAAAAGCTGGAGGGTGGACTCCGACAGGACTGTACAAAACCGAGTGGCAAACCCAGGAATGGTAACAAGGCAGGCTCCCCCCATCCCCCCCATTGATTTAAAAGCATACAGATGAGGTCTTTCCCTCCATTCAAATACCCAAGGAAACTTCCAGACTGCAAATATTTCTACCAACCCTTAGTGACTTCCACATCTTTTCTATTTCCAGCCAGAGTACTGTAGATCTTTCTAATGAGCTCCATGTTGTTAAGGAGAGAATTAAATCCATTAAAATAGGAAAAGCTGACCTGATGGGAAGTGGTACCTCCAGCAGCCTAGAGTACAGACCGTAAAAGAAGAAAAGAGAAAGGAGATTTTTACAAGACTAAAAAAAACCTTGAAATAAAAGTTTTCAAACAATGTTCTTTTACAAGAGTGACAGTAGCACAGACTTGCTTTTTTAAAAAACCTGCAAAATAAAGAACTTTAAACTATGAAAGATTCTTATGTTACTGAAACTAATCATGACCAGAATATAAAACTCTCTCCACCCTACAAACCTAAACAAATACATATGCAGGATTATAACAACATAACCAGTAGTAATTTACAAAGTTCAAGTTTCAGTACTGCTTCAGTTGGAAATGTTTCATAAGTTGGCTTATTTCTAGTAATGAGGAAATCTACTTCTACATGTAAAGCATATTACTATATAGAAAACTTCAACAAAACCAAAACATACTCTGAAAAAGGTCAACTGAAACCTTTAAATTCACAGGCATTTCAAGTCATGGAAAACCAGCAGTAAGCTCTCAGGCTTATATCAGGCAGTCAAACATAAAGGGAACAATAAGGTTTGAACAGATCATTTTCAGATGAAAACTGAACCTAAACCTTTGTTTTAAAGTGGTGTTAGGTCTGTACACAGAAAAATTATTGGATCAATTCTCTATTTAAATTATAACATCAGTGATCAAGCAAATTTCTGAGAAAAATATGCATAAGCTTGCCAAAATTTAATTGACCTTGAGGGATAATCAAAAATCTTATCTGATGTTTTATGACAGAGAATATGACACAGGAAGGCTGGTAACAGGATTGTGAGGGAACCACGGAAGAAAGTACCAGATCTCACTGTCAGTCCCTAAATCTTCTGCCTATGTTCTTTGCTGCATGCATCTTCTAATACTCTGGTCAGAGTTTGCACCCCTCATCACTTCGCACTTCCCTCTGAAACTCTCCCTTGCAAGTCAAAGAAGAAGAGACCTTTAAGCAGATCTTCCAACCTAAATATGGCCAACCTTTGGATTACTTGGAACGTGCTGCTACAAGTTCCCAAAATTATAAACTGTGTTCAAAACCAAATGTACCTCTTTTCTTTCTTCAGTGAAATTGCAGAATTGCAGTATTTAATTCAGTTTATGCACTCCAAACTGAGACAAAATATACAGTCAAGTGTAACAACTATCAGTCAATATACAGTGACTGTCCTTGGTTGATATTCTAGGTCATACATTGTCCAAGGTACTTGGAAATTACACTCAGGAGCTTAGAATTTATATTACAAAGCAAGTTCTTTGTGGATGATGTACTAAGTGGTATGTAATGGCATTCCAAAATATTTGACACAATCTACTATGATGGAATGGCTGGAAAAATGCAAGCTTTACATTTGTAGGCCATTACTATGGCCCATCTACATCCATTGACTTTTGTCTCTGGAAACCAAGAACACTGAGGATATATATTCAGCAATCAGGGTTAAGGTTCATATGTGTAGATAATAACTGTTAGACTTCGAAACATGCATCCTCAAGCTGAATTAGGTGTCATACAGTGGTCAAGGCACATAAGAAAAGGAATCCCACATCTGTATCCCAGACCTGCCAGCTGGGAAACCAGAACTACTCACAGCTACTAGACATTCTTCTACAAATGGTGTCAGCATGTGTGGCCGGATAGTGACCATAATGTCCCTGAAGTCCATAGCTGTGACTCTTCCAGACTGAGCATTGTCTCTCTGTACAAAGGCTTGTTTTGCATGTTCTAATTGTATCTCCTGAAAATATATGGGGGAAAAAAACAGTTAGGTTCAAAATCATCACCTTAACAGTTAAATTTAATATAAGTAATGCAGTCCCACAAGACTCTCATACCTAACAAAACACGACTACATGTAATCTAATTTTAATTGGTTGTTGTGCGTATGTTGTATGTAAATTTCAGCCTTTTCTAACAGAATTATGTACGGTCTCTAACACTGACCTCAGCACCTAGGACAACATCAGCACCTAGGACAACATCATGATTTCTTTGCTGCCTGGACATTATGTTATGCGATTCATCTAAATGAGAAATGGAGAACACATACCAACACACCCGTGCAAGTAATCTCCCACTTATGAACAATAGAGTGCTCCATGATGTGCATTATTCAGTTTATTGCATGTGTCACAGCAGGTCAAAATACTTTCTGTAAAAGCACTCACTACTCCTTGAATGAGGACAATGAAATCATCAGAGATTTCCATGTAGACACCTACTAATCTGGAAAGGATTCCCTCAAAGAGCATCCTCATTTAAAACAAAGTTATTTGTCTACACAAGACACCAGCAGTTTAATTTAGAACTTGTATCATGATTAAAGATCAGTTCTCAGTATTTCTGCAGTAGTAACAGGCATAAACATTACCTGATACAACTACCTGATAATCTCATTTTGTGATTCAAACGTACTACTGACAGAAAAGAAAAGAAAGAAGGTATATAATCTCTCAAAGTTGTATCTTTTCCTACTGTGACTTTCACCCTTTCTTCTTAAATGACTCTTAGACTACCTTTTTTTTTTTTTTGGAATTTAAAAGGAACAATCTTGCACAGATAATAATGATATTACACGTGAATTTTTGTTCCGTTCACAGGTTTGTAAAAAAAAAGAAATACCTTTGGTGATACAGTTAGACTTCCCAACCTGCATTTTTTAGCTGAATGGAGGAACACAAATCACTGCCACATCTTTCCTTTAAGTTTCAAGGACTATAAAAAACTTTTTCACTGGAAATACAGTGCTTATTTTGAATACATATTCATAATAAGTTACTCAGAAAATGGAATCAGAGCAAAACTATGTCAGCACTACTAAGCAAGTCTTGCAGTGGATCATGACACTATCCAACTATTTCCATTATATTTGCAAATATGTACCTTAAAATTCATATTAATCCAAGTTTTGAGCTAGTCAAGACTTACAATAATGAAGCATTCACAGTAAATATGAACTCCTGTAAGTGGATATTTATGTCACAGCAGCATTCAAGGAAATAAAGAGTGAAGGGCAAAATGCAAATTCAGAGGGAGTAGGATCAGATCTGCCAGAGGCCTGCAGATGCCAATCCTTCCTCCTTCTATTCACTCAGTTCACAATGCCACTCAAACCATACCTGCCTTTTTATTTCAACCTTCTGACTTCGCCAATTTTGGTCCTAATTTCTAATTACAGCACTGGACCCTGTATGATGAAAGCCTCCTAATATATCAGGCAGAGGGAGGAAAAGGGTGGGGGAAACGACTGATCAATGTTTCACTCCCAGAATTAATCTAAAATTTCTTCTTTTGATGGGAAATGCTTGTGGGAGTTATAATTTGAAGTGGTACAATTTCATTTCAGTCACATTTTCGTTACATTACAGACCCCCATGTTGAAGTGTTACAATTTGGAAGGAAGCAATTTTTGAAGGTTTATAGTGAGATGAGCACAAAAACACGAAAAAACTTCATCAGCTTGAGGCAGGCAACTACTTGGGAGGCAGAGAGTTCTACAGAGGAATTAAGTATAATAACACTTGTATCCTCAATACTCATCTCCTAGCAGGTAGAAATGCATAAACAAATGAACAAAAATGTTTGTTATTAAATGGAAGCACCACCAGAGAAAAACTAAATTCTATTTAGGAGAAGGATTACATGGGAAACTGTGAATGTTGCTTTCTTCTCCTTCCCTCACTCTATTTGTCCTAACTACTGAAACTGCAGGCATTGTTTTGTTGGCAGAATCCTGCACTAAAATGCAGTAAGAAAACCTGGACACAACTTGTAGAAGCCCAATCTATTCCCATCTATGTACACCCAGCAGTGAGTCTGGAGGTATTACATCATTGGTGCAACTTTGGCTGACAGTGATCTCTTAGCCACAGGACATAGCAGGGCTCATGCTCCAAAGAGGGTGCATCAAGTGTATGTTTCTTGTCATCACTCAGCTAACTGCAAAAAGGCTGCTAGTACTACTTGATAACAAGCCAAAACATTCCATCCTTTCCTCACGATCGTGAATCTTTCCAATTTTCTTGCTAAACTGGAACCCACTGGAGAGAATTATCCCACTTGGTTAAACACATTGTCAAGGTCTTGGTGCTGCAGTTTACCCATCTTCTTGTCAGCCAGAAAAGAGCCATTAAACTGTAGACAGACAGCAAGACAAAACTGCGACTGCGATGATGCCATTCTTCTGAAACTCCCTACACACACCTCCTCCTTAGTTCAGAAACTAAGTTCCCATTCAAAATGGTTTCTTAGTACTGCACATAGAGAGACAAGACTGACCTCCGAAAGGCAGAGACTTTTTAGGCTATGGGTATTTTGAGCAGCACTACACATTTTCCAGTTACCTTTTGCAAGAAGAAAGAAGCACAGGGACCTTCAGCCACATGACATTCCCAGACCATGACCACGGATGGCAGCAGTATGGCACACAAGAACATGCAAACAATCACACGGTAACAACCAACCTCAGAACTAAATTCCAGACAGACCTATAAAGTCTGTCACAAACCAACCACGCATATGTTACTTTCTAATCAGTGCACAGTGCATATCAATGCAATAAACTCCTTAAAGTGTTTACCTCAACAGAAAGGCTATCCATTCCCTCAGCCTCCATGCCTGAAAGCTGCATAATTATGTTCAAATGAGTTCAGTAGAGGAAATTCTTTATGAGATGTCTGTAACATCACTTATTTTGTGTATATGAAGCTAATATTAAAAAGATCACCTTAGAAATACACTGAAAAACAATAAAGCAAAGATGTAGTCTTCAGAGATGCTATCTGACTTGCAATAATTTTATTATTTTATTTCTATTTATAAATTTTATTTCAGTCCCATATTATTTTACCTAGACAGGCTAAGGTTTAAAGAAATACAATCTTCATTACTTTGCAATACAAATTACACATCCTAAAGAACCTTCTCCAACTAGACTTTCTGTAAACTTAGATATACATAGAAAACAAGCATCTTCCTTGATGCTGGAAGTCCAGAATTCCCCCAAGTAGCATAACACTTTGAGAAAAAATAATTTGTACATCATGGCAGGCATGCTGGCACCAGAACTCTAATGAAATTATTTCCTATCTAGAGGTTCTACCTCAGCTTTTACTTATAGCTCATTAAAGGCTTCTTTACCTTCTACTTAGACAGAAATTTTATGTTTGCATTCCATCCCAATGGATCTACAAGTCATTCAGATACAACACAATCTCTGCCACTGGAGTAGATCCCAAGGTTCAATTATAGAAAGTACTACTTCATCAACTAATATGCTCTGCATAACTAAATTCCTAGACAACGCAGAAATGGATTTACCAGGCCCACATAAGCATATGTTAAAATTCACTGTGTGGAATAGATTTTACATGCTGAGAAAGGGGCTGATGTTGCTTATCATAAGGCAGACTTGCCACTAAGTGATGATTGAGCATGACCATATCCAAACAGATAGAGATATGATGGGTGTATAGTACAGATAGATAAGCTAATTTTAAGGTAGCAAACAAGCAGGGTAAAACAACACACCTCGAGCTCTAGGTTAATGCAAATAGTTTGTTAACTGTATTAGAGCCAAGGAGTTTGGAGGCTATACTTTCAGGCATCTCTGCTATTGCAGACAGGAGAAGTGCTGCCAGGATATAAATATTCAGAATCCCATATAAACACTTCTTATTTAAAGCCACAAGAGATCCATCTTGTGCATGGATAAAATACACTAATGTTATTTTCCAACTACCTTGAGCTTTGCCAGAAGTGATGATTAGTCCAAATGCTCAACAGATAATGATATGGAACAAGTTTATGTGACATAATAGGATCCAGTGTAAAGGAATTTGAATCTAGCTAGATTATTCCATTAAAAGTTGCAAATTGCACTGTACTTACAAAGCAGTACCTGAAGCGCCTTACAGAACCATCTGGTCCACGTTAAGTGCAATGTAAAGTGCATTCACACATCAGGAATGCAGAAAGGTAATTTGGTATCCACTGTGGTGTCCTGCTGTCTAAGGTCCAAGGTCTAGACATCAGACCAAAAAGACTGACTCATGCACAGGCAGAATGTCAGAAGAAAAAGCTGAGTACCAAAGGTTACACAGCTTAAAGGAAGATTTCCATGCCTGTGAACAGTAACTCTCCACTTTGTGCCAAGAGCCATTTCTGTGCCCAAACTTCAGCATCTGTAATACAATGCTGCAAGGCAAGAATCAGCAGGGAAACCTATGTGATTCAAGGATGTACAGTTCTAGAAAGTGGGTAAACAGATGTACCCAATTACTATGGCTGGCTGAGCATCATAATAGACTGTACTGATAACAGGCTGTTTCAGCAGTCTTAGGGCAATTAATTTCTTTGAAAATCCTTTCTACCTGCACCAATGCTGAGAGCATCTTTATTAGCAGAATTAGAACTTTTCCTGAGTGCATCTCAACTCTCTGGAGACACCTGGAACTGTCATCCTTATTCTCCTGGTTTATGCTCTTCCTCCCATGTTTCTGACCTATGAGGATCCTCACAAAAAGGGCTGGATGGTTCGTGAGGACCACTGACATAATCCAACTAAATCAATTATCCCCACAGTATCATCCCATCCAAGAAAAGTCCTTTCAAATAAGTAAAGAGGAACATCCCTCCACGAGATGCCTAGTAGTAGCTTTCTGGCCTAGTAGTTAGGACTAATCTCCAAAATTAGAAAACTCCTGCCTCAGTGCTTGCTTTTCCTAATTCAAGTTAAAAACACAAAGAACCCAGAGAACTCAAATATTCCAACTACCCAGGCTTAACAGCACAAGTTCTTTTAGGTCTGTGACTCTAAACTCTCTTAACCTCTCTCACAACCCTTACACATATGCCTTTTTTTTAAATGGTGAAAAAGTGTCCTATTTTTAGTCTGAGTTTTTCTACAGATTTTCCTCAGATCTCTAAGCAAATAGACAGATGAGGCAAACAGGACTGGAACTTTGTTAAAACTGGGCAACTTTAAACCACCAAAATCAGGATATATATTCGAGGCTTATTCTGTAGTTGGAAGGAGTTACCAGAACACATTGCCAGAGGCATTTTTTCCTAATCAAGTAGCACATTTGCTTTTTCATTCAAAAGAGGTTCTGATTCCTATTTCTGTCACAAAACTGGTTTATGTCTTAGCTACTTAGGAGTTACAATAGTCAATACAAAGCCTAAGGGAATATGATTTAATCATGTGATACCTGACGTCCTCTTCATACAAAGTTAATTAGGCTCTGTTCTACAAAGTCAATTTGAAACATTTGTCTCAATAGCATTATCTTAATTATTCCTCATCAAAATGATACCACCTCCTACTGTGAACTAACATACTTGTGTAAACAAGAAAAAAAGAAACCTTGCAGTCTTGAAGCAGATTCCCATTTTAAAACTCTCTAGTGTAAATACTAATACAGGCATTAAGTATTCAGGAGGAATACAAATAAGAAACTCACGTGTTTCACCTCTTTTCCTACTGAAGACTATTTTTAACAGTACTGCTGAAATACAGATAATCAGTTTATTTTTTGATTAGCATAATATTTTACTTCCTGTAACAAAGTACCCAAAAGTATGAATAGCCAAGAATCTCTTGCAAAAAGTAGCATTTTATTCTTTATATGCTACAAAAAAATTTCCCTCTCCAAGATAAGCTTAATTCAAAAAAGATCAGAAGTAAAGTGTTTGGAAATGACTCGGAATAAATATTACTGGGTAGCAGCTCTGAATTAAATATATGTTGGGTAAACATGCTGTTTACAAACAGAAGTACTTCTTAATACAAGTCTGGTAAGTTGAGTCCAAAATGTCCAATACTGTTATTTAACATTCTTTGACTTGTAGACTTAAAATACAGGAGATTTTCAGACACTAAAGTCTTGGTTTTTAATTTCACATCTGTGTCTACACAACAGTGTAGAAAAAAATCACCTACTGAATACTGGTGCAAAAACAAAGGAAAAAAACTCAGCTAGCCTGAATCAGCAGTTTTACCAACAGCATATCCTATTTATCAACATACTGTACAAGTCTAGCACTCTGACTGCAAAAGCCTACATTTGGTATATATTTCAACTTTGCTACCAACATGGTATTTGGGAAGTCTGCAAATACTTTGATTCTTGCATCCTTCTCATTATTTTTTACAAACCACACAGTATTAGACCCACCAGTAAAAACTGAGTGAACTCTGCGTAGTTTAGGTGTCGTTTTCTATCCTTTCCAAAATGCAGCTGTACGAACTCTGAATTCCAGTTAAAAGGAATGTGCTGATGAATCGTGGTCTGGCCAAAAACTTGTTTAGCATCCTCTGGGAAGAAAAGAAAAATGTTCATTTAGTAATAAAATAAAATAACAAAAGAAACAAACATATAAACAAATATGATATTTTGTAACAGGAAAGCAATACTGCTCATTTAAATTACTAACATATTGTAAAGCAAACCTAATGGTTTTTGTTTATGCAAATCATCACCCTCACAGATAGTTTCTGAATAATATTTTTATTTGTGAAGTTTTATACCCACAGCATTTAATCAAAAGAAATTCAAATATTTCAAGTTTCAAATTCAAAAAGGAAAAATGAAAATTAAAAGACAATTCATAAAAACATGACTAAAGCTAACTGATTTTCAGCATAATCTTTCCAAGCTGCTAACAATGAATGTTCTGTGTCACTATAATTCATGTTTTTAATTTTTTTTCCCAGAGTTCCCCTCATCCAAACAAATCAACTACAAAAATTATTCCAAGATCCACTTTTTTTGGAGTTACTTATGGAGCAGTTATAAGCAGGATGGGGAATGGGGGGAGACATGGCAGGCAGGAATAAGAACTTATTGCCAGCAGTATGCAGATTTTAAGCGTAAATTTCTTCTACAAGGAGCAGGGCAGCGTGACAAGTATGATCACACCTAAATAAAAGCTTCATAGTCAGTAGTCACAAGTGGGCAACAGTTTACTATACACTAGGCAAGTTGGTAATTCACGGCAGTTTCTGTGAAGAAGCAACTATTTGATACACAATCAGTAGTAAGGACCATAGGTTTCTGCAACTAGAAAGCATATATGTAACTAATGAAAACAGTGATGAGAACTGAGCAGGTACTTGTCTGAAAGGACAGAGCCCACTTCAATGTGATAGCTTTGTCTCAGTCAAAAAAACCAGGGCAAAGATATCCTCTGAAGTCAAGCTCAAGGCCAGAGGCTCCCAGCTGCTATATACCTCCCAAATTGCTGTGTGACTCTTTCAGCAACTCAAGCCAAGAGCCAGTTCTTGTCTCCTGTGAGTTCCTGTGAACATGGAGAGATGGTTCCCAGGAGTCACTCCCTACCCACAGGCTGGACCAGGAGCTGGTCTGCTCCCTTCACGCTTTGTGGAAGAAAGACCAGGAGCCCAAACCACGAGCTCCTGTCTGTCTCTGTGAGCAGCAGAGCTGTGAGCCAGTTCCCAAGAACGGCTGGTGCCTGGGGTTGAGGAAATCAGCACAGCTTAGTGCTTGCCTGTGTTCATAACAAGCTGGGAGTCACCCCACTGGAGCCAGCCTCTGCCTGCCAGGCAGGACTGGGAGCCTCCTTCCAGCTCATTCCAGTGCCACAAGCAAAGGTGGGAGCTGACTCCTCGGGGCAATGAAGTCACGTCTCCTGTGCATGTTGAGTTCTGGCTTCTGGTTCAGTCCATGCCAGGCAAGCACAGCTCTGTTGACTCGGGAAAATCCAACCAGGGTGGAATCCCCCCTTTTAGGCAAGGAAGCTGGAAAAAGTGAGAGCGAAGTGGCACAGCCAAGAGCCAGGAAGATGTCAGAAAGAGCCCAAGTAAATGAAGAATAAAGACATAGAAAAAAAACAGTCATAAAGAGATCAAAGAGGCAGGTGTCCTACTGCACCAACCCAAAAACCCTGCAGATGGTACTACCCACAAGAATAGCTTGTTCTAAAGCAAGAAGGTTTCACAGAGAGAGCAGAAATGAAACTGCAGACCTCTTCCCATCTTACAACCCAGTCTGCAGTTTCAGCTTTAAAAACACAGCACCCACTGATGCCAGGAAATCAGTCGTGAAAGAGCAAGTAGGATTTAACTTACAAACAGACTAACCCCAGTTAACCTCAAATTCATAAAATTCATAACTCCAAGTCCTGATGTCTTATGAGAATTTTCTCCAAGCAAAGTGAATGCCCCCAGGACAGCCCCATTGTTCATTCATGTCTTAAGCTCCATCACAGCCAGCTTGGATCTTGTCTGCCAGCATTCTCCAGGAGCAAAATTCTGCTCTCAAGGCAGTGAGAGAGAAAGTCTGTTGGTTCAGGGTGAGGTTCTATCTCTCTGCTTGAAGTCTTTCATCTAGGGTGCCTCCTACTGACACAGCTCAAGGCACCTTGCCACATGTCACTGGAGATCACATTTATAAAGTTCCTGCTTTCTGTCAGACTTTCTTCAAAGAAGGCAATCAGCATGAAAAAGACAGCCTGTCTTGCCTGCATACAAGAGGAAATAAAGGTTGTCTCTTTCTGGCAGTGACCACTGCTTTTCCAGAGAAATAAAGATCTCTTGCACAGAAATAGACGTTCATCTTTCTCTCTCATCCCACCTCCAGAATTTCCCCAGAGCAAGACACTGATACTGTGTGGATGAGATTAGGAAAAAATCATCATTTACCAAAAGCTATGTTTTGTTGGACTCCAGACTTGCCTTTGTCAGAGAAAAAAGGTGCATTCTTACCTGATGCAAGGTAAGAGTTAGCAAAAACTTAGCTTGTATAAAATAAGTCTCAAATTTGTTTTGATGGGGCAAGGCTCCACACAATTCTTACTTCAAATTGTTAACATATGAAAGCTGCAGAGTCTCCTTTGAATATGCCCCAGTAATTTTATTTTATTATCACACATTAGCCACCTTGAAGAAACAATGTATCCTGCTCCCCCAGCTCTGTCTCCTGTAAACCCTCCTTGCTGGAGCCCAAAATAAAAATTCCATCTCAAGAAAATTAATATACAATCACAGAATGGTTTGGGTTGAAAGAGACCTTAGAGATCATCTAGCTTCAACCGCCCCACCATAGGCAGGGACATCCTTCACTAGACCCTGTTTCTCAAAGCCTCATCCAACCTGGCCTAGAACAATTCCAGAGATGGGGCATCCACAACTTCCCTGGACAACCTGCTTCAGTGTATCATAACCATCACAGTAAAGAATTCCTTCCACATATCTAATCTAAACCTACTCTCTTTCAGTTTAAAACCACTCCCCCTTGTCCCATCTTTCCCCCTTGTCCCATCTTGTAGGCTCCCTTTAGGTACTGGAAGGCTGCAACTTGGTCACCCCAAAGCCTTCTCTTTTTCATGCTGAACAACACCAATTCTCTCCACTTTTCAACAGAGAGAGGTGCTCCATCCCATGGTTTTTCTCCTCTGGACTTGCTCCAGCAGGTCCCTGGCCTTCCTCTGCTGGGGACCCCAGAGCTGGATGCAGTGTTCCTGGGGTCTCACCAGGACACAGTAGAGAAGTAGAATCCCCTCCCTCACCCTGCTGCAGCCCAGGACACGTTTGGCTTTCTGGGCACATTACCAAGACATGTCCAAACGTCAAGAAGTGAAAAGAATGGTAACTTCAGACTAAATACAATGTTTAATTATTGGCTTTACAAAAGGCAAAGGAGCGCACAGCAATGAAAGTGAAAACCTCATCAAGCCAATTAGGAATATAATAAGGTCTCTATCCAGGTCATTTGCATTCCCTTGTCTGTTTTAGAGATTAAAGGCCACAAGCATGTCTCAGAAGTTCATGTAAGTACAAATATCACTCTAAATAGCCCAAGCTAAATATGTGCACTTAATTTTTCCTGTGACCTGGAAAACACAGACTACCACATTAGTGCAGACAGAGTAAGAGAACCCACACAACTTGATATTTTCACAATCATACTGTATACTGATGTTACTACCAGATGCTTTTCTGACAGAATGCATGTTGAATTATGCAGTGCAGGCAGCTGCCTACTGTGCTTCTACTGATTCTTTGATGCCAAGAGACGTGGTATCCTCTTTGCCACTGCCTTTTTACACATACCCGGTACTTCCTTTTTGCAACCATTTATGGTGCACAAATTCCGTGAACAGTCTTTTTCCTCTTCCCTCACTAGGTCACAATATTCATTCATCTACCACATCACTGACTCAAGTCTCACCTGTAGTCAGATTGCCCAACTCAGACATTGAAAACCATTTACACAGCACAAAAAATTTGAAATGTTTTAGCTTGTGATTTAACCATCAAAAGGTATCCAATTATGTACCAGAACTCACTATAAGTTATTATTCAGTTCTAACAGTGTCATCTCTTAATAATCTACGTCCAGTATTAAAATAAAAAATGGACAATAAAAAAATGAAGTTTTGCATTACATCTGCAGTTGGAAGCTTCACAGCTATCCACTTAACACAGCAAAACACAGACGAGCTGAGGTGTGCTTCAGTTGCCAGAGTTATTAGGTCTGTTTAGAATTTTTTTAAAGGAACTTGTTTCAGAGTTACAGAATAATTTGTAATGGAAAGGACATCTAGATTTCATGGAGTCCAGTCACCAATCAAAGAAAGTTCAACCAAACGAGCCATGGCCAGATGAGGTTCAAATACCCCCTCACGAATTTCTGACTCAGGACACCAGGGTAAGGGAATGTTGAAATCCCAGAGGGTCAGAATCAGTGGCACAAGGGTCTAGTTGGAAGCCTGTCACTAGTGGTGTTCCCCAAGGTTCAATACTGGGGCCAGTATTGTTTAATCAGCATTGTTTAATACATCTGAACATGAGGAACAACTTCTTTACTGTGTGGGTGTCTGAGCACTGAAGCAGATAGTCCAAAGAGACTGTGGAGTCTCTCTCACTGGAGATACTCAAAAACCATCTGGACACAATCCTGTGCCATGTGCTCTGGGATAGCCCTGCTTAAGCAGGAAGGCTGGACCAGATGACCCACTGTGGCCCCTTCCAACCTGACCCAATCTGTGAGTCCGTGGGTATCCCCAACAACAGAAATTTCACAACTTCTCTGGGCTGCTGTGCTTTGATCAAAATATCTGATAAATGGAAGCTTTAAAATCCAGTTCAGAACACTGTTTAATTGCTTTAGTTTTAAAAAAGCAAAACGTAAATGCTTCAATGTCAAAAGCCGTAACAGCACAAAATCAATCTAAAGCTAGCTAAAGATACAACATTTTTTGCATTGTTTGAGCCAGAGCTGTCAGAAAGCAAAACAAACAACAGACTGAAGATTTTAAATACTCATTTTCAGAAATCCACGCTGTCACTTTTACCAATCTTTTAAAAAAGTCAACTTTGAAACTCAATTTTAAAATAAATTGCAAGATTCTAAAACAAATAATGTTTGTCCCTCAATGGTCTCTAACTAAAAAATAGCTACCTTGCCATTCGTTTCTGATCACTGCATGAAAGAGTTGTTTTATTTTCCCTCCAGGTGATCTCCCTGCTGATTTACAGTGGGGGTTTTTGGTCCTTTAAGTCCTGGGGACGTTCTTCTCTGCAGTGTATTGATGCGTATGCTTAAATGCTTATTATACAAACAAGCATTCTGCATTCACATTTTCATTCCTGTGATTCCATTCCATTTTCACTCCTATGACATTCCATTTCCTGTGATTAAGAAGTAAAATAGAAATAAAGCATGCTTTGGAATAACTACAGGCACTCTTGACACAACAACGACTATCAATATTCTCAAGGGAAATTTGGATTTATAAATTTTAGATTTTAAAAGGAAAAATCTGAAAGTCATTATTCCACTGTATTTTACATCTAAGGAAAGTTACTTAACAGAATAAGCTACTAAAATCTCTACTGTGTATAGTCCATAAGTATCTGACATATTAAATCTGAAATTCTTTCAAGCTGTTTATTTTGCAAGTATATTTTTCAAATCTATTTTGTAAATATATTTTTCACATGCTGTCATCATTAAGTCCAGTAAAGTTAACACAGTCTTAACAGAATCTGAAAAATGTAATGATCATCTAGAAAAATACACTGATCTTACAAAACAGTCACAACATTTTTGCAGAAAACCTGTCATCCTCAGCTCCATTTTATATAAAATCTATATATTTTATTTATCTTATTCCTTTACACAACTAAATTATTTGAACATAGTATAGAAAACCTGCAGCAAAGCCCTGGGCCTTCAGAAAAAATGAGATTACCCTGATGATATTTGTAATAGTAACTTCTGTAAAGAACATGAACAACCTACCTCCTACAAAGAAGAAAATAATTTCGTTTTGATGAGAGTAGCTGTTTCAATATCATGACTAGGAAACCCAACACCTTATCAACCATGTGACCTGAAGTTCAGAGGAGATGAGGACAGAATGATTTCCACAGGCTTTGGGCCTCACTGACCACTCAAAACAATTCCGCATTTTCCATAAATTTCACGATCCTGAATACACCACAAGGTTCTGCAACTTCTTCCCCATGACTTCTTTCTCATGCACAAGCATGATGGATTGTGGGTCCAGGCATAACACTGCAGGAAAAAGTGCTGAAAGAAGCCTCATCTCAGGACTTAATCTCCCTTGATGAGGTTTCCTATATGGATGTCTGCACCTCAGTGACCCAAACCTCCTAACTTAACTTCCCAGCCTTATCTCAGACCTGCTACACCCCTATGGACATATCTGGCTGACTCTGGTCACTGTCACCAGGCCTGCTTTTCTGTCTGTGCTCAGGTAGCACGGGACTGCACCCCTTGTCAGTGAGAGCTGTGCCCAGGAACCCTCTTGGCACCCTCAATCACATCAGGGCTGTCAGTCTGGTGGAGCAGCCAGCTCCTGCTGCTCCTGGACACAGAAAAAAATCACAGCATAGCAGAATATCCTGAATTGGATGGGACTCACAATGATCACTGAAGTTCATCTTCTGGCCCTGCACAGAGCAACCCCAAGAGTCACACCATGTGCCTGAGAACACTGTTCAAATGCTTCTTGAACTCTGTCAGGCCTGGTGCTGTAACCACTGCCATGGGGAGCCCAATCCAGTGCCCAACCACCCCTTTTTCTATTATCTATTACCTATTTTCTATGATCTAAATCTCTCCTGACAGTTTCATGCCATTCCCTCAGGTCCGCTGGTTCCCCAGCTCAGGGTACTTAGGCCCCCTTAGCCCATCATCCCTGTTGAAGACAACAGCAAAGAAAGTGTTAAACATCTCTGCCTTGTCTATGTCCCTGCTTGTGAGGTGATCATTCTCACCATGTAATGAGACAATGTTATTTCTGGACTGTGTTTTGCTATTAGTATATTTTAAAAATATTTTTTTTTGTCCCCCACATTTTTGGCCAGCTTCAACTCCAGCTCAGCCTGGGCCACGTGACTTTTCTCTGTAGAATGGACTGGACATACACCTTCTTATTTTGCCTTAGCTGCAAAGTAGATCCTCGCTCTGCCAAGCCAGCCTTCTGCCAGGCTTGCTTTACTTATGACATTTTGAAAAAAACCAATAAATTTGTGTAAAAGCACATATGTACAGAGAAGAGTGCATATATATATATGTATGTATGTCAGAAATAATCAAGTAATACTTCTTTGTATTATCTTGTTTTACTGGAATTGTTGGGATTCATCCAAGATTTGGGTTGGCTTATTTTTGTTTGGTGGTTTGGTTTGGTTTTTCGGGGATTTTTTGTTGGTTTGTTGTTGTTGTTGTTGTTGTTGTTTGTTTTCTTGAGTTTTATTTACTGTTGTGAACTTCAAATTCACAGCTAGTTAGAATTTATTTCCATAATGATGATTTTCATCCCAGAAAAAGTTGACATCACATCTGTTCACATAAGATGTGGAATGACAGATAGTCCAAGTACTTGGCTGGATTGGGTTTTCCATTTTTATCCCCATTTATGTAGAAGAGGAAGTACAAGCATTACAATCCCTTCTTCATTTCCCTCCTGCTTTGTTTAGGAAGCAGTTGAAATAGTTTTATGGTAGTCATGAAGTCAATTGAATAACACGTTGGAATAGTTTATTACTAAGGATAGCAAAGGAAAGGCACTCACCCCTCCAACTTCCCTCAACAAAGCATTAAGACCAGGAAGGGCTGACACAGCCACTTTTTTCCACAGGTTAGAAGGCGTGAAATAATAAACTAATGCTATATTTTCACTTAATCTCCTAATTCCTCACAAAACATGGACCACCACTTATTTTGCAATTGAGAATTTAAAAAAAAAAAAAAAAAAAAGGTTATTTCTTCCTTAAAATATAACTAAGAATGTATCTGGTAGAACACTCGAAGTGGAGCTGGCAGAGTAGAAATGGAGCACATAATTTGATGATAACAGGACTGTATTACACGACTCAGAAAGGGAGGGTATGCTCAGGTCAGTGCTATTTATCTGTGCTCTATCATTGGTATCGCTACCATTCCAAAAAGGATTCATTCAGTGCAAAAACTTGCTTTAGTGCACCTGATCCATTTAGACCAAGATCAGTTTCACCTGCACCTGAAAAACGTGGCTGCACATATACACTTGTACACAAACACCTGAAAATCCCCAGAATTCACTTATTTTGATGACTTGTGTGTAAGTGGTAGTTTATTTTTACATAGGAGTAGCTCCTCCAAATCCAGAGAAAATTCCCACAGACAAAATTTATCTCGAAAATAAAAAATGTAATTTCAACCAATTTAATTATGTTGAACTAGTCCAATTGTGGACTAGTGCTGAATTGTAATGGACAACCAGGAGTTTTTGCCACTTATCATAAGCCAGTGTTGCTTTTGTGTAACCACAGCTGAATATCAAATTCAGTGCCCCACGTGGGCAAATGAAATCATCATTTGGACTCATTTCTGTTCTCCCTATCACAGAGATGTAAAAACACAAGACTAAGAATCCAGACTGAACCAACACCTTTTTTTTTTCACAGTGGCATGGGCTAATTTCACTGTAGTGGTCCAGCAATAAAAAATTTACTACAGAATTCACGTCCTTGTTTCCTATGATGCCGGAATGATTTTTGTCTTTTCTTTTATATACCTTTTACACAGTTCTCTGTATTCACAAGTATTAGCAGTATGCATGCTTGCAACCTTTTACTTGGTTTAGTGCTTAGTGTTTTGTAAGTGTTCTGCAGGCCCTGAGACTGAACACCCCAGAACTGCAGAGCCAGGGAGACCAAACATTCCTACTATCTCAGGAACCCAAGGTCTCCTAGCAGGACAGATTCTGTAAACTAGGGGTTAGCCCACCCCAGCCCCATTATTGGGCCCCCTTGTTAGATATGCTGATGTGTGAAGTCTATAACTGGTGTGTGTGATTGACAGTGGGTGTGCATTGCCACGCTGTCACCTGGGTGAAGTGGATGCACCAAACAGGATCCTGATTAAAATACTGAGGTAAAGACCCCAACCCCTTTAACTGTGTCTAGTTTCATTTTCCTAACACCAAGAAAAAGGCATCACCTAAGCAAAATTTAATATACCAACCAAAGTGATAAAAGCAAACTCTTGGCTCAAAGATATAATCCTGAACTTTACACTTTCCAGCATAGACTTGAGAGCTCTATGTCTTTAACAGCTATTTTGCTTAGATAGATGATACCAAAAAAAAAAAATCACTTTCTTGCAAAGCATTAACATACATTTTCCCTCACTTAAATACTTCAATTTCAAATACACCACAAAATATACTCCCACAACAGTACTGTATTAGTATAAAACTATTTTAGTTCAATTAAAATGTCTAACTATCTACCCTCAAACCTATCTAAATGGTAATTTTCACTTTGAGCACTTCCAACATGTTCTCAGTTTTGTTTTCTTTTATCAGCTTTCCAAATCGGGTCCTGAATTCCAAATGTTAGGGAAAAATAGTCATTAACTGCTAGGTAACAGTAAATTTTCCAATTTAGAAAACTAAATTACACACATCACAAGAATATGTGCATTTTGCTACCTGAAATTTCATATTAAAATCTGTAATAACAAAACACTTCTCTGGCTGTTGAAGTTTTTACTTTCTAATCTGCATTTCCAGGTGAGTTTGAAAATAGGATGGGGAAAGCCTAAAGTGAAATACTGCTCCTGACACAGTTTAAAATATGTTTTGGTACGGAAGCTTTTGGTGCCTCCCCAGGCACTGCCTAGTAATCATGTTGGGCTTTTTTTTCCAACAGGACATACAGATGGCTCACCCTCAGCTTACCAGAGTTACTCCATTAACCAAAGAGTGACCTCATACAGTTGAAATTGACTCTTAAATTGGCGTGTTCCCATCTTTCCCACACCTATTCTTTTTCTTTTTAAGTAGCATGAAGTACCAGCAGAAAGCGCAATATTTTAGCCATGTGAGGACGTAGTATTCTTGAACTATCCTGTTACTATCCCACCAATTGGAACTGCTCTCTGTTACCTCTATCTTTTAAAATTGGAGCCATTATAGTCAATTGTGCAAATCTTCAGTTGGTCTTTCGTGAAAAGAGGGTTTTTAACCCACTGAACTGGAACATCTTCCAAGCAGTTCTTAAGATCTCTGACAAGATACTGTACAACACATACATGCCAATCTGGCATTCCCACATGTCTACATTCAGTTGTTCAGAAAGCACTCATATGTCACTTTAAAAGTTCAAAAAATCAGGATAGTTATTTTTGTAATGAAAGCTGATCATTAAAGAAGTGCAATAAAGGTCCACATATATTAAAAAATGGATGCCCTCACAATGTCATGCCAACATATCAACAACTGGAGCCCACCAGTGAGAAGCAAAAGCTTATGATATTTGTTGGGCTGCTCTTACAAAATTCATTGGTTAGCTCGGCCCACCCTCAGGCATTAAAAAAAGACTGTACTGCAATAGACCCAGTGGAGTGCCAGTAACCTCAGAGGCATCCACAGCAGGGCAGAGAAGCAGGAGGCTGGAGTCTCCCACTAAAATCAGTCACTTCTGTTCACATGTGAACCACATCCATTCTGTGGCTGGAAGAAGCAGCAAAGGCTGTACAGCACCTGCTGTACACAGAGGTGAGATGAAGACCAGTATCAGTAAATAAATGTCTACCAAATGTTGCAAGTAGACTTTGAAGAAGACAACAACCAAATAGATCCCCCCAAATGCCTGTACCAAACCATAAAGTCCAGTACAAATCCTAAAAATGCTCAGCATGCATTCTCTTTCAGGAGAGAGATGCTAGCTACTGAATATAATTAATTGCTCTAGCCAAACTTTTCAACAAGGACAGAGCAGTCTTACAGATTAGTTTTACACTAATGAAGACATTATCATACAGAATATGTTTGTGCCTTCATTATTTTTCCCAGTCAAAGAGATCCATGATAAACTTCAACATCACAAATCTGCTGAGTGTTCTCTTTTTTTATTCTCTTTCCTTCCCCCTGCTCTGGTTGTTTGTGCTCTTGTCACTTCTAAAAACTACTAATTCACTTTCTCATGACATATCCATACAGAATCCTGTTCAACTTGGCCCTAATTTTTGACTGAGATACTTGTGCACTTCTGTTACCTGTGCTGAACGCTGTAAGTACCACCAAAAAAGAAAAAAGCAGGCTCTTTCCAAAAGTACTTTCACCCTCAGCAGGTAAGACTCTGGATTCAAGCTTTTCTGCTTCTTCTGTCTCCACTGTACGTAAGAGGGAATGACATGAACTTACAGAAGGAGTATTATATCATTTCCTTAGTTAGAACATTTTCAGGAATTTTCCAGAATGCCATCCCTTAAAAATATCTCTTCTTGAACTGCGCCTATCCATAATTTCAGTTCACTGGCAACAGCCTGACATTTATTACCTTTCCTGGCCTCATCAGAAGTTAGCAACAAACTGCCAGCACCCTAAGATCTCAAGTTTGAAAACCACTAGGCCCCCTGTGGGCATAAAAATTTCATTTACTCCTCTTACCCTGAGTAATATTTTTTTTTTAAAGAAAGAGATGACTTTCACCAATGTAAACAGCACAACCTGCTAACAAAAACAGAGTATCACTTCTATTTTCTCCACACAAGGCAGCTGGGGGATGATGCATGTGACAAGCATAGAAAGGTTGATGGAATGGAGTTTTCTTAGCCTGGAGAAGGGAGATCTAAAGGAGGACCTTGTTTATAGCTACCCAACAGGACAGTGAAGGGAAGACAGAGATGCACAGTGGAAGGACAAGAGTCAATGGATGCAAGCTGGGATATTGGTAATTCTAACTAGGCCTCAAGCATTTAGTTTTCCTCTACAATAGTGATCCAACACTGGGACATGCTGGCTCATACAGGCTGCAGAGTCTCCAGCCTCAGAGATTATTTGAAATGTTGATCAGATATTGCCCCCAGAGCAACTGGTCTTGATGGTGGTGCTGCAAGGGATTGAACCAGATGGCTGCCACAGTCCCTTCCAATCTGAACTGTTTGATGATTCTCTTACCATTCCCAACACAAAAACAGAACAAAAACAACAACAATGAACAAACTGAAACACTGACTTTCAGTTCTGGATGATTTAGAAAACTCAATTGTATTTTCTAGACCAAATGAAACCCAACAATGCAATAGGAAAAAGCTTGTCCTAACATTTAGAATGACAGATTCACTTTGTGTCTAAACAGGCTCTCTTTTATTTAAGATGCTTGCATCAAAGTCTGCCTGGTTACACAACATTTTAGTTAAAAGAAAAAATAAAATAAAAACTTGCCAAGTTGACATATGTCTAGAAATGAATTTTCAGAAAATATTCTGAGAAGATTTCAGAAATTGTTTTGAAAAAAATAAATATACTAACAAGTCTACTTCACATCCTCTTTTAATTAAAACTGGCAAATACTTGTGCAAAACCCGTTACTGAACAAATAACAAATGCCATCAGAGACTAAACAGATTTTGCATTTGCTGCTACCATTTATAAATCAACAAATGTTTCACTGTGTATGTGAAGCTGTGATGTGTAAGTTAACACATCACTAGCTACATCTGGTTTCAAGGCAATTTGAACCAGCAATGGAAGTATCACTGATAAATACTAAATAGTGCAGTTTTCCAAGAGGTCAACAGATTCAACAATTTATTTTGTTGGTTCAGATTTAGCTTTTAATTGCTTTACATGGTATTCAGTGTAGCAGGCTGGGCATCATTAAGCTAGGTGTTGTGCAAGAGATAAGACTTACAATTCCATAAGAGAACCATGTCATACCAGCAATTACAGTGAAAAGTATAAAACAAGTAATCCTCTGTAACAAAAGCAAGAGCTACGTCACACAATCAGAAGATAATTCTTTGGTCATGAAAGCAATTATAGATAATTTTTTGTGATAATTTTTTGCATATTAAAAACAGAGCATTATCACAGAGGAAAAAACTGAAGTTCATCACAATAGTTGTGTAGCTATTTAAACCTCTCTTAAGAGCAATGTCCTTTTAGAAAGTTTACAAACAAGTATTCAGGCAATTCAAGTATCAGGTATCAGCAACCAGGAGCACTCGGTAAGATGTATCCTTAATTAATGTGTTTATCTAAGAACTGTACTGATATAATTAATAACAGAAGCAGAGACCCACAATAGATGCTGTCTGCATGCCAATGAAGTCTTGCTTAGAGACAAAAGCAAAATACAATGCTCAAATCTGCAGCTGCTACCCTTAACAAACAAAAATTTGGGGGTTGGGTTCCCAATTTCCTTCATGGTTTTGCTGGCTTTGAGGGGAGTTTGTTTTGGCTTTTTTAAAATAAAGCACTGACATTTTACAGCATACTCGTATTTCTCAAAGCAGCACAACACAGCATCCATTTTGAAATAGCTTCAGATTGAATTAGAGGACCTCTAAAAAAGAAAACCAAAACCATAAAAACACACACTATACCATAGCTCCATTTCATTAAGTACAAGAGCAAGAATTTCTGTCTGGTGGGTAATTCTCCTTTAATATAAATCAGAATTAAAATCTTTAAAGTAGGTTCAGTAATGGTTGGCAGCATAGACTCAGGCAACCACAGCTCTTATTGTGCCTTTCCTTACTCTCTTAGCAAAAGCAACATGGACAATACTTATTTTACCCTTCACTAGGGCTTGTGAGAACTGGTATCAGAAAATTCCAGTCCCCAGATATCACTGCTGTTTATTCGCAGCTCAGAATGTTAGGTCCCCCTATTTATTTTACCCATCCAAAAATTAAAGATAAAGGTTACAACAACTTAGTTTTTAAACACTCTGTTACCCAACCATCTCACCTTTTTTTAAATGCCATGTAGTAAAGAATTTCAAAGGGCTCTGCTTCTTTAATGAGGCATTAAAATACAGTCATACGACAAAAAAAGCAACTCTACTAAGTCTCTTAAACCCCTGGACTTACATTATCAGCTTTTATGTGCCTGTCAACACTCAACAGTAAGAAGCAATGGTTTGCTCTTTGCCTCGAATTTAAAAGCCAGCTAAACTTCCTCTCACTTTCCTGCTGAGAGCTTTAACTCCTTACAAACTGTCAAAGCTTTGACACTTCAGCAGAAAGTAAATCTACAACATGATGCAATAGCCAGGTGTAGTCTCAATCAGCCACTAGCCACTAATTTACTAGTGGCCATTTAATTCACCTCAAAAAGCAATAAACTAGAAATACTCCCCCCCCCTCCACTTACCCACACTGCTTGCATATCAGCCCCTTTAAATATGTAATAGTTCTGTCAAAGAACCAGGTACACTTAACTTGCAACTTGAAAGAAATGAAACATTTAAAAATGTAGAGATGTCAACATACAGCTAAAATGCAGATACATTTCTAACCCAGAAGCTAAAGTAAGAGTGCAGCATTTTCCAAGAAAAGTGTGTGCAAAGTGTTAAATTGGAACTTCTCTACCCAGAACATTTCTCTGAATATCCACAGCCTAGATCTCACATTCAGTGAAAAAGTTCATAGGCATAAAGCTCATTACTAATTTGTTTAACAAAGAAGCCAAACCAAGTGCACCTGTGAAAGAGTAAGACTAGGACAGATTTGCACGGCAGAAAATGTGAAATTCACTGCTGGGAACTATTCTGCTTGGTATATGCAAAAATATTTAGATCATTATTTTAGTATACAGAAAAACAATGACTGCACAGATAAGCCATGCTGTTTCTTTACAACAATAAAATGAGATACAGACTTAAAATGAGAGCCTTGAGATACTACATCTAACAGCAATATACTGAAAAATTATCCTTTCCCTATTCTGTTCCTTCCACACTGTAATTCCACAGTATACAAAACCCCTATTTAAGTCTCCTAACCTTGATAAGGACTTGAGACCACTCCAATTCAAGTGAATGGAAAAAGATCTCATAATTAGCCTCAAAGACCTATGACTGAGGTATTGAGTGGTGAAGTTATAGGATAGTATTTTAATAATGTATTTATGAAAATATTAGGGTTTTTTTTATAATAGTGGGAAAATAAAACTTTTTTTTTCTCCTCATGATAGAAAATAAGAAACTAGCTTTGTCTAAAGAGCAACCATTTCTGCGGAGAATGCGCAACACTGAGACAGCTCTTCCATCCTGCCCAGTCTGGGCATTTGCTGAGATGGTAGCCACAAGGTACTACACAGAAGTTACAAACACATCCATGGCTTCAAAAGGGGAGATGAAGGAATTAAACAAAAGCTGTCTGAGGTTCTGCCAATGTTGGCATGTCTCCTCTTTCAAATACCTTAAATACAGTCTGGCATGGGATTTTCTCTCATCACTAGAAGGACTTCAACTGACTTCAAATGCCAAACAAATCCTTTGACTCACTATGTCAAACCCCAAGGGAAGCTTCTGACAGCAGAAAAAATAGGAACAAGAATGCCAAGAGTTAAAAAGTTAAGTTGGACTGATTCAGCATTTAGATCAAACGGTTACAGCTCTTCCTAGATTATTAACAAGTGCTCCAAGCAACCGGGGGCTCTGACGCAGACAAGAAACTGCGCATCACAGGCATTCCAGGAACTCTGGTCTGCCTTCACTGGAACAAACCCTTAGTAAAATATGCATTCCCTCCTATTCTAAAAGCATGGCAGCTCTCACAGATCTCTGTCCATATACATACACAAAAATGTTAGGCACAAAATACTTCCTTCATCAAGGTTATGATCTGTAGAATTTTTTTCTGAAAATCTTTTAGCATCTCTAGTAGCTTCTGAAATATTGCACACAAAAAGCCCATCTTTCACACCCTTAACACACTACCAAAAATAATAAAAGACCAAAATAGACACAAGAAGAGACAGCAAGTCTTCTCACCAGCCACAACTTCAAATACAGTTTTTTGGAGATATTAGAAGAAATACAATAATGCTTCAAGCAATAGTTATAAAATCTTGTTAGTTCAAATGGAAAGAGAAGGGTTTTTTTAAGCCTTTGAGAACAAGACATTTGTGAGAAATACTAGTAAAAGGCAACAAACATGTGAACCATGTATTTTGAAAAGACAAACAGTCAAAGTCATGAAATTTTCCATTTACTTAGAACTGTTTAACAACCAAACACTAAAACTTGATATACAGGAATACCAATGTCCAAATGTAGCGCAAAAAAAAATCCCCATACTTTTTCAAGTGTAAGTTCAATATCAAAAATTAGTTTAAACTGCTAAATTCTGAATCCTTTCAGACTGCATGGCCTGGCCCTTATCATTAGGCAGGTGGGAGATAGTCCTACAGATATCAAAAGCTGTTTCTAGGATATCTAGAAATAAACAGTACTCTTAATCAAGTCTTAAACTAGTCTGAGTGTATCTCATTATCTGTGCAAACATCATGCCTCCAATGCACAGCCAAATTTTTGGGGGGGAGGGAATGGCAGAGGGCATGTAATAATGAATTAATTACTGTAAAATCTCACAGAATATAGTTTTAAGCCTTAAAAGTCAGACAGCTTGAAATATGTTTTGTTTCAACAAAATATAATTCAGGGTAATGATTTCAAACCCAGTATTCACCCAGGTCTTCTGGCAACTTCTTTGCAGGTTTATAGTAATTTCCTACAGTCACCCATCACTGCTGTTCTTGACCTGCGCAACAAGCATTTTGGGAAAGAGATAAAGGGAAGTGACCAGTCCTCCAGGGAAAACTGTGACCATGACGATGACTTTGGCTTCATACCGTGCACACATTAATGATTTTAAAAGTTCAGACATAAATTTGCTTGGCATTAGTGTAGTTCTGCTACCAATCACTGTCTCCTAGTAAGAGAAGGTGAAACAGAGTTTGGCATAGGTAGGGATTTTTACATTAGGAATGCAAATTTAAGAATATCTTACCAAAAGTAACTTCTCCTTTGCCAGTCTTGTCAAACAGCTGAAAGGCTACTATGAACAATGCATCTGGAGCACACAGGACTGATTCAAAAGCCACAAACTCTTGAAAGGATATCAACCTACGGGATGAAGAGAAAAGCAATAGCTATGAAACCAATCTGCTTACAGAAAACAGAAACACAATATAATATTGGTTATACAAAAGAAATTAGACCATAAGCAAAATGCGTTCAAAATCTGTTCAGCAGAGATTAAAATTTGTCCTAAAATGCCCTATCCCCAATGCTGTCAGGAAGCCTTTATATCACTAAATGGAAATGTCTGTTGAACAAGGCATTATTCCTCTCAGCAAGTCACAACAGAACATAAAATAAGCAAAACACTCAGCATGGCTACTCACCTCAGCTTTAATATCTAACTGAACTGCCCTCTGGGGAAGCCTACCTCTCTCCACTGGCAAGACAGAGCCAATAAAGACATGAGTAACTTCCCTCAAGACTCAGCACTTAGCACTTTTGGAAAGCAAATCCATTCAAGCCCTACATGCTGCCACTCACTTCAGAATGTGTTATCCGTTTGCTAGCAACTTATTAGTCATCCATCACAGCCCTCCAGTCCTGCATGTTGAGTCACAAATTTCAATCAGTAGTCTGCATGTTCTTCCTCAGCCCAAGAGCAGTTTATTCAAATTCATCATTACAGCCAGGTTCCTAATGTGCTAGCACAGTAGTAGGGCATAGATAAAAGCAGAGCTGTCCTTCCAGAAGTTAGTTCATAAGCAGAAATACATAATTAGACAACTTGGCATTGTTTCCAGCAGTAGGTTTGATACAGCAAAGACCTTGAACATTCTAATTTCTCTGCGTCAAACCCAAGAGTTCAAATGGAGATCAAACTCCTATTCTTAAAGAGACAAAGGCCAACTATTCTTCTATTTTGCTGTTTCTTTAATGTCTAGGCTGTAGAGTTTAAAATCATCTTCAAATATGTGGCAGCAGGGCCCGCTAGCAGTCTGGGATACTTAAGACTGCAGTCTCTCAGGCTGCTTTATGTCAGCGTAGCAGGCACGTAGCTTTAATGGGTTCATGTGGCAGCAGCAGGGGAACAAGGATTATTTCTGAAAAGCAGAAAATTCAGTGTATCCAATGTCAAGAAACACACATAAACCCAGGGGATTTTTAACAGAAACTAACTCTATCCTTAGGATTTTGATTCAGAGTAACACTGCAGCCAGTTCAACGAAAACTTCTACTCAGCATGCATACAGTGAAGAACTAAGAGTTTGAGTAAGTTAGAAAAAGTATTTTTTGCATCAAGTTATGATGAACCATGACTATACAGCAATTTCCAGTCATCTGTTTTATGGGAAATCAGAGAATATGCTGAGTTGGAAGGGGCCCAGCAGGATCATTGAATCCAACTCTGCACAGGACCATCCCCAAGAGTCACACCACGTATCTGAGAGAATTGTCCTTTCTGAACTGAAGACAGGCTTGGTGCTGTGACCACTTCCCTGGGAAGCCTGTTCGAGTACCCAACCACACTCTGCATGAAAAACCTTTTCTTAATATCGAACCTAAACCCCCCCCCTGAACTCAGCTTCATGCTGTGTGATTCAATTCTTACATAGTCACGAGAGTGAAGAGTTTAGTAGTTGTCCCTCCTCTTCCACTTGTGAGAAAGTTGTAACTACAATGAGGTCTCCCTTCAGCCTCCTCCAGGCTGAACAGACCAAGTGACCTCAGCCACTCTTCACTAGGCTTCCCCTCAAGGCCCTTCACAATCTCTGTTGCCCTCCTTTGGGAACTCTCCAACAGCTTAACATCTTTTTCATATTGTGGCACCCAAAGCTGCACACGGTATTCAAGGTGAGGCTGCCCCAGTGCAGAGCTGGTGATGCTGTGCCTGATGCCCCCCAGGACACAGGTGGCCCTCCTGGCTGCCAGGGCACTGCTGACTCACATTTAACTTTCTCAACCAGGACCCTCAGATCCATTTTCACATCACTGCTCTTCAGCCTCTCATTCCTCAGTCTGTCTGTGCATCCAGGGTTGCCCCAGCCCAGGTGCAGAATCTGGCACTTTTTGTTGTTAAACTTCATACAGTTGGTGATTGCCCATCTCTCTCGTTTGCTGAGGTGTCTCTGCGTGGCCTCTCTGCCCTTGAGGATGTCAGCAGTCGACAAACTTACTTAGTATCCCTATGAGTCCTGCATCAAGGTCTCTTACAAAGATGCTTATGGAGCCCTGCAGAGCCCCACTAGTGACAGGTCATCAGCCTGCTGTCACCCCATTCACTGTAACCCTTTGTGCCTGACCTGTGAGCCAATTGCTCACCCACCATGTAACAGGGCTATTCAGCTGTGTGCTGGACATTATGTCCAGAAGGACACTATGACAGACAGTATCAAAAGCTTCACTGAAAGTCTGAAAACATTACATCTACTGGCTTTCCTAGATCAACACCTGAAGTGTGCTTGCAGCAGCCAAATATCCACAGAGTAACAAGCTGACTTCCATGAGGAACATAAAAGAAAAAGAAGAATTAAAGAGAGCATTTTTTTAAAAAGCATAGCACACAGTAGGTCTAAAAGTTGTTGCACGCTTGGAAATGCATGCAATAAATGAATTTAAATAAAATAAATTGCATGTATATTGCACATACATGCAGTAAATAAAAGAAATGAAGAGCATGAAATGGTCTAGCAAATAATTAATTCTGGGAGCTTGCCACCCTAAGTTATAATACAGTGCAAGAAGTAAATAAAAAGAAACCTCCTCAGGTATTCTTAAGATTAAACTCACAATTAATGATGTCAGCAAACATATAAGAATGCCTTAAGCTTTTCTGGCAAAGAAGTCTGTGTCTTGTTATATATGCACATGTTAGCACACAAGCAATCCATCAGTCCTTTAAACTCCTTGGGAGCTCTCAGCACTTCCCACTGTTAGACACAGACTACACAGATACTCAGTCTTTCAAAGGAAGAAAACTTCCATCACTTCTAAGTGAGAAAAGTTTTTTTCAAAAGTAACATTTTCTTCAATTTTAAACCAATATATCACAACTTCCTCAGTTTTGTATTTACGCATATTTACTGTTACAATGTGACTTACAGGCTATAAAAGGCCACTATTATTTATTATAATTGGCCACATACCTGACAGAACAGCAAACAGATCCAAAGCATTGAGTTCTGTCCCAAAGATTATGATACACACACACACAAGAAACAAAAAAGAAAGCAGGTGACAAGACTCTAGGATAGGATTGTTTGGAATTATAAATGTAAAATTTCTGCCAACACCATTTTGGTAAAGCTGCTTTCAGTGTGAAACTACCTGCACATGTCCTTACCAACAGATCACAATACAGTAATGACAGAACAGAAAAGAAATACAGCACCTATCCCAGCAGAATCCCAGCACCATGGTAAGAACATATTCTACGTTACTAGGCCTGGGTTTGATTAAGACTTCATGTATTAACACTGATACAAGATTTTATACTGATAGAAGCATTCTTTTTCAGTAGTTGGAAGTAATAACCCTCCTAATAAGTCACAGATAGATGCTTAAAATAACCCTATATCCATTTTTAAAAACAATTATTCACAGAACTAAGAAGATTAGAAGTGTACAAATTGTGCGGTTCTAGCCAGACTGTTAAAGAAGAGACATTAATATCTGCTGTGCCAGCTGAATTCAAATTAACCCAATTTTTACATGTTAATTAAACCAGCTATTTTCTTCTTATTGTATTTTTGCTCCCTAAGTAGACTAGCCTGCTAGTGATTCCCAACAGATCTATTCTAACAACGACGTATTCATTTACTTCTATTATGACCATACAATACAGTAACTGAGCAGTAATTTTTCAGTCAATTACACGTGTGATTCTTAATGCTTAAAGAAGCTGAAATAATGTGTACTACATAGCCATATGCTCACTTCTCTATACTGCACAAGGGTAGTTGCCTGGGTAACACGTTTTCTCTCCAGTTTAGCATCACCCTTTTGGGTTTAGCATAACCCTTCAGTGAATATCATTAGGTGTCATTAAACAGCACGTATTAACACGGACTTCAATATACTACTTAAGAGTTATTTTATATACCTTAACAAGTAGTCATTTATGTTACAAAAGCAGAGAAAAACCCAGTGATTTTAACAGCACAAGGACAGGAAGCTGAAATGTTTACAAAATTTTATTTCAGTTTTGAAGATATTCCACCCAAATAACTCAAAGTCTTCATTCACCTTCACATCCTCATTACCAGTGCCAATACTGCACTATTTATTGAGGAAGGCTCAAGTCTTGATATTTTAAAAGTATCCACATACAGAAGCACCAGTCCAAACAGAACAACTGGGAATGGTATAGCAAAACCACTATTTACTACTCTCTCCTTTCTTCCATGCTCACACCCATGGTATCTAGACACCCCATAGAAATGACACAGTCCCACCACAGAAAGTCTGCATGTAGCCACGGAAAGAAAAAAAAGCTATCATCTGCTGTAATAATACATACAAATGCAATGATGAAGAGGTTTTCTTCAGAAATCAATGCAGATGTTTTTACTGTATCAGCAATTTAAACACGGTAACATAATGGGACACAAATTGAAGCTACATCTATTATTTTACACTGCAAGCTAGGTAAACTAAGTACAGTGTAAATTGGTGCATTAGAGGATAAATTTATATCCAATAATAATGGAAAATGCTCGCATTTCCAAGTGTTATTTTTGAATACTTTGTCCTTTCTAAAAATAAAGCATATGGTATTTCTCAGTGAAGTGTTAGTTACTACAGTCCAAACAGAGACGTGCAGTAAATACCTATTTTGTTAGGCAGATGTTTAAAAGTACAACAAAAATCTGTGAAACGATATTACAGTAGGCAAGATGGAAAATGCCTGGCCTGCTGCTGATAGGCCTTTAGAAAGCTACTGTATTTTGGGGAAAAATTCTGATCCAGATGAGGCCAAATGAAGCCTTCTTCTTTGAAAAAAACCCCAAAGATTAGGAGTGAGTGGCTTAAGGGCAGGCTCTTCAATCTGTTTCATACAAACAACAACCATGCAACATAACACTAAAATCTGTGTTATTACCAGTCAACTACTTTGAAAGGTTCGTCTGGTCATCAGCAAGGAAAGTATTTCCTTTTCTTAGAGGAAACCTTTAAAACATGCCTCCATAAGAGAACAGCAGGAAAGCCCACCATCAAATAAACCTCTGCCCTGGCTTAAGATGGAGGCAAAACTTGCTCCCATGGCAACGGATATTCATTGAACAACAGAGTATGCCTTAAGAGGTCTCGTACCTTTGTCACAACGACAGGAGCTCATGTAGACCCTCAAATCCTTAATCTCTGGCAAGGCAGGAATTGGGCTAGACTTACATGAGATTTTGTCTGTGGTAACTACTGTGAGATTGTTTGTAAGAGCTATGGTTCTTCCCATTTCACACTCAGAACTTCTTCAGCTCTTGGGTAAGAAACTCTTTGCACATCTTTATGCCCTGCTCATAAGTCAGAAGTTTTTGTGCTGTCTGCCTTTCACCTGGGTACTTATCCAGTTTGGTACTTCACACCGATTACACTTGCTAAGTATACCTAACTTGTCACCAAAATCAGAAGGAATTGAAAAGCATTCTAAAGAGTGCTAAGAAAAACCCTGGTGGAGGCTCAGACCCTTTTAGTGACAAGAGATCATGCTCACCACACATGAACAACAGCTGCTTTTTCAGAGCAAAAACGGGATCCAAGACAGTGGATAAAATCTTCTGGAAATATCCCAGCAGTATTTTCAGAACTGCACTACTTTAAGTCACTAACACTGTAATAAAATTCACTTGTCATTGCTCTTGCAAGATACCTTCAGTTTTATAATAGAAATAATGCTAAATTACTGGACAGACTCTCATGACCTTAAAGACGTGTAAGTCTCTAAACACTGACAAGCCTATTAAAAATGAACAACAACAAAAGCTGGTTTGTACTTCACTGTAAACCTGGGAGCTCTGGACTGCCAAGTTGGCAGTATTCAATAGGAGAAGATCAATAGTGCTCTTGCTATCTCTAGGAGATTTCATGACAGGAACCAAATGATTGCCTCATGATGATTACCCTGCAAATTACTTTAAACACCAGGAGAACAAGGTACATATGCTGAAGCACATGGCAAAAAATGCTACAATGCCATGTTAGAGAGATGGATGCTAATCACTTTCTAAACTTTCTCCATTCTTTCACAGATTAGCTAAACAGGAAGACAGCCTGAACACCAGAAGAGACTCTCCAAAGACACATTACGAACTGTCACTGCACAGTGTGGATTACAGAAACAATCCTTACCCACGGCAGAAAGCCGCAATTAGAAGCCTCAATACTACACCGCAAAACTCTTACAGGATCATGCCAAGTTATGAAATCCCAACTTGTCAACAAGTTCACATAGGCTACAGTTTTACATTTTGTTCTTCCTGACACCAGCTTCTGTTTGTGAGGGAGATCCAAATCACAAGGTATGGATTATGTTCTCAATCTTCTTATTACAAAACGGATTTGAAGCCATGTAATTTGGAAAATGCTGTTTTTGCAGGCATCAAACCAAGGGAAGAAATCTGAGAAATGTTAAACGTTTTCAGCCAAACACTTTCTGAAGCCATGGCTTTCTCGATGCCACCAATGTTACCAACATAACCTTTTACAGAATTCTTTTACTGGGGCAGCAATCATCACATTAACTCATCTGCAAGGTTTAAGGCGCCCAGCTGCCAAATACATGAGATTGGCTATGCAGAAAAGAGAGCACAAAAAAGGACTGCAAAACTTCTCAGTTATGCCTGCATCTATTCCCTAGGAAAACTGCATTCTCTACTCATGCTTTGTTTATCTCACATTTTACTCTCTGCAACCACTGATGAGTCATGCCTGAAGTTTTCTAGTTTCTAAAAATGCCACGACTACACACTTTAAGTCCATACCTAACTATTCTCAAGTTTCTCTAAAGATACTTTAAAGGGAGGGTTCAACAAATGCATCCATATGCGTGAAGAGACAGCTTGCCTGGGCAAGTACCAAAAGCAAAAGCTAGGATTTCATTAAAGTAAGGGGAAGGAAGATGGAAGGTTAGCTAATCTTGCCTATTGGCAAAATCCATCTTTCAAATGCAAACCGAGTGCAACCAACTTCACTGCTGTCTTCCTAAGATTGCAGAGTGGCTCCCTAAATACCTTAGGTGCTCCTCCTCCCTCTTGAAGGAAAAACATAGTGGCAAAAACCATTTAAAACTGCCATGGCAAAACAAAGCAGGGACACTTTTTCTAGGATCTCTTCCTACACCATCGAAACTTATTTTGGATTTCTATTTGAATGTGTTTGTGACAGATACATAAAGTAAACAGAGACAGAAAGACTCAGGGAAGGAAAGAAAAGCAGGAGTTAGGGGAGGCAGCCAAAAAACATGAAAGGTTCCATGAATTAAAAATACATAGTAGACACAAAATGGTTTGCACCACTAAGTGGCACCTGCAGTTGAAAACAATGTTTCTACTCTTTTCACTTAAAAGATACTGTATTCCTTTATGGATCTGCAGGGGAAAACAAAACAAAACAAACCCCCACCACTCTTCAAGAATCAGACTGTTGCGTAAAAATGGTTTTGTATTTTTTAAATGAACAACAGAAAAAGGCAAAAAAAACCCCAATCAGCTGCAAATCCCCCTCACCCCCCAAAACTGAAAACAAAACCACAAAAAAACCACTTACCCATCTTTTGTCTGATCCACCACACCTGCAAGGAGCTGTACAGTGCTGGCATTAGGCAAACCATCTCCAATTATCTTCAGGTACCGTGTGACAAAGTCACTGGGAGACATGAAGAATTCTCCATTCTTCTCCACACTTGCATACTGTTAAATAAATACAATATTTATTGCCTCAACACATCCCTCTCCAAGCATTTATTACCATCACCCATAGCTTCCAATCATGAGCAGGCCTCTGTTACAGCAGATGACAGTTCTGCTCCAGTGAACCTTCAGCCTAGACCCCAACAGGAAAGAGTAAGAGGGGAGTACTCAGGCAGCTGAAAGCTTGGCTTCCCGGACAATGAATGGCAGACATACAATTTCTGGATTATCATGTTAACAATTTCTCTATAGTAGTCTAGAAATGCTCCATACCAAATATGTTTTTGAAGTAGAAAAAGAAATACATTTGCAAGCACATATGTGGCATCGCAAGCCCACTGAAAACTTTGACAGCAGTAGGGTATTGCAGAATATCTTATTTATCTGAAATGACCACTTCGTTTAGCCATCCTACTTCGGGATGAGAAGCAGGGCTGGTTACAGCTGCAAAATGCCAGTGGAACAAATGATCTCGCAGGAATGTCCACCTGGGGGTGCTGTTTTGAAGAACTCTACTGCATCACCTCCAGCCATGGCCAGTCCTTGAGGAAAGGAGAACCTATGGATACTCCTCTTTGGCTGAAGTGCTAAAAGGAGGCCAAAGAATAGCACTTGCAGAAAAATGTAACACCAAAACACGAACTGTGACAGTTCAGCACACTGCAAAAATAAAAAAAGAATTCTGACACCTGCCATACAATATCCCTGCTTTACACACAGTCACTGGAGTGCTTCTCCAGAAAACATCTGCTGACAGGCATATTTGCTCCCAGGAAAGCCTCCAGTAATATGTTACAAATAAACATTTTTGAAGATAATATCTAAATAAATAACTAAAATTCCCTTTGTTACCACCTCTACCCTCATTGCTAGGCCATCCCTCAAATTTTAAAGTCCTCATTTTCAGGCCAAATTTGAAACCAATCCCAAAAAACGTCTTTTAAAAAAAGAAAAAGGGTAAGGACAATCATTAAGAGGAAAATAAATCCTAGGCAATGTCTGTAGAACCATGTGTTAGCTTTATGGGAAAAAAGTCTACCTTGGGATACAAAATGTGCACTGAGAAGAGGAAAGAAACTGCTAATTTCTCTTTTTTTTTTAAGGCAAGAATGATAAACTATCATTGCAGTTCCCCACAGAGCATTATCCCCACTAAAGTAATAAATTAGATGCCTATCACTATTTTCTAGTGTACTTCAAACACACGTTTTCTTTCACATTACTATGGCTCTGCTAAGGGACGCAAACTGCCAGTTCTCATTTCATACTGGTGCCTGCAGCGTACCGTTATACCTGCTGCAGGCATATAACTCTCAGAGGGATGCCAAAGTGTTACAGTAAGTAGATTATTTTCTTCTAGTGCTATATAAATACCATTTTCAGGTACAGCAATATCTTCAAGAAACAAGGCTTCAGAGTAGCAAGCCCAAACAAAATGTAACTCGCTTTGGCATCTATATATTGGTTTGTGCTAAAGGATTCCTGTTTCAATAGACACTGTAACACAAGCTTTCTAGTTGCTACACTGCAAGGAATTTTGAATTGTATACTTTTATAAGAACTAACAGATCAATTGATTTCAATGTAATCATTTGCAGAAAGACAGAACCCTTCAGAATCCCAGCCTCAGAAACTTTTAACACAGCTGCTATTGAGAAACAAATCAAATAAGTCAGACAGCCTACGCTTCTATATTTCTTTTTTTTTTTTCATCCAGGCTAACCCCCTGCTAGGGCACTCAATAACAGAAAACAGCACAAGGTTTCAGTGTCCCCCTGTTTCTTGTCATTGTGATTTACTCAAGTGTATTTGAAATCCAATCACGTACTCTATACTACATATAGAAAATGACCTTGAAAAATGTCAGCTTGATCACTTTGACTAAAATCTAATCTCTTAGGGGTTATGTTAGAAGACTTAGAAGAAGTACTCTTGGAAATTATCATAACAAAAAGAAAAAAAACATCAATTCTATTCATTTTGGAGGAGCAGCATTTAAAAATTGGTTCTTTACAATTTTATTTCCCCCCACTTTGACAATTATACCCACAGAGAATTTGATATTATACAATAGTACTTAATGGCTTTTTGGCAACTTATTTACATACATTTTAGATAGTCAAGTAATAACAAGTTTAACCCCATTTTAAGTAAGATTTGCAAACATTCTATTGGGGATTTGACATACTAAATATGCTGGAAGTTGACTGCAATCAACTGCATTTAAACTGAGAGTTTCATATTTATTTCCACACTGTGGGTACCATTCCTACATGGCAATCATATTTTTAAATTCTTAATTGAAGTAGGAAAGAATGGTTGTCAAATTATTTTGTAAGTGAACGTTCCACAATCTGCAGAAGCAACTGTATTGGCTTCACCACTTAAAATAGTTTGAAGAAGCTTAATTAACACTCAGGCTATCACTCATCTGTAAACCATGAAACAACACATTCACTCATCATTTCTCCTTATTGGGAGTAAGCAGCACAACAATTCTGCATTACACTGAACAAAACATTTAGCTCATGTTTCAGTACTCCACTTTACTGGGATCCCTTCTTTTTAGTGGAAGGGAAAGCCAAAAAGGAAAAAAGTAAGTCAGAGGTGGCATTTAGTGTGCCGGACTATGACCCATTTAATTCACCAGATCAGAAGGTTGAGGGAGCTACAATGTTCAGAAATGCAAGAGATGAATATCCACAGGCAGGTAGGAAACAATTTTCACACTGTTCTCAGCAAACCAACTAACCAATCTCCTCACTCTCCAACTGAGGATCACCTAATAGTTCAGAGGGGACCAGACTTCTCTCTTGTGTGTTTATTTCCTTCCTCAATGCTACTCTCTTCTCAGGTCAGCGGTCTACTCCCTGTCTGCCTGTTCTGCTGCTGTGCTCCTGCTCTTCAAGTATGTTCCTCTTAACCCCTTCTTTTGCAAGAGTCTTTTTGCTCTCCTGACAGATACAAGTTCCAGGACTTAAGAAGTTAAATCCTGGCTTTCTCAACCAAAAATATTATTTCAGAGCTATAAATACTGACGGTATATAATAAAACTAGAAATACAGGCAATATATATTGTGACACCTACACATATTGTTAATAATAGCTCACAAGGGACAATGGAAAAGATACCAAGAACTACATGCAGAGTGAGGCATGACGCTGGAGAGAGCAAAAAGATGGAGGGAAGAAACTGGAAAGGTATGAGTTCCCTGAGACCCTCAACTGCTCCGTAAAAATAATTCAGGTACAAAAGCTCTCTAGCAGCACTGTGGCATCTACCTTGTACTTATTCTTCAGAACCACAAATTTTTGTACTTTTTTTTTAAAATACCAGAATACCAAACTTACCGAGATACTGGACTAATAAATCTTAGGAAGGCTAGAAATAGTTTAAATTTAGGAAATGTGTCAAAGAAAGCCAGTTTAACAAAATCACAGAGTAGTTTGGATTGGAAGGGACTTTAAAGATCTACTAGTTCCAACCTCCATATTATAGGCACATACATGCTCCATTAGACCAGGTTACTCAGAGCCCCATCCAATCTGGTCTTGAACACTTCCAAGGATGAGGCATTCACAACTTCTCTGGGCAAGCTATTCTGGATATTTACCACCCTCACAGTCAGAGTTTCTTCCTTACATCCTTCATCTAAACCTACTCTCTTTCAGTTTAAACTCATTCCCCTAATGCCTTTTTCCTGGTGTTAGGAAAATGAAGCTAGACACGGTTAAGAGGGTTGGGGTCTTTACCTCAGTATTTTAATCAGGATTCTGTTTGGTGCATTCACTTCACGCAGGTGGCAAAATGCACACCCCCCGTCAATCACACCAGTTATAGACTTTACACATCAGCATATCTAAAAAGGGAGCCCAATAATGGGGCTGGGGTGGGCTAAGCTCTAGTTTACAGAATCCTCCTGTCAGGAGACCTTGGGTTCCTGAGACAGTAGGATGTTTGGTCTCCCTGGCTCTGCAGTTCTGGGGTGTTCAGTCTCAGGCCTGCAGAACACTTACAAAACACTAAGCACTAAACTAAGTAAAAGGTTGCAAGCATGCATACTGCTAATACTTGTGAATACAGAGAACTGTGTAAAAGGTATATAAAAGAAAGACAAAAATCATTCCGGCATCACCCCCTGTCGTATCACTACATGCTCGTACTTGTAAAATGTCTCTCTCCAGATTACTTGTAGGCTCCCTCGAGGCACTGAAAGGCTGCAGTAAGATCTACCTGGAGCCACCTCTTCTCCAGGCTAAACAATCCTAACTCTCAGTCTGTCTTCATAGCAAAGGTGCTCCAGCACTCTTGATTGTCTATGTGATCCTCCTCTGGACTAGCTCAAACAGGCTCACATCCTTCTTATGTTTGGAGTCCCAGAGTGGGATGCAGCACTCCAGGTCGGGTCTCACAAGAATGGAGAAGGGTTGGAGAATCACCTCCCAGTTTCCAGCAAAACATTAAAGCACACTTCTCTCAAGTACATAAACAAGGATGTGAGTCACTTCTTTACTTGCATGTTTTCTACAGCAGGCCAACAGAGAAGGAACTTCAGTTAAATAATAAATATGGCCAGAACTTCACAAGGTGACTTCCCAACACTTCTACAAATTACGGAAGCAGATATAACCCTAAAGGAAGGAAGGAAGGAGGCAAGGATGGAAGAAGAAAGTTTACCAAATCATCTAACAGTAAGGTGTCTACATGAACATTTTACCACATGTAGGAACAATACTGAAACTCCCACCACATTCTCTGAACAATGTGGGTTTTTTCTAAGAAAGCAATACTTCTTCTGAGTCAATACAATAATCACTCAGGAATATATCTGACTTCTTGGTGAGCATTGTTCAATTCTGATAATGGTATTTAAGTCTAACATGGTAATAATACAGTGAATGATTAATGGTTGGAAAAAACTATAAAGAGTTGTATGCTGCAATAATGGAGCAAAAGATATGAAAAATTTAAGTAGAAAGAGTAAAATATTTACTTTACACATACCTTCAAAAATATTGTTTTCAACTCAGCTGGATCAGCTCTTTTGGTTAGAGCCACCTGCAAGTAAATACAATTATATTAATATGCATGACTTACACAAAAGGTGTCAAAGTGTCATTTAAAAACATGAACACAAACAACAGAATGAGTGATGAAAATAAATGTTCACCTTAGATAAATTAGGTACTGCTTTAGTTGGCCATGCTTATTTTATCCATTTCACACTTACATAATATTATTCAACAATTTTGTTCTGTTTTCCTTATGCAACCCTGCAACTCTTAAACAAGCATACATTAACAAGTCATAAAGACATTCAAGAATCAAATCTTCATAGCATACCTCTCTGCTGGGATTCAGCATTACACCATCTTTACCATAGATTTTTACACTTCCAGCACCTTTCACCTGAAGATTTCAGAATACCATATGCAGTCCATAAGTAAAAAATGGAGGGAATTAAATACTCAGAGTCACAAACTTGTTCCAGAAAGCAGCTCCATAAAAGACTGAATTCCAATGAAACTATTTGGTTTGTTGCTTAACCCATTTTAAACTTACAGTGTAGATCTTTTTAATGAGATTCATTTGGAAAGAAAGTATCTAGATTTTTCTGCAGAACAAATTAACAAGTTCCAACTAAAATTTAAGTTACATTTATCACTACAAGCCCAAAGTAATTAGATTTCTTTTTCAAAACAGTGAATCATAAAATATTCAATCCACTATGGAGTAAGTCCATCAGTATTATCCTGGCTGATTCACCATACAACCCTTTTGCTGTTTTTGTCAGTAAGTGGATGTGTCCCCTCAGTCTGTGCCTACTAGAGGTTCCCTTTCCTTCTCCAGGACACTTTGATAAAATCTTGCTTGCTGACATAATAACCCTCATCTGACGAGCCAATTCAGAACATCAATCTAATCCAGATTTAAAAAAACAAATACTTTGCAAACCTGGATTTTCAAAAAACTTATGAAAATATCTCAGTAGCGGGGAATAAACAGCCTACAAGACATACCATCTTACCCTCAATTAAGAATTAATCATCAGAAATGTTATCAATAAAACACCGCATAACTTTCCTGACTCTTCAGAGCAATGGTAGACTGTAAAGGCAAATGTGACCCCAAGTGTATTTCTAGTAGCATACTGGGCTACTGCAGAAAATGGAAGAAGTCTGTGTAAGTCTGTACAATAGCAGTATATCCTCACATGTACACTTAATGATGAATCTTCAGAAAGTTTGTCCTCACCCTAAATGGTAATTTAAAAATAAAAAAGACAAGCAAAAAAACAAACAAAAAACACCAAACAAACAAACAAAAAATCCCACAAAAACATGTAAAAAAACCCCAAAAAACCCAAACTAAAACCCAGAGTATTTTAAGAAAAGTGTATGGTTAAAGTGTCTTACAAAATTCTGGAAGTTTTTTTTTTTAAGGGAAAACCACACCTTTGCTAGGACTCAACTGACAAAGTCCACAGCTAGAGTCCCAGCTCCTGTGTGCCTGCAGAAAAATTTGTGTGAAAGTAAAAAATCAAAGCGAAATTGTGAAGCAAAGAATATAAAAATGTGTGTTTTCTAAAATGCAAACTGTCCTAAATATAACCACTCTGAGTAGAGATTTAATTTAACCCCATTTGTAAAAATCTGATAGTCTAAAGCAACTGGAAACTTTCTGGAAAGAAAAAACCAGTATTTCTATGCTGCTTCAATCCAGAACCTTGCCACTATACAGGCCTTTGCCTGAAAGGCCTTCAAACACCTATAGTCATCAAATATAAATCAGTACCATACTTTATCTGTCTTAAAGTTTAAATTTTATACTGTCACAGTAAGCTAAGCCTAAAGAAATCAGAGGAGAAAAAAGGGAACACACACTCATTTTCCTTTAGTTTCACTGATATTAACAATCTTGAGAAACTTGGGAGATGTGCTCACAGGCTAGCTGCCATTTTTCAGCCCGCTTTTGATTATGGGGGAATTTGAGGGGTATCTTTTACTGTAAATTTCTCCAAACCATATATTGAAAGGTTGAAGTTGGTCAGGTCAATGAATGCACAGAACTGCAGACTGGCAGCCCAAGCAGTAGCTACAGACCCCAGCTTTTCTCCATTTTCACAGTCTACTTCGATCATTCTTCCATTTCCCAGCAAACAGGAGAGGACAGGCATGGTCAACACCATGTTAACTGGTGCATCCATGTGACATCCACCAATGTCCCTTCTGGAAGGCGTATCAGATCCCAGTTAAGGAAAAGAGCCTCTATTGCATTAGATGAGAACTTCAGGAAGACTGATGCTAATGTATCAGTGCTACAAGAAAAATTTAATTCAGCTTTTCATCTATAACCAGCTATGGGCAAGGCTGAAGTCGCACACACAGCCACAAAAACTGATCCTGATGACAGGTGTTACTAGAAGATTCCCACTCCAGAAGAGGTCAAAATATCACTTTCCATACCATTCTGTAAATTGTTATGTCAACAGTTGAAGGGCTAAGTAACCTGATGCCAATAAGACTGCAAGCTGACAGGTAGCATGCTTGATGAAAAGCAACCCACAGACTAAAGCTGCTTCTTCTCCAGTCAGCTCAGGTGATACTTACTGACTCTCACATAAGTGGGTGTTTTCTTACTGGAAAGACTTCTCCGTTTTACTTCCATTTTCTCCCCATAAAGATAAAACCAGCTATGAGCTGGCAGGCCTAACACCTCTCTAGTGGAATGAGATGGCATTTCATAAATGAAATCTGAGGGAAATCATGTTTGTTATTACTCTTAACAAAGAAATAACAGACATTAACATATAACAGACATGTAGCAGACACTAACACTTATAATAAAAGAGCAGCTTCTATTAAGTAAGATTCAGAGAAGAAAGTCTTCCAACAAACAACATTTATTATAAAAATACCCCAGGAGATAACAGGGAGTACAGCAACTGAAATGCAGGACTATAAACAAGTTAGAACCCTCTACAACAAAGACTGGGATAATGTATGGAAAATATCAGCAAGGATTTTCATACCTAAGGTAGACACCTGAAAGTCTTTAGCAACATACTACATGTACATGAGTGTTACAATATATACGAAGAATGAGACAGAACAGGCAATTTAAGTATTGCACTTAAAAATGCTGAGTCCCTCCCATCAGCAATAAAGGTTGTGCAGAGAAAGGGAAAGCTCTGTGAGAGACAGTAACACAGGCTGATTTGCATTCTGGAGCTCATCATATCTTTGGACTCCCTTGCACCCTGACCTTAATTTCAGCCCATTTTCTCCAGCAGAGCTCTTTTCTCCTAGTTATGCTCAATTTACAGAGACATGCATTTTCAGTCTCACTTCCATACTCAAAAGTAAATGCAGAGTCTTTCCAGAAAAATATAACTGCACATAAGAAAACAGAATTCACTGAGAATCAAAGAAAATTATATTATATTTCCAACCAACTCTATTAATATATTTGTCTTACACAAGGTAGAAGAAACAGGTTGTCAAAGAGTGTATGGTATCAAAAGACACAAAAAGACTAATAACATATTAAGTGTAAGTGTGCCCCACTCAGTACAGAACAACACGCATGGGGAAGAAAGAAAAAAGGCAGTAGGAAAATCAGAATTAATGTCAATATTAATATAATGGCAAAAATATAATATCTGATCTTCTCACCTTTATGGCAAAGATCACTTTAGTAGCCACAGTCTGATTAGAGTAGAAAGGTGATTGTGATGCAGGAATACTTGGGAATCACTACCATATTCCAGAAAGTTTATTGCAACAACTGCAAGTCCTAACCAAAGATAAAGACATAAACATCTCATATTCTTTCTTTCTCTAGGTTTAATCTGAATACAAGTCAGATGTGAAGGAAAAAGGTGGCAGAGGTAAGGTTGTCCCCCTCCACCTCAATATCTTTAAAACCTCCTGACACCAAGCAGGAAAGATGCTGGACAGTAATCGTTCTCCAAGCAGAGCCAGAGCTGTGGCAGGGCTGAGAGTGGTAAGCTCAGTCTGTTTAGTTCTAGAGAACAGCATCTACATACACATATAGAGAAAAGATGTTTGATGAGAGGCTCAACAAGTGATCACAAGCTCTTGCAACTTGTGTTGAAATTAAGATTATTTTTCAGAAGTTCATCCATTCTCAAACACAACTAAAGAATGCACTGTATTTCATACCACTAAAAGACCTCAAATTAAAATTGAAACCTTATGTCTTGTAGGGGTATTCTTTAGTTTCATCACAAGTTATTGAGTCCACCTGTAAGACTCAAACACATGTGGCCCAGTTTATGTAAGAGGTCAGATTAGATCATCGTAACATTTCCTTCTGGCTAAAAGTATCCATATACACTTCAAATGTGCAGCTCCAAAGGAGATCAAACTGGGGTTTGACCTTACATTCTTGTTTAAATGAGTGACTGGAATATCGGAAACTGGTCAAAGAACAGTTACTGGCCAAGTTTGAATTCAGACCAGAAACTCATTAATACTGTTTAAACATTACTCTAGAACAACACGCCAGTTTTTATTTTAATACAATTAACTTGTTTGTGAAGATGAGAATAATTTTTCTTCCATACTTAGACTAATACCATCATAAACATACATAATCATTCTTCTAACCTAGCCACTCTCCTTGGTCACTTTCCATTCATCATACCCATATCCTAAGTTACATTTGTTCTGCATCAGCATCTGTGCAAGGCACTGTCTCCTGTCTCAGCTGCCTCAAAAAGCATTTTCTGTTAGTTCAAAACGCATATTGTCACCTCAGCAAGAGAACAACCAACCATTCTTTCTGCAGTAAAATAACTTGACTGTGATCTACAATGGAAAGTGAACATGTAGACCTTGACTCTACAAGGAAGATTTCAAGCAAGATGTGGACCAGCTCAACAAGCAGAGAATCAGACAACTGCAAGAAGAGCTGGCACTGAAAGCAGATCAAAAACCTTCTCAACAGACCTCCTTAACAGTAAACTGAGTATTTCTCCTAGGAAAATACAGTTCAGATGGCATTTGGCATATCTGCCCAAAGGCTTAGGGTAAGAAGAACTGCAAGTTGATAACTACCAAGCAGGTAGGTACTTCCAGTCTGATCAGTCTGAGCACAATCAGCCTTGAGAGAAAAACCTTTCTTTTCTAGCGAACAATTCTTATCCTCACAGTCAAACATTTCAACTGCACTTTGCAAAAATCTAACCCTACACTAAGCAGTAGTTCCTGCATTCCTTTGTCTAACAACACCTAGCGAAGTTAAGGTAAATGAATGCTATTAACAATAATCAACAATCTTTTGTAGGACTGGTTCAGCATGAAGAGATACAGAATAAACACTATACAAACTAGATAGCTGTGCTGAGTCTACCCCACACACTGGTGAAGCAAAACCAATTTGTTAGCGAAGATAGACAGCATATCTCAAACAAAACTATACAAATCTATCTTTTCTCCACCATAATAATAAATCTCTGGGCAATTCCCAGTCTTCTGCACCATGGGAAGTGGAAGCTCACTTCCCTCAAGTGCATCAAAACTTACAAACCTACTTTTTTGTGCAATTACGTTTTAGCTTTGATCCTACTTTCAGAGACCCAGAGCAAATGCAGATGGCTTGTTCCTAAGGTGGCTCTCACGCAAGGAGATCCCAATGAACCATAGTATTTTTTGCACACAAACTGATCAGGGACCAGCACACAATTACCAATTATATACACACAGGAAAATCCTTGTCCAGTTTGTCCAATACTTCCAAGTAGGTACAGAAACCAAGGTGGGAATAGTACATATCTTAAGAAAAACTGCTACAAGGATTTCCATGTATAACTAATCGATGCTACGTAAAAATACATTTGGATTGTATACTTCTACTATTTTTGCATTTAAAGACCTGGAAAACAGTAGGACAATAAAACTACCCCAATACAAAGGTAAAAATAGCTAGGTATTGCCATTGCTCAGCAAAATCATTTAACTAAAGGAAAAAGCACCCTACTGTGACCAACACAAACCACTCTAAACTTCAAGCACTTATCAGAAAATGGAGTTAGGAACAAACTGGACTATTTGTAGTCGGCCTCCAGACTAGGACAAGGATACAATTGCTTTCATTCCTGCAACAAAAATCGATGCACTACACCACAGTAAGAAACTGAACCTGAAAACCAAAACCTTGTTAAAAATAGAAGTTTCTTTCACTTTTCATGTTACTATCACAAAAAACTCAGTTCTCCAATCACTCTACCTATCCATCATAAAGTGCTACCATACTCTGTAACTTCTCCCTCAAAGTAATATTCCCTATTGTCTCATAGCTCTTCTACCACACATTTTTACTCAGATGATCTTCAGGACAGTGATCCAAAGCTACATTGTAATGGCCTTTATGCAATGTTAACATGTTTCTGTGTATCTCAGTAAGTCAGAGCTGATCACTCACTTGAAGAATGTAAAGATACTACCTAAGATATACAACGGGTCCTTCAATAAAAAAAAAATATTTTCAACAGAGCTGCTGAGAATGATCAAGTGACATTTTCATCTAGTTACAGGTATTTTTCAAAAATTCCCACTCACACTCACCAAAACTGGATGAGATTATAGATGTTAATGCTGCTACTTTGCTCTCTGCTTTGCTTACTTTAAGAAACAGAGGTGTATCTAAGAATTATGAACCTGATAAAATATATTTGGTGGCTACCTCAGCCCAGATTACAGACTTTCTGCTTTGATTCTCCCAGCACATGTTTTGTTACAACAACAATGCTACTGCACAACCAGTGCATTGACCATAAAGTCAAGGCATCAACTGCCTCCTGTTCATCTTTCGAAAGCAGTCACCCCAGTTCCAGCCATTTATCTTCTAGAGGCTTACATCTAGCTGAAAAACATTCATTCCACCCAAAGAAGCTAAGGACAGGAAAATTCACCAGTGTAGCAAATGCAGGACTGAAAGCAGTTTCTGAAGAAAGCAGACAATGACGACACTGAATGATACTGTTATCATCTAAAAATTGGAAGGAAGAATTGGCAAACTATTAGGGCAGCATGAATCTTACCTGGCACTCAATGTTATTAGCACAAAATATGTATTTGAAGCAGGACAAAGCAGTGGGTATGTGACAAGACAAAAGGCCATTTAATACCGTGGATCTCATGAGGTGGCACCTCCAGGAAGCGTCATCTCACAGCTGTGCAGAGCAACAGAGAGCTCTGAGAGATCCATCTCTGAATGCAACATACTAATTAATAACAAGCCTCTCCAAGGTACCCATGCTCATGGTGCTCAAGGCTCCCCACAGTTCACAGCCTAATGGAGACAATCACTCATTATTTCACCTGGCGTCAAGCCTCAGACCCCAATCACTGCCCAAACACTCACTTTCCCCTGCCATAGCATAAAACAACTTTAACAGCCCAAGGAGGTGCTTCCACCAAGAGAAGCCACAATCCAAAGATTCAAAACAATGGTATGATGCTGTACTCCCAAGGAACTTCTTCAGAGTCCTCAACTGCACCTACAGTACATACAGGGACCCAAAAAGAGGCACGCCATGCTTTACCTGACACCTTAATGAATTACAGAACCAACAATGGCAAGAACAGACATCCTTAACAATGTTACAACAGGTTTCTGCATAATTTTCTCTCCCAGATGTCAACATGAGGTCCCAGTGAGTGAGCAAGATTGTTTTGCAGCAACAAAAAAAATCTGCTACCTTTTGATGAAAGCAGACCTGCATTAGTGCCATATAGAGGTATCATAACCAAAATGACCTGCTCTTAAATAACTACTAATTCTATAATAGGGAAAAAATTGTATAATTCAGTTATGTGAAATCAGTCCCCATAAACATGTGGAAAGTTTATAGGCAGCATCTTAAGTTGTTGTTGGAGTAATCTGTTATTTGTGACTTCACGCTTGTGAATGAGCAAATAAAAGAAATGTGTTGGAGAAAAGTTCTTATACATTACACATCTTGACTAATAATTGCATGACAGGAATTATGTAGGAATAACTGACAGGAAAATGTGTTTTGTTTCAGTGTAGTGTTTTCTTCTTTAAAGACAGAAGCTCACTTTTAAAGATTCTATTTCTCATCAATTCCATCTATTCAGCTCTATTCAAAATGCTATCCCTCAGCAGCTCAGAGAACTGTGAAGGGTGTGAGAGTGGGCATGAATCCTTATGCATGTATGGATCCAATCTACAACCTTAAAAAGAACAAATGACACCTGCACAAGGGAAACAACATCATACACACCATCTAAAACTATTAAAATGGTGATACTCAAAGAAAAGCTAAAGTCCTGTGGTCAAGAGCCCTTCCCCATTTCTAACAAAAATAACAGGAGCATTCCAGCACATACTGGGGCAAATCATAACACTTTGCTACTTGAAACAAACGTTAAAAAAAATAGGTCATTTGTTTTTCTTTTTTCTATCCCTACAGCACTCAACACAGTGGCATCTTGGGTATGGGAAGCATGGCCTTGGTCTCTAAAAGCTGAATCACAGTAACTATCCACCCTTCCCACATAAACAGGCTAATCAGCCTCTGACCATGGGAAACGTGGACTTTCACATTAACAAAGTATCTCTCTGCCTTAAATATTTTTACCTGTCATCTCAAAGCACATAACGCCAAAATATGTGTTTGCAAACACACTCTCTCTTGCCTGTAAACAAGGGTACAACTACTTGCTCACACAGGTTTTAGTTTGAAATTATTACATGATCTCCCTGAAGACAGGGAGTACAAAGTAAAGGCAGTTTAACATTTTATTTCACAATTCTTACCTTCAATATTAACAACAAACAACTGCTTGATGTTTAAATATTAGCAGATTACACAGTTGCTACAGAACACTGGGGTTGTGTGACCTTCATTCTTGCTAAAGATCTGAACTGAAAGGTGAAGCTACCAAAGAGAGTACTCTGAAATAATTTATAGTTTCATGTGGGAATATAAAATAATCCAGTGAAGACCTATACTGTTTATGCAAGGCTGTCACAGTAATCTTAGGGGTTTAATCTCCCAATGACTTGCCACACCTCAGTCAAAATTGTTAAAGAGTTCACAATAACTCTACATAATTCGCCTAAGTTGTAACATACCTGACAACAATAATTAAAATCTTCTCATCTCCTTAAGAAACTGCAGAAACATTTTCAGCATTTTAATTACAAACTATTCTGATTTTAGCTTGAATGATTTTGGCTTCCCATCTGTGAGTCTATTTTATCATAGATATTTGCATAAAGCAATAACTGTTTCATTAAAACATTAAATTTACTTCTGCTGCATTGCCTTCAGAATGTTTTTATGAGATCACTTGGTTGCAGTGGAAATAATGATGATGATGTCAAACATTTTGATTTAAAAACAGGAATGTAAAGATAAAATCCTTAAAACTACTTTCAGGAAAGCATTTTTAGCAAAGGGGAAAACAGCATCAAAACATTTTGTTTTTCCAAGAAAGGCATTTCCATTTTGTTTGAGTGCACTGCAGTCAAGCTAAACTCTAAAAAAAAACCAGATCAATAAACACAGAGCAGTGTTAAAGACACTAGAGAAAATCTAGCACTATTCTTTCAATATCTCAGTAACCAGGAGCTTTTTCATCTCATTCCTTGGACACTTGGGTTGATATCAGCACCCTGACATCATCAAATGAATTCAGAACAGTATGTCTGCCATTCCACAGCATCCTAATTTTTAGCACCAACTGTCAAAACCGTAGCAGAATTCCAAAAAAAACCTCTTTCTCACCAGTTGTTCCAGCACTTTGAAACCCAATAAACTCATGCTCAAAAAAACTCGCAGAGTGATCAGCCACCGATTACACCTTACACCTTTCAGAACCTGGACTATCCCAACAAGTGAACAGAAAAGCCAGGAGATCTCACACTAGTTTTCATTAAATACACCTTTGTTTGGTCAAATTGTGGGTCGTAACACAAAGCCCCAGGTTTTCAAAGCTACAAAAGAATTGTAGGCACACATTCTATATAAAACTTCTTAAAAACACTGAAGGAAAACAAGTGTATTTGGCAGACTTTCTGTGCATATTTGGCTAAGGTATTTCCATCATTTTCAAAAGTTCAGTGCTCTATTTACTTCCTTCTCTCCCCACACATTCACAAGAAAACGGAAAAAGCTCATTCATTATCTTTATCTTGTCAAAGGCATACAGACTAAGGAACTATTAAGTGCTATTTCAGTTATACAGGATTTGAATGCTTGCACACTTGAGAATTAAGTATTCTGGTTTGGGCTATTCTCATACCTGTGATACTGAATCTATAGGTTACAATGTAATGGAAAACCAAAAGCAAAATGCAAGAGTTTTACAGTCATTAAGAGTTTTACACCGCTATTTTATGTATGGAGACAAAAGAGGCTCAAAATTTCTGTAGAATAATCTTCACAATGCAGAAAGACTGAACCTGCTGCTTCACACCAGTTAGTCTTGACAGAAAAGATTCAGACCAAGTGACTGATCTAGGTTTGTGAACAGAGTAAAAGCAATTGTATAAAGTTTGCTGTTGCCATGTTTTTCTTCCTTCTGAACAGCATCAACATGGGACTAATTCATGATCTTTAGAAAGTGGTTTCCAGTTAGACTGACACACAATGGCAAGCAGCCTTAGACAGGTGAAGTGACAGGAAGGAGGAAGGCTGACTTGATGTCAGTGACAAAAACTATTTTAATGGAAATGTGAAATTATTCAAAAAATTCTTCTCCTAAACACGTGAAGATTTCTCAGTCAGATTCAGACTGCACAATGGGCTGAGAGCAGGAATCAGGCAGACGCAGTATTTTTACATACCGTGTTTTTCTAATGGCTTTTCATACTCAGTGCCTCACTTAAAGGTTTCTTCTGTCAAAGATCTGTTAAATCAGTGATGTTTCATCAAATAGCAGTTGTCAAACATGATAAAGAACTACAATAATAAAATACGTGACCAAGTGGTTTTAGTAGCCAAGGATCCAGGGAAGAGTGGAAATAGGTTGCATTTCCACAGAAGAGGAAAATGACAACAGTAATGAAAGGTCTGCTATTTGTATTCGGTAAAACTAATTTTCAGACCTCTTCTATCCTAAAATAAGACCTACATATCAGGTCATGCAATGGATGGATTTGACAGGAAAGTCACGTAACAAAGGACAGATGATAATGCTTGACTGCTATCGCAGAACAAATCTTTCAATTAAGTCCTTGAAATAAGGAGACTCCTGCCCTGCTACTGATACAAGGCAACATTCTGGTCTCCCTCCCATGCTAAGAGCACACACCAGACCCCAGACTAAGCAGATGTAGAGGGCATCTGACATAAAAGAACTGGAAAAAAATTGCAAAGCCACACCATAAACACACACTACAAAAGGTATTAAGACAGAAGATTTTATTTCTCAGTATAGGAAACCATGTGTCTACACATTTGAACACAGAGTTGCATGCACAGATGTGCAACATGAATCTTTGTGTCACAATCCTACTGACGGCCTTTCATGTTTTGGAGATGTTACCTGCATTTTGATTAACACCCATCAACCTTTGACGAAAGATGTAGTCAGATGCCGCTCAAGCTACTCCAACACTGAATAATTTGCTCTAATTTATTCCTTTAAAACTACTCTAATTTACTGCTTTACTTTGATGAAGTGGGCACTTTTGATAACTTCCCAGAATTAAATATCCATTGGCTGATCAAAAACTCAAAACCCCCCAAAAATGATGATTCTACTAGCTGAGAGAGTTCAGGGAAGTTGGGATAAGAAACAGCAACTAAAATATAAAGACAATTAGAAATTCTTCCTCCTACTAGCTGGATGATTGGCATTTGGTTTAGAGTCATCCTTGTGAAAGCATCCTCCCCTGTTGACTAAGTGCATTTTTAGGCAGTAGGCAAACATCAGGAGGAAGGTAGAAAAATATGTGCCCTTCCATATTCAGAAATCTACAGGCATTTTTCTCTGCACACAATGTCAAAATAAAAAACAAAGCACAATGAGTGCTAGTTAATTTTTTCTCTTCACCTCCTTGCAAAATCAGCTCTAAAAAAAGACTCTAAGCTGCCACGGAACCTTCTTTGAACCTTCCATTTCCTATTAAGTTTAAACTTATCTTCTCAGATATAAATGAAGCTTGGCTCCAGGAAAGAACATTTTTAAATCCTCAGTGAATAAAGATCGGGTAGTATTCACCTACAGAAACTGAAAAATGTGAAAAGATGAATACAAAACAGTGCATGGAGCTGGAAAAATCTCTGGTCAATGACATTTTACGTAACAATCTGAATTCCAGTAAATCAATTTCAATTACAAAGGAAGTACCAACAAGTTCACAGTGTCACAAACAGAAAAAATAAACTCTACTGACATGTGAAATTCAAATATATCAAATCACTGTTCTCATCCTTTTCTTCAAGTTTTCAGTCTAAGAATTTTGTTCAACTATATAGGAAATACTCAAGGCTTTGCTCCCCCACACTTCCCTCCCCGTGCAATTCCACAACTGCTCAGGAATGATGTATTTTAGATTTGTTCAACAGCTGTTTAGCTCAACAGCCATGGTTTTGATGCTTCAGAATACTAATTTCATAAAACATCTGAATTGCAGAATCACAGAATATGCTGAGTTGGAAGGGATCCACAAGGCTTACTGAGTCCAATCCCTGGCCCTGCACAGGACCATCCCCAAGAGTCACACGATGTGCTGCAAAGCAATGTCCAAACACTTCCTGAGCTCTGTCCCGTTGGTGCTGTGACACTTCCCTGGGGAGCCTGTGCCCAGTGCCCAACCATCCTCTGGGTGAAGAACCTTTTCCTACCATCCAACTTAAACCTTCTATAACAACTTCAGGTTATTTCCTTGAGCCATGTCACTGGTCATCAGAGCAAAGAGATCAGTGTCTGCCTCTCCTCTTCCCCTCATGCGAAGTTGTAGCCTGTGATGAGCTCTCCCTTCAGCCTCCTCTTCTGAAGGAGGAGGGAAAGCAAGGTCTGCTTCTATGCATTTACAGGGTTGGCTAATAACTATGGTCATCTAGCTACACAACATATTCTTCTGTATTCTAGCTTTGAAATTAAGTTTACTCTTTGCAATCCTTCAATTACCCTAATCATCATGGCCATAACAATCATAGTTGTAAAAAGCACATGTATTACTCTTCTGATAGATCTCCATAATTGCAAAAATAGCCTTTAAAAGCCTTGAAACTTTTTAACTGACAGAATTTTTTTTTAAATACCTAGACATTGGAGTTGCAGGGCACATTATCTTCATGTGGGAGTGATTCACAGTGGGACCTGAAGGCTGGAAAATAAAGACTACACCCTTTAAGTGTAATGCTAATACCCCTAAAGTAAAACTATTCTTTGATATTTCTGTTTTGAAAAGAAGACACAATCAAGTTCCAGCTATATAATTTGTGGCTAATCCCAATATAATCTAACAATAGTTCTACAGATAACTACACCTCTAGGACTATCATTGCCAGCTCACCAAAACTTGGACCTTAGCAGGTGAATTTAATTCTGTACTATGGCAGCTTCTAGCAGATAATATAAGCTGGTCAAAAAGCATTTAATGAGCTTTAAAATGCTCCCTTTCTAAAGGATTCTTCTTCAAATTACAACATATCATTAACTATTTGCCTCCCAGACAAGTCTGTTTTGCTGCCAGACAATCCTGTCCCAGACACTCAAAAGAGGTGCTGGAGCACAAGCTTTCTGTAATGCAACACACTTCACAAAAAGGTCTGACAAATATACATTGGTGTTTCTCTCCACATCACATCAAATGTAATTATCTAGCAGTGTGCAATAAGATGCAGTGCTAACATCTTTTTCATTATTTGCACCTGGTTTTAATCAAAAAGAACTAGTAATAATGCAAACAGCATTAATATGGCTGGGAAGTGTTCACCTCTCATAAGAACAGTTTGTGGAGCAAGAATTAACAGTTTCAAAAGAGGTTACCTGTCATATTCACTGCAATTAAAGCCACCTAAAATATTAACAGTATGAATGCCAAAAATGTGAAAAGATCACGGAGACATGCAGAGTCAAGAAAATTTGTCACATAAGAATGGAAACATATTTTAGAGTAACTAAAACTATCACAAATTGCAGTGGTACTATTTACTACAAAAAACTTAAATAGCCTAAGTTTTCCAAATATGATATTTGGGTTAAAAAAAAACAAACCAAAAAAAACCCAAAAACATGCCATCAAAAAAAAAAACAAAAAAAACCCACAAAGACAAATCCCAGAAAAGATTTCAGGTGTCTCTTCCCAGAGTGCCCTCCCTCCAGCTCTCCAGGTCCAGAGCCTTTGAGACTGGGTCTTCTGCTGAAGTGATAAACAAATATTATTGATGCTAACATGGACTGGCTGGTAGGGAGCAAGATCAAGGCCATGTGGAGGTCATAAGTCATAAAGGCAACAATAACCTAAACCCAAAATGCATGAATCCTTTCTGTAGCTACATTTTTCATTTTGACCTTTGTACATTTTAATACGGATAATTTATAAAATGACAGAGTGCTTAACAATTCACATGTGTATCAATCATTCAAAAATGACCAAAGGAAAAAAAACCACAGATTATCGCATGGCACTCAAGGTTCCTTCATCTTCAGCATCCATCACCAAAGTCATCCACTTTTAATTTCCCAAATTTCTGGAGAGTTAGGATTTAATTTCTCAGAGTTAGAATTTCACCAGGTGCCTGACTCCTACAGACTAAGGCTGCAGTCATCCTGTGTGTGCGGTGCTAAGGCTGATCAGCACTGTTAGAAAAACATGTATGGACCAGCTAGGCCAAGCAAGGCAAAACCAACCTCAAACTTGCCTAAAGCAAGCAGCAGTTATTCCTTCTACAGCAAAGCCAGGTCACATTTGAATACAGAAATAAGCCAATCTGAGACACATATTTTAAAAAATGGAAACAACACAACAGTAGAAACCATTTGCAATGGCAGTCTGATTTTTTACTTCTGCCTGTTTGGAAAATTCCTTCAAAAACATCCTATCAGTCCAGGTATTAAGCTATACAGAGAAAATGGGACAAAATACTTTAAGAGTTGAGCATAAATATTTAAAAGAAAAATTATGACAAAGCTTCCTTGATGTTTCAGTTCCATTTTTTACTTTCCTTCTTTCAATTTATATTTTTGCCCACTGGCATGAAAATAACTAGCAGGTAATCAGTTGACCAATTAGTTCTGTAACAATCTCAGAATTTTGTCTGTGCAACATTACAGTTACATCCCCATGGCTACATTCTTGCACCACGCCTCCTATCTTTAGGGAAAAATCCCTACAACCTCTGTAGCTATCCCAGCATAAACCATGGCTGACAACAGACAAATCACTTACCAAAAGTAAAAAACCCTGCCTTCTCATTTCTCTGCTGAGCAGTGGAAAAAGCAAAAGTGTTTATAAATTTATTTATAAAGGCAGTAAATAGTCCTGTGGTGGCCACACTACACACAAACAGCCCTTCGCAGGTTTCGAGCTTAAGGTATTTCTGTGCTCAGTGCCATCCACAAAACTCTTTAATCTGCTTAGCTGTGAACCGTATTAGGGAACTGATCTGATCTGATGCAAACAAAACCAATTTATATATACTAAAAAAGAAAAACAAATTGTGTCACTTTTTGCTCAGTCAGTTATCCACTCCAATACACCCCTGTACCATTACACTTCTCTAGTAATAACCACTGAGTGATTATTTAGTGAAATCACAATTTCACAGCTACCGCCGGCTTTTAAAAACTGCAGTGACCTGGCAGTTCAGGAAACAAGCAGGTACCTCTCCACATCAACCCAACCAAAAGAACAGCTACAGCAAGTTCAGCCCTGCCATCAGAGCAGAGAAACCACCAGCCCAGTATCAGGAAGGCAAAGAACCGGTTCCAGAGATCTGGTCTAGCCTAGCCTTGGCTTTCAGTAAGGCCAGTAAGGTCCTAAAGCTATGAAAGTAGTGATGATACTAAGATTTCAGAAGTATTTTTTAAAAGGTCTGGCTGTGTGGGCACACGTCTGCCCATCTCAGTGTGCCCTCTACAAATAAAGCATGTGTTTGTGTATTTGCAAACTCCACTTTGCTCAGCCCCTGAGGGTCAGATCCATTAGCACGCTCCACAACCTGAGTCACAGCATGATGCAAAAAACATTCCGTTTCTACAAGCAGAAAGTCACATGCGTTTTAAGGTTTTAGGGTTGCAGAAGTTTCACCAAGGTGCATACCCAGAACTGCCACAACCCTGATTTGAGCAAGTAGGCACATTTCAGACACGCTGACCAGGCGCCCAGCAACCACACATGCAGCACACCTAATGTACCTGGGCAGTGAGCACCAGGCAGCAGCCCTCTGAAACTGGCAGCTGGAGGCACCGCTCATGCAAAATGCATCAACGCTGCTGGCAACAGAATCCAAATCTGCCCTGCTCCCAGCTGGGTACCCTAATTGCTAGAAACTGAACCAGCTTCTGGCCCACACGTCTTACCCCAGTCCTTGTGTTGCATTACAACAACACAGTGCAGGGGCCCTGCCTGAAACAGAGGTGCAAACCTTGCTGTTTAAAGATCCTCCAGGGACTTTCCTTTTCTTCATCCCTATCCTTTCGTTTTCCACTGGCTGCCTTAGATGCTCCCCAGTCAGCACACTAGCTGTTTTGGTACTGATTCCTGACACCTCTGTTAGGCTTCTTAATTCCAAAGTCAAGTGAGTAAAAAAGATAGGCATGGAGATGTAAATCTAAAGAACATAAAAAAACCCATCTTTTTCTAAATTGGTTTTCACATGGCCAGAGCAAAAGGCAGATCTCTAAGGAATGGAGTGACCATATCAGTCAGCATAAAAACACTTCTTGCAGGCTGCCTAGGCATGCACGATATCATAAATATATTAATTCAGCAGCTGATGTTAGGGACCTCACATGTATCCAACAAGAGGAATGTGTTTAGTACTGCAACAAGGTGCATTTCTTCTGTTTCTTCTCTAAATGCACACAGTTTGGTGTACATTCACTTTGCTGCACTCTCTCTCAAATTTTTTTTTTCCTCTTCAGAGGAAAAGAAAAATGCCAACAACCCATTCCTTGCAAGCAATTTCATCCTTTAACACACTGGATTTTGTTCAGGTCAAGTAACATTTTTGGTAAGGAATATAATTGCAATTGCCTCTTTCTAAGATCTTGTAAATAGCATGACATTATTTTAAAAACTTATGAAAAATGCATTTACAGTTTTCCTTTAAGTGTTTTAACACAGTTTCAGCTGAAATTGTTTTATTTCAAAGCAATTGAAGATAGAGTATTTTTACAAGGACCTCTTTGTCTCTCTGCAAATGACTGAGATACAGATACTTTCCAGAAAGAGAATGCACCAGAAAATATGCAACCTTACATTTTACCAGCCATAGTTATCTAGCACCATAAAACATCAGTTGCTCTGTTCCTGAAGATTATGCTGTAGCTAAAGCAAAACAGCATGATTAGCAGAGTCAAGTAGTGCCTAGAGGCCTCAGGCAAGTGTAGGTTTGGCACCATACAAACAGGCTCTATTCAGTATGGTAAAGCCATTCTACAGCCAAAGCAGAGGCAATTCCATAGATCAAAAGCAAAAATAAAGCTAAAATTCAGCAGCACATTCATGCCATCTTCCAGGAAATATCGTATCACATACCTCCTTGTCATATTCCTTGGACAACATAGACAAATAAAATAGATATTGGCCTAAACAAGCTGGTCAGAAGACACATTGTTATCATTCAGAGCTATAAGGTTTCTACCTTACAGCTCCAGGAGGGGTGCCTTAACATGTGATTTGAGGCACACTTGGAAGAGCTTCTCTAACCTCCTGGGACACAAAGCTGCATAGAAAGAGGAAATTATTTCCCGATGCGTTAAAATCCAGATAACTTCAAACACTTTTCAGCAGGCATCATAAAAGACAAGGTATACACATAACTGCTGGGTCCAGTAGCCCTCTCCCAGGCTATGCATGAAGCAAAGTCCCCCTGCAATTCCTCTTACAGGGAAACCATAATGGAAAGGAGCACGTTTCAAAAAATTGCCAAAATCACTGTCAGTTGCAACATGCGATGCCATCAGTACCTAACATATTAAAGATATAAACCAATCTCTTTCACCACCTCCTCTTGCTCCCACCTTGCTCTGGTAAGTGGGGTCAGAGAGAAAATAGTAGTACAAAGTCACAGGTAAACTCAATTGAGACAAAAACCCCCTGTTATAAAGCTTCTTTTCAGGGTCCACTGCAGAAGAGAGCTGTTTGGACATTTTCCATAGCAGAGTTGCTCCAGGAGTGCCTTTCCAGAGGGCCCTGTAAAATGCTGTGAGCCTTGTGAGTCTCAAGCAGTTCTCCTGAGGGTAAGCATTTTAAGCAAAGATTTATGCAGTAAAAAAAAACAGATGAAACTGAACACATAGACCATGACAGGCAGGACAGTGGAGTAAATGACCTGGTTTCTCCTCTGTTTCAGCTGCCGTCATCAGTCATGCTACTTTGTACTTAAAAAAGGTCTGAAGTTATCAGCACTCATAAAAATTCAGTGTCCCTCTATCTGACAAATTCTGGTCTCTTAAGAAATCAAGATGCAGTAATAAGTCACGAGCAGCATAAATATGTTTTTTTTTTTTTCTCTGAGGGGAAAGTGGAAAGAAGAGTCTCATGATACATACAGTGTTTAAGCATTTACATATTTCTGAACAGATCTAAAATATAATTATGCATGAGCAAGCACTGCTGGACCTGTACAGACTAGCAATAGGACTTTCCCCGTGGATATTACATAGTGCTATCACATCCAAAAAATTATTAGGGTACTATTAAGTGCCATAACACAATAAAATCTATTGTACATAAACTCAGTGGTGCTTCAGGGAAACAGATTGGTCTCTCCTTACTCACCAACCACTTTCCTCTCCAAAACTGATCTCAGTGAGAGGCTGGAGCCTGTCCACAATGGACTCCACTCCTTTCATGGACACAGAAGCCCATCATTGATGCCAGAATCCCTCACCTCTTCTTTTCTGAGGGCCCAACAAATGTCCAAGGCAATGCAATGCTTCTCTTCCATTTTGCAGGAGGAAGGGAAGAATGGCACGATTGAGGGCAATAAGAGCAATTTCAATTTGGTCCCAGGCACAGCCCACGCTACTGCTAGGACAGGAGAGAGGAGCACGGGAGAAGGAGTGAACAAAGAGGCACAATGGAGCTGTATGATGCACAAAGGGACACACTGGGTGTGCATGGCAGCAAAATAATCAAAGTGGCATGGTTGTACTAGCATCTAATAGTTCTGGCATTGCTTCAATCACGTTTATTTAGAATTGCATCGCCATTGTGCCTGCATTTCAACCACTGCTTACCCAAACCTCACTAATTCACATCATCTAGGGCAGGCACTGGATCGCTTCTGCAGACAAAAAGGTTCGTAGGGGCAGGGCCAGTGGCATCAATCCCTCACAGAACTCCAGTTAATACAGCTGAGGTGATGCAACTCAGCTCAGGGTGAGGTGCAGGACTGGGGTGTTCAGTCTGAGATGTCTGACTACACTAACACCAAGACATACAAGGAGCCTGTAACTATGGACTAACTATTTTTGATGTGACAAGGTTTAGGATTTTAAAGGTAAATGTGGCAGTAACCAGAACCAACATTTAACTCCACTGATACAGCTTCAGAAAAAGAGAAAAGATAATTAAAAAAAAAAGTTAAACAAGTGAAAATTGCATAACCAATTTTCTTTACCTTGCATTAGAACTATCCCAAATATTGTCACATAAGTCAGCAACACATCTCTTTTTGTTACATTATTGATGTAGTTACTTCTGACAGTCAGGCATTTTTTCTTTGAAAGAGTTACACATGCACTTAAAATTAAGCATGCAAGCAGTCCCATTGGGTATGAGGTAAGGTTCATGCCTTCACTTGAACAGTCATTTTACAACTAGCTTTTTCAGCATGCAATGTTTGTGTTCACTTTGTTCATAAGACAATAATTTTAAAATAACTTATAGATTCTGGGTAGTACGGGCAACAGGTATGTGTCCAATGGAAAAAAGTTCACACATGACACACAGAAAACAAATTACATTAGAAACAGAGATATTCCACAGTATTTAAAAATCAACCCATACAATTACTGAAGTTTATTCACATGCTATCCATAGCAGAGATAAAAGTTTAATGGTGTTCAAGTGCTTCCATGCTAAGCCACAGTTTTTACAGTTTTCTAGCTTTATCTACCAAAATTATTTGAGTCTGGAATTTTCATTAATGCAATTTTAAACTCTTTTCAATGTAATTTAGTGGTTATGAAATATTAAGTTTTTAAAATAGTATATATACTAGCTCCCATTATAAGTATCCATTTCTGACCTTAAATTGAACAAAGTAGCATAGTAGCAAAGGCAAAATCAACTACAGAAAGAAGTCTCATTGAGATATAGCTTAGCACCTCTCACTGAAAATATGTTTATATTTTAGCAGTAGAACTTTAAAAAGACAGCAAGTCACACTTTGCACATGCATGAGACAACAGCTATGCTCAGGACTTGTAGCAGAATAGGGATCAAGGGTAACTGACATTCACTCAACACAAACATTTAATTTTGCTGTAAAATACACACCCAGTGAACAGCAAGGGGCATTAGCTAGACTATGTAAATTCTCTTTAGAACTACCTGGCTAAAGGGCAGAAAAACAACATTGTGATTGCATCGTTAAACACTCAAAATGAAGAAATAACCAGGACACACCATGTAAAACATTAGTGTTTTGTACGTGCATTACCATCCATAAAGATGTTCCACAGAGCCTCTTTTTTTGCCCAATGCAGGAAAAGAAGCCAGTGCCTAGGATGGTAATTTAATTACAAATGGGGTAAAAATCAACTGGGAAATCTCACCTCTGATTTTTAGTGGCAATTTGTGTGAATATAATTTATAGTGGAGTTTTCCCAAAACTGTTTCAGAAAATTTTTCAAAGTTTAAGAAAAGACACTGATGTGCAACATACATTGTTTAAAATGTTGTATAAGCTGCAAACATTGAGCTACATACAATGAGGGAAATTAAAGAGGGCTGTAGTGCCCATTTCTTCATACCTGAGTGCTTAACTATGCAGCCTTAACAGTATCCCATTTGGGCTTCCCTTTTGAGACACTGAATTCCTAGAGTCTGCTTAAAACATTAACATTTGAAAACTTGCAAGCAAAGACCAATTACATTCAATCCCAAAGACTCATATGCCTAAAAGGGTATAATTAAAAAATTAAAGGAAGCGGTCATGCAGGATACTGGCAAGGAAAAAGTACTAAAGAAATTTTAGAAAAAGCATTTAACTCACCAGTCCATTGTTTGGCTGAGGTGAAAAAGGCAAACATTACTGAGATGCATCAGTGAGGAAGTTAGAACACAAATCAAGGCCCATGCCTGCAAGCACATATGTGAATAACTTTGCCACAGAAAGAGCTTCTGGGCCTGAAGTTATTCACGTGTGCTTGCAGAACCTAAGCTCAGATGTTACCCTCAAAGTACAAAATGCTACTTACATTTTGCTACCAACCTCAATAAAAATAGAAATTCACCTGTATTTAACAGTTTCAACTGAAGAAGACAAAAACCCCCTTGGAGTCTCCCAAGGTAATGTAATTAATCCATTCTAGCTGCTCTAGTTTGTTTGTTTTGAACATAAGTCTCTCAGAACACTTTTAGGCTTACAAACCAAAAGCCTGCCTTGGAAGCTATGTGAGGACTGTACGGGGTACACAGAGCTGTATCTCTGCCTTAAAATCCATCAAGAATGCTTATGACATGAGAATTAAGCCATTATTCTTTTTATTGGGTATCTCTCTGCCAAGCCTGATGTAACTCAAAATATACAACATTCAATTAAGTGTCTCTTAAAGTGGTGAGTCTTTCCAACATACGCTTGTGTAGATTTTGGGGATCTGAACTGTGTAAGAAATCTAGCTGAAAGAAAAAGGGCACCATACAAATGTGTAGCACATGTGTCTACCCAATTAGACAAACACAACTACACCTACAGCATTTTTAAAGTATATGTTGCTAGCATAAATTCAAATGGATTGCAGATACAAACCCCTGCTTGGAGACGAGAAAATAAAAAGGTCCAAGAAGTCAGAGAGTACAAGACTTTTAAGTCTTTAAACACCAATAGTTTGGGGTAAGACGTAACTGATACACTGTGTGTATGGACCAGTGGGCAGTCAAAAAATTTTACAAAGGCTAGATAGGGCAGCTGAATGAGGGCACTATTTGTGTTCACAAAGAGTGAACACAAAATTTGGGGATGACTGTTTGTTTCATATACACTGGCAACTGGGAACCAAGTATTGCTCAATCCATTAAAACAGCATGCAGTTCAGATAACCTAAGTTCTTACTGAGAAAGGTGCTGACCAAAGCAGCTCTGTCATACACTACCTGAAATAAAGGAGCACACAACTGCAGCCACACTGAGCTATGTGCTGCTTTGAGTTGTTTGGGGAAGCTTTGCTTCCTGATGTTTCCTCAATGTAAGTTTCATCACAGACTTCAATAAAGGAAGGACATGGAGAAATTCCTTTCTGAAGTGTCAGTATCCAAATATGAAACCTAATAAATGTATTAAGTTTTGAAACACCAACACTACACCTAATTTTATCTGCCATCAGATATGGCCTTGATCCAGCTAATGGGAGTATATTATTAGGTGATTAAATCAAGAATTTCAACTTGTTTATTCTTCAGGAAAAAAGGCCAAATAGCAGGTATCCTGACAGGAGAGCACTGAGAAGTGAAGATGGTTGGAAAAAATAACGAGATGCGAAATCAGAAGGCAAAAACAGGTACATGGAGAAAATGGGAGAAAAAGCAAAAGGGGACTATGGCATTAAGGCCTGGGCCACCCTCTGTGCCTACTCCGGGACCCAGCAGCCGCCGTCCTGAGACCCCGCTGCATCCTCTCGCCCAGACAGGAGTGTGTGTCCGCATGCAGAACGTGCATCTTTATGCATCTGTACGTTGTGTAAGAAGGTGCCCGGCGGGGCTCTCACTGAGGCACCGCCGGGCCCAACTGCGCCTGGCGGAGCCGCGGCCGGGCC